>CM076573.1:399184807-399784807 GCA_034641835.2 Pinus albicaulis
CACAAGGAGCTGATGTGACTTCAGTAGTGCAGAGGGAGTCTAATTATGCAGGCAGAGCTGTAGTTGTGCATCGTTCTTTAGATGCCACAGATCTATAGCTTATGGAGCTTCAATGATGAGTATGCAGCCCATCTGACTTGTTTGTCAAAGATTGGGCAGGAGATTCAGTTGTTTCTCTCAACAACTGAAGTTGCAGTGTAGCAGATCAGCAGTGGCAGTGCTATGAGCAGCACAGATGCAACATATTGAGAGGGAGCTGCAATACAGAAGTTGCAGTGACAGTGGCAGAGTCATGGGCAGCAGTACAGAATGGCAGCAGCAGTGCAAAGTTGAGTGGCAGGAGGCCAAGCTTCAACAACACAGAACCAGTACCCAAAATCATGTAATGCATAAGTGTGATGTGTTACTAGAGCACACCCTTGATGCTAAGAGGGAGTGTTGAGATTTTGTGTATTTGGGGTAGCATCAGTTGTGCTCTAGGTCCCAAATTTTGTGGAGGAACTAGAGTTCACCTGATCTACAAGACCCAGAAAAAAAATTTGGGAAATTTCATCTGGTTTAGGAGATATTAAATTATTTATTTATTTTAAGTGTATTTCCTAAGTTATAACTTAGGGAACTTAAATAATTAAAGTGAATGTAATTAAACATCTGATGAAATTGTCTTAAGTCACACGGATCAAGCTTTCTTTTAATCTTAGCCACTGATTCAAGATCTGATCATGGTCGTTGATTTGTCAACGAGAAAAGTATAAAGGAAAGGCTTGGGGTCATTTGTAAAGACACACCGCGTGAAAGATCAAGCTGCTTTGATTCTAGGGCTGGTTGCTAAGAACACTCGTAATCAATACTAGCTTGCAAGAGAGGGGAGATCATGCCAAGGGGATGATCTCATCCTGTGGTCTAGAAATACACAAGAGTGCGTAGAAGAGATCAAATTTCAAGGACAACAGGGTCGGGGAAGGCTGCAACAAGCAGCTAGAATGAGACAACGTCATTTTCGTGGAAAACCCATTAGGGTTGGCACGTGAGACCCTTAGGGTACGTAAGGATCGCGTCACCCACTCTGGGAATGCATTTCTTCCAGGAGCAACAGGTTTGGAGGCCATCCAAGGCCGACGCAGAGCCAAGGCTTCGCAGAGACAATTACGCGTACTCTCAGTGGTAATATCCCCAAAGGGGAATAACCAGTAATAAACTGAAATGCACTAATACAGATATAAACTGAACCAGATCACTGAATCATGACACATGTAACACCAAAATCTGAGCCATTTTATTAATCAGAAAGTACATAGAGAGGAGTACAATAAATCGGAGTAAGTGCACCTATCCTTGCCCTAGGCAAGTGGAGACCCTCTCAATGTAAAAGTCGCAACAAGTGACAAATGGCCCTCGTCGCTTCCGTAAGCCAAGATGAACCCGCGGGGGTCAAGCCCTGCAACCTCCAAATGGAAAACGCCGTTCCGCCAAGATAAATACAGTAAATGACATAAAGCACCAAGCTTCTCCTCAACTTCGGTATTGTGATGAAGTCGTTAAGCAGACTCGGAAAACGCTGTTAAGCACTCCTCACAATGATCTGGTCCTCAGATCTGCGTCCCACCTGATGGATCTGAAGCCTCCTATCACAACTGCGTCCTCCCTTTCCTGATCTGCGTCCTCCAAAACCCAATCTGCTGCCAATCCCTCCGATCTATGCTAGATCTGGAACTATCTCCTCAGATCTACAGCCTCTAGGGCTAGATCTGGTGTTTCCCCTTCAGATCTGGACTAGATCTGTCAATATCTCCTCCGATCTGTCACTCCTCAAGCTGGATCTACTGCAAAACCCTCAGATCTGCAACATACAAGGCTAGATCTGCAACATACAGGACTAGATCTGTAAGATCTATCCTTTACCAAGCTAGATCTGACAAGAAACCTTCAGATCTGCAACCCTCACCTCCAAGAATGGACAGCGTCCTCACTCTGGGCTTGATCAGTGTCCTTCTGCCCCTCAAACAGCGTTTTCTCTGCCAGCCTGGAACTGCGTCCTCTTGGACAGCGTCCTACCTCTCCTGCAAGGGACAGCGTCCTCTCTTCAAATAAAACAGCGTCCTTCTCTTCAAAGATTCAGCGTCCTCCCTTCTCTTGCTCTGCGCAGCCACAAGAGGGCTTTCCTCCTCCTCAGATGTGCTTCAGAAATGCTGCTGCTTTGCTACAGAAAAACCTTACCAGGGCAGGCACTCGAAGTCCCCCGAGGCTAAGGGTGAGATCTCCGACCGAAGACACTCGTGCACTAAGCAGTGCTGCAGACCGACTAAACAACCGGCGTGCTGAAGCAGACAAAGTCTAGCTATCAATAAGAATATCAAAATCATGGATGATCAAATGAGGTGAGAGCCTCTCCTTTTATAGCACCAATCTCCCTCCAAACTCACTCACCCTGGATCTGCGCAGTTTACCTTGGGTCAACTTTATGTCTCCTCCATCACCCACGTGGACCCCCAAGGCCCCCTCTCTAAGTTACAACGTCAAGCTACTAGGAAAAAGAACACTTTATTATAAAGTGAGGTGGCTAAAGTGAGGTGACCCCTCTTATTTCTCACTTTATTTATTATTCCCATCTAAAGCAGCAAAATAACACAAAAATGCAATATTCCAATTAGCAAAGCTAATTGGGAATATTACAGTCTCCCCCGGCAAAACGTTGCTTGTCCTCAAGCAACTCGATACCACCAAGGCCCACCACTACACCAAAAGCTCGAATCGTTAGTGAGGGCGGCATCCAGGGTGTTAAGGGTGGGGTCTTGCGTTCCACCCATTCCGGACCTGGACCTCGCAGCCCCCCAATTACGTTGTACTTCGCAAAACGTTGCTTGTCCTCAAGCAACCGAAGTGAGGGATGTCACAAGATCTTCTCATCTCCTGGTGGCATCCTCATCCGCAGTATTCTTCCATTGCTACCAGGAACTTCTCTCGATCTCAATGCTACGCAACCCTGTCTCTCCTCGGTGTCAATAATGGCCTCCGCCGTAATACCAAGTGCCTTCATCATCTCTGGCCGGAGTGTAGTCTTCATGACCGTCACATGTCGCCCAGTGCCTTCTTCAGGCATGATACATGGAAAATGTTATGAATCCGGCTGCCTTGGGGCAACTCCAACTCATATGCAACCGGTGTGAGGTGGCTAAAGTGAGGTGACCCCTCTTATTTCTCACTTTATTTATTATTCCTATCTAAAGCAGCAAAATAACACAAAAATGCAATATTCCAATTAGCAAAGCTAATTGGGAATATTACAAATTCTTTGTTCTGAAATGTGAAACCGGTGGGGTATTTATAGTAGTTGTCCCATGTTAATAAGCCGACCTGTGTTGGATGAAAAGATGCGTCCATATAATAGGACGACATGCCTTTTAGTGGAGCCGACTTATAGGAGATGGATGGAGGCCGATTTGTACATCATTTGAAAACTTTAATCACTTGATTTGAAGGCTGCTTTATGAAGAATATTTTGTTGAAGCCGAAGATGATAACGTTTAAAGGAGATGACTTAATGGAGGAGCATGTTGACAACCTAAAGCTACATGATTTAAAATCCCAAAACTTGAATCAATTTAAATCTGTAACAACTAACCTAGAAGTCCACAAATGGGACCTTAATCTAAATATGACCCAAGCATGAAACCCATGCTTTAATAAGTCATTTAATAATAATAATAAATTCTTTTGACAAATACAATAATAATGAAGACCGAACCCATTTACATTCTTCAACAATATTTGGTTACAGAACATATGATCCTTGGGTTTGGCCCAATCCAATGTGTCATCTTTGTATTTTCACTATAACCCTTTCTTCTCAAGTTTCAGATATCAACATTTTTTGGAGCTTGAGAAGACATAGTGAAGTACCTGTTACTCACCAAAATGGGTAACCCCATAGGATAAGTTTTCTCCCACATTTGACATCCAACTAGCCAATAGCCTCTGACAGCCACTATTTGACGATATTTGCCATGTGCCTCCACCATTTGCATCAATTGAGTGCCTCTCACCATCCGTCATTTACACTTGGATGAAGGTGGGCTATTATTCAAAAGGTACTTTGATCATTTTGCAATCAGGTACTTATGCTTGTTTCTTTTGGGCATTTAGTATGGATAAAGGGGTGTTATGGAAGATTGACCAACCTTGACTATAAATATGTTCTCTTACCCAACTAGGGGGGTTGATCTTTAGCCCTAGTCCAGTGGGACCTCCCTTAAGGCCTTATGGTTATAGGAGGGGCATTACTTGGAAAACTTGAATTAAGATAGCATGTATTGTATCCCCTATACCATACTTGACACTTTCTACCACACATTACAAGCCCCATATCTCACCTACATTCTTCCTTGGACTTGGCACCCATATGTTCACACTCCTTGAGTAGGGTCGGAAAACTATTGCCCTGGAGGTTGATGCAGCTAAAAGAATGAGAAAACATATCATGGCCACAACAAAAGAAAAAGAAGAAAATAAAAATGCAAAAGATGGTTGGGACAAGGTTACGAGGAAGCTTCTCCCCCCCACCCGCCGATCCTGCTCCCAAAACACGCTCCATTCAGGAGCTTTTTGGGAGCGCTCGAGAGCGCGCTCCCGAGCCTGAAAAAACGCTCCCTGTTTTTTTGGGAGCATTTTAGGGAGCGCTCGGGAGCGAACGCTCCCTGAGCGCTTCCCCCATTAAAAAAACGATTCGGGAGCATTTTTTTAATGCGGGGAGCGGCAAAAAAAACGCTCCCCGGCACGTAAAAAAAAAAATTGGACGTCAAATTCCGATTTTTTTTGGGAGTGAGGGAGGGGGGGTTGGGTAAATAAAAGCCCACCCTCCTCATTTGGTTTTTACTGTTTTAGTTTGAGAGTGAGAGCAAGAGTTTGAGAGTGAGAGCAAGAGCTTGAGAGTTGGAGAGAAAGAGAGCTTGAGAGTTTGGAGAGCAGAAGTGCCAAGGAGAGAGCAAGGAGCAAGCTGCAGGAGAGCAAGAGGAGGATTGCAAGAAAGAGGTAGGTCTTCTAATCTAGTTTTTTATTTTCTAGGAATCATTTTTAAGTTGTTCAAAAATGAAAACTTGATTTTTTTCTGAATGTTGCATTTTAGTGTGTTGAAAAGTGAAAAATTGAATTGTTTTTTTCCTATGTTGCTTTTCCTATTCCCATTTGGCATTCCTCCATTGTTTTTGCAGGCTAGAAACTTGAAACTTGAAACATCATGGCTATATGGCTAGGGATTTTCTTCATGTTGGTTCCTTTCTTTGTAATAATGGTGTTGGAGAGTAGAAGAAAAAGGCCCATTAGCGAAGAGGAGGACAAAGAAGTAGGTTATAGTGGATTTGATGAAAATCCTAAAGAGGAGGAGGAGTATGCTGAGGAGGAAGGGGAGAGTAGAGAACATGAGGCCACAGAGACCCCAACTAGACAAGACCAAAGTCAAACACCTTTCTAGAAATATGTTCAGAGGCAGGAAGGAGGGAAAGGTGGTGGAACCACTAAATTTCTTTGCCCCCATTGCAATAAAGAATACACAGGTTCATACACCCGTGCCAGAAGACACCTTTGTGGGAAAATGCCAGGGGATGGAGACAAAAATCTAGGAATAAAAATTTGTGTAAGTGTGCCAGCAACAGAGAGAGAGAAATATAGAAAGGAAGAGGAGGCTGCCCTACAGAGATCTAAAAGATCTAGGGGTTTCATTGATTCTTATACACCATCAGGTCCATCACATCATGGACAAAGAAGTCCATCAACTTCCACCCATGGAAGTGGATATGGAGGCACACTTGGACCAAACATCTCCTTAAGGCGTAGAACCGTATCCGATTTCCTTGACGAAGGGTGTAGGAATGATGTGGATTCAAAAAATTTCCGATTTCTATATGCATGTGGGGTGCCATTCAATGTTCTTCACTCACCTTATTGGCATGAAATGGTCTCTTCCATTAATGATGCCCCCAAAGGATATAGGAGCCCTGGGTATGACAAGGCTAGAACCATGGGACTTGATCATGAAAAAGCTAAAATAAACAATTCTTTAGCTAGAATGACAAATTCTTGGAATAAGCATGGGGTGTCCATTGTATCTGATGGATGGACCAATGTAAAAGGAAAGCCATTGATAAGTGTTCTGGCTGTGTCGGTTAGTGGTGCAATATTCCTTTCAGAATATGATTATTCAGACAAATTCAACACCGGCATTAACATTACAGAACCATTACTTGAAATAATTGAAAATATTGGGCCATACAATGTCATCCAAGTCATCACTGATAATGCTGCTAACTGTAAGGCAGCAGGAGCAATTATTGAGGATAAATACCCCAACATATTTTGGTCCGGGTGTTTGGTTCACACAATGAACCTTTTGATGCATGATATCATAAAAAACAAACAACCTCAATTCAAATGGCTTGGTGATTTGTACAAGAGAGGTAAAAAAATGATAAGATTTATTACAAATCATAGAATACCCATGGGCTTTTCCGTACTCACTCCAAATTGGAGTTGTTGAAGATAGCAAAGACTAATTTGCTAGCTATTACCTCACCTTCAGGCGCCTTTTGAAAGTAAGAGAGTCATTGGCTGCAATGGTATCAAGCCCACACTGGCAGGTATTAAAGGATAGGGCAACGACAATAGTTGGCAGGCAAGGTTTTGAACATGTGGAGTAGACCGCCCTTGACCCTTTGTTTACCCTTTGTTTTGGGCACGTGTGAGGAAAATTTTGAATTTCACCAAACCCATTTATCACATGATTCGTTTTTCAGGTACAAATAAACCAATGATTGGGGAGGTTTATGAGCAGATGGATAGCATGTTGGGCCAAATAAAAGATGTTGTTAAGGATAATGATCCCAACTTGTATGCAATGATTCACGACTGTGTGTGTGCACAGTGGAATAAACTCAATGTTCCACTACATGACTTGGCATATATCCTTATGCCAAAATACTACTCTCCATCTTGGTTGGGCCAACCTGCCCCTGGAGGTGGAGTTAGGATCAAACCTTACACAGATCCAGAGGTACAAGAGGGGTACATGAAGGCATTAGACAAGTTGGTCCCCGACAAGGAGGAGTGTGCTAGATTGTGCCTTGAATTAGGTAGATACTTCAGTTGCACTGGTAACTTTGGTTCTTTCCATGCAATGGAAGACAAAGACAGATTTGATGCCCTCACATGGTGGGAAGCATATGGCATCATGGGACTTTTGCCAAAGTTGGCAAAAAAAGTTCTCTCACAAGTTGTGAATACTTCTTCTGCAGAGAGGTGTTGGAGCACCTCCAACTTCATACATAATGTGAGAAGAAACAGGCTGAATGAAAACCGAGCTAAAAGCTTGGTTTATGTGCATTACAACTTGAGGTTGTTGAGTCATTACTGTGATCGGGCATATGAGGATCAATCATATAAAGTCTGGGACAACAACCCAGAGGATGATAATTTGGAGGACGGCACTGTACATATGGAAGAATTGGAAGCAGAACTTTTGAAGGATGATGATGAAGCATCAGCAGCACTGCCACACACAGGGCCAGTCCCACCATCCAGTAGCAGTGCGGGTGCCAGTGCCAGGGCTCGATATCCAACTATTGTTCCTTTGCGGATTCAGCCTCCACCTACATCCTCACGTTGCCCTCCGCCTTCTAGTCATGGTCGTGGGTGTGGTACTCCTGAGAGTACTACAAGACCACCATTGCCTCGTGGTTCTCACAAATTAGACATTTCTCGTGGGCATGGCAAGGGGCCAGCCAATAGATAAAATAAATTTGTTGTTTACTAGTCTTTTCTATTTTCTAGTAGTTTTTATCTTTTATAACTCTTGAACAGTTGAAACTTGACTCTTTCATATTTAATGACAATTTAAGTTTGAATTTGAAAGGTGAAACTTTGAAGTTGGCATTTATAAGTTCATAAGTCATTATGAATTATGAATATGATGCTTCATGAAAGTTATATGGTGATCAATGAATCAATGATGATAAATGTTATATATTGAATTTTGAAATCAATGATGATAAATAATATATATCAATGATGATAAATGTTATATATCAATGATGACAAATGAATTATGATATATAGCAATGATGATAAATGTTATATATTGAATTTTGAAAGCTTGAAACCTTCAAATTGATGATTCGCGAGACTCAAAAGTCAATATGTTGTATGTTTCCAACTTGTGGGCGTGGTTGATGAAGATTATAACTTCTAGATGATTGATGTTATATGATTCAATCTATGTTTTTATGTTTTTTTATGTCTAATTCATCATTCTACATGCTTTTGTTGACAAATATGCATCAAAATATTAAAAATATATATATATATATATATATATATATATATATATATATATATTTAAAAAAAAACGCTCCCTGAAACGCTCCAGACCGAGAGCTTTTGAAAATGGCACTCCCGCTCCCGCTCCCCGCTCTCAAGCACCCATGGGTTGGGACATCAGCTAACGTGTGGAAAAAACCCTGCCATGAGCTCTACCCTCCTCATTTGGCCATCACCCAGTTCTTGAGCACATGATGCTCCATCACATCAAAAGGAACCCTTGCATGTCCCAACCCTGTTGAGTGATAAATTGACTCATCTTAAGGGGAAATAAAAATGCTACATCATAAACAGCAAGCTCTAACCCTTGAGCTATATGTGGTAATACATGTTGATTTTCTAGTACAATCAAGCCTAGTACAACTTTTTACTCTGATAACTACTTCCAATCATACAATTAGACTTCTTTATGCAGTTATACATGAAAATTTTCAACCATTAACTTCTTCAATAGAGCAAAAGACATCATAGTAAAAATTCAAACAAAAGACACCAAAATTTTGAAATTTGGTCAATGACTAGGGAAAAACCCCAAGGGGAAACCCAGTAATCTTTCCTTATGAGAAAGAGTTCAATTCATCAAAATGTACATCAGAATATTCCAATCAAAATGCCAATATCTGACCTCAATAAATGCCAAGTGAAACCAGTGAAATGAGAGTGAAAACTCAACACACCGTTCAAGTCAAAGTTTGCAACAGAGGACTAAATTTCGGCCTGAGGTAAAGGGGCTGAAATTCAACATGCAATTCCATAGTCAAAGTCTTGGTCAAATCATAGAAGTTTACCTATGGTCAACCCTCGGTTAACGAGCCAGAACAACAGTAGAATTTCAGTCAACAAACCACATAATTTTGGCCTCCAAGATTAGTCAAAAGCTTGGTCAAACAACAACGAATAATCCCAAGTCGACACTGTTGAGATTTTGTGTAGTTGGGGTAGCATCAGGTGTGCTCTAGCCCAGAAATTTTGTGGAGGGGCTTAGACACACTTGATCTCCAAAAACTAGAAAGTGTTTGGAGAAATTTCAGTTGGTGTTCAAGTTATTCAAATAATTAATTATTTTAATGGATTTCCTAAGTCTAAACTTAGAAAAATTAAATAATTAAAGTGAATTAATTAACAGATGTGCTGAAATGTTCTAAATGACACGGATCAAACAGTCTTTTAATATTAGTCGTTGATGAGTGTTTTAATCTCGTTCGTTGATGAGATCAATAAAAAAGTATAAGAGAAAGGCTTGAGGGTCAGTTGGAGACACACACGCAGATGCAGAGCTAAGAGACTGATCTGAAATTCTAGGGCAGGATTTGCTAAGAATTTTCGGAGGAGTTTTCTGCAGCGAGGGGTAGTATTGGCTGAGGGGATAATCTAATCTCGGAGCCAAGAGTCAGTGTAAGGTTCTTAACACAGTCATTTAATTTCAGACATATATTAATCTAAGTATGGCGGATTGCGGTAATGTTTGCTAGAGTTCTGTGTACCAATAAAGGAAGGTCGAGCCACTGTTCTGTAGGTGCCAAATCTACTTCTAAACAATTAATCTCTTGCTGAACCGACCTGTGACTAATTTGGAACCATGGTGCACTCATTGACTGAGAATATTGCTGGTTAAAGACAGAGGTAAAAGGTTGTTTTATGGTCTATTTCCAGAAGGGCTGCATATATTTCTAATGACTGATATAAACTATCCGAAAGGCTGATTCCTTGAAAAATTCCATCACTGAAGTGAAATACTCAGGTTCTTTCTATGTTTCTGCATTATAATCCCTGTTCTAAGTTATTAAATTGTCTGATTGCAATCAGATTGCTCTTTCACAGTGGGAGATTACATTGTAAACTATATATTTCTAAGTCAATTTAATTATGTATGCACTGCTGGGTTGAGCTTTTTGGCATTACTTTTAATAATGTAGATATTCTTTTAGCACTTCCAGTGTATCATTAAGCATGTAATATACCCTCTTGGAGATATTTTAAATACCCAATAAAAGAAATACATACACAGAATTAAGGTTCCACACACAGAGATTTAATTGTAGACGAATATATTCAGCAGTAAGGTATTTCCATGAAAATTTGCAGTGAAATTTAATTGAAAAACAATTCTATACCTAAAAGAAATACCTGGAACGCAGTTGATGATTTTAATGGTGGCTCTCCTCCCGTGATGCTGATGCTGTGTGATGCTGTGGATAGCTAAACAGTTCACCGAAACAATCAAGTCCTCCCAGCCAATCCGGGAACAATCCCAGACCCAGAGGATGTCTCCTCTGCCCCCGTGCCCAGATTTCCAAGAAGAACAAAGACTCCTTAAACAATTAAATCTGACAATTCAATCTCCCTTTTAACCGAATCCCCCTTCTTTCCCTCAAAACCTCCTTATATAAATTTTCCCCACCGCCATTCAACCTCCTCACCTCCTCACCGCCTCTTCTCCATCTAGATAAGGTCTTCTTAAAGGATGGTACAATTATCACTTAAGGAGATGTCAGTGGCATTAAAGAGGAGGTGTGATCTTTATGTTTATTTAATCTGTTTAGAAGTATACGGCTTGACTTTGAAGGATATTTAAGATTAAGGCTTATGTTATAATATTTAACTCAACTTTGAGTATATGTATGTATTTTAATTATTTAAAATTTTATTTTCTTTTCATTAATCCTTTTTATATACTTTATGCTAAACCCATATGAATTTTAGTCTGAAACCTTATCATTAATTTCTAACTTAGGTAAGCTTGATATTAGTAGTTAGGTGTAATAGTGCGGTGTGTGCGAGATAGGCAGGTGTAGCTATCAACTGTCTATATCGTACACACGCTAATATCATTGTGTATAACTCGGGAATGGGCCGTTACATACTTCCTCCCTTCAGAAAACTTCGTCCCGAAGTTTAGGGTTTTATATACTCATATCAATATTGTGTTTTTAGAGATTAGGGTGATTGTAGAATGCTTATATTTTAAGATTGAATTTCCATTTAAATAAGTATGTATCTGTAATTTAAGTGTTACTTCCCATCTTCACCGAATCTCCAAACTATTCTAAAATCATCCGATCCTTCCTAATCTCTTCCACTCCCATCCTATCCGTCCTCTACAGGAATATGCCATGGCATCAGTTTTACTGATCCATTCATAGACCTCAATGATATCAGTGTCGATTACGTCGACCTGACATGCTGGTAGGCATCCGGTAGTCATCGTCACACGTCTAGGGGAGCGTGACTCGCACAGTCCTCCCATGACTCCAGGTATTGGAGAATAAACAGTGGGCAACACCTCCACTCCTCCCAGTAGAACCAGGGTCAACACCCTATCGTGGGATCTCGGGGAGTCTCAGCTGTTCTTGGAAATCTGTCATCACGTATATTGTTTCGGTAATCTGTTTTTCTGCATGATACTCACTGGTGCATAATCTGCAATGTAAACACTTGTACACATATTACAGCATATGCATCTATATTGTTCATAACCAATTGTTACCCATATAACAACCTCTACATATTCAAAATACTTTGATATGTATGATATCAATCCTAGAACTTATATATATATATAAAAATAAAATTCGTTCACATAAGTATCCCTATGTTCAATAACACTTCTCATTTTAGACACTGCTTTCGTTTAGTTCATACATGTTCTATTTATGATGCATTGCTTTCTACTTTCGATCTGTATACCAATATGTTTTACTTTTATATTCAAAATGTAGTTACTCTTCTATTTCCTTTCTTTTGATCATATTTGAAATGTAATGAAATTCATCAACAGATAGTTTCATCTATAATATTTAATCTATGATTTCATATTCTTGCAATGTTAATCTAAATGACACCTCGCACATTGGTGTCCATGCACCAGTAAATTCTAATAAACAACATATATCTTGTATCAGTGAAGTGAAGTAGCATTTTATCTTTATGGGTATCCATGTACCAATAAAGTCAAACTCATCTTTACATAGTGTTTCAAAATTTCAAGTATCAAAAAAAGAGCAGTTATAGACATAAAAGTTTTCAGTTCTCAAAATTTTAGCATAAGCTGGGGTACTTCTGGCAAAAAGTCTCAACATCCTCCCAAGTCGCTAATCCAGGACTATACTTGTTCCACTGGACTTTCACTTGGTCTATCCGGCGGTTCCTGAGCTGTCAAACCCTACGTTCCATAATACGTAATGGTTCGACCGTTAGGGTTCCCTCGTCCGATACCTGCAGTTCCTTCCATTGAAGGTCATGAGATTTATCAGCAATATAATGTCGTAAGGCAGATACATGAAATACATTATGAATTTTGTGCAGGTGGGGTGGCAGTGCAAGGCGATAAGCGACAGGTCCGACTTTTTCCAGGACTTCAAACGGTCCGATAAACCGGGGGATAATTTTGTCCCTCTCCCAAACCGAATGGTGCTCTTATTTGGTCTAATTCGGATGAAAACCTGATCTCCTACCACATAGCTTCTATCTGTCCTGTGAATGTCCGCATAACTTTTCTGCCTATCATGAGCCTCTTTTAATCGTTGTCTAATCAGTTTTACTTGATCCTCCATCTCTTGGATCAAGTCTGGTCCGACGATTATTCGATCTTCTAACCTGTCCCAACTCAACGGCGTTCTGCAAGGTCTTCCGTATAAAGCTTCAAATGGCGGCATCTCGATTGAACTATGGTAGCTATTGTTGTAAGCAAATTCTACCAAGGGTAAGTACTTTTCCCAACGTGACTATTGGTCCATAACATACATCCTTAGCATATCCTCGAGTACTTGATTTACCCTTTCTGTCTGTCCATCGGTCTCAGGGTGATAGGCTGTACTCAAATTTAACTGAGTTCCCAAGGCCGACTGCATACAATTCCAGAACCTTGATGTGAATCGAGGGTCTCTGTCGGATATAATTTTCTTAGGTACTCCATGAAATCTGATGATTTCGTTTATGAATACTCGAGCTACATCAGCTACCTCATATGTATCTCTTACTGGGATGAAATGGGCGCTTTTTGTTAATCTATCCACCACGACCAGAATGGCATTATGCTTTTGTTGCGTAAGAGGCAGCCCAACGATAAAATCCATAGAAATTATCTCCCATTTGGTCATAGGGATGTCATGAGGTTGTAAGAGACCTGCTAGGTGATGATGATCAGCTTTTACTTGCTGACATTCAAGGCACCTAGCGACAAATTTGACAATGTCGTTTTTCATGCCTGACTAGAAGAAGAGTCTCTTGGTGTCAGCATACATCTTCTTTACCCCAGGATGTGCACAATATACTGCTCGGTGTGCTTCCTTCAAGATGGTGTTTAGGAGATCTCCACTGTCTGGTATATACATCCTTCCGTGAAATCGTAGGATTCCGTCTTCCTCCAAATCATACCCTCCGAATTTAGGTTCCTTCGAGTGGTTGCTTTCGAGCCCTGACCTTACTTTTAAGTACCAACTATCTCTTACAAGATGTTCAAGCACTTGATTTCTCAAGTTCACCTTGATAGGTACGAGGGAGAATATTCGGGGTCTTCTACTCAAGGCATCTGCTACTACATTCTCCTTCCCTTTGATATAGGAAATCGCAAAATCGTATTCGCTTAGGAGTTCACTCCATCGTCTTTGTCTTGCATTCAAGTCTCTCTAGGTGAATAAATACTGCAAACTTTGGTGGTCACTTTTAAGCCCAAAGTTCCTCCCCACCAAGTAATGTCTCCACATCTTCAAAGCTAAGACCACCGCGGCTAACTCCAGATCATGCGTAGCATAAAGTTCTTCATGTGTTTTTAATTTTCTCGAAGCGTATGCTATTACGCCTCCTTCCTGCATTAAAATTGCACCTAACCCTTGCTTAGATGCGTCGATACATACAGTAAAATCTTTATCCATATCCGGTACTCGCAAAATCGGTGCACTAGTCAATAATCGCTTAAGCTCAGAAAAAGCTTTATCACATTCCTCAGTCCAATCATACTTAACACCCTTGCGCTGAAGGTTTGTGATTGGTTTTGCAATTTTGGAGAATCCCTCCACAAACCTTCGGTAGTAACCTGCTAAACCCATAAAACTACGCACTTCATGTGCATTCTTAGGTGTCGGCCACTCCCTGATTGTATTTACCTTTTCAGGATCTACAGAGATTCCTTCGCCTGATATGATATGACCTAAGTAATGGATTTCTTTCTGGAAGAAAGCGCATTTGGATAATTTTCCATATAACTTGTGCTCTCTGAGACAAGATAACACTATCCGAAGATGCTCTTCATGCTCCTTCTCATTCTTTAGAGTAAATGAGAATATCGTCCAAGAAAACTTGTACAAATTTGTCGAGATATTTGCGGAGAACGCTATTCATAAGGTTCATGAAGACTGCAGGTGCATTGGTCAACCCAAATGGCACCACAATGAATTCATAATGCTCGAAACGAGTTCGGAATGCAGTCTTAGAAACATCGCTCTCGCTAATCCTGAGTTGATGATAACCTGATCGCAGATCGATTTTTGAAAATACTGTAGCTCCTTTCATTTGATCAAAAAGGTCGTCAATGCGAGGCATTGGATACGTATTCTTTACCGTGGCCCGGTTCAAATCTCGGTAGTCCACACACAGTCGTAATGAGCCATCTTTCTTCTTGACAAAGATTACAGGAGCACCCCATGGTGAAACACTGGGTCGAATGTGCCCTACATCTAACAGTTCTTTAAGCTGTATTTGCAACTCTTGAAGTTCCGGGGCAGTGATTCGGTAAGGAGTTTTGGATAAAGGTTCCGTATCAGGTTTCAATTCAATGGTGAGGTCTAGCTCTCTCCTAGGAGGCAGTCCAGGTAGTTCTTTTGGAAAAACATCCGGAAATTCTGATAGAATCGGATATTGATCTAAGGAAGGTCCTTTTTCTTTGCTTACCATTTGAATGGCATACACTTGACAACCCTTCCTCAGGCACCGCTTCATCTGCATGGCTGAGATGAAACGCAAGGATACCTTTTTCTTAATACCTTGAATCTGGATTGTCTCACCCATATCATTTACGCAAAGTATTGTTTTCCCGAAACAATCTACCCATGCTCGATGAGATTCTAACCAATCCATTCCTATCACCAGGTCGTAAGTACCTAGGGCTGTGACATATACTTTTAGTTTGGTCAAACAGACTCCTAGATCAACTTTGCAATCTTCCACACACAATTCTACCGATTGAAGGTCTCCTGAAGCCATTTCTACCTGTCTAAAATCGTCTTGTTTGCAGGATGCCAACCCACATTTATTCAATGCATAAGATGAAATGAAACTATCAGTAGCTCCAGTGTCAAACAAGATTTTGAGTTTTATTCCATTGATTGTACCTGAAGATTCCACTACCGTGGATTGATGCACTGCTTGGTTGTTGTTGACGACAGCATGGATTCTGTGATTGCTTTGAGCATCTGATGACGGTTCTTTTCCTGTTCGCTGAGAGTTCTCCGGACAATCCCGTCGAAGATGAGGTCCTCCACATCCCCAACAGTCCACTCGGGTTGGTCCTTTTGCGTTTGACTGAGAAATCCCCGACCAAGAACTCTGTCCCCTGGTGCTGCTTCCTCTCCCATTCCTTCCTCGATTACCAGTTCCTCGAGACCTCCACGCACTGTTGTTTGAAGACCCAGAAGCTATTGTGTTTATGGTCCTGGGAGCTCCTGCCCCCGCTCCTCTTGGGGTAAACCTGTTACCATAAGGAGGTGGTCTCGAGTTATTTCCTCGGAAGAAATTTCGAGGAGTCTTTCCTGTAAATGCCTGCGGTATTGATTCAGCTGGCCTGAAATCCTTTTTTATCCCCAGATGTTCTTCTGCGTAACGAGCACATTCAACTGCCTCTGCCACCGTCGGTGGCTTCCACATTCTTACCATGGCTCTGATCTGAGGATTTAACCCAAATACGAAACGCTCGGCTTGGCGTTCATCCGTGTCAAGATAAGGAACATATTTTACAAGTTCCATGAATTTTATCTCGTATTCTTCCACGGTTTTACCCCCTTGGGTTAGAGTATGGAAGGCTCCGGCTTGCTGCTCTTGAAAGAAAGGCGGTAAGTATTTCGCACGGAATCGGTCCACAAACAATTCCCAAGGAACGGTATCTGATGTCAGATGCAACTGTTTTTCCATATTCCCCCACCAAATCAGAGCATTCCCCCTGAGTTGGAAAACAACGATCTTTGTTTTAGAAGTGGATGAATATTCTCTTAATGCAAAGCATCTGATCATCCCTTCCAACCATGCTTTGGCATGCTCTCCACCTCGTCCTCCAGAGAATTCCGGGAGTTTAATCTTTTGCAGTTCCTGTGAGATATCTTCCCTGTGAGGTTTGTCATCAAAATCCTTCGGCCTTTCGGAAAGTCTTTCCTCTGATTGACGTCGCTCCTCCTTGTTCCTGGTCGACTGCGACCCTTTCAAGGTTTCCATAATGGCTTCTAATGAGCTCATCACAGTAGTGAGATCAGGCGGAGCAACAGGTGCTGACGACGATCTTGATGGTGGTGAAGGCGATGGTGAAGGTGGAAGTGGCGGCGCTGCATTTCGCTGGCGCTGCCGCCTTTGGTACGTGTTCAACATGGTAATTTTTCCTGTAATACATAATAATAAATTCATGAAAAGAGGATAAATTTTAGACTGACAAAATATATTATTCGTAAAATTAAAGCTGGCATACGGGTATAGTTCTTTTGCTATTTTACCTGCAGGCAGGTCTTACTGGTACCGAGGTCAAGGAGGGTGGCAACGCGACCTCCTTGTCCTATGCAGGGTAATGTATGCTTACTAAATTTAGAGTAAAATGCAAGGTTTTTTTTTTTTTTTTTTTTTTTGGAAGACCTATTTAATCCCGACTCAATGTGAATCATCTAGTTAGGTACTTTAAACTGTTTTCGTACTTTAACTATAGTATTAATGCATCACAACGCACATATGATCACAGCACACGATGCTATCATTTGCTTTTTGCCTGATGATATATTATAGAATTGAATGTATCCACCATTAACCATGTATAACCCTACCATATAAATCCCGAACTTTAACATATTAAATTTAATTTAAACATTTTTAAACACATTGAATAGGATTGAATTTTATATACTAATAACCATCAACCATATATATTCCTATAAATTTCGACTCTCATATATATATATATATATATATATATATATATATATATATATTTTTATACAATATTTAAACGCATTTAAACACATTAAATAGGATATTAATTTTTCATATAACAATGACTATTGACTATATATATATATATATATACATACCATATAAATTACGAACCTTATTTTAAATTTCAATTTAAACGCATTAATATATATATATATATATACCATATAAATTACAAACTTTATTTAAATTTCAATTAAAACGCATTATACATATATACATACCATATAAATTACAAACCTTATTTAAATTTCAATTTGAACGCATTATATATATATATATATATATATATATATATATATATATATATTTGATAAATCAACGATGGTGTGTGCTGCCCAGCTGGAGGAGCCCCGACTGAGGTTCAACCTAGCAGCTACGTGGTGCCCTGGTTAAATGAAGAGCACTTGCAAAGACGAGGTATTGGGTTCGAACCCCGTTAGCGTTTGGTTTATTGGTAAGTCAATGGAGTGATGTGCCCCACGCAACCGCGATTTGGAGCCAAGTCGGACGGCGTAGGTTTCTATACAGGCTGCGTAATATAATCCGCCCGTTTAAAGTATTCTCCCCCTGCGTTATGCGGCTAGGATATATATATATCCACAGACCTTTCGTTTTCCACAGACCTTGGCGTATGTTGTTTGCAATTTATATAATATCACGTGTCTAAAAGTATATGCCAATCAAAGGCTTGCAGCACGTGAGATATATTGGAGCGGACCTAACATAAGATTCAGCTTGAAAAAGACATATAAAACCATTAAGATTGCGACCTAGGGTATTTTATGATATAGTAAACTAAGTGTTAATTTAATTTGCAGACGGTGGCACGGTTTTTAAATTTGAATACTTTCTACTCGTATTCCCGCGACACGACATACCAGATTTAGACAGCGTAACAACATGGTATGCCTGCTGGCTTTACCTCGGCTACCCACGAAAATTTTTTTGACAGCGAGTTGTTTTTGAAACACAGACTATAATATACTTTGCAAGCGAATAAGATCAACTCCAGGGAGCTTGGATGAAATCGTGAGAAGCGGCTGGGATACAGGTTCTAGCTTGTCCTCCTTACCTAGCTGTGGATCGTATTCACTATTTTAAAAAGGCTTTCTAAGGTCTGGTGCGTAATTTGTATTCACTATCTCTTATGTTGTAGTGTTTTGATGTTGGAAATCAATTGCTGGTACTAACTCTCTGATTTTCTTAGATCAGAATGCCATTGGCGTTGCACATATATCACTATTGCCCGCCTTATCAAGTTTAGAAATATTTTGTCCTCTCTCACATCTCACTGGTTTATAATTGCCATTTAATAAGGTGAAAACACTCTAAAGAAGTAATTTCATTTAAGTGATTCATTGGCACATCATTCGGAAGAGCAATATTTCATAAGTTGGATTATAAATCACTTTGACAACGCTCATTTGAAGTATTGGTTTACTTAGTTGAAGCAACCAGATCTGAAGCATTTTGTTGCTATAAAATATAACTTTTGGTTCAAATCCAATCTCGAATTGATTGCAGGCTCAATGAGAAAATTTTGAGAGGTCGGAAGTCTGATCTCTAGGACATTTGAGGCAATCACAAGGGTTTTTATCCTTGGGGCTTGGACGCAGGTCTAAAAGGTACAAGACACCCTAGCTGCAGGCGTTGAATGCCTTTAATAAACTCATTACAGTGGTTATCAAGACTAATTTGATTTTATTGCAGGCCTAGCAGATCTTTTCTGAGGGTTTGGTATTGATTTTTTTTTTTTTTTGAGAAATTGCCATTAGAGAATTCTGATCCATAGACTTTTGCTAACTGTGTTGAGACTGCAGGCCTTCATCCGTTCATCACAGGGTTTAATGTGGTCTTTTGGATCAGAACACTGAGAGGCTGCCCATAGGCCAAGCCGCAAGGCCTAAAGGCTACAAGATTTTTTTTATTTTATTTTATTTTATTTTATTTTATTTAATGGGCCTATAACGTCGTAAGAGGGTTTGAACCACTGCCTCTGATACCAAATGTAAGGTTCTTAACACAGTCATTTAATTTCAGACATATATTAATCTAAGTATGGCGGATTGCGGTAATGTTTGCTAGAGTTCTGTGTACCAATAAAGGAAGGTTGAGCCACTGTTCTGTAGGTGCCAAATCTACTTCTAAACAATTAATCTCTTGCTGAACCGACCTGTGACTAATTTGGAACCATGGTGCACTCATTGACTGAGAATATTGCTGGTTAAAGACAGAGGTAAAAGGCTGTTTTATGGTCTATTTCCAGAAGGGCTGCATAAATTTCTAATGACTGATATAAACTATCCGGAAGGCTGATTCCTTGAAAAATTCCATCACTGAAGTGAAATACTCAGGTTCTTTCTATGTTTCTGCATTATAATCCCTGTTCTAAGTTATTAAATTGTCTGATTGCAATCAGATTGCTCTTTCACAGTGGGAGATTACATTGTAAACTATATATTTCTAAGTCAATTTAATTACGTATGCACTGCTGGGTTGAGCTTTTTGGCATTACTTTTAATAATGTAGATATTCTTTTAGCACTTCCAGTGTATCATTAAGCATGTAATATACCCTCTTGGAGATATCTTAAATACCCAATAAAAGAAATACATACACAGAATTAAGGTTCCACACACAGAGATTTAATTGCAGACGAATATATTCAGCGGTAAGGTATTTCCATGAAAATTTGCAGTGAAATTTAATTGAAAAACAATTCTATACCTAAAAGAAATACCTGGAACGCAGTTGATGATTTTAATGGTGGCTCTCCTCCCGTGATGTCGATGCTGTGTGATGCTGTGGATAGCTAAACAGTTCACCGAAACAATCAAGTCCTCCCAGCCAATCCGGGAACAATCCCAGACCCAGAGGATGTCTCCTCTGCCCCCGTGCCCAGATTTCCAAGAAGAACAAAGACTCCTCCTTAAACAATTAAATCTGACAATTCAATCTCCCTTCCAACGAATCCCTCTTCTTTTCCTCAAAACCTCCTTATATAAATTTTCCCCACCGCCATTCAACCTCCTCACCTCCTCACCGCCTCTTCTCCATCTAGATAAGGTCTTCTTAAAGGATGGTACGATTATCATTTAAGGAGATGTCAGTGGCATTAAAGAGGAGGTGTGATCTTTATGTTTATTTAATCTGTTTAGAAGTATACGGCTTGACTTTGAAGGATATTTAAGATTAAGGCTTATGTTATAATATTTAACTCAACTTTGAGTATATGTATGTATTTTAATTATTTAAAATTTTATTTCCTTTTCATTAATCCTTTTTATATACTTTATGCTAAACCCATATGAATTTTAGTTTGAAACTTTATCATTAATTTCTAACTTAGGTAAGCTTGATATTAGTAGTTAGGTGTACTAGTGCGGTGTGTGCGAGATAGGCAGGTGTAGCTATCAACTGTCTATACCGTATACACGCTAATATCATTGTGTATAACTCGGGAATGGGCCGTTACAGTCAGCAAGAGGCAGAGGAGAGGCTTTCAAGGACAGTGCAGAGGCTTCAACCGCTACACAGGCCCAAGAAGGGGCAGCGCTATAGCTTCAGAGGGCTTCAGAGTTATGTAGAGGCCTCTAGAGGCAGCGTAAGGACTGCGTCACCCACTATGGGGTTACGCAGTCCCTCTCTGAGCAGTGCAGAGGCACGTAGAGCCTAGTAGGGTTGACGCTGGGCTTCAGGGGCAGCGCTGGGGTTTCTAGGGCCAAATTCAGGCTGAGTCTTGTAAATCCCGTTTGAGGGTGTGGATCAATCAGAATTTTGGTCTCAGAACAACAGGTTAGTTGCAGATCTCATATCTATTTTTCTCTATCGGGTGAACCAGATTTGGTGCCCAAATTTGTTGTACTCAAAATCTACTTAATAATAAACCCTCATATTTGTTGCATCGGTTTTCCCACTTTGGGTTTTTCCGGGGACTTATGTCCAAAAATCAGTGTGTCACTTTGTTTGAATGAGCTCAATATTCAGTAAATGATCTGCATGTGTAGGTTGTTAGTTGTGTTTACTTCGATATTTTCTTAATCTTATTTTTGAAGATAACTTGTATAATTTAATCAAGTAGGAGAAGTAAACCATGAGACTACAGTAGAATTTGCACATGGTATCAGAGCGATAGCAGATCAAGTTGAATCTCCAGCAAATCAGCTAAAGAATATTTTTTCTGCAGGACAGTAGCAGGAGCAGCAGAGATCTGGAAGGGGCAGCTTGGCAGCAGGAGAACGCATACCCAGGAAGGGGCAACATTGTAGCTACAGAAGGCCATCAAGCTTACACAGAGCCTTCCCAGGCCAGCGTAAGGATTGCGTCACCCAGTCTGGGGTTACGCAGTCCACTTCTGAGCAGTGCTGAGGCTGCGTTGGGCCAGTCAGAGAGACGCAGTCCAGTCATTCTTCTTGTTGCAGACAAGCCTTGCCAAGATCCAGAAGCAGTGCCGGTGTGGTGGAGACTCTGCCGGTGCAGAATTGTGCCTAGCTAATCAACAAAGAGCGGGAGGAAGATAGTCACTCAGCAGATCTGAGATTCGATCAGGAGGGTGATCAGAGAGTACTGTCCAATTGTGTTTGGGTGAAGATTTCCAAGAGGGAAATCAATTGTCAAAAAGAGCAGCTACTATAGAGGGTTTCTAATCACCAAGAAACCCAGATCCAGCATTTTTTGTTGAGTATTGCAACAGAAAGAGGGAGAGAAGTATATGTTCTGACAG
Source organism: Pinus albicaulis (assembly GCA_034641835.2). Classification (NCBI taxonomy): domain Eukaryota; kingdom Viridiplantae; phylum Streptophyta; class Pinopsida; order Pinales; family Pinaceae; genus Pinus; species Pinus albicaulis. The sequence goes on from CM076573.1 coordinate 399,207,078, forward strand.
ATCTGGGTAGATGGCGCGATATGGACTGAGAGATCAGGATAGGTTGGACGGCATGTCCAACTTTGTTATCTGGAGGGCCAGAATCTCGTCAGTTCTGGAAGAGTATGGTTTCAAAGATCATGCAGAGAAAGTTCTAGTTGCACCAATCGATGCAGATCCTCTAAAGAAGTACGAAGAAAATCAAGCGCGAACAAAGCGTTTGATCATGGACGGAGTCAAAGACCAGGTCGTGCCTCATATTGCCAGAAAGAAAACGACAAATGAGATGTGGGTAGCCTTGGACACGATATATCAGGGAGGCTCTGTCCAAAGAAGCATGCTTATGGAGAATCAGATGTGGTTGTTCCAGATGATGAAGGGTGAGGAGATAGATCCATTCCTCTTCAGACTTCAGACTATCTGGGATCGGCTGATTGCCATGGGTGCAAATCCGGATGAGGGGCTCCTAGTGAGGACGACCCTAAATGCAGTCTCGGAAGAATGGGAAATGTTTGTCCAGAGCATTTTGGGCAGGGCAATGTTACCATCTTGGGCAGACATGTGGGCAATCCTCCGTCAGGAGGAAATTAGGAGAATCACGAAGAGGCAAAGGAGCAGAAGTGGATCAGCCAGAGTGAAGAAAGAAGAGGAGGATGCAGCCCTTGCATCAAAGGAAAGGAAGCAGCAAGGGAAAAAGAAGAGGGACCTATCCAAGATCTGGTGCCTTAATTGTGGCGAACTTGGACACTTCGCCAGCACTTGTCCTAAGAAGGACAAAGGATATTCTGATTCCAAGGTTGCAGCAGTAAAGGATGATGGCTCTGATGATGATGCAACCATGAGTGCTCATGTGCCTCGAGAGAAGAGGTGGGATGATATGGATCTGTAGAGAAGCGACAAACAGGAGTGGCGGGATCCTTGAGTCAGCCCTACTCTTGGATCACATACAAGCTACGGGAGCCTTAAGATAGTAGCGAGATGAGTCGGGAGATGGTTGCAGAAGGTCACAGTGAAGCAAAGGGTAGTGGTGGAGAAGCTGGAGAGGGAGCAACATAATGCAGAGGCTGATGGGACTTCAGCAGCGCAGAGAGGCTGAGCTCACACAGTGCAATGTTGCAGCAGCGCAGTGGCTTCAGGAGGACAGCGTAAATCAGCAGCCAAGAGAGCTTCAGTGATGTAAGGCAACCTGACTTATCTGTCAACGATTGGGCAAAGAGTCCTTCAATTGCTTACTTCTCGGCTATGGGTAGCATGATGCAGCAATTTGAGAGGAAGATGCAGTACAGATGTTGCAGTGTCAATGGCAATGACATGGGTAGAAGTACAGAGAGCAGCAGTGCAGTGGATGGAGGGCAAAAGGCCAAGCATCAACAGCACAAAAACCAACATCAAGATCTTGCAGTACATGGTGTGGATGTATTGCTAGAGCACACTTTGTGCTAAGAGAGGGTGTTGAGATTTTGTGTAGTTGGGGTAGCATCGAGTGTGCTCTAGCCCTGAAATTTTGTGGAGGAGCTTAGACACACTTGATCTCCAAAACCCAGAAAGTGTTTGGAGAAATCTCAGCTGGTGTTCAAGTTATTCAAATAATTAATTATTTTAATGGATTTCCTAAGTCTAAACTTAGAAAAATTAAATAATTAAAGTGAATTAATTAACACATGTGTTGAAATGTTCTAAATGACACGAATCAAGCAGTGTTTTAATCTCAGTCGTTGATGAGTGTTTTAATCTCAGTCGTTGATGAGATCAATGAAAAAGTATAAGAGAAAGGCTTGAGGGTCAGTTGGAGACACACACACAGATGCAGAGCTGAGATACTAATCTGGAACTCTAAGGCAGGGTTTGCTAAGAATTTCCGGAGGAGTTTTCTGCAACGAGGGCTACTATTGGCTGACGGGATGATCTGATCCCGGAGCCAGGAGTTAGCAAGAGGCAAAGGAGCGGCTTTCAAGGACAGCACAGAGGAGCAAGGGCAGCAGCAGCTGCGCAGCACAGAGGCTTCAGCCTCTACGCAGGCCCAGGAAGGGGCAGCGCTGCAGCTTTAGAGGGCTTCAGAGGCAGCGTAAGGACTACGTCACCCACTCTAGTGTTACGCAATCCCTCTCTGAGCAGCGCAAAGGCACGCAGAGCCTAGCAGTGCTAATGCTAAAGCTTCAGGGGTAGTGCTGGGGTTTCTAGGGCCAGATCTGAGCTGAGTCTTGTAAATCCCATTTGACAGTGTGGATAAGTCAAAATTTTGGTCTCAGAACAGCAGGTTAGCTGCAGATCTCAGATCTATTTTTCTCTGTCGAGTGAACCAAATTTGGTGCCTAGATTTGTTGTACTGAGAATCTACTTAATAATAAACCCTCATATCTGCTGCATCGGTTTTCCTGCTTTGGGTTTTTTCGGGGACTTGTGTAAATTTTTGTTGATGTGTAATATCCCCAACGGAAAATAAACAGTAATACACAGCAAAATAACAAGCAGCTATATAGAACAAAATGCCGGAACTAGAATATGGAACAAATACACATAAAATGCCAGAACACTAAGCCATTTTATTAATCTGAGAATACATGTATATGGGTACAAAGATAATCAGAATGAGTGCACCTATCCTTGCTCTAGGCAAGTGGAGACCCTCTCAGAATAAGAAATGGCTGCAACAGAGACTGGAGAAAACTGCCGTAGAAAACTGCTGCTGCAATGTACTGGAACTAGGGGCTGATCCCCACACCGGAATGAGCTGAAAACTGGAAGACTAGCTATACTCAACCCTCCGGACAAAACCCAGAAACCGTGAAGCAAGTGCTCCACCTCCGAAAATCCACCAAATAACCCTCCTCAGTGAAAACGTTGTCTCTCCCAGGAACAGCGCAGAAGCTCAAGAAACACGCTGAGAAAAGGGGCTGAATCCTCCTGCAAAACCTCCAGATGAAATGGCAACCTCCTCAGGGCTGGAAAACGCTGAACCCACTGCCAAATCACCCCACAATAACGCTGCTCAACCAAGACTGCGTCCTCCCTGCTGGAACTGCGTCCTCTCTCCTAGACTGCGCAGTCACTCAAAAGGGCAGCTCCTCTGCAAAACGTCCACTAGAAATCCACCGCAAATCACCAACTGAAACTGAAGGAAAAACCTTGCTCGAGCAGGCACTCGAAGTCCCCCGGAGCCAAGGGCGAGATCTCCGACCGGAGACACTCAGTTCGCACTAAACAGTGCTGCAGACCGACTAAACAACCGGCGTGCTAAAGTAGACAGAAGTCTAGCTCTCAATATCAATATCATATCAACAATGCCAAATGGAGTGAAACCCCCACCTTTTATAGTGCTAGCTCCCCTAAAACCCTATCTGCGTCCTTGAGTTCCTCCTATGCCTGCGCAGTTACCTCTAGAGTCTACGTGAGGCCTCTCCCATGTAAAGTGTGGACCCCCAAGGCTTTCCTTTAAGTTACAACGTTACTCTACTAGGAAGCACTTTATTTTATTAAAGTGAGTTGACCCCCTCTTTCTCACTTTTATTTATTAATTTAACTATAGTCGGCAAAACTATACAAAAATCAAATATTCCAATTAGCGGTGCTAATTAGGAATATTACATGATGTTCTATGCTTGATGCAACTTTAATTTTTATCCCAATATTAGTCAGCAATCACATAAACAATAAAGTAAAATGTTGAGAGAACATACCAGTAGATCGATAGAAGACAAGCCAAAATATATAAGTGTGTTGGTGCGTTACAGCGGTCAGCGGAATGCTTCAACCATCGAAGTCTCAATATGGTCAGCCAACAAGAAGTGTCACACAACCCTCTAGGACAGCCAAAACAGTCAACCCAAAAGTCAACGTTGTCAGTCAACGGTCAACGCAAACAGTAGCAGCGGCTAGGTCAACGCAGCCCACTCAAAGTCAACGTCCAGCCTCGAGAATAGTGCCAAAAAATGCAGATTGAGGAAATCGAAGGTAAGGGAGAGTTTCAAGTCAATTTGACCTTGCATTGACCAAAGTCAATGCTGGTCAACGCTACTGCAAAAACCCTAGGCTGAAAACAGAAAATTGTTGCTAGCTGAAATTTCCCATGTGTGAAGAGAAGAGCCTCCAAGGTGATCGAACCAATCAGATGAGGAGAGAGAAATGTGTGAGGATGAGATGAGTGAAAATGTCCTCCAACGTTGACTAATATATATCCATCAATGAGGGTGTGTGACACAACTACTGGGGCACAAAACCTTCAAGCCGACCTGCACATTTTGAATAAATTCAAAATAAATGTTTTTCTCATCGGATCAAGATGATCTTTAGATCAATCTTGCACCTCTCCGAAAGAGAAGTCCAATAAAAATATTGGCATCTTCATCTGAGCATCACAACATGGAGTTTGGACGTAGTTGTCCAAAATTAACAACTTATGTCCAAAAATCAATGTCACTTTGTTTGAATAAGCACAATATTCAGTAAATGATCTGCATGCGTAAGGCGTTAGTTGTGTTTACTTCGGTATTTTCTGAATCTTATTTCTGAAGATAATTTGTATAATTTAATCAAGTAGGAGAAGTAAACCATGATACTAGAGTAGAATTTTCACAAACACTGGTAAAAAAAAGTCAAATAGCTAGTCAACGCAAAAATTAATCTTCTTCTCCTCGCATGTGTGAACAAAACTCCTTATTTCAGATTGAATGGATGAGATGTGTGAGATGCCAAATGAAGTCAATCGAACTCCAATATATATCTGTGCTCATGTAATGAGATTGACTTGGTCAACATAAAAATACATAATTTCTTCTTTGATTTTCCAATGACAATACCAACTGAAACTACCAATTTTCAACACTCCCTCTTAGCTAGGGAGGTATTTTTCATTCTCTCTCTCTCAAGATCAACCTCCCAAACAAATCCATTGGTCTCTCAGTGATAACCCAAAGGAGAGATCATATGTACAAGTCTCAACATAAGGAAAGATACATAGCATCAAACACATCCCATAAGCCAAAACCGAATGGCATCAAGGTCATGTTGATTTATGGTAGCATCGGATGTGCTCTAGCCTTGTAATTTTGTATATAGGCTAAGACACATGTATTCGATAATACCCATAAAGGATTTTGGAAAATTCCACTTAGAGATGGTTTAATTAAATTAATTAATCATTTTATAATGTTTTCCTAAGTCTAAACTTAGGGAAATTAATTAATTAAAGGGTATTAATTAAACTAAGTGTGAATCTTCTAGATAAAGTCATGGATCAACTCCCAGTTAATCTTAACCCTTGATTATGTTTTAATCTTGGCTACTAAAGGGTCGACGAAAGATTATAAGGAGGGTGAGGGGCCTATGGAAAATACACTGAGCATTTGGCATTTTCTAGCTTGTGAGAGAGACACAGCTTTTGATCAAGATCGAATAACTAGGGCAGGATTGGCTAAGTGATTTCGATCTAGTGATCAGTTCCAGAGAGGAGCAGATACAGTACCTGGTCAAGAGGACTAGGAGTACATTTCAAAGAGAGAGGCAGCAGTGACGCAGTAGAGGCAGCGCAGTCATCTGGAGGGGTGACACAGTCCCTGAAGGGGATCACACAGAAGTGACGTAGTGCCTTCTAGATTCAGTCCGGAGATAGTTGAAAGCTGAGGTTTCTGAGCCAGGAGGGCCAAAGCTCAGTTCCAGATCAGCTTGATTGTTGCAAAGGAGGAGGTGACACAGTTCCTTAGCTTGCCCACGCAAGCTTACGCAATAGCAACGTAGGCATCACATAGAGCCAAAGCACTGAAGCTAAGCTGAGATTCTAGGGCGGGTATGCTAAGAATGCTCAGAAGTGTTTCAGTTGTAGAGAGGGGAGTTTAGACCAAGGGGATGATCTAATCCCAGCGTCTAGAATCAGCGAGAGACAGAGATCGGCTCAGAGAGGTAGCACAGAGAAGCAGGAGATGCAGAGGCAAAGAGGGCAGCAGCTGCGCAGCGCAGAGGCAGCTTTAGCTACGCAGGTGTTGTGCAGTCCCTCCCAGGGCAGTGTGATTCAGCTAGAAACCCTCAAGGGTTACACAGAGACCCTAAGGGGCAGCGTAAGGACTGCGTCACCCAGTCTGGGGTAACGCAGCCCTTTCCAGGCCAGCGCTGAGAGATGCAGGGGCTTTTGAGGCTGACGCAGGGGCTTCAGGGGCAGCGCTGGGGTTTCTAGGGCCTAATTTTGGCTTAGTTCTATAAATCCCATTTGAGGGTGTGGATCAATCATTATTTTGGCTTCAGAATAGCCGGTGAGTTGCAGATCTATTATTTCTCTGTTAGGTTTTCCAGATCTGGAACCCAGATTTGTTGTATTTAGAAAACTCTTAATAATAAAACCCTCCAACAGCCAGCAGACCGGTTTTCCCGCATTGGGTTTTTCCGGGGACTATTTGTTAAGAAAATCACTGTGTCACTTTGTCTATGTGTGCATGTACTTATTCTAGATTTGAATTGGCGAAAGTCTGTTATGTTTTTTGCTTCGATATTAATCTGAATTTTTCAGCTTAATAACTTAATTGAGTAGGAGGAGCATAACCAGATCTAACAGTAAGATTTCTACATAAGTGTGACATTCAGAAATTTTCACATGGTATCAGAGCTTATTCAAGCTAAAGTGCAGGAGAAACAAGAGTGAACCAGCAGATCAATGCTAAAGGGACTGGGAGCTGCGTAAGCAGCAATAGACTACCCCAATAGTTACGCAGTCCAGACCAGGAGAGCTATCCAGCATAGAGAAATCTCCCTCTGAGAGAGTTGACAGAGGGGTAAGCTATTCCAGTTGCAGAAGAGGCAGCATAGCATACCAGCGTAGCTGAAGGACGCAATAGCTGCATAGCAGTGAGTGCTGGTGTATGAGCGTCAGAAAATTTCTGAAAAACACAGTTGGGGATTTCTTGACCTCAAAGAGTTCTCTTACTCAAAGAGACTCAATTATTTCCCGTGCAACAGTAGAAGCATTGACTTACTCCTCAAGGAGTGCGTAATTCTAGCTGAGCAGGGGGTTAGAGGGAGAAGTCGACAGTTGAGGAGATGGCCAGCAAGGGATTGCGTGACCAAGATAGGTTGGAGGGTGCCTCCAACTATGTTATTTGCAAGTCAAGGATTCAGTTTCTCCTTGATGAGCATGATCTAAAGAGCCTCATTGACAGTGCAGTTGCAGAGCCACTGGATGCAGCACATCTAAGAGCCTTCAAGAAGAACATGGCAAGAGCCAAACGATTGATCCTAGATGGCGTAAAGGATCACATCGTACCCCACATAGAAGTGAAGGACACTGCTAGAGAAATGTGGGTAGCACTGAAAAAGCTATATCAAGGATCTTCCGAGCAGCGGAAGATGTATTTGGAGGAGAAGATGCGTAATACCAGGATGAAGAAGGGAGAGCGTTTTGACTCCTTCCTATCTAGAATTCAGGAAAACCGGTACCAGCTATCAGCAGTGGGATCAGCACCTAGAGACTCAGAGCTGGTAAGGCTCACTCTGAACTCTGTTTCAGAAGACTATCAGGTCTTTGTCTAGAGCATTCTGGGCAAAGAAAAACTCCCAGGATGGGAAGCGATGTGGTCAGTCTTGCAACAAGAAGAGCTGAGGAGAGATATCCTCAAAATCCATATTGAGGATGGCAGCAACAGTTCGAAAGTCAAGAAGGAGGAGGAAAAAAACGCAACCCTTGCATCAAAGGGGAAACAACGGCAAAAGAAGAAAGATTTGTCCAAGATCAAGTGCTTCAAGTTTGGGGAAATAGGACATTATGCCAAACAATGTCCTCTTAAGAAAAAGGACAAGGAGGAGAAGCAGGATCCTCAAGCCGGAGCTGCCAAGATTAAGGCAGAAGATGATTGTGCTATGTTAGCTCATATTCCGAAACGAGAGAAGTGGGCTGACTTGGAGTTGTAGATCCAGAATCTACTAGAGGCAGGATCCTTGAGTATTTCCGAACTCTTGGATCACATATGAGCTACAGGAGCCTTAAGACAGTAGCAGGATGGACAATTGCAGCAGAAGAGGAAGAGACAATGCAGTGGCTAGCAGTACTAGAGTCTGATCAGTGCAGAAGAAGAGTAGCAATAGCGACAGTTGAGCAGCAGCAGCACAGAGCACACTGGTGTAGCGCAGTGCAGTGCAGTGCTCACATAGTGCAGAGTAGCAGCAGCGCAGTAGTTTCAGAGAGCTAGTGCAGAAGTTAGCAGCAGACAGTCTTATTATTCAGATGCAGTATTACTTGTCCAATTTCAGATGTTTTTATGTTGCAATTAGCAACGGTGCAACAGAACAGCAGCAGCAGCAATGGAGCAGCAGCAGCGTAGTGCACAGTGGTGCAACGTAGTGCAGAGCAGTGCTCACGTAGTGCAGCAGCATGGTTGTAGAATTCAGAGGGAGTTGCAGTACAGTAGCAGTTGGCAACAGCATGCAGAGTCAGCGGCAGTACAGTTGCAATATTTGTGCAATGTTGGTGAGCAGCATCAACAGTGTTGTAAAATGTAACTAGGTCGGTCTTCATGATAACTATGTAATTATGAAAAGAAGAAGACAATGATAATAAAAATGTATTTTTGTCTCATGGGTTTCATGAGCAATATTTTATGTAGATAGACTTCTTCTTGATGTCTATTAGGTTCATGTCTTCTAAGTATAAATAGGATTAAGTGTCAAAGTCATGAAGGATCCAGTTCAGATAGATATGCTCGAAGACCTTATAAAGAAGCTCTCTACAACCCTCCAGCACTGGTGGAAGACAAGCTCAAAATATGGCGGAAACAACCTTCAAACAATCTTGGAATATATGTGAAGTAATACCTCATAAAAGGTCAGAGAAGATAAACTTCAAGTTGGCCCAAATTGAAGTTGTAATGTCGGCCTAAGTATCAAGTTGAATGGTCGGCCTAATATCTAATCTGTCTCCTATATATATGTCTATACTGCGGCTCATTTGGAGGACATAACTGCGGATCTGTCTGAGCTTTCACAACGTCTAAAAGTTTCAGATCTAAGGATAAGTTCAGTGCAGATTGAAGAAAATATTACGGAAGGAACAGGAGTAAGGACAGAGTTCAGTGCAGATTGAAGTATAGATTGCAGAAGGTACAAGAGTATATATTACTAAAGATACAGGAGTACATATTATAGAAGGTACAGAGTACAGAAGGTACAGGAGCTAGATAGCGGATAAGGGCAAAAGGATATAGTGCAGAAGTATTTGAGACTTAAAGTATCTGTTGAAGGAATTTGCCAACGTTAAGACGGTGATTAGCTGATCTAAAAGCAATAGAAAGTGAGGAAGGTAAATCAGATAAATCAGAGATTTACCTTCCTAACCACACTTCAAGATATTCAGTTCAAGTGAAAATAATACTGTTTATACTTATGATTAAGTACTTTGGTAATTGACTTGATGAAAGATTAACTAAGTTAAAGAAGATACATAAGTAAGCTCACAAGCAATTATCAAGAAGAGAATTTTTGTATTAATCTCAAGCCTTACAAATTTTCAACATGGTATCAGAGCTAAGGTGCTGAACACAAGGGCTACTTGTAAACTAAGACACTCAAGGAAGCATAGATCTAAGTTTGGGTTGGAAAGTCTAATCAGTCTACAAAGAAGACTATCTAGCTACTTCAAACATCCTCTACCATCAAGAATTCAAGATCACCTAGATTGAAGAATTCTATCTTGGAAGAAATCCTTAACCTCTTCGTTATCATCAAGAAGGCTGCTGCAGAAGAAAGTCACTCTCTCAAGTAAGTATCTATGACTTCATCTAAATCTGTCCAAATGACTTATTGTTTAGAAAGCAACAAGCTGGTTGGGTTATCTAACCTCAATGCATGGAAGAAAAGGATAGATCTAAAGCTAATTGAAAATGAAGTCATGGGTTTTATAGAAGGATCTACTATACAACCTCCAAAAGAAGATATTCCAGCATATACCAAATACATGCAGGGAGATATAAGAGCTCGAAGGATTCTTATAGAGTCCATAAAAAACTCTCTTATTCCCTATGTATCAAAGCTAGAATCCTCAAAAGAAATATATGATAAATTGGTGGAACAGTTCTCAAAAGGTTCTACAAAGGAAATAATATCCCTGAGACAAAAACTATACAAATTGAAAATTTCAAAAGAAGGAATAATTCCATATCTGATGGAGATTTTCGCAATACGAGAACAACTACTAAAATTGGGAGAAGTAATGCCTGATAGAGAAATACTCACTATGATACAAAATGTCTTACCAAAAGAACGGAGAGATTACTCTTCCAATATAGATGGGAAAGAAGAAGTCATGACATTCCAAGGTCTAGGTAAGATAGAAGAATCAAGATTGAAAGAAGGATCAAGAAAAGAAAATCAAGCCTTTGCCACCATGTCCGGGAAGAAAGGAAGATTTAGTAAATTTGGTCCTCAAAATAATAGGAGAAATGTGAACAAAGCACGAAGCTTTGAGTGTAATAATTTTGGGCATTATAAACGAGATTGTCCTAAACTAAGAAAGGACAAAAGGAAAAAGGTAGGAGCCCATGTCACTAATGAAAGAGAAGAACCTGATGCTAAAAGATCCAAGAAGGAAGAATAAAGAAATCTCTATTATGATTGAGGTCATCTTTCTCTTTAAGTGACCTCTGATTGATTGTAAAATTGTATAATAGAAAACAATGTACATTAAGAAGCATCTCAATAGAAGCATGAAAGGAGCTCTCGGTGAAACAGCTTCTGGAAAATCTCTCTACTAAAGTAAAGTAGCCATCAGATCAAGGGTCATCATGGTAACAAAGTTTTTGAGATATGATGACATATTGATGAAGCAGGTCAAAGAAATGAAGCTCTTCATTCAAGAGAAACCCCCACAGGATGACTCAAGGAAAAACAAGTATGAGGTATGAAGACTTATATGCTAATATTGGATGTTGTGAAGTCATGTCATATGGTTACAAGTAATGAATTTCTATATTTAGAAGTATGATCTATGGAAAAGTATCTCTCAATGCATGGACAAATGAAATCAACATAATATGTCCTCATGGAATATGAGGTGGTTGTATATGAACAAGAAACTAGAAAAGTTGTAAGTTCCTGGGAATGAAGAATGTGCAGAAAGGAAGAGATCATGAAATGCAACCATGTCAAGAGGCAGTTATCATCCGAAAGCCCAGAAGATGTGACTTGGAGATCTCCCGGAAAGATATGTAGACTCTGACAGAAGTCTAGTAAATAAGAAGACCTTTGACAAAACATATCATTAGGAGATGTGTCAATCTGTATGAAGGATGTCGATGCCTACAAAAAGATGTCATGGTGAAAGATCATCACTAAGGTAACTTTTGTTCTAAAAGGTTCATATGTATATGTTTATCTGGATGAATTTATGCAGGGCTGCTAATCATAAGAAAGGATTTATGATCCTTGGACATGATTCGAAGGAAAGCAGCATGGCATAACGATGGACTAGATAAGGAAGACTGATGAATCACTTTCTGATAATGGACATGACTTGTGACTGAAAGTGATGGATGATCTGTGCCCTAGGAAGCCAAAAGTTAAAGATTCCTCAATATCGAAAACCATGACATCGAGGGGAGGAACTCTTCATGAGTAGCTGGATTGCTGTTGTAGGACTCTGGTTGATGAGGAGCCTGATGGTAAGTTTCTTACTTGGAAGAAACTTGAAATATGTCCTCCTGTGTTAAGAGGGAGTGACATATGTGATTCTCTATTACATGTGTCATGCACTAGACCAGGACTAACAATCGTAAGTCTTAGTGAAGGCCATGTGAAGAGAATGGTTCATTCTGGTCTTCACCTGGAAGACAGAATGGAGGATTGGGTAATCATCTGGCATTCGATACTCTTTGAGAATGAAATAGGGCATTCAAGATAAGAGTAGTCGTGGACCGATATTCTTTGAGGGCTGGCTACCCAAGAGAAGAATAGTCCAAGAAGGTCATACTCTGGGAACACCTAGGTGGGGTATGTACCTTGGAGAGACAATGACGAAGTTGTCTACAAGTCATGTGTCTCGCCAACATTGAAGCCCATTGTCTCGTTGAAGTGATGGGGCTGTTAGTCAAGGCCTTGCACTAGAACAATGCTGGTTGATATGATGTTATACAGATGTGATTACCAATCCGATTCTTCTTATGAAATTCTTTAGTTTGAAAGTGATCATGTAACTATATGAATACCTCCCTAGTTAAGAGGGAGTGTTGTAAAATGTAACTAAGTCAGTCTTCATGATAACTATGTAATTATGAAAAGAAGAAGACAATGATAATAAAAATGCATTTTTGTCTCATGGGTTTCATGAGCAATATTTTATGTAGATAGACTTCTTCTTGATGTCTATTAAGTTCATGTCTTCTAAGTATAAATAGGATTAAGTGTCAAAGTCATGAAGGATCCAGTTCAGATAGATATGCTCGAAGACCTTATAAAGAAGCTCTCTACAACCCTCCAGCAGTGTTGGAAGACAAGCTCAAAATATGGCGGAAACAACCTTCAAACAATCTCGGAATATATGTGAAGTAATACCTCATAAAAGGTCAGAGAAGATAAACTTCAAGTCGGCCTAAATTGAAGTTGTAATGTCGGCCTAAGTATTAAGTTGAATGGTCGGCCTAATATCTGATCTATCTCCTATATATATGTCTATACTGTGGCTCATTTGGAGGACATAACTGCGGATCTGTCTGAGATTTCACAACATCTATAAGTTTCGGATCTAAGGATAAGTTCAGTGCAGATTGAAGAAAAGATTACAGAAGGAACAGGAGTAAGGACAAAGTTCAGTGCAGATTGAAGCATAGATTGCGAAAGGTACAGGATTATATATTACTAAAGGTACAGGAGTACATAATACAGAAGGTACAGAGTACAGAAGGTACAGGAGCTGGATAGCGGATAAGGGCAGAAGGATACAATGCAGAAGTATTTGAGACTTAAAGTATCTGTTGAAGGAATTTGCCAACGTTAAGACAGTGATTAGCTGATCTAAAAGCAATAGAAAGTGAGGAAGGTAAATCTCTGATTTACCTTCCTAACCACACTTCAAGATATTCAGTTCAAGTGAAAATAACACTATCTATACATATGATTAAGTACTTTGGTAATTGACTTGATGAAAGATTAACTAAGTTAAAGAAGATACATAAGTAAGCTCACAAGCAATTATCAAGGAGAATTTTTTGTATTAATCTCAAGCCTTACAAATTCTCAACAAACAGCACAGCAGTAGATGTTACATAAGTCAGAGCAGCACATAGAGTTGTATTGCTAGAGCACTTTCCTCGCTAAGAGGGAGTGTTGATTTATGGTAGCATCGGATGTGCTCTAGCATTGTAATTTTGTATATAGGCTAACACACATGTATTCCGTAATACCCAGAAAGGATTTTGGAAAATTCCACTTTGAGATGGTTTAATTAAATTAATTAATCGCTTTTTAATGTTTTCCTAAGTCTAAACTTAGGGAAACTGATTAATTAAAGGGTATTAGTTAAACTAAGTGTGAATCTTCTAGATAAAGTCATGGATCAACTCCCAGTTAATCTTAGCCCTTGATTATGTTTTAATCTTTGCCGTTGAAGGGCCAACGAAAGATTATAAGAAGAAGGGTGAGAGGCCTATGGAAAATACACTAAGCACTTGGCATTTTCGAGCTTGTGAGAGAGACACAGCTTTTGATCAAGATCGAATCACTAGGGCAGGGTTGGGTAAGTGATTTCGATCTAGTGATCAGTTCCAGAGAGGGGCAGATGCAGTAACTGGTCAAGAGGACTAGGAGTACATTTCAGAGAGAGGCAGTAGAGGCAACACAGTCATCTGGAGGGGTGATGCAGTCCCTGAAGGGGATCACGCAGAAGTGACGCAGTGCCTTCTAGATTCAGTTCGGAGATAGCTGGACGCTGAGGTTTTTGAGCCAGAAGGGCCAAAACTCAGTTCTAGATCAGCTTGATCATTGCAGAGGAGGAGGTGGCATAGTTCCTTATCTTTCCCACGCAGGCTTACGCCGTAGCAGTGTAGGCATCACACAGAGGCAGAGCATTGAAGCTATAAGCCGAGATTCTAGGGCGGGTTTGCTAAGAATTCTCAAAAGTGTTTCAGCGGCAGAGAGGGGAGTTTAGACTAAGGGGATGATCTGATCCCAGGGTCTAGAATCAGCAAGAGACAGAGATCATCTCAGAGAGGCGGCGCAGAGAAGCAGGAAACGCAGAGGCAGAGAGGGCAGCAGCTGCGCAGCGCAGAGGCAGCTTCAGCTACGCAAGTGCTACGCAGTCCCTCCCAGGGCAACGTGATTCAGCTGGAAACCCTTAGGGGTTACGTAGAGACCCTAAGGGGCAACGTAAGGACTGCGCCACCTAGTCTGGGGTAACGTAGCCCTTTCCAGGGCAGCACTGAGGGACGCAAGGGCTTCAGAGGCTGACGCAGGGGCTTCAAGGGCAACGCTAGGGTTTCTAGGGCGTAATTTTGGCTGAGTTCTGTAAATCCTGTTTGAGGTTGTGGATCAGCCATTATTTTGGCTTTAGAATAGCCGATTTGTTGCAGATCTATTATGTCTCTGTCAGGTTTTCCAGATCTAGAACCCAGATTTGTTGTATTCAGAAAACTCTTAATAATAAAACCCTCCAACAGCCAGCAGACTGGTTTTCCCGCATTGGGTTTTTCCGGGGACTATTTGTCCAGAAAATCACTGTGTCACTTTGTCTATGTATGCATGTACTTTTTCTAGATCTGAATTGGTGAAAGTTTGCTATGTATTTTTCTTCGATATTAATCTGAATTTTTCAGCTTAATAACTTAATTAAGTAGGAGGAGCATAACCAGATCTAACAGAAAGACTTCTGCATGAGTGTAACATTCAGAAATTTTCACAAGTCAATGCCCAACTGACCATGGGATCAATCAATGAGGAAAAACTCTCCAACCATATGTAATGGTTTCTAAGTCAAGCACAATGACCTAAGAGAGTACCAAAATCAATCTTCCCAACCAAGTCCACTTGGTCTCTCAGTCAAACACAACGACTCAAGGAAGAGAATTCAAAATCAGTGTCCCAGACCAAACCCACTAGTCTCTCAGTCAAACACAATGACTAAAGGGGATCACTCCTGTTGTCGCTCAGATTGTACATGCACAGTGCAACAACGACTCTGGTCGAGGGTGGTCACTCTGATCCCCGACCTCTCTGTTCTAGTTGCCTCCCAACAGCAGGCTATGGGGGATAGTCCCTATGAAATGTGAAAATGGAAGGCTCGTTGGCAACCAACAAGTCTAGGAGACGTGATTGAATGGCCTAGCCACTTGGTTGATTATGGCAAGTTGGAAGGATTAGATTGAATTATTTATGAGACCAGTGACTTATGGAGTCAACTACTTGCTTTAGATCAATTAAATACCAAATGACCAGATGAACAACTGTTGCTTAATGAATGCTTGACTATCCTAGATGAAATGCAAATTCTATGATCTAGGTGAAATGCAAAATCTTGGTTAATTTTAATTATATGCCTAGAATAATGTATCCCTTAATCTTTATCTATTTTAAGCCTAGTCTCTAAAGTAAGTGGCAGAGAGAAGTCAGGGTGAACGAGACCTCTTCTTGAAATCTAACGTACTTGGTGCCTCCGGTGCTACAGAAACTGTGGCTCTGACGACTCCTAGGTCATTGTTTTAACCACTAGAGAGTGTCTAGACCGTTGATTTCTAGTAGCATTGGATGTTCTCTAAGTCTCAAAATTTTCAGGGAGGCTTAGGCACGTGTATTCCAAAAAACCCAGAAAGCGTTTTTGAAAATTCCACTCAGATTATGTTTTATGGAAATAATTAATTATTTTTAATGGGACCCTAAGTCTAAATTTAGGAAATTAAAATAATGAAAGGATATTAATTAAAACAGAGTGTGAATTTTCTAGAAAAGACAGAGATCAAGTCAAGTTAATCTTAGTCGTTGATTAACAATTTAATCTCGGTTGTTGAAATCTCAACGAGAAGATTATAAGGACTTGATGGGGCATTTGGAAAACACAACGAATACACCGAGAGACAAAGTCTAGAGATCGAATTTCTCAAGTGAGCAGTGCTCAGGAGAAGTTAGATCGAGAAGATTTTTGCAGAGAGGGGCAGTGATAGATTCGGTTGGAGATTTTCCTAAGTCAAGAATACATCGTAGAGGAGACAGAGAGCAGTACGCAGAGAGGTAGTGTAGCAGCTACGCAGAGCCAGCGTAGAGCCAGCAGAGCCAACGCTGCAGCCTTGAGGACATCTGTGATTCAGCTGAGGATCAGTCAGATCTAGTGTCGGAGTGTCTGGGTGTGAGACCGGAGGGGCTAGAGATCAATATCCAACCAGCAGAAGAGTCAACAAGGAGAGGTGACGTAGTCCCTACGCAGAGTGACAGAGAGCCTGCGCAGAGGCAGCGTAGGGCTCATCAGCTCAGTGTTTGGCCAGTTCAAGTTTTCCAGTGTCAGTGTCAGGTAATCTTCAAAAGCTCTTTGTTAGTTAGGTTCTCTATGTGGATGGCCAGTAATGTTGATTTTTGAGTAGCATCGGATGTGCTCTAGCTCCAAAATTTTGTGGAGGGGCTAGAACACATGAGATCTCCAAGACCCAAAAATAGTTTGGAGAAATTCTACCCAGAGTGAAAGTTATTCAAATAATTAATTATTTTTAATGGAGCCTAAGTCTTAGGGAATTAAAATAATTAAAGTGAATTAATTTAACATGTGGGTGAGAAGCTTCTAAGTGACGAGGATCAAGTCTAGTTTAATCTTAGTCGTTGATTAAGGATTAGATCACAGTCGTTGATTTCTCAACAGGAAAAGAATAAAGGAAGGCTTGAGGGTCAGTTGGAGAATGCACACACGGAGAGCAGCACTTGAGCAACGTCGAAATTCTGGGGCATGGTTTGCTGAGAATTTCGGAGTGAGCTTGCAATGTAGAGAGGGGTAGCTCGGCAGCGAGACTTCAGTCCAAGGCCGAGAATACAATTGCAAAGAGGTAGAGTAGCACCAGGAGAGACAACACAACACCAGAGAGGGTGACACAGTCCCAGAAGGGTGACACAGAGCCAGAAGGGTGACACAGTCACTAGATAGTCAGCACTGGGGTTTTTGTGGGACAGATCGGGCAGAAATTCAACAAATCGATTTATGAGCCAGGAAGGCTCACGAGGACGGTGACGCAACTCCTGGAGAAGGTGACGCAGTCTCAACACAAAGCTTGTTGCAGCCATCGCTGCGCAACATTGGGGACAGCGCAGTCACCTATGGGGTTTCTTCATTCAGCTGCTGGATCAGCCAATATATCTGTCTTCATATAGAGGTACTTCTGCCGGGATTTTCTCTGTTGGGTGAGCCAGATTTGGCACCCTAGATTGTATTCAGAAATTTGCTTAATAATAAAACACTCATATCTGCTGCATCGGTTTTCCTGCATTGGGTTTTTCGGGGGACATTACTCCAAAAATAAGTGTGTCCTTTGTGTGAGTGCTTCATTTATTTTTCAGTTCTTGATCTGTATATTGGTGTAGGTTGCAGTGTATTTGTATTAGAATTTACTGAATAATTCTATAAATAACTTGTTAAATGAAGAAAACAAGTAGGTAATACAAATCAGATAATTGCAGTAGAATTTATGTTAGTCAAGATTCAAAAATTTTCACATGGTATCAGAGCGATTGCAGATCAAGGAGGATTGAAGCCATTAGCGAAAAGACAGAAGAAAGTCTGTAGTGGGAAAACAGTTGTTCTGAGAGATAGCGCAATCCTAGGCCAAAGAGGTAGAGGAAGGTTGGCACAGTCACTTGGGAAGGCTCATGCAGAGCCTGCTAGGATGACGTTGTAGCTGCATAAGGCAGCGCGGTGCTTGCTAGGTAGGCACAGAGGCTGTTGAGTCTCAATTTTCCGGATTGTCGTGGTTGGAGATGCAGTACAGTTTCTTTCTAGAGTTGTTGGTGGGGCGCCGATTCTGTTGGTGCAAAACAGTGTCTAGTGGGGCTGAAGCAAAGTAGAGGGAATCAGTTCCTTAGAAGATTTCTTGCTGAGAAGTCTAGATCTAGTGTTGAGCAGAAGCAAAGAGAGATCAAAGAGGAGTGATTCGAGATTTGTTGGCAGAAGGATCTCTGTAAAGGAAATCGAATTTCAAAGGGAGCTTGTTCCTTAGAGGATTTCTAGCATCAAAGAAATCTTTGTTGGGGCAGCAGCAAAAGAGGGAGAAAGGAACTTGTTCAACACTTAGTTGAGCAAAAAGATGGTCGTGAATGGACTGAGGGATCAGGACAGGTTGGATGGAGCATCCAACTTTTTCATCTGAAAGGCCAAGATCCTGGCAGTTTTGGATGAACATTGCATCAAGGATCATGCCTTTAACATGATTGTTGTTCCAGTTGATGTTGATCCTCTCAAAAAGTACGAGGAGGCTCAAGCAAAAGCAAAACACATGATCATGGACGGAGTCAAGGATCATGTGATCCCACATATTGCTAAGAAGAACACAGCAAGGGAAATGTGTGAGGCCTTGACTACTATGTACTAGGGATCTTCCGTCCAGCGGAAGATGTTGCTTGAAAACCAGTTGAGATTGTTTCAGATGCAGAAGGGAGAAGAGATCGATCCCTTCCTCATCAGATTGCAAGGTATCCGAGATCAGCTAGCTTCCATATGGGCTACACCAAATGGTGGACTTATGTTCAAGGCTGCCCTAAATGCAATCACTAAAGACTGAGAGACTTTTGTCCAAGGTATTTTGGGCAGGGCCACTCTTCCAAGCTGGGAAACTCTTCCATACTGCTCTGACCCTGAAGCATCTCCCTCTACATTGATCATGTCTGACATGTTGCCCATCAATCACAGCGTAGTCGTCCAGCCTATTTGTCCAATGTTTTCACAAGAGAAGGGTTGATCCAAGCCCTAGAGGCCTAGATCTAGCCTCCCAAGGCCCTATAACTTCAACACTCAGCCAAAGAAGGAGAGTTGCAGGCCCTACAAGGTCAAATTTGAATTTTTTTGTGGTTAAATTTTGTGTTTTCCTAATTATATTTGTGTTTGCAGGGGTCCTAAGCCCTATTGACAGCCCCTCTCCATCCTCATTTTAGTGTGTCCCACGCCTTTAGGTTCTTGATCTCTTGAGTCATGGCCTTATTTTCCCTTGAAACCCTCATCACTGCCCTCTTTCAACCCTCATTCAGTCATAAATTGGTCATCACTTGAGTTTTCATTGGTATTTTGGCACTAACTCATTGTTTTGCAGTTGTTCTAAGTTCTTTTGCAGTTAACACTTGTGGTAGCAGGTGGATAGACTCATTGGAAGAGTCCAAGCAGTCAACCTAGTCATCAACAAGGCCATTAGGCCTAATGGTTTGCCTCCTCAACCTTTCTTTCCTCCTCACTATTTCATTACAGCTTCAAGACACATAAACGTGGCATAAAAAATAATTAATAGTCATCTTGTCTCATTGGAAGACCATTTGCATTGTTGGGCATTCACTCTTAGTGTCCTTTTTTGCAGTGGTCTTGTAGTTGCCAAAGTAGTTTTTCTTGTTGTTGTGATCATTGGTCTCTTGCATCCATCCATTGCACGGTTGCATTCACAAGTGTTTCATTGTTAGCAATCTCATCTAAGTGACAAAAATTAAAATATATGTGTGCGCATTAAGTCAATGCTCTCAATAAGAAAATAAATGCTCCTGAAGATGAACCACATTGGCTGGTTCTAAACGCATCAACAAAATATGTTCATATATGATTATCATTGAAAGTTTTTATATACATATTATGAATCACAGAAGCCAAATTTCAAAAATAAGATAAGCTTGTTGCTCTCATAAGTTTGTTCTTGCTCTTTTAATGTCTTAAGCATCAAGTAAAGAATAATATCATTGAGCATATCATTATTTTCTAGGTTCCCTAATAATTCTACTTGCAAGCATCGAATATCAAATTAGTAAATGCTATGTTCTCTTCCTTTCATTGACATTGAAAAGCATTGGTACATTGTGTTGTCTAAAGCACTGCTAGTGTTTCTTGTGACATTGGTTTTAAGAGGAATACTAATACTTGTGCTTGTCATTGCTGTCATTTCCTAAAGAAAATGGCTATTGGATAAGTGGTTACATTGCTAATTGTGTTGATATCTTGTTGAAGGATTGGCGTCGTCTAATTGGCACATTAGACTTGTGCACTTTATGTTTATTATCATTTGATAAGAAATTGTCCATTGTGAGATTGCTAATCTTGAATTTCTTTACACTCTTTACTTGTCATTCAATAATCTATCTTTCAAAGAGTTCATTAAGCATTGGTTTTGGTGAAGATTGACTTTGAAATTGTTAAGCACTTTCCTTTATTGCTCTAAATCGAACATCATTTGTCTCAAAGTACTTAAATCATTTAACGATCTCACCTAAAGCTAATCACTCATTTTGCATTTGCATTCTAAGAGTAGTAGTGCATTGATTAATTTACCTCAAAGCATAAGCTTGGTTGAAAGACGATAGGACCACCTTTCTCACCCAGCTTGTGAAGTTTAGACCCTCACTTGTGGTTAACACGATGACCTTGCAGTCGTCAAAGCCACTGTCTCTGCAGCGCCAGAGGCAGCTGCAGAGGCATTCTAGGGATTAGAACTCGGGAGGTATCGTTAATATAGCCATTTCTATCTTCCCCTGGGTTTCTCTCCACAACCTACACTTGAGACTAACTTCAAAATAGTTAAGAGAAAGGACTCACTTACATAGGCATCTAATCTAAAATTAACCAAAAGTTTGCATTTCACTTAGTTCTAGGTGTTGCATCTCATATAGGATAGTATGCATCCTAGGCAGCAACTATTCATCCAGTAACTTGGTAATTAATTTTTATTGTGCAAGTGATTTGACTCCGTAAGGCACTGGTCTCTCAAATAATCTATTCAAATAGTGCTAATAATTAAACTTGCTAATCATCATTAAACAAGTTGCTAGGCCATTCAGTTGTGTCTCCCAAGCTTGTCGGTTCCCCCATATTCACACATTTCATAGGAACTACCCCCCATAGCCTGTTGTACGAAGACAACTAGAACAGAGAGGGCAGGGATCAGAGTGACAGCCCCTGCACTAAGTCATTGTCGCATTTACCTGTACAATTTGGGTGACAACAATGTACTTGCCCAACAAAGATTTCACCAACCTTTTTCCATATTTCCAATCCCAAATAGCAATGCATAAGACCAATATCTTTCATCTCAAATTAAAAAATCAGCTCCCTCTTACACTAGACAATGAATACCTCAGACCCTATAAAAAATAGATCATCTACATACAGCAGGAAAAATCAAGGGCTCGCCTTCAACAACTTTGAAGTACAAATTCGGATCAACATCGCTCTTTGTGAAGCCAAGACTCAACAAATAGCTATCAATACAGGAACACCATGCACAAGGAGCCTGCTTAAGCCAAGACTCAACAAATAGCTATCAATATAGAAATACCATGCATAAGGAGCCTACTTAAGCCCATACAAGGATTTCTGCAATTTACAAACATGTCTTTCTCTATCATGTATCTCAAAGCCTTAAGGTTGTTCAATATATACTTCCTTTTCAACGAATCCATTCAGAAAAGCAGTCTTGACTCTTGACATCCATTTGATGCAATTTCCAACTTGCAATAGAAGCAAGAGCAATAATGGATCTAATAGAGGAATACCTAGCAATGGGAGAAAAGGTGTCTTCATAATTTTCTCCCTCTTTCTAGGAGAATCCATGGGCCGCCTCATACTTTTCAATCTTCCATCAGCCGCATGCTTGATTTTGTAAATCCATTTGGAAGACACAACAAATTTCTCTTCAAGTCTTGGCATGATTTCCCATACATCATTCTTCAATATGGATTGGTATTCTTCAATCAAGCTTCTTTCCAAACTTGATGTTCAGTTGTGTCTTCATAGGTGGATGGCTTGGACTCAATGATCCTACTCATAAATGTTGCATAACTTGAATACATCTGTTGCCTTTTGTTCTCCCTAAAGGTCCCATGAGGTGTTGCATGTCCTTCAACCTCCTTCAAAGTTCTTTCAAGCCAAGTACGTCTCTTTCTAGTCTCAGGTACAGTGACTCTTGGTGAGTCAACAAATTCACGCGTGTTGACCACTAGACTGGCACCTGATGATAATGAAAAGACTCCATGCCCAAGGATGAACCAGAGGACACATGTACCATCAGATATCATCAGTTCAACAAAGTTTTTAAGCTCTACTTCTACTTCTCATCATCTTTCTCTTGTACCCAGATTCCACGCCCTACAGGGAATTATAATAAGTGATGCTAGTAATGATGAGTTTTGAGTTAGTATTGAGTCTGTAACAAGCCTAGGTAGCCTGGGAACTTGCCAACAAGTGAGTATTACTCTGGGAGGTTTTTTTTACTTGGTTAATTATCATCTCCCTACCAAGAGTTAATAATTAATTGAGTTTTTTCCTCCAATTTTACCCCAAAGCCGGAGTACGACTTGATGGTGAGCCCTTGGGTGGGTCCTAGTGTCTAGAGTCAATGTATATTACCATACTAGATCACACAAAAAATTTCATGGAATTTGGTTAGGTCTAGGTAGTGATTTTTTAATTTTTTAGATTTCCCATAGATCAAAAATTGCAATAAAAATTGTAATTGAATTGTCATAAATGTTGTCTAGAGAAGTTGTATGGGGTATAAGTAATCAAAATTGCACCTCTCACCCTCAACTTTCTACTATGACGCACTTTGAGGGGTTAAAAATGTGTTTTGAACCCTCAAAACCCATTTTTCCTAAGTTTAATGAGAAATCTAGCAATTAATTAAGCTAGAAATTAAATAAATGGAGAAAAATAAATATCCACACATGCTAAATGAGGTGGAAATGAGGTGGAAAATTATGGAGGAGTTAAAGTGAAGTTCCAAGGTGATATGGACTCTTAAAATCAAGAAAAAGACATGTGCTCAAATAAAAGTGAATTTCCGCATTAAATGAGAGTTGCTTACTTGGAAATTCGAATTTGTGAAGTTAGTGCATATTTGGGAGGATTTGGGAGAATATTTGGTGGAGATTTTTGTGGAAAATTGGCCTCACAAGGGTTACCAACCATATATACTTGTCATTCCATCATAAAATTCGAATTTAGCACATAACGGAAGAAGAAAATGATGTCCACTTGCATTAATCCGATTTTTACACTTGGCAATGGAGCTCCACATATCAAATTTGAATTTTCCTTGCGATCTCCTCCCTCTCACCACTTGGCATATGGTTCTTCATTGGGATTTGCTCCCAACTTTCTATATAATGGAGCCATGGGCTCTCATATTGTATCATGTAATATGAGCTATTGGACTTGAGGACGCATTGTCGGATTGTACACGTTATTGCAATATAATACAAAAGTCTTTGGGGTAACTTGTGATGGTGTTATTCTCCTTGCATATGTGGTAAATTCTTGACTTCTTGTTATGCTTCTATTTATTTCTTCATGCTATTGTTTCCTTCATGCTTGTTTCAAGTTATGTTAGTATGCAGCTATCTCCTATTAGCATAAGAGTTACTTGATCGCTTTAGGATAAAAAATCTTCTACTTGATGTCAAATATTTATATATAGGAGTTTTTTCCATTGCTTTGATTTAATTTCATGTGGATTTAATATGTTGTGAGATTGTGTAGAAGGATCCTTCTTTGGTCAAGCTTTTCAAGCGTGGGCAAGTTCTCGGAGGAACCAACCCATTCTTGAAAATATTCAAGGAGAACCCGCATGTGTTGATTTCCAAAGTCTAATCTATATTTTATTTTGTCCTGCAGATGTTCTTTTAAGTTTCTCAAAGCTCTTATTTCTTGCATCAAAAAAATCAAACTTAAAATATTGTACTTTTCAAGTATTGCTCTTCATTTCATTATATAGCTATTCAGGAGCTTCTCATAAACTAGACAAGCGATGGGGATCTTTTCCCATCACTTGATTTAGCCTTTGTCTATTTTTTGTAGCATATTCACATACTTACATGCTCTCTTTTTCACTAACTTTGGTTCTATTTTTTGCAACCCTAACATTCTTGTTTGTAGGTATTAGATCATTTTCGTGTGTATGAGAGGTTTGAGAACGTGGTTCTCTACTTCTGCTCCTGCTCCCGTCTCCCGCTGCTCCTGCTCCCACAGCCGCATCCTCCCCGCAGCCCCTCCCCCGTCTCCCGGCTCCCGTCACCCGCAGCCTCCCCATAGCCTCCTGCAGCCTCCCGCAGCCTCCCGCAGTCCCACAACCACTGCCACCTCCCTTCAGCCACTACCTTCCCCTTCCTTTCCTCTTCACTCCCGCATCTATCCCGACACTTCCAATTCCGTTGGCAGGGATGATGGAGAGGAAGGAGAACAAGGACCTCGGGGGGCCCGAATCCCCGAATTTCAATGACAGAGGTCCACTCAAGTATCTCAAGCAGTGCCACAACGTGCCGGGCACTGTGTACAGCGCCACCGACATCGCGCAGGAAACCGACTTCATTTTCTGGACTTCCCAAATCAAGCAACTACTAAGGAAAATGGAATCCCTTGAAGCGGAAAATTACAAGCTCTGCTCTGAGATTGGAACCTTGTCCAACAGGATCGGGGTGGTCAAGGAAGATAACTCGTCCCTGAAGAATAAGCTCCAAGAGTGCAGAGAACTTATCGCGGTATGCCTGCCGAATGAGGTCTTACAAGTGGAAATTCAGGTTCTCAAGGATAAACAAGAAGAAATCAAATCACAACAGGTATCTTTCAAACAAGAAACAGAATCACATATCAGTTCATGGGTATAGGTGGTCAGAGGAAAAGAAAAGGCCCCACCCCTCACAGCAGTGGAAGAGGTTGTGCAGGCCAAGCTGGTGGAGGAAAGGACCAGGCGAGCAAGAGAACTAAACCTCAAGATGAGGGGTCTTCCACTTCCCCTCCCCCCCCACACTCCTTCATAGGACATACTAGAGCTAGGACACAAGTTCCTTCGTGACACGCTTGACATACCTGACATAATGCTGGATAGAGCATGGTTGGGGCAAGACTCTACTCTTTTCCTCAAATTCCGCAACTCCACAGATAGGCTCTGGGCGCTTCGGGCAAAGCGGAAATTGTTCTCCCTTCCAGACAAGGTATTCCTGGATGAGGACCTCACAAGAACACAGGTAGCGGAACTTAAACAGGCTAGAGAACAGGTTGCGGCAA
Organism: Pinus albicaulis; assembly: GCA_034641835.2. Classification (NCBI taxonomy): domain Eukaryota; kingdom Viridiplantae; phylum Streptophyta; class Pinopsida; order Pinales; family Pinaceae; genus Pinus; species Pinus albicaulis. The sequence continues at coordinate 399,232,231 of CM076573.1, forward strand.
CACGACAGGCAGGAAAGTGGGCAGTCATCAAAAATCTTCGAGCGGTTATCCGAGACTCCTTCCCCCCGGGATGGGTCCCCCGAACTGGCAGCTCTAAATGACGGGCCCGAGCGGAGAGGAGATGGGGCACGAGTATTTCGGTCCACTGCTGGAATGGAAATGGCTCTTTCTGGTCATCACCTGGCCTACTTTATGACGCCCTCACTTCAGCAAACATCCTACTTGTTACCGAAACACACACGAGCCCTATCCGACCTCTCCCTGACATCACAGGATACCAATGCACCTCAGCTTGCAGACAGGAGACACGGAGTTCAGAAGGAGTCAGAGGCTCTGGAGGAGTAGCATGCCTCGCCAGAGATGATCTCAGAAACAGAATCTCTATTATGGCAACCGATGATCATGCCAGATTCATGTGGATTCGGATCAGAGCCAGCGTCTCCCCTCTGAAGGACATTTACATTGCGGTGTGCTACTTTCCCCCAATCTCGTCACCCTTTGCTATCCATAGTAGTGACGGTGACCCCTTCACAGACTTGTACTCTGACATAACCAAATACTCAGTAGAGGGAGACATCATTCTCATGGGGGACTTTAATGCCCGAACTCAAGACCTCCAGATACCCATTCATGATCGTACAGAGGACGTGTTCTACACTCGAGGGGTCGACCCAACTTCAGTAAGCATGCACCGGACATCAGAAGATAGCTTGGCCCCCACCACAGCCTACGAGAAACACCTTCTGCAGATGGGGGAATCTCACGAGTTGATAATCCTGAACGGCCTCCCTTGCTTTCCATCCTCCCACTTCTTTACCTGCCGACCCCATGGGAGGGGTGCGAGTGTGGTAGACTATGCCCTTGCCAGCCCGGACCTCCTCCCACACATCAAAAAATTTTCTATCACACCTATCCCCCTGGTTGATCATGCACTTCTCTCACTTTCACTTCAGTTTGACATCCCTCGCACATACCCCCCATCCCGCACAGCCCACCCCATACCCTCTTCCGGTTCAAGGAAGGCGACCTCGACGTCTTCTCCTCTACCCTCAAGCACGCACTTCCAACTGAAGCCCAGTTTGGTTCTCTTGAATCCGTCAACAACAAATACCAATTCCTCTCATCTGCAATCCGAGAGGCCGCACTCCAGTCCTTCCCTTCCTCCACCCGCTTCGCCGCCACCCCCCCAAAACCAGGAGGATGCCCTATGAATAAGTGGTATGATCACTAGTGCAAATCTCTGCACCAAGATCTCCAGCACGCCTTCAGACACTCCCTACCGTCTTATCCCAGCATCCGTTCCACCTACCACCGCCTCCTTCGACGCAAGAAACGTCATTTTATCTCCCACCAGAGACAGTTTCTTTCTGATCTTCTCCTCCATTCCCCTAAAGAATTCTGGGGCACCATTCTGTTCAGGCGATCTCCCACCCCTACCGACCTTGACCCCTCCTCCATGTTCTCCCACACTTCCAAGTTGTATGACATCCCCAGGCAACCCCCCATTCAGGCTGTTTCCCCCTCAGCCTCCTGTCACTTCTTCTTCGACAAAGATATCAGAGAGGCAATCTGGGCATTGCACTACAGCAAAGCCGCAGACGAAGAAGGCTTCCAGGCAGAATTCTTCAAACTTGGGCGTCGTCCTCTGGTTGGTTACCTAACAGATCTCTTCAACCATGTCATTCGAGATGGCTTCCCTGATGGATGGTCCCACCACATTATCTACCCCATCCATAAAGCAGGATCTACCTCCGACCCGAACAATTACAGAACGATCATGGTTGGGCACACATTCTCCAAGTTGTATGCTACTGCCCTTCACAGGGGACTCTCCAGCTTCCTAGAACAGAGACATCTCAGGGCCAGGGGGCAAGCCGATTTCCGACCAGACCATCAAACCACCAACCATAGCTTGATTCTTCAACCTTCGAGCAACGATCAAGGAGGTCCAGCATCGGTCCTCCAATGTGTACTGCTACTTTGTGTATTTCAGGAAGGCCTTCGATTCGGTCCCAAGGGAGGACCTTTTTCAGAGACTGAGAGAGATTGGTATCTCTTCGACTCTTCTAGCTGCTATTATGCGTCTCTACGAGTCGGTACTTGGCCATCTCCGCACAGTTGGAGGGATGTCGGAGTTCATCCGAAGCACTATTGGAGTCAACCAGGGGTGCCTGCTTTCCCCCACTCTTTTTGGGATTTACATTGATGAGCTGGAATCTTTCCTCCGAGAGCATATCCAGGATTCCGATGGGTGCCTTCTCGATCATGTCTTGATCTCCATCCTACTTTTTGCCGATGACATTACCCTCCTAGCCTCCTCCCCGGAAGGCTTACAGAGACAGCTGGATGCCCTCGCAGCCTTTTGCGATCTTCGGCACCTGATAGTGAACCTGAGCAAAACCAAAGTCATAATCTTCAATGGGGTGAAGAAGACCTCGAGTTTCCGCTTCCTATTCAAGGGAGAAGAAATCGAAGTCATTAGTAGTTACACTTACTTGGGAGTGCAGTTTACAGATCCCCGTTTCAGCCTTCGGTCAACCCTCCAGCCCAAGATAAATAAAGGATATGGTTCCCTGGCCCTTCTTGAGAGACAGAGCTTCCGTCACCACTTCCAAGACATTTCATCCAAGATGAACATCATGGGCACCTTGATCTGCCCCACCGTGCTTTATGGATCAGAGATTTAGGGCCCCTCCTTACTGGAGTCAAATTGAGCTTCGGCGAAACGAGTCCAGACCCTTCTCCTGCGCCGCTTCATCCGATGCAAGCAGACAGTTCCTCAAAACATCATCCTAGCAGAGTTCGGAGCTAAGCCCTTCCGCCCGGAGGCAATCTTCAGGATAGTCTCTTTTCTTCATCGGATCCGTGGACTGGCAAACACAAAAGAGGGTAGAGACAGGTACCCATACCTGGCCTATTGCTCCTCGGAAAACATCGCTCATACGCAGTCAGGCCGTGCCAAATGCTGGTTCACCGAGATGACAAAACTCCTTGGCTCTATAGGTATCCAAATGGATCATCTCCCCCCGTTCCAGTATTCACTGAACACCTCGGGGCACCTTCTACCAAACCAGCAAGAAATCAACAGAATCATCAGGGAGGGCATCTACAGGCAGTACATTCAGACTACATGGGTCAATCCCCCGGGCGGACTGTGCCCAAAGATGGCTTTCTACGCTGAGCACTTTCTGGAGATCAGGGATGGACTCATTGTCCGACCCCCCTATACCCTCCAGCATTGGATGCATGCTAGTAGGATCCCTCTTGGACAGCTCAGGGTTGGATCGCACAGGCTTCGGGTTGAGGCAGACCATCATATTGACAGGACGGAGAGGATCTGTCAACTTTGCCACTTACAGAACGATCATGGTTGGGCACACATTCTCCAAGCTGTATGCTACTGCCCTTCACAGGGGACTCTCCAGCTTCCTAGAACAGAGACATCTCAGGGGCAGGGGGCAAGCCGATTTCCGACCAGACCATCAAACCACCAACCATATCTTCACCCTTCGAGCAATGATCACGGAGGTCCGGCATCAGTCCTCCAAGGTGTACTGCTGCTTTGTGGATTTCAGGAAGGCCTTCTATTCGGTCCCAAGGGAGGACCTTTTTCAGAGACTGAGAGAGATTGGTATCTCTTCGACTCTTCTGGCTGATATTATGCGTCTCTACGAGTCAGTACTTGGCCATCTCCGCACAGTTGGAGGGATGTTGGAGTTCATTCGGAGCACTATTGGAGTCAACCAAGGGTGCCCGCTTTCCCCCACTCTTTTCGAGATTTACATTGATGAGCTGGAATCTTTCCTCCGAGAGCATATCCAGGATTCCGATGGGTGCCTTCTCCATCATGTCTTGATCTCCATCCTACTTTTTTCCGATGACATTACCCTCCTAGCCTCCTCCCCGGAAGGCTTACAGAGACAGTTGGATGCCCTCGCAGCCTTTTGCGATCTTCGACACCTGATAGTGAACCTGAGCAAAACCAAAGTCATAATCTTCAATGGGGTGAAGAAGACCTCGAGATTCCGCTTCCTATTCAAGGGAGAAGAAATCAAAGTCATTAGTAGTAACAGTTACTTGGGAGTGCAGTTTACAGATCCCCGTTTCAGCCTTCGGCCGACCCTCTAGCCCAGGATAGACAAAGGATATGGTTCCCTGGCCCTTCTTGAGAGACAGAGCTTCCGTCACCACTTCCAGGACATTTCATCAAAGATGAACATCATGGACACCTTGATCCGCCCCACCGTGCTTTATGGATCAGAGATTTAGGGCCCCTCCTTACTGGAGTCAAATTGGGCTTCGGCGGATCGAGTCCAGACCCTTCTCCTGCGCCACTTCATCCGATGCAAGCAGACAATTCCTCAAAACATCATCCTAGCAAAGTTCGGAGCTAAGCCCTTCCGCCTAGAGGCAATCTTCAGGATAGTCTCTTTTCTTCATCGGATCCGTGGACTGGCAAACACAAAAGAGGGTAGAGACAGGTACCCATACCTGGCCTATTGCTCCTCGGAAAACATCGCTCATACGCAGTCAGGCCGTGCCAAATGCTGGTTCACCGAGATGACAGAACTCCTTGGCTCTATAGGTATCCAGATGGATCATCTCCCCCTGTTCCAGTATTCACTGAACACCTCGGGTCACCTTCTACCAAACCAGCAAGAAATCAACAGAATCATCAGGGAGGGCATCTACAGGCAGTACATTCAGACTACATGGGTCAATCCCCCGGGCGGACTGTGCCCAAAGATGGCTTTCTACGCTGAGCACTTTCTGGAGATCAGGGATGGACTCATTGTCCGACCCCCCTATACCCTCCAGCATTGGATGCATGCTAGTAGGATCCCTCTTGGACAGCTCAGGGTTGGATCGCACAGGCTTCGGGTTGAGGCAGACCATCATATTGACAGGACGGAGAGGATCTGTCAACTTTGCCACTTACAGAACGATCATGGTTGGGCACACATTCTCCAAGCTGTATGCTACTGCCCTTCACAGGGGACTCTCCAGCTTCCTAGAACAGAGACATCTCAGGGGCAGGGGGCAAGCCGATTTCCGACCAGACCATCAAACCACCAACCATATCTTCACCCTTCGAGCAATGATCACGGAGGTCCGGCATCAGTCCTCCAAGGTGTACTGCTGCTTTGTGGATTTCAGGAAGGCCTTCTATTCGGTCCCAAGGGAGGACCTTTTTCAGAGACTGAGAGAGATTGGTATCTCTTCGACTCTTCTGGCTGATATTATGCGTCTCTACGAGTCAGTACTTGGCCATCTCCGCACAGTTGGAGGGATGTTGGAGTTCATTCGGAGCACTATTGGAGTCAACCAAGGGTGCCCGCTTTCCCCCACTCTTTTCGAGATTTACATTGATGAGCTGGAATCTTTCCTCCGAGAGCATATCCAGGATTCCGATGGGTGCCTTCTCCATCATGTCTTGATCTCCATCCTACTTTTTTCCGATGACATTACCCTCCTAGCCTCCTCCCCGGAAGGCTTACAGAGACAGTTGGATGCCCTCGCAGCCTTTTGCGATCTTCGACACCTGATAGTGAACCTGAGCAAAACCAAAGTCATAATCTTCAATGGGGTGAAGAAGACCTCGAGATTCCGCTTCCTATTCAAGGGAGAAGAAATCAAAGTCATTAGTAGTAACAGTTACTTGGGAGTGCAGTTTACAGATCCCCGTTTCAGCCTTCGGCCGACCCTCTAGCCCAGGATAGACAAAGGATATGGTTCCCTGGCCCTTCTTGAGAGACAGAGCTTCCGTCACCACTTCCAGGACATTTCATCAAAGATGAACATCATGGACACCTTGATCCGCCCCACCGTGCTTTATGGATCAGAGATTTAGGGCCCCTCCTTACTGGAGTCAAATTGGGCTTCGGCGGATCGAGTCCAGACCCTTCTCCTGCGCCACTTCATCCGATGCAAGCAGACAATTCCTCAAAACATCATCCTAGCAAAGTTCGGAGCTAAGCCCTTCCGCCTAGAGGCAATCTTCAGGATAGTCTCTTTTCTTCATCGGATCCGTGGACTGGCAGACACAAAAGAGGGTAGAGACAGGTACCCATACCTGGCCTATTGCTCCTCGGAAAACATCGCTCATACGCAGTTAGGCCGTGCCAAATGCTGGTTCACCGAGATGACAGAACTCCTTGGCTCTATAGGTATCCAGATGGATCATCTCCCCCCGTTCCAGTATTCACTGAACACCTCGGGGCACCTTCTACCAAACCAGCAAGAAATCAACAGAATCATCAGGGAGGACATCTACAGGCAGTACATTCAGACTACATGGGTCAATCCCCCGGGCGGACTGTGCCCAAAGATGGCTTTCTACGCTGAGCACTTTCTGGAGATCAGGGATGGACTCATTGTCCGACCCCCCTATACCCTCCAGCATTGGATGCATGCTAGTAGGATCCCTCTTGGATAGCTCAGGGTTGGATCGCACAGGCTTCGGGTTGAGGCAGACCATCATATTGACAGGACGGAGAGGATCTGTCAGCTTTGCCACTTACAAGAAGTGGAGATGGAGTCACACTTCATCTTCAGATGCCCGGTCTACTACGAGATCCGAGGGCGTTTTCACTGCTTATTCAGGGGCCCCCAGAACCTGGCCAGCGTCCTTAGATACACTGACCAAAGATGCCTAGCGCTTTACGTTCAAGAGACCTTCAGACACCGTTCGAGTCTACTCCAGCCTCTGTCCGTTTCGACCACCACACAGAGGATCACAGATTTCTTCAGAGTACTCCCAGCATCGAGGGGCACCAAGAGAACCACAAATCGATCCATAAATCACGACTCCAGATCAGTGCGGATGCAGGGGTCTCGCCCCACTAGACCCCATCAACGATCCACGACCAGACCCCCCTCCAGGGGACGCCCCAGACCCTCCAGACGGCAACTACAGCAATCCAACTCCTCCTCAAGGCAACAGACATTGACTAGTTTCCTTCAGTCCTCTTCTATCGGCCTCGGATGCTAGGAGAAGGAGTCTCCCTCCCTTAAGAGGCTCCTCTTTCTCTTTCTCCTCCAGGACTTCTTCTTCAAAACTCATTGTCATGATGCTTTAGTCATCTAGCTTTTACTTTACATCTGCACTCTTTATAGCTTTGTATTTCTTGATTTTATAAAGGAAGGGGACTGTTTGGTCCACCAGCTGGTCATGTTGTAATCATTGTAACCAACAATCCCATTGACCTTTTGTGGTCATTCATTGGACATTAATAAAATTATCTTATCTTACCTTATCTAGCTTCAAGTCGCATTCCGAGGCTGTGGGCATTAGGAGAGCTTGTGGAAGAAGGCTAGGTCATACACCACTTTGGAGCTTGTATTCTCCAATTGTAGAACTCTTACATCTCTTTTGAGGCTCCCTACTTAAAGGGATCTTCTTCTTGTTTCAAAAATTCACGTTGTATTCTCTCATCGATTCCTTGGGAAGTCCTCCAAGAGGCTCTAACCTCATTGTAACATCATAATAATAAAAATTTATGTTTTTGTTGTGGGAGCATGGGTTTTACCCATTGGCATCCCTATCTCTCCATTTCAAAGGAGTGAATTTGTAGATGGATTGACTTAGTGGTTTTGACATTTCCATTTTCTTTCACATCACATGTGCATGCTCTAATTGGGAAGTAACACAAATCGCATTCCTTTTCCTAAAGTTTGTTTCACAAATCTCAAGCCACATTTCCATTTTAAGAATATTGAAGCATTGTGTATTTGATAGAGTTTGTCTTTCAAAGTAGTCACTTATTTTCATGTTAAGCTAATTTCCTCAAGTTTAAAGTTCCTTTTGCAAAGCTATTGTGAGCACAAATCTCAATTTCATTTTTAAAGCATTGCAATTTACTTTACATCCAAATTAATTAATCATAAGCATCAAGCTTTTAATTGATTCATCATTAGCAACTCACAATTTTAATTGTTCTTGAAGCTTATGCATCTTATGTTTACTTGAGCAAATATATAAAGTGATCTTGTGGAACAATCTTACTAAGAGCATTTCCATTTTTTACATAGCACTTGCAAACTACTTGCATATCATAGTAGGCATTCTAGCTTAGTTGCATATTTAAAATTTACCTCCAAGCATAAGCTTGGTTGATAGAAATCATAGGAAAAAAGCTTTCTTGGAAAATTCTTCCATTTGGTATGAAGTAAGGTAAAAGTGTGTGACCCTGCAGTTCTGAAGGGGGCTTGTCCCCTTGTAGGAATGAAGGCACACGCTAGCTCGTAAGACTCAGGGGATGGGTATCGTTAATGACACCCCCGTGCACTCGCCCCCTCTTTCTTACAATCACCCCAATTTTTACCCCTTGGTAAGAGCACAAGAGGACGACTTCTCACCTAGATTAGGCATTTTAAATTAAAATTAACCAAGATTAATTGCATCCAAATCTAGTTTAATTGCATCTCATGCTTTGATTCAGAAATCTATTTATCTTGAAAGAATTTTACTTAAATTTCAAAGAGTAATACTCTAGAGGCACTGGTTTCTCATATGTTTCATGCTTATCTTATGTATTGATGGTTATTGCTCATATCACGTTTTTTGCTTATAAATCTGAAGAAGTAATCTATTTAACTCTAACAACTCTCCTAGAAAACTCACATCTTTAACTTAGTTTTTCTTTAGGGACGCCCCCCCCCCGCCCCCATCCCTCCCCAATAGCTACCCTAGGAGATAGCTTAAATAGAGAGAGTCGGGAATAGGTGATGGCCCCTTCTCTGAGTTCCTTGCCACCAACAACACCTGGTGGAGTTGAAGGCTTTTCCCACTAACTAGTAGGTAGGTGTAGGCGGCACGCGATAACATTTTTAGCGTCGTTGTCGGGGACAAGTCTTCTTGTACCTGGGAAATCGACTAACTTTTGGTTTTGGCATATTTGAATTTTTAGATTTAGATTCTTGCTCAAGTGGCGACTCCACTCAATCCTAATTTTGCAAGAGTCTCTACCAAGAGAAATTCAAGTGGCTTAGTTAGCCCCTCTCCTGATCCTGAAAGGGTTTATAGAGAGAGGTTAAAACTTAAATAGACTTTCTCATAGTAGAGCTCTTGCTAGTCTTGGGCAAGAGGCTATTTCTGACATTCATTTGTTGTTTCGAGAACAAGTTGAGTCTAACATCATGAATGATCTTTTTGCTTCGTGTAACTTTACTAACATTAATGGCTATCCTCACAATATCCCTGACAAGGCTATTGAAAGGTTGCCTTCTTTTCAAGGTAACAATACCATTAGCGTTGCATCACATGTGAAGAACTTTAATGTTTTCATCTTTAAGTGGTGTAACGTTGCTAACTATGAGGATGTAAAGATGAGGCTTTTTGTTCTCTCTATGGAAGAGGATGCTCTTGATTGGTTCACTGAGCAACTTGCTAACTCGTATGATTCTTGACAAACAATTATTAATGCTCTCATGGGAAATTATGGAGAGAGAAGAGAGAATAGTCATTTGATCAGTGAGATTAGTACCATGAAGAAAAATGAGAATGAAACCATGGAAGAGTTTAACAAGAGATTCAATGAATTGGTTAAAAGCATGCCTACTATTGTTAAACCTCCTGATGAATTTCTCTTATGTTCCTATCTGGATTCTTTTGGTGTTGACATTGCTTATGAGTTGAGAAGAAAGGAGCCTGCAACTTTGGGTGTAGCTCAAACTGAAGCCTTGAAAATGGAGAGGGCCAGAAAGCAATCAGGAAAATCTGAGATTCCTAGTTTCACTAGAGGGCCATCGAAATTGATTGATTCCGAAGGCAAGGCCAAGGAAGAGGCTACCCATGATCCTATTAAGGAATTAACTCAACTCATCAAGAGCGTGGAAGCAAACCACACTAAAGAAATGCAAGCCATGCAAAGTAGGTTGGTGGCAATGGAAAGATTGCAAGTGCAAAGATTCCAACCTAGGCCAAATAATAGATGGCAAAAGAATAAAGGCCCTCAACAAGATTATAGGCCTCCAAATCCATTGGAATCCACCAACATGGTAGATCAGATTCCCCCTTTTTGTAGGCCATGTAATGAGTTCCATGAAGAAGCCACGTGCCCATATGTAAAGAGAATTATGGAAGGTAGCATGTTGGGAGATGAACATGTAGGAACTAGTGGTCAAATCAATATGTTCTCCATGGAAGATCAAATATACACCATTGAAAGAAATCAAGAGATTGACCATAGTCCTAATAATCTTGGAGTTGACAATATGATTGCAAATTTTGACAAAGCACTAAGATTTTTGGGCAAAGAACTACATCTAGACAAATTCTTGCTATGGCAAAACCCAAAGGGATGACTTATCAGAGAAGGAATATTCAAGACCGGAATAATCACAAAGAATTTTTTCCTCCTACTTCAGAATTAAATTTTGACTTGGGCAATTGGGTGAATAATGCAAAGGTTTCTATCCCAGTGACAGAGCTTTTAAAGATACCATCTCAAAGGGCCAAGTTACTAAGTGAAATTGAAGTTACTCAAATGGAACAAAAGCCAAATAACGAACCAAAAGATGAAGAAATTGTATTGAAAAGTATGAACTGTTATGTGGGGAACGAAGATCATCAACGATTTTATGTTTCTTTGATAGTGAATGATCGTCTTTTACACAACTGCATGCTTGATTCAGGGGCTTCATCAAATGTCATGACCAAGAAAGTCATGGAGCAACTGAATTTAAGGGTACCTAGGCCCTATCACAACATATGTTCAATGGATTCTAAAAGGATTGAAGTGTTTGGGATAATTAAATATTTACAGGTTTTCCTAGTTGCATACCCAAACAGAATAATGACTCTGGATATTGTTGTGATAGATGTTCCTAATTCATGGGGAATGCTCCTATCAAGAAAATGGGCATCAGATTTAGGTGGTAGCCTTCAAATGGATTTATCATATGCAACCATCCCCATGCCAGATAATAACTTGGTCAGACTTGATCGGGAGTTAGAGAAAAGATATCATGTTGACGATCCAAGGAAACCCAACAGTGAGATTATCTATAGATCATGCCAGACAGGAAGTGATGTAGTGTTGACAAATTTTCTTCCCCCCTTAACAAAACAAATTCAAAACGAAGAGATTAGGCATAGCTCAAAAAGCGGGGTACTTCAAATCTTCCATTAGATCATTTTCAAGACAGAGCTCTAGGATTGACAGTAATTACATCATCATCGCCATCGCAACTAACCAAGAAGAAAAGAAAAAAAACGAAAAAAGAAAAAGGATATAAAAAATGAACCACCAGTTTTGAGCAGGATCAAGCCTCAATGCGTCAAAAGTCAACAAAGGAAAAGGAAGAGGTTTGGTATATCTAATGGCCACAAACATGTTAACATTGAGGCAAGTCATAGTCCCATGATAGTCAGAATTGGTCATCAGAGAAAGAGCCTATGGATTTTCCTGTGAGTAGGCAGGTTCTCAAAATGGATTTCACCGAAGACATTTGATGCCATGGGGCATCCTGTGTATCATATTCCTAACCCTATTCCTTGTAAATTTTGTTTAAGCAGTTTTATTTCATGAATAAATTATTTTTATGTTTCCTAGAATAAATTTCCATTTCTGTACTTGATTTTATTTGTTATTTTGAATGGATACTGCTAATATATATCTTTGGTCAGTGGATGTAGATTCCAGGTCCTTGCACACTATGACTTCATATCTAGCATGCATCCCCATATGGAGCCAAATGTTGACCACTGGAGTGGCACCTAATGATAATGAGAAGATTCCATGCCCAAAGATGAACCAAAGGACACATGTACCATCAGATATCATCAAATATCATCAATTCAACACAGTTTTTAAGCTCTACTTCTACTTCTCATCATCTTTCTCTTGCACCCAGATTCCACACCCTACGGGGAATTGTAATAAGTGATGCTAGTAATGATGAGTTTTGAGTCAGTATTGAGTCTATAATAGGCCTAGGTAGCCTGGGACCTTACCAACAAGTCAGTATTACTTTGGGAGTTTTTTTTACTTGGTTAATTATCATCTCCCTACCAGGAGTTAATAATTAATTGAGTTTTTTCCTCCAATTTTACCCCAAAGCCGGAGTACGGCTTGATGGTGAGGCCTTGGGTGGGTCCTAGTATCTAGAGTTAATGTATATTACCATACTAGATCACACAGAAAAATTCGTGGAATTTGGTTAGGTCTAGGTAGTGATTTTTTAATTTTTTACATTTCCCGCAAGTCAAAAATTGCAATAAAAATTGTAATTCAATTGTAATAAGTGTTGTCTAGAGAAGATATATGGGGCATGAGTAATCAAAATTACACCTCTCACCTTCAACTTTCTACTATGACACTTTGAGAGGTTAAAAATGTGTTTTGAACCCTCAAAACCCACTTTTCCTAAGTTTAGTGGGAAATCTGGCAATTAATTAAGCCAAAAATTAAATAAATGGAAAAAAATAAATATCCACACATGCTAAATGAGGTGGAAATGAGATGGAAAATTATGAAGAAGTTAAAGTGAAGTTCCAAGGTGATGTGGACTCCTAAAATCAAGGAAAATACATGTGCTCAAATAAAATTGAATTTCTGGCATTAAATGAGAGTTGTTTACTTGGAAATTCGAATTTGTGAAGTTAGTGCATATTTGGGAGGATTTGGGAGAATATTTGGTGGAGATTTTTGGGGAAAATTGGCCCCACATGGGTTACCAACCATATACACTTGTCATTCCATCATAAAATTCAAATTTAGCACATAAGGGGAGAAGAAAATGATGTCCACTTGCATTAATCCGATTTTTACACTTGGCAATGGAGCTCCACATATCAAATTCGAATTTTCCTTGTGATCTCCTCCCTCTCACCACTTGACATATGGTTCTTCATTGGGATTTCCTCCCAACTTTCTATATAATGGAACCATGAGCTCTCATATTGTATTATGTAATATGAGATATTGGGCTTGAGGATGCGCTGTCGGATTGTACACGTACTTGCAATATAATACAAAAGTCTTTGGGGTAACTTGTGATGGTGTTCTTCTCCTTGCATATGTGGTAAATTCTTGACTTGTTGTTATGCTTCTATTTATTTCTTCATGTTATTGTTTCCTTCATGCTTGTTTCAAGTTATGTTAGTCTGCAGCTATCTCATATTAGCATAAGAGTTGCTTGATCGCTTTAAGATAAGAAATCTTCTATTTGATATCAAATATATCTATAGGAGTTATTTCCATTGCTTTGATTTAATTTCATGTGGATTTAATATGTTGTGGGGAGATTGTGTAGAAGGATCATTTTTTGATCAAGCTTTTCAAGCATGAGGGGAAGTTCTCGGAGGAACCAACCCATTCTTGAAAATATTTAAGGAGAACCCGCATGTGTTGATTTCCAAAGTCTAATCTATATTTTATTTTGTCCTGCGGACGTTCTTTTAAGTTTCTCAAAGCTCTTATTTCTTGCATCAAAAAATCAAACTTAAAATATTTTACTTTTCAAGTATTGCTCTTCATTTCTTTAATATCTGGCATTTCAAAGAACCAAGCTATCTCTAGTCAAAGAGGAGAGTTTGCTCATACTCTTTGGCCTAGCCTCTTGTGATTTCTTGAGCTAACATTTGTTGTTATAGTTTTTTTCTAACTTCTTGTCTTGCAGCTACTTGCAGGCTTCATTTTCAAAAAACTACTTACAAATTTGCATGCAGGGCCTTGGGGTCTCTATTTCCTCTTTTGGCCATATAACTCAAAGAGGCTTTGCCTTGCTTCTTCTTCCTCGAAAAATCTACATTTTGTTGGGCTTTTGTGGGCCTCAAATTGCAAAAAATTTCAGCAAGGAAATATCTATCGCTCAAGCCAACATTGTGAAGGCTTTCATTGGATTTTAAAGAAGACTTCATAGTTTTCTCCTTATTGTAATAACTAATAAAATTCTTGGTTTTGGGAGCGTGGGTTTTACCCATTGGTATCCCTATCTCTCCACCTTTTTGGAGAGACTTAGTGGCTTGATCTTTGATATTTTTCACTTGCATGCATATCACTTCATTGGGGAATTAACACAATCATGCATTACACTCATCTTGCATGCACCTAAAACTAATTTTCTACAGATTTCTAGTCTTTCTACTTTCATAGCAAGTTCAAACTTTTGCATGCATGCACTTTTAAATTTGTCATAAATTTTGTTCCAAAACCACTTATGCCTCACCTTTAATTACATCTTACATGCAATAAGTATTTGGGCAAATTTTCTCCATAAAATAACATTCTACTTCATGACATGCAAGTACATCTCAAGTTTGAATGTTAATTTTCATTAATTTACTTATATGCCCCAAGCAATCACTAAAATTTTACCTCCAACATAAGTTGGTTGAATAGGCGTTTTTAGGGACCCTCTACTCCTCTACTGACTCCTCACTGTGGGATCCATATCTTTGGGCGAGGGTGAGGTCTGAGGATTAAAGAGTTGAATTGTAACATTGCTCTAGAACTTAATAAAATAAACCAATAGCATTTTTCATCACATTTAGCTTATTTGCAAGTTCTTGAATTTTGCTTTCTTGATGGTTCAGAGTCTCACATGAAATATCATTGCCCTTTTTCAAGAAGCATTTTCTTTCATGCAAGTATAGTAATCTCTTTCGCAACAACTTAATTTTCTTATACTTGAACATTATCTACTTTAGAAAGCTCTATTTCATGTTTAATGTTCATCATATTCATGGATGGTTGATGAATCTCATTTCCTTTCAAGTACTCTTATTTCATGTTGCAAAGCTAAATGCATGTTGGTTTAACTTTCAAGTCTTTTTATCATCTGGTTTATATTTAGATCACTAATTGTTTCCTTGTGAACAAGATAGCTTCATGTGTTTTGATTCATAAATTCGTTTATCTTGAAAGCATTTTTGATATCTTGTGCTAACAGTCTTTTGTTTCCATTTCAGGATTACTGTGTTCTCATCTCTTTGAGCATTTCTTTTACTTTTGAGCACGTTATTTGTAAAGGCACTAGTTAATGGTTTGTCATTATTTCAAAGTTGCTCATAAATTCTCATGAATCTTCAAAAGTAAACCAATTTCACTCTAATATTCTCCTAGAAACTCACATCTTTTAACTTAGTTTTCCTTTAGGGACTACCCCCCTTAGCTGACCTAGGAGAGAGCTAAAACGGAGAGAGTCGGGATAGGTGACAACCCCTTCTCTGAGTTCCTTGCCACCAACCACACCTGTGGGGTTGAAGGCCTTTCCCACTAACTGTAGGTAGGTGCAGGCGGCAAGTGATAACATCATGGATCATCAGACTCTTCTTAAGGATCTTGCTCCATAGGTTTAGGCTCTTTAGATTTTGATTCCACATTCTTAGGAGCCACCTGCATTTCATCATTAGAGTCCAAGTGTGATCCCTTAGACTTCCAAAAAGCAACATCCTCATCAAAAATGACATCCTTGCAAGTTTCAATAGAACGTTGTCCTGGTACATAGACCCTGAAGGCCTTTGAATTTTCAATGTAGCCAACAAAAGTTCCCTTCTTCCTCGAAGGTTCCAACTTTGTCATTTTCTCCTTGGGCACATGAACATAAGCAAGACAACCAAAAATTCTTAAATGTTCAACATTAGGATTCTCACTTATGAAGACTTCTTCAGGAATTTTATAATCCAAGATTCAATGTAGACATCTATTTTGAACATAAATAGTTGAATTTGAATCTTCTCCCCACAAAAATATTGGTAGCTCTTGATCATGAAGCATGGCTTTGGCAACTTCTATAATACTTTTGTTCTTCCTTTCCACAATTACATTATGTTGAGGATAGTAGGGAACTATCAGCTCCCTCTTAATTCCAACATCCTTGCAGAAAGCAATCAGCTCCTGTCCGGTCTATTGCTCTTTCCTTGTGCCTATTTTGCCTTAGGTGGATGGTTCACGGGTACAACCTTTGTGACTTCATGGTAAACTCACGGATTGGCCGGTTCCTATCTGGAAGGTTGTAATTTCCTAACTGCCGCAGTTTCTACTCCTGCTAATAGTTTAGCACATTCTTTGCTACTATTATGGGGTCCTGAAGCACAAGGAGATTTTACTCGTTGGTGTCAATTAGGTGGTCTATGGACCTTCGTTGCTCTTCATGGTGCTTTCGGTCTAATAGGTTTCATGTTACGTCAATTTGAACTTGCTCGATCTGTACAATTGCGACCTTATAATGCAATTGCATTCTCTGCTCCAATTGTTGTCTTTGTTTCTATATTTTTGATCTATCCATTGGGCCAGTCCGGTTGGTTTTTCGCACCTAGTTTTGGTGTAGCAGCTATTTTCCGTTTTATCCTCTTCTTTCAAGGTTTTCATAATTGGACCTTGAATCCATTTCATATGATGGGAGTTGCCGGAGTATTGGGTGCTGCTCTTCTATGTGCTATTCATGGTGCTACCGTGGAAAATACTTTATTTGAAGATGGTGATGGTGCAAATACATTCCATGCCTTTAATCCAACTCAAGCCGAAGAGACTTATTCCATGGTCACTGCTAACCGCTTTTGGTCCCAGATTTTTGGAGTTGCTTTTTCCAATAAATGTTGGTTACATTTCTTCATGTTATTTGTGCCAGTGACCGGTTCATGGATGAGTGCCATTGGAGTAGTTGGTCTAGCTCTAAACTTACGTGCCTATGATTTTGTTTCCCAGGAGATCCGTGCAGCAGAAGATCCTGAATCTGAGACTTTCTACACAAAAAATATTCTCCTGAACGAAGGTATTCGTGCTTGGATGGAGGCTCAAGATCAGCCTCATGAAAACCTTATATTCCCTGAGGAGGTCTTACCCCGTGGAAACGCTCTTTAATGGAACTATAGCTTTAGCTGGTCGTGATCAAGAAACCACTGGTTTCGCTTGGTGGGCCGGTAATGCCCGACTTATCAATTTGTCTGGTAAATTGCTTGGGGCTCACGTGGCTCATGCCGGATTAATTGTATTCTGGGCCGGAGCAATGAACCTCTTCGAAGTGGCTCATTTCGTACAGGAAAAACCTATGTATGAACAAGGATTGATTCTACTTCCCCATCTAGCTACTCTAGGATGGGGAGTCGGTCTTGGTGGGGAAATCGTGGACACTTTTCCATATTTTGTATCTTGGGTACTTCACTTAATTTCTTCTGCGGTTTTAGGTTTTGGTGGTATTTAAAATGTTATTCCTTCTTCTCATAGCATTTTCGACCTATGCCTTCAATTCCTCAAAACTTTTCAAATATTGCATCCTTGGATTTCAAGAAGAAAATCCATGTTTTACGAGAGTTATCATCAATGAAAGTAATGTTGAGAAATTAGGGCGTTTAATTCAAATTTCTCTTCTTGATAATTACTTGTGAACTTGTTATGCTTCTATTACCAAGATCTTATCTTCAGTAGTTTATTATGTCTTTTATCAAGTCAATTATCAAAATACAAGAGACACAGATAATAGGCTCTTCAAGCCAGGGCCAAAACCTCTCCCTCTTGGAGAGGAAAACCCGAAAGTAATTCTTTTTATATATCTTCAATTGACGAGTACCATGACCATGACATAGACCATTGACTTCGGTATGCCTCCTATTAATGCTCCTTGCTGCCTACACCTACCTACAATTAGCGAGAAAATCCTTTAACCCCACAAGGTGTGGTTGGTGGCGGCAAGGAACTCAGAGATGGGTTTGTCACACTAATCCCAACTCTCTCCGTTTAAGCTATCTCCTAGATTAGCTAAGGGGAGTGGTCACTAAATGGAAAACTAAGTTAAAAATTTGAGTTTCTAGGAGAGTGTGAGTCAAATAGATTACTTCTTAAGATTTATAAGCAAAATGTGATGTGAACAATAACCATCAATACATAAAATAAGCGTAAAGCATATGAAACCAGGGCCTTCAAAGTATTTCTCTTTAAAATGAAATTATATTTGTTTAAATGAAGTAAAATGCTTTCAAATGGAAAGAAAAAGTAATCCTAAAAAGTTGAAACAAGAAAATGTTAGCACAAGATATTATAAATGCCTTCAAGGTAAACAAATTTATGAATCCAAGCATGAGAATCTATCTTTCTCAAAATAAAACAATTAGTGTTCGACTTGCAAAATGTAGATAAAAAAACTATTTGCCACAACAAAGTATTCAATTTCAACAATGACAAGAGGAATAAACAATTTGCAAGTAAAACCATGAGGTGCATTAGCATGAGATGCAATTATACTAGATTTGGATGCAATTAGTCTTGGTTACTTTTAATCTAAAATGCCTAATATAGGTGAGAAGTCCTCCTTTTGTGCTCTTACCAAGGGGTACAAATTGGGGTGATTGTAAGAAATAGGGGGCGAGGACACGGGAGTGTCATTAACGATACACGTCCCCTGAGTCTTACGAGCCAGTGTGTGCCTTCGTTCCTACAAGGGGACAAGCCACCTTCATAACTACATGGTCACACACTTTTCCTTACATTGTACCAAATGGAAGAACTTTCCAAGAAAGCCTTTTTCCCTATAATTTCTATCAACCAAGCTTATGCTTGGAGGTAGATTTTAAATATGCAATTAAGTTAGAATGCCTACTATGATATGCAAGTAAGTTTGCAAGTGCTATGTAAAAAATGGAAATTCTCTTAGTAAGATTGTTCCACAAGATCACTTTCTATATTTGCTTAAGTAAACATAAGATGCATAAGCTTCAAGAACAATTAAAATTGTGAGTTGCTAAAGCTAAATGATGAATCAATTAAAATCTTGATGCTTATGAGCAATTAATTTGCATGTAACGTAAATTGCAATGCTTTAAAAATAAAATTGAGATTTGTGCTCACAATAGCTTTGCAAAAGGAACTTCAAACTTGAGGAAATTAGCTTGACAAGAAAATAAGTGATTGCTTTGAAAGATAAATTTTGTCAAATACACAATGCTTCAATATTCTCAAAAAGGAAATGTAACTTGAAATTTGTAGCAACTATGATGAGAAATGCAAACTTAAAATTTGTGAAGCAAACTTTAAGAAGAAGAAATGTGATTTGTGTTACTAGCTAATTAGAGCGTGCATATGTGATGTGAAAGAAAATGGAAATGTCAAAACCAATAAGTCAATCCATCTACAAATTCTGTCCTTTGAAATGTAGAGCTAGGGATGCCAATGGGTAAAACCCACGCTCCCACAACAAAAAAAGAAATTTTTATTATTATGGTGTTACAATGAGATTAGAGCTTCTTGGAGGGCTTCCCAAGGAATCGATGAGAGAATACAATGTGAAATATTGAAACAAGAAGGAAATCCCTTCAAGTATGGGAGCCTCAAAAGAGATGAAGGAGTTCTACAATTGGAGAATACAAGTTCCAAAGTGGTGTATGACCTAGCCTTCTTCCACAAGCTCTCCTAATGCCCACAACCTCCTTGGAGTGCAACTTGACGCTAGAGAGAACCTACAAACAAGAATGTTAGGGCTGCAACAATAAAACCAAAGTTAGTGTGAAAAGAGAGCATGTTAGTATGTGAATATGCTACAAAATAATATACAAAGGTTATTTCAAGTGGTGGGAAAAGATCCCCATCGTTTGTCTAGCTTATGAGAAGCTCTTGAATAGCTATATAATGAAATGAAAGCACAATTAAAAGATGTAAATGAGTTTTTTAATATTTTGATTTATGCATAGACTATGTGAAGGAGAACCCTGCAAGAACAAGTACTTTCAAAAATATTAGTTCTATGAAATTCAAATAACAATGAGATCTCCTTGAAAACAATGCCAAGATTAGGTTGGTCTCTTGAAGACTTCCCCTCGCACTTGCTAGTTGATTCAACAATGATCCTCTACAAAACTTCCGACAAACATTAGCTCATATGGATTAAATCAATAAATAATGGCAAGAGAACTCTAGAATTTGTATGAAAATAGATAGAGTTTTCTAGCCTAGAACATATCAAATAACCAATTGTAAATGTAAGATAGTTATACATCTACAATTCAACAAAAACGTATGAGCAAGATGAAATATAAATCAAAGGCACAAGTAGAGATATATCATCAATGATCCAATGGAATAACAATAATGAATGAACCCCAAACTCTTTTTATTTATATGAAGAACACAAGTACATAGAAGCAGAGCTTCCCCAAGCACAATAGTTCATTGCAAAGGATACAATATGGGAGCTCATGGCTCGATTATATAGAGAGTTGGGAGCAAATCCCAATGAAAAACCAAATGCCAAGTGGTGAGAGGGAGGAGATCACAAAGCAAATTCGAATTTGATAAGTGGAGCTCCATTGCCAAGTGTAAAAATAGGATTCTGGCAAGTGGACATCGTTTTCTTCTTCCCTTATGTGCAAAATTCGAATTTTATGATGGAATGACAAGTGTATATGGGTGGTAACCCATGTGGGGACAATTTCCCACAAAAATCTCCACCAAATATTCTTCCAAATCCTCCCAAATGTGCATTAACTTCACAAATTCGAATTTCCAAGTAAGCAGCTCTCATTTAATGCCAGAAATTCAATTTTATTTGAGCACGTGTCATTTCCTTGATTTTAAAAGTCCACGTCAGCTTGTGACTTCACTTTGACTCCTCCAAATTTTCCACCTCATTTCCACCTCATTTAGCATGTGTGGATATTTATTTTTCTCCATTTATTTAATTTCTGGCTTAATTAATTGCCATATTTCTCACTAAACTTAAAAAAAGTGGGTTTTGAGGGTTCAAAACACATTTTTAACCCCTCAAAGTGTGTCATATTAGAAATTTGAGGGTGAGAGGTGTAATTTTGATTACTCATACCCCATACAACTCTTTAGGAAACACTTATTACAGTTCAATTACAATTTTTATTGCAATTTTCGACTTGTGAGAAATCTAAAAAATTAAAAAATCACTACCTAGACCTAACCAAATTCCACGAAATTTTGTGTGAGCTAGTATGGTAAATATACATTGACTCTAGACACTAGAACTCACCCAAGGCCTCACCATCAAGCCATACTCTAGCTTTAGGGTAAAATTGGAGGAAAAACCTCAATTAATTATTAACTCCTGGTAGGGAGATGATAATTAACCAAGTGAAAAGAAACCTTCCAGAGTAATACTCAATTGTTGGTAAGGTCTTGGGCTACCTAGACCTGTTACAGACTCAATACTGACTCAAAACTCATCATTACTAGCATCACTTATTATGATTCCCCGTAGGGCGTGGAATCTGGGTACAAGAGAAAGATGATGAGAAGTAGAAGTAGAGTTTAAAAACTCTTTTGAATTGATGATATCTAATGGTACAAGTGTCCTTTGGTTCATTCTTAAGCATGGAGTCCTCATATAATCATCAGGTGCCACTCCAGTGGTCAACATTTGGCTTCATATGGGAATGCATGCTAGATATGAAGTGATAGTGTGCAAGAACCTGGAATCTGCATCCACCAATCAAAGATATATATTAGCAGTATCCATACAAAGTATCATCAAACAAAATCAAATACAGAAATGGAAATTTTATTTTAAGAGCATAATTTATTCATGAAATAAATCTACTTAAACAAAATTTACGATGGATAAGGTTAGAAATATGATACAAAAAGATGCCTTGTGGCATCAAATGTCCTCAATAAAGTTTATGCTGAGAACCTGCCTACCTAAGTTGCACAAAACGGGGAAATGGAAACGAGTTTCCGAAATGGGAAGTGATACGAAACGCTACCTCCCCAAATTTTGGAAATGGCGAAACACAATATATATATATATATATATTAGAATTTAGGTCATATAAGAAATGTTATGTGAAATCATAAACCATACATAATAAATTCAAAGCATAAACTATTACAAGTTACAACACATTTACTCATGAATGATAACAGACACAAAATGAAAATAGCAATATCGAAATATCCAAAACCAACTTTTATTATATATCAAAATCTCAAAATCAGCCTCTATTATATATATGAGGCTGCGAGTACAATAAAGTCAAAAGACTAATACTCATTATCAGAATCCTGATCAAATATAGCAGCAGAAACATGCTCAGCAGTGGATGGTGTAGCTAAAGAAGATGCTTGCCCAATTCCACTTCTATGATCCTGGTCCTCAATATTCAAGGCAACAAGAGAGAGATCCAAATCAGGATTTTTTGGATCCATATCCCATTCTTTAAAAGGACCATTTCCATATTCTGGACCCCTACGAGATGCAAGGCAAAGGTTGGAGTGCACAAAAACAAGATCCTCGGCCTTCTGTGAGTCCAACCTGTTGCGCTTCACAGAATGAATAAAACCATAGGTGCTCCAATTCCTTTTTGCTGATGAAGAGCTTGCCACTTATGAAAGGAGGTGAATGGAAAGGTTTTGCAAATGTACACCATTTGCTCCATGACAAATCCACCACCTAACTGGATTCATGGTGCTTCTCTCCTCCAAAGATGATATATTTGAATAATCATCTATTCCTGCTGCAAAACTGGCAAACTCTTCCTTCACCTCCCTGTGTAGATGAGCTACAAAAATTCTCATATGAGCTTTTTTCACCCCATTAACCACTTCTCTATCCTTATGGGGTGTCTTCCTCTTCCCATTGCTTTGAGCAATAAGTTCCTCATCATAAAATTTTGGGTTCAAGGCATGTGCTAAAGTGTGCAATGGAGTGTTGAAATTGTTCCACCTATCAACAATGATTTTCTTGATTAATTCAGAAAAATGATCATTTACAAACAAAAGTTGTGGAGACTCTTATGAAATGATTTCCATAGTTTTCTCAACCATGGAATCCATGCCATCATATACCTCTCCTAAGAAAGGTTGGTCAGTGTCAGCATTCCGAAGAAGCTCAAATGCAAGGGTTGTGAACATTAGCAAGAAATCTATCTTGATCCACCAATCCTCATCAAGGCACAATCTATGCACCGCATATCCCAGCTCTTAACCTGCCTGTCTCCACTCAGCCCAAAGTTGACTCACCACCATAGACACTAATGCTTGCTTAACCTTAGCAAGGCGACACAACGCAACATTATGAAGTTTGAGGCATATCTTGTCTCAGCAACTTTTAACAACCCCAATTTGGAGTACTCTCGAAATATTTCTTGAGACTAGTGGTGGTTGGTGATGAATTTAACAATCTCCCTTGCTTCCCCTGTGAGTTCCTTTATCCATGGGACTTTATTTTCGAACTCCTCTAAGATCAGATCAGATTATGGACAATGCAGAGTGTCCAAAAGATGTGGTCATACCTCCCCTCAATAATCAAACCTGCAGCTTTGCATACTGGTGCATTATCTATGATAACTTGCACCACCCTGTTAGGACCTACTTGTTCAATAGATTTGATAATAACATCAGCAAAGCTGTGCATCTTTTACCACTCCCGAGCAGTCTTCCGCCTTTAAAAACACTGCTCCTTTTGGTGAAGTGGCAATGATATTTATCAATGGCCTACGCCTTGTATCTGTCCATCCATCTGAGACTATGGTAACCCCAGAGCTACTCCAAGAAGAACGAATTGGTGATAAGACATCCTCCACAAAATCCTTCTCATTTTTGAGAAGCTGAGTTCTAACTTTCTCATAGTTGGGCCCCTTGTACCCTTGAGGAGCTTTGTTAACTGCCCTTATCATATCTTGCCAGTAAGGAGAGCGAACAACATTGAATGGGATACCACATGCATAGATGCACCTAGCCACTTTGGAATCAGCTTCTTCTCTTGCTTGCACATTCACCAGTTTAGCAATTCTGCTATCTTGTATTGTACCGGATGCCCCTCTGTATGGTGGTTGTTATGATTGTTAAGTGTCTCTCCTCTTCCTTGCTTCAACTACAATCCTTGGCTCAATGTTTGCTGAATTTTTAGCTTGACTAAGATCATCATGCTTTCTTTTAATTCCATCAGCCTGATCTTGCTCTCTTTGATATTCCCTCCTCGCCATAGGGTCTGATGTTTTTTTGCAACCTGCAATCCCCTATCCTCCTCCATGCAAAAGATGTGCCTTCACTCTTGGGTAAGAGCCCTTGTAAGAATTATTGCAAAGATTACATCGCCATTCCCATGAGCCACCACCTTCACATCTTTGCAGCTTCTCAACATGCCTCCAAAGAGAATAATATTTAGCCCTTGGGTTGGCATTGGTGTTTGAACTTGAACCTTGGATGGAAGCCATTGTTGCAAAAAAAAATTAAAAAAACAAACATGTAAATAAAAAACGTATTTTATAATTTTGGTAGCATAAACCCTCGAAAAATAGACGAAACAATGGGAAAAGCCAAGAGGAAACTAGGTATTTACATCAAGTCCTCCCTTTTATGTTCAATTATGGCTCCTAAGAATAAACCTGGCTCTCAAGATAACCCAATGCCGCCCCCAGTTGTAGATTTGGACCACCAACCCCTAGTTTGACCAGCTTTACCAAATTTCAGAGACCAATTGTGAATTCGACCTCTTCGAACTTCATAATTGGCTCCAGCAAAAACATTTGGATAACACTGATGACTTAGGATTATGGGACTCCACCCTGCCTTAGTACATTTTTCCTCAAACCCACTATTTTCCTGAATTTGTCACTTGTGCCAATTTCGCTGTATACCCAGCCAAAGAACTGTAGTGGCACAGAATGGGGAAATCCTCTTTGTCATTAACGGCCACTCTAATTCTGAAATGCTCCAGATTAAAATAATCCCAAGAAACCCTTTCACCCAAATTCCCTCATGGAAATTTATAACAACTTGGATTTCCCTCAAAGAGCTAAAGTTTTTGAAACCTTCTTACCTGATAATTCTCAATTGCCTAAGACAAACCCTCCCTATCCATCTTCCATTTTCCCCGAGAGAGCTAAGCAAATCATTTCAATAATTGCTTGCATACTAGGGTATTATTCAGACCAATGGATAGATCAACACATCTTTGCTTTCCTCTCTATATTCTCAAGTAGTGAAAAACCACCCATTGTTTTCTGTTATAGTGAGTTTTTGGCATAAATTATTCATGAGCAATTCATGAAATTTTCAAGTGAAGGAGTTTTTAAATATTCATCCATCCTGGTCTATCTGTTCATTTATAATCAGTCAGAAAGATTTCCCTTTCAACTACAGAAGAATGACAGCTAAGGGAACCCTCAGTGAGTTATTCATTGGACCTCTTTGGTCAGAAAGAACAGCACAAAGTTTAAATTCAATCAATTTGTGGATCAGTTCTTACATGTAGCAGCCAGTTTGTTGAACAGTAATATAGAACCCAGGGTAGACCCAGAAATCAAAAGAATTTTACATTTAAGTGATCAAACAAAGAAGGGAGATTGGTATTTATACCAAAGCTATACAAAAATTAGGATATATAGTTGTGAATTGGCCCCTTATAAACTCCCAAAATATGTACCAATCAGGATATTTGCTTTGGAATTCATCAGACAAATGATCAACATGGATCAAGTACAGTTTCAGGCAGCCAAGAAAAAGACTCAGTTTAAGATAAAAACACACAAATTGGTCCTTTCACATGTAATGCAAAGACAGCAAGGCAAGAAGCAAACATTATCTTAAAGAACATGAATTTTAAGCACAACTTTACCTGGTCCTATGATCCTTTTGGCATAATTTCAAAAAATGGGAACAAAGTAGAAGTATGCTCCCTATATTCATACTCCTAGACCAAAAATTGAACAGTTTATGAATCAGGGAGAGTGGCAGGAAAATACTTTGTAAGAGGCTGAAGAGCAGATTTATCTACTTCACAGACTCCATTAGCTCAGGAAAAGGCAGAGAAAAGACCAAGGGAAACCATCTCCCCTTCAGTATCAGAAATGTCAGCTAAAGATTTTGTTGTGTATAATAAAAGACAGAAGATAATAAATTTGGAGGATGAACAGCAAGAGAGTATAGAACAAGTCCATCAAATTGTTCTCACAGGAACATGTACTCCCTCAATCTTAGGGAGAGAAGACAATATTCCACCATCCCCAACAACTCCAGTAACTCCAATGACAGCATTTACACCGATATCATCACCAGCAAAAGAGTTGGGACAGAGAAGTCAGAAGGAAGCAAGTATATTTGTTGCTTATCAAGAAATAAAAAGAAGGAATCTGGCACTTAAAAGCTACTACATTTTCACATTTTTGGAAGCAAACGACAACTTCCCAACATAGACTTCTATCAGCTTTTGATTCAGAAGAAGGAAAGATGCAAATCGCCTTCTTAGAACCCAAGGTTCCTCAACCTCAAATAGCAGATGATTATAAGCAATCAGTTTTCTCCTTTGATACAAAAACAATTCACCCCATAGATCAGATGGATCTACATAAACAATCGGGTGAAATGAACTTCAACACTTTAACTAATTTTGTTATGACAGCTGCTAAACTTCAGAATTATGTGCAGAACATTCAAACACAATTAAAGTGAGAGAAGATTTCTTCTCTAGCTAAAGATACAAAGATTAAATCTTTAGAAGAACTGGTAATTAAATTGGGTTATGATCCCAGTAATATTAAAGCAGCTGAAGAAATTATCAAAATAAAGAATGCAAACATAACAACTTTAAGGAAACAACTGAAGATCCACAGACTAAAGAATTGGGGGAGTTAGAGAAAGAAAAAGAAGATTTGTTCAAAATAATCATTGAACAAAATAACCAAATCTCAAAAGTGGAAAAGGAGATTGAAAAATTCCTCAAAGAGAAGGAGCAACAGACTGTCCCAGTACAAGCCATTCCATTAGTTGCAATTCCAATAGCAGGTACAGCAATAGGGGAAGCATCTACTTCAGCAACAGCCACAACATCAACTTCAACAGCAGTTTCATCAATAGAAACGCAGTCCAACACTACACCAAAAGATCTGACTAAAGCCATGAATGATTTAGCTATTAAAGGTAAAGAGATTGAAAACCTTACAGAGAAATTAGATAAGTTACAAGAACAAAAGCTTAAGACAGATGGTGCTTATTTGACAGAAATACAGAAAATTCACAAGCTTGCCCAAAGGATACAGTATCTAGAAAATCAAAATATTATGGCAGACACTGTTGCACAAGCCAAGGAGAATATTTGGGTTGAAATAAATGAAGAAATAACTAAGATATGGCCATCCATTGAGATTATATTTGAACAAGATAAACTACTTATGAAATCAAAAACTCTGATTGAAGATGTAGAGAAGGAAATTGATACCAAACCAACTGACGCAGTAGCCATAATCAGACTCCTAAACTCAAAAACCAGAGAGAATTAGAATAATTGGACATTGAAGACAGAACAGACACCATTCTAGAAGAGAGGAAAGTTCTCACTAAGAAAAATTTAATGTTACAATTAGAAAATAAGTGTGACAGTTCACAGAATATGGTTCAGAGTTTCCATAAGAAATTTAATGTCTTATATCAGAAAGGGCTCCCTAGACTACAAGGAATGGGAGATGAATTAATTCAACTAGAAGATTATCAGAGAAAGTTATGCGACATTGCCAGAGACAGTTCAAAGTTTTCAAAGATTACAGGAACAATCACAGGGAAATCAGTTATGGAAGGGCTCAGCTACGATTTCTTGATCAGACATGAAGTACCTCACTTGTTTCTTAGCAAACCAACTTTCGAAAGATACACAAAAGTAGATGAGGCCTATCGAAAGTTAACTAGATTTTCACTGCCAGAAGAAAAGAAATGGGAAAAACTGTGTGAGTTACTAGGATGATCAGTCAACAGAGGTATCCAAAGCAAATTCAACAACAAGACTACTATTTTCCAGATCCAGTGAGCACCAGAAATCCTCGATTATAAAGCCAGCAGCTTGTTCAGTATAATTTTACTATATTTTTACATTTTTGTTTGATAAACAACTCTAGATATTTTCAAAAAAAATCTAGATATTTTTGGGAAAGTTGTATAAATACTTCCAAAAAAACAAATTGTAAAGGGTTGAACCCTTGGGATGAGCTTCTAAAGCAGAATTGTAATCAATCCGAACTGGCTTTTATTGAATGAAATGATTTTGGATTTGTTTCAAAGCAATTTGTCATCTTCTGAGTTCTTCTTAAGTTATCACTTATGTTGTTGTATCTTCATCTATTTAAGTTTTTACAAAGAAACTGGGTAAAATAAGTTGAGTATCGACTAATTTTAAATTCCCTATGAAGTTAAAAATTATTATAGGGATTAGTTTAATGAACTATTTGTCTCAATAACTCCTCTACATGAATAAATTGTCACTTCTTTGTGAAATTAAATACATTTTGTTTGGGAAAGTAAACATTTTTACTTGCATCTATGTGTATGATCAAATTAATGTTCTGTTTGAATATTCTGGAAATCATAACTTCTTATAATTCCCCCTTCCACCATTTTTAAATTTCCAAATTATTGTCAAGAGATAAACATCATCCCTTTTCTTCATATCTAAGTTTATTTAAGGTTGAACACCTGTTTCTTTACAAGTTCAGAACATTGGTCATCCAAAAAAACCTTTAAACAACAAAATATTTTAGATGCTTTGGCATAACTAATTAACCAATAAGCTAAGTATCGACTAATTTTAAATTCCCTGTGAAGTTATAAATTATTATAGAGATTAGTTTATTGAACTATTTGTCTCAATAACTCCTCTACATGAATAAATTGTAAGTTCTTTGTGAAATTAAATACATTTTGTTTGGGAAAGTAAACATTTTTTACTTGCATCTGTGTGTATGATCGAATTAATGTTCTGTTTGAATATTCTGGAAATCATAACTTCTTATAATCCCACCTTCCACCCTTTTTAAAAATCCAAATTATTGTCAAGAGATAAACATCAAACCTTTTCTTCATATCTAAGTTTATTTTAGGTTGAACACCTGTTTCTTTACAAGTTCAGAACATTGGTCATCCAAAAAAACTTTTAAACAACAAAATATTTTAGATGCTCTAGCGTAATTAATTAACCAATAATTATCTCAGATGAACAACAGAGTCCTTTATGGATTCTATAAGAATCCCTCGGCCTCTTATGTCTCCCATCATGTATTTCGCATGAGCTTGAGTATCTTCTTCTGAAGGTTCAACTATTGATCCTTTGACATAGTCCATTACTTTATTTTCAATCAAGTTTAAATCTGTCCCTATTTTCCATGCAAGAAAGTTTATAGTTCCACACAGTTTGTAGCTTTCCTTGCAAAAAGTCATTTTGACAGATTTAGGTGAAGACATTAAGATACTTACTTGAGTAGATGCCTTATTCTCCTATTAGTTTCCTTGTTGATGATGATGTAGATGACAGTAGGAGCTCCCTCTTGGATTGTTTTCTTCAAGAGATGTAAAGAGAGCTAAATCACCTTGAATCCTTGATGATAATGATGATCGAGGATGATGACTTTAGCAAGGTGGCTAGATGATGTCTCCAACAATGTTGATTTGATTTCAACACCAAATAGTTGTTGATGGTGATGGCTTCTACACGGTGTCGTTCTTGATGTATAGGTCCTTGATCTTCTTGAGATGGCTTTCTAATTTCTGCAAACTGCCTCTTTAGAACTGAATATTGACTCTTCAACGTAGATTTATTTCTTTTGCTTTGATGTCTTCTAGAAAATTGATCCTTGATCTCTTGATACTTGTGTGCCTTCTTGCAAAATAGCCCTTTCTTGTCTTCAGCGCCTTAGCTCTGAAACCATGTTGAGAAATTAGGGCGTTTAATTCAAATTTATCTTCTTGATAATTACTTGTGAACTTGTTATGCTTCTATTACTTAGATCTTATCTTCATTAGTTTATTATGTCTTTCATCAAGTCAATTATCAAAATACAAGAGACAGAATTTAGGCTCTTCAAGCCAAGACCAAAACCTCTCCCTCTTGGAGAGGAAAACCGGAAGTAACTCTTCTTATATATCTTCAATTGACGAGTACCATGACCATGACATAGACCCTTGACTTCAGTGTGCCTCCAAGTCCTTGTAACTGCTCTTCTAGGCTCCTTATGTTGATCTTCTCCTTCCTTGCACTGTTCTGCACCAGCCCTAGGGAAGCTCGGTCCCTAGCCTTTGATTCCTTTCTTCGATCACCCAATCATTGTTGCTAAGGTAGCCCTCGATCTACCCTTCGTCATTACATTCTCTGCTCTTATTTACAGTCCTTTATCTCACACTATATTGTAGACCCTATACGGAGATGTAGCATACTCAAGATCAAGTATAAGATATCCCTTTCATTTCGTTGTAATGAAACCCTTCTTCGCTGACTTGACACTTCTCTTCGCACCAAACTTCAGTCCTTTAATACGCACTGAGATCAGACTTCTCCCTTGCTAGAACAGGTCTCGGTCTCCTAGGTTATGTGAGGTATAGTATGCCCAAGATCAGAGGTAATTAATCCTTCTCTCTTCTTCGTAGATTAACCCTTATACTTCGCACTAAGAAAGACCCTTAGCTTGCACTTTATCACAAAACTTGTCTGAATTATATTGCAACAATGAGGCCGCAATCCTATATATATATATATATATATATATATATATATATATAGGGACTATCTCATGTCTTCTTGGCCGACATAACTTTTGCTATAAGGCCGACTTTACCAACTAATTGTGAGCTAACTTTACAAGGAGCATCTTCTAGGTCGTTTTCAAGGAGCACTTTGACAAGGTCTTTGGAGCATACAATTACATCAATGATTGTCCTTTACAAGTGTAACAACACTTTATATACATGACTCTAAATTATATATTTATGACAAGGTGACAAACCCCTAAAGACATCAAGAAGAAGTCTTTGACCTATAATAAAAACTTCCTTGCTCATGAAACCCCTGAGGCAAGTATTACAAAATACATTTTATTCTCTTTGTCTTTTTCATTACATAAATTCATAATTACAAGTCATTATGAAGACCGAACCTAGTTACACTTTCCAACAAGTAACATAGTACAAATGACCACCCAAGGATTTGTCAAACATAGGCCCACATACATCAAAATGCACAAGATCCAAGATTCCTTTGGATGTACTATCACTACTAGTACATTATCCTTTGACATTTTCCCAAGAGCACATCCTTTGCAAACTTCATCATGTTCAATATTGATTTCAGATACACCTTTAACAAAATCGTTCATTCTAGACAAAGCTTTCTAATGAACATGAGCATACCTTCGATGCCATAGTTCACAAAGGGTCTAAAATGCTTAATTGATTTGAATACTCGCATATGTTGCTCCTTGTAATCCCAAACTGTTGAATGCTATAGCTACTTCTACATCTTGATCATTTTTCAAGGTCAGAACAGCTGCATAAGATTGATAAGAAGTAAAAGTATAAAAATAAATTATTTATCATAATTTGGTGAGAACGAGGGAGCTTGTATAATGGCTTATTTAATAGAGTCAAATGCTTGCTTTTCTATCACTCCATTTGAAATTCACATTCTTTTTAATCATATTTTGCAAAGGCATTACAATTTGTACAAAATCAGAACTGAAACGCCTCACAAAATTAATTTTCTCTAAAAAATGATTGCATTGATTTCTTGTTATGAGGGATTCAATTTCCGATATGGCTTTAACTCTATCAAGGTCTATTATTATTCCTTTTTTGGAAATGATGAATCCTAAAATTTTTCCCTCTGATAGACCAAAAATGATTTCTTAGGATTCCAAGAGATACCATATTTCCTGCAATGTTCAAAAATTTGTTTTAAATCATGAAAGTGATCGACTCATTTCTTAGAAAATATGGTAATGTCGTCAAGATAAACAACCATGGTTTAGTAATTAATCCTCTAAAAGTAATATCCATCACTCTTTGAAATGTTGCCCCAGCATTGATAAGACCAAATGGCATCTTTTGGTAAGCGTATGTTCCCCATTTAGTCCTAAAAGTTGTTTTTAACCTATCACTGGGATGAACAAGGATTTGATTGTATCCTGAAAATCCATCCAGAAAAGACATCAATTTTGATCTAGCAACAGATTGCAAGATCTATTCCATGGGAGGCAACGACAAATTATTTTTTTCGGAAGCTTTGTTAAGGTTTTTGAAATCGATACAGATTCTAATCTCTCCATTCTTTTTTCGAACCAAAACCAAATTGGATACCACTTAGAATGTCTAACTAGAAAAATAATATTGGCTTTCAACAATTTGTTTAATTCAGCTTTATTTTGAGGCTCAAGATTAGTATGATTTTTTCTTAGTTTATGCTCGACAAGCTTTTCATCAGGTAACATTGGAATGGTATGCTGGATGAATGAGGTATTATAGGTCTTGAGGTCGTCATAATTCCAGGCTAAGACATCTTTATATTGTCTGAGTAGGTGAATAAAACCAAGTCTTTCGTCTAGTGAAAGTCCAAGAACTAGATTTACATTTTGAGGATTTTCCTCTAAGCCAAGATTGGTAACTATTAACTTCAAATCTTAAGGAATAACTAGAAGTTTTGCAGTTGGTAGGTCTCTTAAATCTATGCTTAAGATCATAAAAGTCTTCTAACTTGACTACAGATTTAGGGATCGAGTTTTCAGCTTTGCTTTCTTTGGATGATTTATTCAATTCTCTATCATGAGAGTCTTCTTCGATTGCCTGATCATCATACGTTCCCTCAAAAGTGAGGAAATCTACGATGTCCTCGCCATCATTAAAAATTCTCCAGTTAGAGACATTATCAAGTATGGAGGGCGGAATATTAACTCAATTGAGAAACGATCTGGACTAAAGTCTTCAGGTGGTATTAGCCTAGATGCAATGTTTGCTAAAAGTTCTGTGCCCACATTTTGCAACCTTGGGATAGGGTTAATGTTGATTGCCAGAAAATGAGAAGTCAATTCTTGTACAAAGTGATTGATAGTGCTTTAAGTGACAAGAAACACAGTGAATAGTGTTTAATGACAATCTCTTAGTCACCAAAAACCTTTAAATACTTGACATCTAGGCTTATTTCTTTTCTTAGTCCCAGCACAAATGCTTCAAAGCATCAATCAATCACTAAAAGAGGTCAACATATTCCCTTTTAGAGACTAAAGAGGATTAAAACATTTTTCATGCAAACAATGTTGACAAAAGCACTCTAATTTAATGCTTTCAATGTTTGTGGATTTAGCTTTTATTCTTATGCTAAAGTCGAACTTGAACCTCTACTTGACAAAAGTAGCATGGTAAATTTACAATGTTTTCCATTCAAGGATGACATGGTGAATTAGAGTATAGACCACTTTATTAAAGACAACCCAGATAGAATTAGCACATGCCAAAAATACCAAAGAGGTCTGTTGTCGCACAGATTGTCTAGGCACCGCGACAACGACTCAGATCGGGGGCTGTCACCCTGATCCCCAATCTCTCTATCTAAGTTGTCTCCTTGCAAGCTAAAGGAGGTAGACCCTAACAGAAATGAAGATATAGAACCGGCTGAAAATTAACCAATTCGGGAGACACAGTCAAATAACCAAGTACTTGTCAAAATTAACGAGATTTCACAGATCCAATTAGATTTGAAAATTTAAAACCAATGCCTTATGGAGTCAAAATATCTCGTTATGAAATTAAAATCAAGTATCTGATATGTAACTGCTACTATGAAAAATAGACTGACCACAATGATATTCGATGAAACACCTTCACAATTATGCATTAACCATCCTCGATAAAGACATGCAATTATCATTACTTGAAATATTTCAAAGTTAACTTAAACAATTAACTACCAATTTCAAGCAACTTAAAACCACAATTAAATATAGCTAAAAAATTATCAACCACAGCTAAGCATTAAACTTTGAATCAACGATTTAAATTTGAAACAAAATATTATCATGAGGATACCATCAAATGTAAATGCTAGATACTTCCAATATTTCTGAATTTATGATATTCCAAATAATCCCAATTCGAAAATCAAAATTTTCCTATAGTCAAAATTTAGATAATAAATTTTTAAAAGCTCACCTTGACTATGGAATAAAAAAAAATTTAAGAATTTTCTAAAGTTGAAAATTTCAAAAAATAAAATAAAATTGGACATTTTTAAAAATTTTATTCCTTTTTTTTATTTTTTATCTCTAAAACTAAAAGATTAAGAATCTAAAATAAAACAAAAATAACAAAAATCTAAAAAGTTTAAATTTAAGAAATCTAAAAAAAGAAAATTAAACTAAAGCTAAACAAAACTAAACTAAAGTCTTAAAAAAAAGTATATTTTTATTTTTATTTTTTGATTTTTCTAAATCTAAAAAATCAAACAAAAAAAATGAAATTCTAAAACAAATTAAAACTAAACTAAAACAATTTTAAATGAAATCTAAAAAGAAAATATAAAAGCTACAACCTAAAATGGAATTAAATTCAAAACTAAAACTAACGCTACACTAAAGTTAACATTAACTAAAATCTAAATCTTAAATCTAAAAAAAACTAAGAATTAAAATTCAAAGTAAAATAAATGAAACTTGAATTAAAATGAAAACTTGACGATAACTAAACAACTGAAACTAAAAGCTTAAAAAAATCGAATTTAATTTGAAACTCTAAACTAACGCTAAAGCCCTCTCCCTAGATCTAAAGTCCAACAAAAACAAACAAACAAAAAAATTGTTTTTTTAAAACCAAACCCAAAAACATGAAACGTAAATTGCATAATTCGTGACCTTTGATTTTAATTTTTTTTTTTTATATGTATGCAAGTTGGAAGGGAGCTTAAGGACGGTGTGCTGAAGAAAGAGGAGAAAACGACACGGAAGGGCTGGATGGCGGGAAGAGCAGCACGCAGAGATCAAGGAGAGGGATGTCCGTACGACGTCCGTACGACACCGTATGGATGGCGTAGTTGAGGGCAAACGCAGAATGGACGAGCATAAGGAATAGAGCAGAAATGCAATGGAATGAATGGGGCAGCAATGAGATCGACGAAGCAGCGTATCATGCGTGAAGGTAGAAATAGCGTGGAGGATTTGAGCAAGGGGTATACTGAGATTTTCTCTTTTGTAACAAGATAACACTCAGATCTACCAGCAGAAACGATCATGAAGCCAGATCTTACCCTCTGGGGTTAGATCTGGCTCAGATCTAAAAAAAAATTCTGAGAAATCCCCCTGCAAACCTGCAAAAACCAGAGCAGATCCAAAACTATGCACAAAAAATAAATAAACCCTTACAACTTAGAGGATATTTACAAATTTACAATGCTAATTTACAGAGTAGAGGCCCTCTTGGCCAGATTTAAATCGTTTTCAGCACAATTTAGAAAATGAAAATTTAAGATATACGCACAAGCCCAATAAAGAACCTTGCAAAAAACGGAATTTAAGATAAGCCCGGGGAATTAGATCCGGAGGGCTTTTCAGATCTTATCTCCTGGGAGTCAGCTGGTCCAAACTAGGACTTCCCCAAATGCCCAGTTTTAAATCCGGAAGATTTCTGCAAACTTAAAATCAAACTGTCAAATTAATAGAGAAATAGTGATAAAACATAAAATTTTCATGAGCTAGAGATAATAGTTAGCTCGATCCAATTAATATTTTTTCCCTAGATCCAGTAGCCTGGGCAAGATACCTGTACCCAAAATTACTCTACACGAACCATTAATCAACAATCCATTAGAACAATCACCAGCAGAATATTAAGAACAAGTTTACCATAAAACGTTGAAGAGGAACACCACCATCAAGATAAAACCCCAAAGTCTTCGTTTGTATTATTCCAGAAAATATTACAGGAGAGCTTCAAGAGCAAGTGCACGATCTAGAGATCGCATGATTCAAACACTGACAAAGACCTCTAATTTATAAGACAAAATCTCCAACAGCTAGTTCAGTTGATCCATGTCAAAATAATCTCGACCATCGAAAAGATTTGATCATCTTTTAATCTGGACCGTCGAAATTATAAATTTGAGAAAAAACGAATTTATCATTTAATTCCATTTTAAGTAACTCAAAAATAATATTTTCGAGTTAATTACCTCAAAATTTTGACTTTGACTTAACCACCTAAGCCCAAGGGTCCAAAATTTCTTGAAATTCACAATATTCCCTTGACCTGGAACTTTTAAAAATTCATTTTTTAAGGACCAACGAATTTTGCCTTTGAAGAATTTTAACTCATCTAGGACTTAAAATTAATTAAATTTCTGGCTTAGGATTTTTAATTAATTTGGCCAAAAAATTTAATTAATTGACTGAGAGGGGATTTTAATTATTTTTTCCAACCCTCTTTATATAAGATAAATACATTTAGACACATGAAGAGAGAATACCCATTCGTATAGACCCTCAAATAATTACCCAATTCTGCGTCTCAAACATAATTCAGTAGACCTAACAATCTGTAATAAAATGATCTAGCCAATTAGCTAGGATTATTCCCCAACTACTTTTACAAAGACTCGATAGAAAACACTAGGACTCACTTAGCATCTTGATGACAAAATCCACCCTAGCTTTGGGGTGAGGCTAGAGGGAAAAACTCTGCCGACCACTTGTGTCAAGAAACACAAGTGAATCAGTGAGACAAAAAACCTCCTAGGATAGAAATCGTCACCAACATACTAGGCTTACCTAGGTTGTTACATACATGATGGTCTTACTTAAATCATTTACATCATAAACATGCAGAATGGGTTTACATCATTTAAACTTTATACAACTGTCGACAGATGATGGAATCCGAATGGCGCGAACACGTCGAACATGATGAATCCCATTTGAAAAAAATGGGGGTGTACTACTATGGGGTCATTGACAAAGTATGGTCAATAAGGTCAAACTAGGTTGTGGAGTTGTCAAATTTAGCATATGGGATCAAGAATTGTAATTTTAGTCTTGGCAAAAATGAGCCTAAACATAGCCACTTGAATTGGGGTTTTGGAAATCAATTTTAGGGTTTTGGTATAAGGCAAATTTTATACCTGCTGCCATGTGTCACACGAGGAGGATCATTTCACTACTTAATATGGTTCTTGACTCGTCACTCTTTCATCCAACAGAACCTCAAATCACCCCATCACTACCTGCTTAGAACTATCACATTCAACCTCTACCTGCCATAGAAAATGTTAATTTTCGACAAGCCCAAAAGAGAAATTTTCCTCTAGAAAAGCAAAAAGCAGGAAAGACTGATTATGGAGAGATGGACTGTCAATCTATCTTCTGAAAAACACAGAAAGTGAAAAGCGAAAAACATTGATCGCCTCACATGCAAGGGAAAACAATCTCATTAGAATTCTTTTTTTACAAGGATCTGGAATATGTAATCATCTCTAACATGTGAGCCTTTATATCTTTAAGTGCTTGAAAAAAGCAAACTACTAAAAATAGCAATTTCTTGGAACTTGATCAAACTGACTTTGGAATGAGCTCTGATCATTGTCAATGTCTATATGCAGCTGCAATGGAGCCAGTGTGATGGAATCTCTCCATATCTTAACCCTCCAATTGCACAAGTACAACTAGGGGTTAACAAGGAGATAATGCAATGGAAGTAGACTTTCTATTTCATATGGCAAGGCTTGGGAAGACCACCATGCAAGTTGTGCTCTCATTTATAACGTATGCCTTTCATATGATCTTTGAACTATATTCTTTTGCTTCATTGTGTGACCACATGCAACATTGCAAACACATGCTCTAACTCAATATCCTTCTAAATCCAAACATGGGACATTATACTCAACAAAGATTAGGAGCATGAAACTTGATGTAAGACAATCAAGTCGATGTTTTATTGCGGCAAATGATCTTGGGGCCCAGTTTCATTCACATTTAGCACAAGAAAATTCATTTAATAAAAATCTCCAGTGCACTATTATTGTCTTCAAAAGGAACAGAGGTGTTGACATGTTATCTCATGGTTCACCATCCTTTTTCATATCCTTGTCATAAACATAGTCTTACAATGTCACAGTTTTAAATCAGTAATGAAATTCCTTCCTTTCCAAGATGTATTAATGGTAAGAAAGTAAAGTCATAAGTTCGTATTGACATTCAAAAGGACATGAAAATGAGCTAACCAAACGATTAGACTAACAGACAATTACTAATCACATTTCCATTCATATTTCTAGATAAGAGGCATCAAAACCATGCAGTTACATAAAAATTCATAAACATTGTTATGTCACTTACCTGATCAAAACTAGAAAAGAATGGAAATAGTTGAGGATAAGTTTGAGCAGAAGACCATGATTGTCCCACAAGACCCCACCATCTGCAAGTGAAAAATGATGAATTCAACTTATTTTCTTTCAAGTAAACAATTTAATTTCCTTTTAAACATGCTAGAATACATCACTATACCTTTAATATAAAATACTGAATTGTTGAAAATCAGACCATGTTAAGCAAAGTTTGTACCGTAGAGCCTAACCTAACAGCTAGAAATTGTTAAGGTGGAAAAAAATTCTGCTAGGATTACTCTAAGCTACAAGCACACACTGCTGATAAAATCAGACAGAAGACACACTAATTTAAACACTCAAAACAGCATTTGTAAATTTTTATTAAATCACAAAACAGAAAACAAAAGCTACAGTTCCTCCTATTTCTCCTTTATAGACTAGCAAGAAGAGAGGTACAATGGATCTGGACGTATGCCCAACAGCACCTATACTACCAATGTGAACTCTAACCCTAATGCAACTACCATGCATGAATAACCAAGCCAAGGATAAGGCATGGCCTTATAGAGATCCACACTCTTCACTCAGAGCAAAAATCCTCATCCAAGAGTGCCCAATAACATAGGAACCTGCACCCTCAATCTTTGTGTGTGCAAAACTAAGAAAAGCAGAAAACCAATTTAGAACTAAACAGCTAATTTAGAAAAGCACCTAAAAATAAAAATAGACTGACAAATGTATAAACTGCTGAAGAGAGGTGCACTACTGCTGCAAAGAGTCTACTGTATGGACTAACTCTACTAAAGGAGGATGCATTGTATGTGACATTTCAATTCTGAAATTCGACTACAGTTATAGAGTTATTTCTCCTACTTATTTCACAATAAGTTATTTACAAAACCCTTCCAGTAAATATCGAAATAAACACTACTGTAGTTATCACCAAGTACATATAGAGAAAATAACAGTAAAATGCAAGCACAAGAATCAATCACAATGACACAATTATTTTTGAACAATTGTCTCCGGAAAAACCCAATGTGGGAAAACCGGTGCAGCAGATGAGGGTTTATAATATTAATCTTCAGCAGCAAATTCTTCACAAGGAAATACTGGCAGAAAAAATTGAGAAACTTCTTCAGAAAACAACTGAGATAAATTCTCTCCAGATCTCTGGAGAATTTCTGACACCTGAGCGACTCACTGGCCCTCACTGCGTCACCCCTGTGTGTCTCTCTGCGCAAAGCTTGCATGAGACTGCGTGAGCCCTCTGTGTTGCTCCTCTATGCTGCTCCTCTGTGCTGCCTCTCTGCCTTTCTGCTTCCATCTTCCCTCGAGTCCTGACACTGCTGATGCCCACAGCTTCCTCTACCCTGCAACTCTCCCTCTAAAATCGAATTCTATTCCTCATAATCGACTTCCCTCAGGTTACTGAGTGTATGCCCGACTTATTTTCCAAATGGCTCTCAACTCTTCTTTTATAATCTTCTCATTGAAAAATCAACGGCCCAGATTAAAAGTCTAATCAATGGCTAAGATTAAATCTTGACATGATCTTCATTCTCTAGAAGATTCACACTCTGTTTTATTAATACCCATTAATTATTTAATTTCCCTAAGTTTAGACTTAGGGTCCTCATTAAAATAATTAATTGTTTCAATAAAACATAAACTGAGTGGAATTTCCACAAAAAAATTTTGGGTTCTTTAGAATGTTTATGTCCAAGCCTCCTCACAAATTTTGAGACTTAGATCACTTTCCGATGCTACAAAAATCAACAATCCCTCTTAGCAAGGAAAATGTTCTAACAATTTGCCTACTGCATATTGCTCTGACTTTGAAGCACCCTCTGCGTTGTTGATGCCTGGCTGCTACTGCCCTTTATCTACTGTGTTGCTGCCTTCTGTACTATTGCCCATGACACTGCCTCATCTGTACTACAACTCCCTCTCAATTCTGCATCTGTCCACTTCTGCTACTGAAATGGATTCTTGGTCATCCCCATCTTCTCTCCGAAGTAGATAAACTTTGTTTTTCCCAGAGCTTTGGTGAGGATGTCTGCCACCTGTTCTCCTGTCGGAGTGTACTGCAACTGTACAGCGCCCCGTTGGACACAGTGCTTGATGAAATGACACCTGATGTCAATGTGCTTTGACCGATCATGAAACACAGGTTTCTCAGAGAGCTTGATGCAACTCTAATTATCACATAGAATGTTGGTCACTTCCATCTTTTCTTTGAGTAGATTCACAAGCAGCTTCCTAAGCCATATGGCTTCATAGGAAGTAGTCCTTGTTGCCATATATTCCGCCTCAGCTGAGCTCAGAGCTACAGATGTATGTTTCCTACTGCACCAGGAAGTCATTCCTGATCCGACATTGAAACAATACCCACTGGTACTTTTCCGATCTACTGAGCTTCCAGCCCAATCTGCGTCAGTGAACCCACTTAGTCTAATGTCATTGCCTCGAGTGTATCTCAATCCAAGCTCAATTGTTCCCTGCAAACATCTGAGAACATGCTTGGCTATTGCCCAATGTGCCATCCTTGGTTCCACCGTGCACTGACTGAAGGTGTTGACAGCATAACAGATGTCTGGCCTAGTGTTGACCATATACATCAGGGACCCTATGAGTTGTTTATACAAGGTAGGATCAACCTCATCATCTTCGGACGTATCAATCTTCTTCTAGTTGGTGATCATTGGAGTAGCCATGGGTCTATAGTCCCACATCTTGAATCTCTTCAAGATCTCTGTAGCATATCTCCCTTGAAAAAGGAAGATTTCACCCTTCTACTGCAAAACTTCCAACCCCAGAAAAAAACGCATCAGCCCTAGGTCCTTCATGTCGAATTCTGCAGCTAGGTTCTCCTTGCAGTCCTTGATGAGCCTAGATGATCCTGTCAAGAATTGTCATAGATCATCTATGTACAGCACCAGTATTAGACTCTCATTCCCTACTTTCAAATAGTAGAGATTGGGATCTGCATCGCTCTTAACGAATCCCATCTTCTACAAGTAACCATCAATTCGACCATACAAAGCTCTAGGGGCTTGCTTAAGTCTTCTCCTCATGCATCTCAAAGCCCTATGGTTGTTCGATATATACTTCTTCTATCACCCCATTCAAGAACGCAGTCTTGACATCCATCTGGTGAATCTCCCATCCCAACTACGCAGAAAGGGATATCACGAATCTAATAGACGTATATCTGGCTACTGGGGCAAAGGTCTCTTCATAGTCTATCCCCTCCTTCTGAGCATACCCCTTAGCCACGAACCTGGCATTATATTTTTCTACACTGCCATGTGCAGCATATTTGATCTTGTAGATCCATCTCAAACCCACAACTGCTATGTCCTGAGGCCTAGGAACCACTTCCTAGACATCATTCGTCATGATGGAGCTGTACTCTTCCACCATTGCATCTACCCACACCTGATGCTGAGTTGCCTCTTAAAAACTAGAGGGTTCCCCAACCTGGGCTACCAAGGTTTGGTATCTGTCTGGTTGCCTAAATTGCTCTTCTCATTTCTAGGAGCTCTGACAAACTCCTCTGCATCCCTCAGAATTTGTCGTAATTCCCTCCTCGTCCTACCACTAGTAGTGGGTGGATCTACCTGCTCCTCCTCCTGCGAATCTTCTGGAGATGAACCCCCTGGATCCTTGTGCCTTGGAGAAGCACTTGTGCTAACCTCTGCTGATCATAGTGGTTGGTCCAGTGAATCATCTTCAGACTGCATTGTGTAAGGCATCTCCCGGGATTTTCTGAAAGCTCTTTCCTCCATGAACTTTACATCCCACCGCACTACAATCTTCCTGCTATCAGGAATGTAGATTCTGTACGCCTTAGCATTCTCACTGTATTCCACTAGATATCCCTTTTCCGCAGTCTTATCCAATTTCTTCCTCTTCTCTTTGGGTACATGGCAATATGCCACACTACTAAAGATCCTGAAGTGGCTTACTTTTGGCTTCCTGCCAGTGAAGACACCTTCTGGAGTGATCTTACCCAATGCACTGTGAGGAATCCTATTCTGAACATATACAATTGTATTACAAGCTTCAGCGGCCAGCCCACAGAAATTTGGGCATGTCTTGATCATACAATATTGCCCTTGCAACCTCCACAATATTTCTATTCTTCCTTTCTGCGATTCCATTCTGCTCCGAATTATACAGAGCGGTCCACTCTTTTCTGATGCCTTCCCTTGCGTAGAACTCTGTGAAGTCTTTATCAATGTATTCTCCACCATTGTCTGATCGCAGTATCTTTATCCACTTTCCTGTCAGATTTTCAACCAAAGCTTTAAACTGCTTGAATCGATCAAAGACTTCATCCTTCGTCTTCAGAAAGTAGATCCAAGTTTTCCTGGAATGGTCATCAATGAAGGTGACGAAATATTCAACACCACTAAGAGCTCTGGAGGACATTGGTCTGCAGATGTCCGAGTGTATTAATCCCAACACACTCTTAGCCCTATTGCTGCTCCTGGGGTCGGATGCCTTAGCATACTTTCCTAGTACGCACCCTCTGCAAATATCATCTCACTTGGTGCTCAAACATGGAACTCCTATGACGGTCTTCTTTAGAATTCTCAAATCCCCATGGTGTAAGTGCCCCATTCTCATGTGCCATAGTTCATTCAAATCCTTCTCATCGTTGCTGCCTATCAGTGCCACTGGAGATTTGAGTTGCAACTTATACAGTTTATTTCTCCTGACTCCGATTTGTGCCTTCTTCTTCCAACTTGGGTTTTTGACATATACTCTTTTGCCAATGAAGTAAACGTCATAGCCCTTGTTTTGTA
The DNA here is from genome assembly GCA_034641835.2 of Pinus albicaulis. NCBI lineage: Eukaryota > Viridiplantae > Streptophyta > Pinopsida > Pinales > Pinaceae > Pinus > Pinus albicaulis. Next base: position 399,275,064 of record CM076573.1, read on the forward strand.
GCTGAGACACCGAGAGTAAGTTCATCCCCAAACCAAACCAAGCACATGCAGCACATTGGTGGCTCAAAGCTTATTGCCAGCTTCAGTTTGAAATACTACGGTACCTCTTCCCACAGGAGTACACTTCGCCTTATTGCCCATGGTGATCTGAAAGTTCATCTGCTCTTCTCGGTAGCTTGAGAAACATTCTCGTACTCCCGTCATATGAGCAGAAGCTCCACTATCAATATACCAGACTTCTGGAGAGGCAGAGCTTGATACTCAAGCGAACTCTTCTTCCAGTCTAGAATCCAATACAGAGATGTCGTGATCCATTTGTTCTTTCATGCTTTTCTCTGGAGAACTGCATGAACTCTTCCAAGTTGTTGTTGCAGCAGCTTCTGGACTTCGTTCCATTGCAGGGTCTCCACTCCTGTTACTCAATCTCAGCTCTAATACCATGTGAAAATTTCAATTTTGAAATTCTACTCCAGTTATAGATTTATTTCTCCTACTTATTTTCACAATAAGTTATTTACAAAACTCTTCCAATAAATTTCGAAATAAACACTACTACAGTTATCACCAAGTACATATCGAGAAAAGAACAGTAAAATGCAAGCACAAGAATCAATCAAAATGACACGATTATTTTTGGACAAATGTCCCCGGAAAACCCCAATGTGGGAAAACCGAAACAGTAGATGAGGGTTTATATATTAATCTTCAGTAGATGAGGGTTTATATATTAATCTTCAGCAGTAAATTCTTTACAAGGATAGACTGGCAGAAAAAATTGAGAAACTCCTTCAGAAACACCTGAGTTAAATTCTCTCCAGATCTTTGGAGAATTTCCGACCCCTGAGGGACTCACTAGCCCTCACTGCGTCACCCCTGCGTGTCTCTCTGCACAGAGCCTGTGTGAGACTGTGTCACTATAGCGTGAGCCCTCTGCATTGCTCCTTTGTGTTGCCTCTCTGTCATTCTGCTTCCTTCTTCCCTCGAGCCCTAACACTGTTGATGCCCTATGCTTCCTCTGCCTTGCAAATCTCCCTCTGAAATCGAATTATATTCCTTCAGAATCGACTTCCCTTGGGTAACTGAGTGTATGCCCGGCTTATTTTCCAAATGGCCCTCAAGTCTTCTTTTATAATCTTCTCATTGACAAATCAACGGCCCAAATTAGAAGTTAATCAATGGCTAAGATTAAATCTTGACTTGATCTTCGTTCTCTAGAAGATTCACACTCTGTTTTATTAATACCCATTAATTATTTAATTTCCCTAAGTTTAGACTTAGGGTCCTCATTAAAATAATTAATTATTTCAATAAAACATATACTAAGTGGAATTTCTACAAACTATTTATGGGTTCTTTAGAATGCTGATGTCCAAGCATCCTCACAAATTTTGAGACTTAAATCACTTTTTGATGCTACAAAAATCAACATTGTAGCTGGAACATTTTCCAAGCTACATAGGTAAACCAACACTTTCTCTTAGTAAGGAAAGCATTTGCCACCACAAGCATGTTGATTTTTGGGTAGCATCGGATGTGCTCTAAGTCTCAAAATTTGCAAAGAGGCTTAAACACATGTATTCCAGATAACCCTGAAATCGTTTGGGGAAATTCCACCTGGATTGTATTTTATTAAAATAATTAATTATTTTTAAAGGGACCCTAAGTCTAAACTTAGGAAAATAAAATAATTAAAGTGAATTAATAGAATATGGGTGTGAATGTTCTAGAAAAGACGGATCAAGTCAAAAGTTAATCTTAGCCATCTATTAGAGATCTAATCTGGGTCATTGAAATTTCAACGAGAAGACTATAAGAATGGCTTGAAGGGTCATTTGGAAAACATATCAACATTTGACGAAGAAAGGATCAAGAGATCGATTTCTTTAGTGAGCAATGCTCAGAGAGAAACTTTGATCGAGAGATCTTTTAGAGAGGGGCAATAATTCTGGTTGGAAGCATTCCCAAGCCGGAGAGTGCATAGCAGAAGAGACAAAGAGAGCCACAGATGCAGCACAGAGCCAATGACGCAGTGCTTATGCAATCACTTCGCGGAGCCTAAAGGGAAGTCGTAATTTTGTTGAGGAGACAACGTTGGACCAGTGCCAGATCCCGGAGAGATTTTCCGAAGGCCAGAAGGCCTCAGTTTCCAACGAGCAGAGAGACCGGCGTAGAGACAGAGAGCAGTCGTAGCTGTGATGCAGAGACTGTCTAGAGTGACGCAGTCACTGTGTGGAGGCAGCATAGGGCAGCCAGTTTTTGGTGTTGATCAGTGTCAAGTTCCCGTGGAGGAGTGAGGTTTGTCTCACAAGATCTTTCTTGTCAGTTTCTCTGCATGACTTGACATATCTGACAATCATAGACTTGTACTCAGAAATAGTTACTGCATAATAACATAAACCCTCAGCTGCTGCACTGATTTTCCCACATTGTGTTTTTCCGGGGACATTGGTCCAAAAATCACTGTGTCAAATGTGTGAGTGATCTATTCTTGTTCAGTTTTGTTTCCGCACTTGTATTTCTTTCGCAGTTTATTTGTGAAGATGGCAGTGTGATGTATTCAGTGTTTGTCGTAGGAAACTGCAAATAAATTGTTAAGCTAAAATTAACGATTAGGTGAATATCTTCTAGTTGCTGCAATAGGATTCTAATTTCATGGAATTTTCACATGGTATCAGAGCTTGTTTAAGCTGAGTGCAGGAGGAGCAAAGAACAGATCTAGCATTGAAGTAGAAGCTGGGGATCAAAGAGTTGCGTAAGTAGCAGATCGAATTCCCAGTGAAGTGCACAGTCCAAGCTAACAGGGCTAGATCAACAAGGAAAATCTCTCTCTAAGTGAGCCGACAGAGAGGTAAGATTTTTCCAGATTGTAGTTTGTCCACTGCAGAGGGAGCAACACAGCAGATCGGCAGCTCGAGGGACGCAGTTGGCTGTGCAGTAGTGATTGCTGGTGCAGAAGCGTCAGGAAGAGTAGCTGAGACACTTTTTGGAGATTTCTGACCTCAGAGAGTTTCTTGCCAAAGAAACTCAGATTTCCCGTTCAAAAGGAGTAGTGTTTGCGGCTTGCTCCAACAGGAAGTGCGTAAAGCCAGCTGTGCAGAGGGTTAGAGTTAATAGATCGACAATAGTTGGGTGAGATGGCCACCAGTGGATTGCCTGACCAGGACTGGTTGGAGAGTGCCTCCAACTACGTAATTTGGAAGGCAAGGATTTCCTTCCTTCTAGATGAACATGACCTCAAGCACTTTATCGACAATGCTCAGGCTAAACCGGTGGATGCAGCAACTTTAAGGGCCTTCAAGAAGAATATGGCTAAAGCCAAGCGGTTAATCCTCGACGAAATGAAGGATCATATTGTTACACACATCTCTGGCAAAGGGACAGCCAAGGAGATGTGGGATGCATTGGTGACACTATATCAGGGATCTTCCGAGCAGAGGAAGATGTTTCTGGAGGAGAAAATGCGGACCACCAGGATGCAGAAAGGAGAGTGCATTGATCCGTTCATGTCTAGACTTTAGGAAAACGAGATCAGTTGGCAGTTGTGTGATCAGCTCCTCAGGCCACTGAGATGGTCAAACTTGCCTTAAATCGATGCCTTAAAGTCTTTGTTCAGAGCATCCTGGGAGGAGAGAATTTGTCAGGCTGGGAAGCGATGTGGGCAACTCTTCAATAAGAAGAAATGAGGAGAGACTTACTCAAGTGTCAACTTGAGAGCAACAGCAGCAGTGGTTCGAAGGTCAAGAAGGAGGAGGAGGAGAATGCAGCCCTTGTATCAAAGGGAAAGCAAGAGCAGCGCAAGAGGAAGAAGGATCTATCCAAGATCAAATGATTCTAGTGTGGCAGGATGGGACATTATGCCACACAGTGTCCTCTCAGGAAGAAGGACAATGATGAGAAGCATGATGCTCAGGCCAGAGCAGCAAAGATGGAGGAGGAGGAATTTGCGATGATTGCCCATATACCTCCAGGAGGGAGGTGGGGTGATTTGGAGTTGTAGACCCAGAGATCTACAAATTGGGCAGGATCCTTGAGGAGTCCACCTCTCGGATCATCACATTCCTACGGGAGCGCAAATCAGAAGTAGCAGGATGGACGAGAGCCAGTTGGTGCGGAGGAGTGCAGAAGTGACAGTGCAATAGTTAGCAGCGCCAGAGTCTGAGCAACGTAGAGCAAAGTTGGCAGCAGTGCAGGAAGGCACAGTGCAGAAGCTAGTAGCAGTGCAGCAGCTTCAGAGGGATAGCGCAGAGGCTAGCAACAGTTAGATCTTTATCACCAAGATGCATCACACTTGTCTAATTTTGAATGTTTTTCAGTTGCAGTAAGCAACTGTGATGCAACATTGTAGCAGTTGCCAGTGGCAGAGTCAGCAGCAGCACGAATGCAGAATTGAGAGGGAGTTGCAATACAGATGTAATGTTGATAGTGGCAGTGTCAGCAACAGTACAGTTGTGTTGAGATTTTGTGTATTTGGGGTAGCATCAGTTGTGCTCTAGCTCCCAAATTTTGAGGAAGGACTAGAGTACACTTGATCTACAAGACCCAAAAATGGATTTGGGAATTTCATCTAGTTTAGGATATATTAAATAAATTAATTATTTTAATATATTTCTTAAGTTAAAACTTAGGGAACTTAAATAATTTAATTTAATTTAATTAAACATTTGATGAAATTGTCTTAAGTAACACGGATCAAGTGATGAAATTGTCTTAAGTAACATAGATCAAGCTTTCTTTTAATCTTAGCCATTGATTCAAGATCTGATCATGGTCATTGGTTTCCCAACGAGAAAAGTATAAAGGAAAGGCTTGGGGTCATTTGTAAAGACACAGAGGCAGAGCATTGAAGCTAAGCTGAGATTCTAGGGCGGGTTTGCTAAGAATTCTCAGAAGTGTTTCAACTGCAAAGAGGGGAATTTAAGCCAAGGGGATAATCTGATCCCAGGGTCTAGAATCAGCAAGAGGCAGAGATCAGCTCAGAGAGGCAGCGAAGAGAAGCAGGAGAGTAGCAGTAGGAAGGGCAGCAATTATGCTATGCAGGTGTTGTGCAGTCCCTCAAGGACAGCGTGATTTTTTAGCTGGAAGCCCTCAGGGGTAACGCAGAGACCCTAAGGGGCAGTGTAAGGTCTGCGTCACCCAATCTGGGCTAACACAACCCTTTCCGGAGCAGCGCTGAGGGACGCAGGGGCTTCAGGGGCAGCATTGGGGTTTCTAGGCCCTAATTTTGGCTGAGTCTTGTAAATCTCGTTTGAGAGTGTGGATCAGTCATTATTTTGGCTTCAGAACAGCCAGTGAGTTGTAGATCTATTATTTCTCCGTCGGGTTTTCCAGATCTGGAACCTAGATTTGTTGTATTCAAAAAATTCTTAATAATAAAACCCTCCAGCAGCAAGAAGACCAGTTTTCCCACATTGGGTTTTTCCGGGGACTATTTGTCCAGAAAATATTTGTGTCACTTTGTCTATGTGTGCATGTGCTGGTTCTAGATCTGAATTGGTGAAGATCTGTTATGTGTTTTGCTTCGATTTTAATCTGAATTTATTCAGTTAATAACTTATCTAAGTAGGAGGAGCATAACCAAATTAACAGTAAGAATTTCCACATAAGTGTACGATTCAGAAATTTTCACAAGTTACAGTGTTTGTGCAGAGTTGATGGACAGCAGTGTCAGACATCAGCAGCACAGAGGGAGATGTTACAGAGTCGGAGTAGTACTCAGAGGGTGTATTGCTAGAGCACATTCCTCCCTAAGAGAGAGTGTTGATTTTGGGGTACCATCGGACGTGCTCCAAGTCTCAATATTTGCAGAGAGGCTTAGACACTTGTATTCCAGATAACCTAGAAATTGTTTGGGAAAATTCCACACGGATTGTATTTTATTAAAATAATTAATTATTTTTGAAGGGACCCTTAGTCTAAACTTAGGAAAATAAAATAATTAAAGTGAATTAATAGAATATGGGTGTTGTTGACCACTGGAGTGGCATCTGATGATAAAGAGAAGACACCATGCCCAAGGATGAAGCAGAAAACATTTGTACCATCAAATATCATCAATTCAACAAATTTTTTAAACTCTACTTCTATTTCTCATCATCTTTCTCTTGTACCCAGATTCCACGCCCTACAAAGAATTGTAATAAGTGATGCTAGTAATGATGAATTTGATTCAGTATTGAGTCTGTAACAGGCCTATGTAGCTTGAGACCTTGCCAACAAGTGAGTATTACTCTAAAAGGTTTTTTTTACTCGGTTAATTATCATCTCCCTACCAGGACTTAATTGAGTTTTTTCCTCCAATTTTACCCCAAAGTCAGAGTATAGCTTGATGGTGAGGCCTTGGGTGAGTCTTTGTGTCTAGAGTCAATGTATATTACCATATTAGATCACATAAAAAAATTCGTGGAATTTGGTTAGGCCTAGGTAGTGATTTTTTAATTTTTTAGATTTCTCACAAGTTGAAAATTGCAATAAAAATTGTAATTGAATTGTAATAAGTGTTGCCTAGAGAAGTTGTATGAAGTATGAGTAATCAAAATTACACCTCTCACCCTCAACTTTCTACTATGACACACTTTAAGGGGTTAAAAATGTGTTTTGAACCCTCAAAACCCACTTTTCCTAAGTTTAGTGGGAAATCTGACAATTAATTAAACCAGAAATTATATAAATAGAGAAAAATGAATATCCACACATGCTAAATGAGGTGGAAATGAGGTGGAATATTACGGAGGAGTTAAAGTGAAGTCCCAAGGTGATGTGAACTCCTAAAATCAAGGAAAAGACACGTACTCAAATAAAATTGAATTTATGACATTAAATGAGAGTTGCTTACATGTAAATTCGAATTTGTGAAGTTAATGCACATATGGGAGAATTTGGGAGAATATTTGGTGGAGATTTTTGTGGAAAATTGTCCCCACATGGGTTACCACCCATATACACTTGTCATTCCATCATAAAATTCGAATTTGACATATAAGGGAAGAAGAAAATGATGTCGACTTGCTAGAATCCGATTTTTACACTTGGCAATGGAGCTCCACATATCAAATTCGAATTTGCCTTGTGATCTCCTCCCTCTCACCACTTGGCATTTGGTTCTTCACTGGGATTTGCTCCCAACTTTCTATATAATGGAGCCATGGGCTCTCATATTGTATTATGTAATACGAGATCTTGTGCTTGGGGAGGCTTTCCCGCTGTGGATACTCATCTTTCAATGAAATAACAAGACTTTGGGGTCCAAATATGAGGTGTTATTCTTCTATGGTTGTGGTATAATTCTTGATCGCGATCTTCATTTTCTATTGGTAGTATTGTGTTTGTTATTTCCATATGCTTGCAAAATATTTGTTAGTATAGAGTTATCTTGCACTAATATTTGGTTTTAGAGATTTATTCTAGATAGGGAATGTTTTAGTAGATTTTCATATAAATCTCTAAGATTTCTTTCTCATTATATTTTTCTAACCCATGTGGATCTAATGAGTTTATTTGAAGTTGTGTAGAAAAATATCTTTGGATCAAGCCTCAAAAGTGCGGGACGTTCTCGAAGGAATCAACCCATTCTTGAGCATGAACATGGAGGAACCCACATTGTGATATCCCAAAGTTTTATCTTTCGATTTGTGTTTGCAGAGTCTCTTGGGTTTGTGTTTGTGATCAAATCTATTCTATTCAAATCATTTATTTTAAATATTGTACTTACATTGATCATATTTGCTAATAAGAGCATGTTTCTTGACAAGACAGAGATAATAATCATACTCTCTAACCATCAGTCTAGTCCTTGTATATTTGTAAATACTTTTGGCATTTTTCTCATCTTTCTCCACTGATTTTTTGGGTCCATTTTGCAGAGGTTTTGACAGCCTTTTCAAAAAGTATTTTATTACTAACCTTGGCAGGGACTTAGGCTCTCAAGGCTGTAAATCATATCGAAATTCCTTGCAAACTGTCATCACCTTTTGGAGCAGATTTCATCATCTCAAGAGGCTAGAGTTTCAAGATATTATTCGAGGAGTCTCTCTTGTATTCCATTGCCGAATTTTTGCGAAACATTGTCACTGCTTTCTCAAGAAGGGATTCTAGTGTATAAAAGTCAAATATTTATTGTAAAAGCCTTCTCGAAATTAGAGCCTTTCCTCACAATAAAGGAAGCTCTCATCATTGTAACAAGAAGTTAATAAAGAGCTGACTTTTCTTGAGAGAGCTTGGGAAGTTTTTCCCATGGTATCTCACCTACTCATTCAAAGGGAGGAAATCTTCTGGGGTGGTTAACTTTCTTTTGTCTAGTTTCTAATTTTCTCAACTAACTTACTTGCATTCATCATTTTGTTTGCTAATCTAATCTAGTTGTGAATGGTTAACTCATAACTTCAACACATAACACTCACATTTTCCTATTTTGCAATCAGACTTGCCAATCCATTTTCTTATAGCTTGTGTTGTGCAATCTATTTTTTTCATTTGTTTAAGTAAAAAACATAGCACTTTCATTTCATTTGGCAAGCTAATGTTTTCATGGTTTCATGCTAATCATTAATTTTTATCTCAAGTCATCTAGTTGCAATTTTATGTTCTTGTTGGGTTATTAGAAAACTTTGTATCTCACTTTTGCGCACATCTTTGGAGTAACCCTTTACTAGTCCATTTATTTGCAACTTAAGTAATCTAATTGTGTACATTTTATTAGCTCATTCCATTCACAAACAACTTATTAGCTTATGATTTCATGCAATAATTGTCACATCACATCATTTTCATTTCAAAGCTTGTGAGTTGGTATCTAAAACATTGAGCTAGTTTCTATTTTAATATTTCCATTTGAGTAGTTGATACATGTTGTATGGAGCATCATTGCTAGTTTATGCCGTATTGGGCTAAGCACATTGTCATTAACATATCTGATTGGAAGCATTTCACCCACATTTAGGCATTTCACTTTGCATTAATTGCATATTTAAAATTTACCTCCAAGCATAAGCTTGGTTGATAGAAATTATAGGGAAAAAAGCTTTCTTGGAAAATTCTTCCATTTGGTACGAAGTAAGGTAAAAGCATGACCTTGCAGTTATGAAGGTGGCTTGTCCCCTTGTAGGAACGAAGGCACACGCTGGCTCGTAAGACTCAAGGGATGGGTATCTTTAATGACACCCCTATGCCCTTGCCCCTCTTTCTTACAGTCACCCAATTTTTACCCCTTGGTAAGAGCACAAGAGGAGGACTTCTCACCTAGATTAGGCATTTTAAATTAAAAGTAACCAAGATTAATTGCATCCAAATCTAGTATAATTGCATCTCATGCTTTGATTCAGAAATCTATTTATCTTGAAAGCATTTTACTTCATTTAAGAAAATACATTTTCATTTCAAAGAGCAATACTCTAGAGGCATTTGTTTCTCATATGTTTCATGCTTATCTTATGTATTGATAGTTATTGCTCATATCACGTTTTTTTCTTATAAATCTGAAGAAGTAAAGTATTAAACTCTAACAACTCTCCTAGAAACTCACATCTTTTAACTTAGTTTTCCATTTAGGCCCCCATAGCTAACCTAAGAAATAGCTTAAACGGAGAGAGACGGGATTAGTGTGACAGCCCATTCTCTAAGATCCTTGCCGCCAACCACACTTTGTGGGGTTGAAGGCTTTTCTCGCTAACTGTAGGTAGGTGTAGGCAGCAAGGAGAGTTAACAGATGTGAATGTTCTTGAAAAGGCAGATCAAGTCAAAAGTTAATCTTAGCCATTGATTATAGATATAATTTGGGTCATTGAAGTTTCAACGAGAAGACTATAAGAATGGCTTGAAGGGTCATTTGGAAAACATATCGACGTTTGACGGAGGAAGGATCAAGGGATCGATTTCTTTAGTGAGCGGTGCTCAGAGATAAACTTTGATCGAGAGATATTTTGTAGAGAGGGGCAGTAATTCCAGTTGGAAGCATTCCTAAGATGGAGACTACATAGCAGAAGAGACAGAGAGAGCCACAGAGGCAGCGCAGAGCCAGTCACGCAGCCACTGCGCAGAGCCTGAAGGGAAGTCATAATTTTGCTGAGGAGACAGCGTTGGGCCAGTGCCAGATCCCAGAGAGATTTTCTAGAGGCCAGAAGGCCTCAGTTTCCGGCCAGTACAGAGACCAACGCAGAGACAAAAAGCAACCATAGCTGAGACGCAGAGACTGTGCAGAGTGACGCAGTTACTACACAGGGCAGCCAGTTTTGGGTGTTGATCAGTGTCGGGTTCCTGTGGAGGAGTGATGTTTATCAAGATATTTCTTGCCAGTTTCTCTGTATGATTTGACAGATCTATCAATCATAGACTTGCACTCAGAAATAATTATTGCATAATAATATAAACCCTCAACTGCTGCATTGGTTTTCCCGCATTGGATTTTTCTGGGGACATTGGTCCAAAAATAACTGTGTCAGATATGTGTGTGATCTATTCTTGTTCAGTTTTGTTTCCGCACTTGTATTTCTTCCGTAGTTTATTTGTGAAGGTTGCAGTGTGATGTAATCAGTGTTTGTCGTAGGAAACTGCAAATAAATTGTTAAGCTAAAATTAACAATTAGGTGAATATCTTCCAGTTGCTGCAATAGGATTCCAATTTCACGGAATTTTCACAAAGCAGCCTTTCCCTAGACATCTCGAACTTACCCTTTGCTAGGGTCTTAGTCAAGATGTCCGCAACCTATTGATTTGTAGGAATGTACTAAAGAGCCAATAGTCCCTTCTAAAACCCATCTCTAATAAAGTGGCACTTGATCTCAAAAAGCTTGGACCAATCATGAAAAATTGGATTCTCAGAGAATTCGATATAATATTGATCGTCTCAATAATCACAGTATTGTCCAAAGTCTGATCTATCAACTCTGCTAATAACTTATACGAAGCCAAATGTCTTCACAACTAGCAGAGATCATTACCATATACACTATCTCTGCTAAACTAAGTGGCACTTTAAGCATGTTTCCTACCAAACTAGGAAAGCATGTCTGTGAAATTTTCAAGAGGAAAACATTTCTACAATGCATGGTTTATTTCTCCTACTTATGAGACAAGTTATTTATAGATGCTTTAGTAAATTCTGAAATAAACACATTTGCAGATCTTCACTATCGTTAAGAGCATAAGAACAGAAAGATAATTTACACAAGTAGCACAAAGGAAACAACCACATGAAAACAGTTATTTTTGTACAATTGTCCCCGAAAACACCCAATGCGGGAAAATCGGTGCAGCAGATGAGGGTTTTATATTTATCTTCAGAAATGAAAAGTACATTTACAGGAGTCTGATGAGAAGAGAAAAATTAGCAAACACCTGGTTGATTTTTCTAGACCTTCCAAACAAATTTCGGACCCTCGAGGTGCCCTCCTTCACCCTCTGCGTCATCCAGCGTGAGAGTTATGCGTAGTCCCTCTCTGGACTGCGTGATTTTGCGTGGAGGGGTTCTTGCTGCTGATCAGCTCACCCTTCCCTTCACCCTCCTGACTTTTGCTTCCCGATAACTAACTCCTCCCTCCTCCTTCTGCTTCTGCAACCCAGCCTCTACAAACTCACCCACTGAAATCGAATTCTCTTGCTTCAGAATTGATTTCCTTTGGGTACTGAGAGTGTCCCCGGCTTGCTTTCCAAATGGCCCTCAAGTCTCTTCTTATAGTCTTCCTGCTGACGAATCAACAGCCAAGATTATATCATTAATCAATGGCTCAGATTAAAAGATGACTTGATCTTCGTCTTATAGAAGATTCACACTCCGCTCTATTAATACTCTTTAATTATTTAATTTCCCTAAGTTTAAACTTAGGGTCTGCATTAAAATAATTAATTATTTTAATAAATTCATAACTGAGTGGAATTTCCACAAACGATTTATGGGTTCTCTGGATAACTGATGTCCAAGCCTCTTTACCAAAAATGAGACTTAGAACACTTTCCAATGCTATAGAAATCAACACTCCCTCTTAGAGAGGAAGGTGTTTAAGCAAGGTACCACTCTACTGCTCTGACTCTACATCATCTGCTGTGCTGATAATGTCTTGGCTCCTGCCCCTCATCTCTGCATTGCTGCTTCCTGTACTGCTGCCCTATCACAGCAACATCTGTACTGCAATTCCCTCTTCTTCTGAAGACCACCCTTTCCTCTAATGGAAGGGGTTCTTGACCATCCCCATCTTCTCTCTGAAGTAAGTGAACTTGATCTTACTTAGAGCCTTTGTGAGGATAACTGCCACCTATTCTCCTGTAGGAGTGTATCGCAATTGTATTGCTCCTCCCTTGACATAGTCCCTGATAAAGTGACACTGAATGTCAATGTGTTTCGACCGGTAATGAAACACGGGATTTTCAGAGAGCTTAATGCAACTCTGATTATCGCACATAATCCCGGTCAGTTCCATCCGCTTCTTGAGCAGGTTCAAGAGTAACTTGCGGAGCCATATGGCTTCGCACGATGCTGTGCTTGCTTCCATGTACTCTGCCTCGGCTAAGCTCAGTGCTACGAACTTTTGTTTCTTGCTGCACTAGGAGGTCATTCCTGACCCGAGATTGAAACAGTACCCACTGGTACTTTTCCAATCTACTGTGCTTCCAGCCCAATATGCATCTGTGAACCCACTCAACTGGACCTCATCACCCTTGGTGTACTTCAACCCATATTCGATTGTCCCTCTCAGGTATCTAAGAACATGTTTGGTTACTGCGCAGTGAGCCCTCCTTGGTTCCACCATGAACTAACTAAGGGTATTCACTACATAACAAATGTCTGGTCTCGTGTTGACCAGATACATTAAGGATCCGATGAGTTGTCTGTACAATGTGGGATCAGCCTCATCATCCTCCGTTGTGTCTATCTTCTTCTAGTTAGTGATCATTGGTGTGGCCATGGGTCTACAGACTTCCATTTGAAATCTCTTCAGGATTTTTGTCATGTATCTTCCTTGTCCTAGGAAGATTTCCCCTTTCTGCTACCAGACTTCTAATCCAAGAAAATAGTGCATCTGCCCCACGTCCTTCATGTCGAATTTTGTTGCCAGATTCTCCTTGCAGTCTTTGATGAGCTTGGATGATCCGGTCAAAAACAGGTCATCCACATAAAGAACAAGAATAAGCGGCTCATCTCCTACTCTCAAGTAGTATAAGTTGGGATTTGCGTCACTCTTGACGAACCCCATCTTCTGCAAGTAGCTATCAATCCGACCATACCATGCCCTGGGGGCTTGTTTTAAGCCATACAAGGCTTTCTTAAGTCTGCAAACATGATTCTTCTACTCATGTCTCGAAGCCCTCTGGGTACTCTATGTACACTTCCTCCTCTATCACCCCGTTCAAGAACGCAGTCTTGACATCCATCTGGTGAATCTCCCATCCCATCTGCACAGCCAGAGAGACGACGGATCTGATAGAAGTGTATTGCTACTAGAGCAAAAGTTTTTTCATAGTCAATGCCTTCCTTCTGGGCATATCCCTTGGCTACAAATCTTGCCTTGAATTTCTCTATGCTGCCATCTTCAACATATTTGATCTTGTAGATCCATCTGGATCCTACAACAGATCTGTCCTGCGGTCTAGGGACTACTTCCCAGACATCATTTGTCATGATGGAGCTATACTCCTCCACCATGGCATCCACCCATACCTGATGTTGAGCTGCTTCCCGAAAGGTAGAAGGTTCTCCAACCTGAGCTACCAATGCCTGATATCTATCTGGTTGTCTCCTTATCCTCTTTCCTTCTCTAGGAGCTCCAACAAATTCTTCTGCATCCCTAAGAATTTGTTGGAGCTCTTGCTCGGTCTCCCATCAGTGATGGGCAGTCTTACCTATTCTTCTTCCTATTCTTCGTCGGAGGAGCTTCCCTAATAATTATTGTGCCTTGGAGAGGCACTGGACCTCTCCTCTATAGATCGTTGAGGTTGTACCAGTGGATCTTCCTCAATTTGCGTATCTGTGGCCATCTCTCGAGATTTCCTGAAGGCTCTCTCCTCCAGGAATTTTATATCCCTTGTTACCACGACTTTCCTACTCTTTGGAATATAGATGCAGAATGTCTTTGCATTCTCGCTATAGTCCATCAGGAAACCCTTCTCTGCAGTTTGATCCAGCTTCTTCCTCTTTTCATCTGGAACGTGGTAGTACGCCATGCTGCCGAATATCCTGATGTGGCTCACTTCTGGCTTGTTGCCTGTGAACACACTCTCGAGAGTTACCTTCCCCAAAGCTCTATTGGGAACTCTATTCTGAATATATAATGTTGTGTTGCAGGCTTCTGCCCATAAGAATTTGGGCATATCTTGGTAGTACAACATTGCACTTGCAGCTTCTATTATGGTCTGATTCTTCTGTTCTACAACTCCATTTTCTTCTGGATTGTATAGAGTTTTCCATTCTCTCTTGATGCCTTCCTATGCACAGAAATTTTTGAAGTCTTTATCGACATATTCTCCACCGTTATCTGAACATAACTTCTTGATCTTCTTTCCTGTAGAGTTCTCCACCAATGCTTTGAAATCTTTAAACCGATTAAAGACTTCATCTTTGGTCTTCAGAAAATAGATCCAAGTTTCCCTGGAATAATCATCAATGAAGGTGGCAAAATACTTTGCCCCACTGAGAGCAGTTGTGGACATTGGACCACAAATGTCAGAGTGTATCAACTCTAATACATCTTTGCCTCTGCTGCTGCTTCTTGGAAATGTTTCCTTAGCGTACTTCCCTAGTACGCATCCCCTACAAACTTCGTCTTTCTTTGTGCTAAGTTCAGGAGCCCCTATGACAGTATTTTTGAGAATCCCCAAGGCTCCATGATGTAGATGCCCCATCCTTTTGTGCCATAATTCATTCAGATCTCTGTCGTCTGTACTACCGATCAGGGCCACCAGGGATTCAAGCTGGAGCTTACACAGCTTGTGACTCCTTACTCCGATTTGTGCCTTTTTGCTCCAGTTAGGGTGTTTGACATACACCTTATCTCGAATAAAGTATACGTCATAGCCCTTGTTCTGAAGTTGAGACATAGAGAGTAAATTCATCCCTAACCCTGGTACATGCAAAACGTTCGTGGCTCGAATCTTGTGGCCATCTTCAGTCTGAAATGTTACGGTACCTCTTCTGATGGGGGTACATTTTGCCTTATTTCCCATACTTATCTAGAAATTCATTTGTTCTTCTTGGTAGCTCGAAAATCATTCTCGAACCCCCATCATATGAGCAGATGCTCCACTGTCAATATACCAAACACTTAGAGGGGCTATGTTCGACACACAAGCAAGATCCTCCTCTAGTTTGGATGCCAGCACCTTCATGTCGTGTTCTCTCTGCATTTCTATGTGCTCTGGAGGACTGCGTGAACCCTTCCAAATGATGGAGCTTTGGTCCATGGCAGATCCTCCCTTCCTGTTTTTAGCCCTTTGCTCTGATACCATGTGAAATTTTCAAGAGGAAAATATTTCTGCAATACTTGGTTTATTTCTCCTACTTATGAGATAAGTTATTTACAGATGCTTCAGTAAATCCTGAAATAAACACATTTGCAGATCTTCACTATCGTTAAGAGCATAAAAACAGAAAGATAATTTACACAAGTAGCACAAAGGAAACAACCACATGAACACAGTTATTATTAGACAATTGTCCCTGGAAAACCCAATGTGGGAAAACCGGTGCTGTAGATGAGGGTTTTATATTTATCTCCATAAATGGAAAGTACATTTACAGGAGTCTGATGAGCAGAGAAAAATTAGCAAACACCTGGCTGATTTTTCTAGACCTTCCAGACAAATTTCGGACCCTCGGGGTGACCTCCTTCACCCTTTGCGCCATACAGCGTGAGAGCTCTGCGCAGTCCCTCTCTGCACTGCATGATTCTGCATGGAGGGGTTCTTGCTGTTGATCAGCTCACCCTTCCCTTCACCCTCCTGACTTCTGCTTCCCAATAACTGACTCCTCCCTCCTCCTTCTGCTTCTATAACCCAACCTCTACAAACTCACCCACTAAAATCGAATTCTCTTGCTTCAGAATTGATTTCCTTCGGGTACTGAGAGTGTCCCCGGCTTACTTCCAAATGGCCCTCAAATCTCTTCTTATAGTCTTCTTGCTGACAAATCAACGGCCAAGATTATATCATTAATCAATGGCTTAGATTAAAAGATGACTTGATCTTCGTCTTCTAGAAGATTCACACTCTACTTTATTAATACTCTTTAATTATTTAATTTCTCTAAGTTTACACTTAGGGTCTGCATTAAAATAAATAATTATTTTAACAAAGTCATAACCGAGTGGAATTTCCACAAACGATTTCTGGGTTCTCTAGATAACTAATGTCCAAGCCTCTTTACCAAAAATGAGACTTACAACACTTTCCGATGCTATAGAAATCAACAATAACTAGACCCAAACTAAAGCAACACCTTAAAGTGCTCCTCATGTTACTTGCACTACTTGTTTAATCAGAATCTGTAAACCCATGTAGCGCCAACTCTCCATCACCAACATGCCTCAGACAAAAATACATTGTGCCCTTAAAGTACCTACGCACATGTTTTGCAACAACCTAGCGAACTTGCCTAAGCTCAGCCATATACTAACTCAAGTTGTCTACTACAAAACAGATGTCAAGTCCAGTAATTACCAAATATACGAGGGAACCCAACAACAGCTTGCAAATAGATGCATCAATTAAACCTAAATCTAAATCAACAAACTGTTGATTTCTGTAGCATCAGAAAGTGTTCCAAGTCTCAAACTTTGCAAGGAGGCTTGGACAACAGTATTACAAAGAACCCAGAAACCGTTTGTGAAAATTCCACTCGTTTCATGACTTATTAAAATAATTAATTATTGTAATGGAGACCCTAAGTCTAAACTTAGGGAAATGAAATAATTAAAGGGTATTAATAAGTTAGAGTGTAAATCTTCTAGAAAACAAAGATCAAGTCACGTTTTAATCTTAGCCATTGATTAAACTTCTAATCTGGGCCGTTGATTCACCAACGAGAAGATTATAAAAGAAGGCTTGAGGGTCATTTGGAAAACGAGCGGGGCATACACTCGGTACCCGAAGGAGATCAATTCTGAAGTAAGAGAATTCGATCTCAGAAGGAGGAGGGAGTCAGCAAGTGACTGAGGTCAGGGACAGAGGAACTGTAAATTTGAAGACGTTCTATCGAAGTTGCAGGAAACGTGGGGCAGGAGTCCATTTCCGCCCTGAAACGAAATGGAAACGTTTTTTTTCCGTACCATATGGCCTGGAAACATGTTTCCGTTCGTACTGGGCCGTTTCATATGGGGGAAACGTGCCCAGTACAGATGGAAACGCATTTCCAGGCTATACGAGCACGTTTTCGTCATTTTAACTTAATTTTTTTTGCTTTTTTTGGGGTTCGTGTGTTTTATTATTTTTTTAATTGTGGAAAGTGTCTTTTGGATGCATCTAGATGGCTCTCTCAACTTATAAAAAGACTCTCACTTCTAATGATCAAGCCTATGGCCCTAGTATTTATATGCGATTCATGGTAATGTTTAAGAATTTAAGTAAAAGTGACATTCTCCTTAATCTTCACTTTCATCCTTTTACTTAAATTTTTAACATTACCATGAAATGACTCAGGATGTTTGAGAGTGGTTCCGACCTCAATGGATTTCGTATGGAGAAAGTAGAATTTTAGATCTCATTCAAAATCCAAGAGACTTATCAGTTTTTCAGGATTTCAGGATTGGGTGATTGCAATGTTTCCATCGGATTTTGTCATGTATTAGGGTATGGAACTCGTATTTAATCAAGAGCACCAATCCCTCTATGTACTTTGATGTTAGTGACATTGGTTGTCAAACTCCTCTATCATGACCCTACTAAAAATTTACCCATCACTCAAACAAAATCTTGACTTGACATGCTCATAGTCTTTATTGTACTTGCAGCCTCATAGTCTTTATTGTACTTGCAACCTCATATATATAATAAAAGCTGATTTTGAGATTCAAGAGCACCAATCCCTCTATGTACCTTGATGTTAGTGACATTGGTTGTCAAACTCCTCTATCATGACCCTACTAAAAATGTACCCATCACTCAAACAAAATCTTGACTTGACATGCTCATAGTCTTTATTGTACTTGCAACCTCATATATATAATAAAGGTTGATTTTGAGATTTTGATATATAATAAAGGTTGGTTTTGGATATTTCGATATTGCTATTTTTATCATGTGTATGTTATCATTCATGAGTAAATTTCTTCTAACTTGTAATAGTTTATGCTTTGAATTTATCATGTATGTTTTATGATTTCACATAACATTTCTTAAATGTCCTAAATTCAAATATAAATTTAAATTATAATATATATATACATATATATATATATATATTGTGTTTCCCCCTTTTCCAAAATTTGGGGAGGTCGCATTTCATATTGCTTCCCGTTTTGGAAACTCGTTTTTGTTTCCCCGTTTCGTGGAACTTAGTGCTCTATGCTTGATGCAACTTTACTTTAAACCTGATACCAAATAGCAATCACATAAACATGAAAGTAAAATGTTGATAGAACATACCAATAAATCAATGGAAGACAAGCCAAAAATACACTTAACTTGATCAACAAAATATATGTGTTATGGTGCACTATGGCGATCAACAAGATGCTTCAACCAGCAAAGTCTCCTCACGGTTAGCCAACCAGAAGTGTCACACAACCCTCAAGAAAGCTCCACAAAAGTCAACCCAAAGTTAACGGTGTCCAGTCAACGGTCAACGCAGAACAACATCATAAAGTCAACGCAGCAGGTCAAAGGTCAATGTCTAGCCTCGGTTTTTGTGCCAAAGAATGCGAACTGCAGAAATTGAAATTTTGGGAGAGTTTGAGGTCAAATGGACCAAGCGTTGACCAAAGTCAAGGCTGGTCAAAGCTGCGCTGAAACCCTAGACAGATCTAAACCAAAACCCTAGTTGTTGTTTTCCCACGTGTGAGAAGAGAAGCCTCCAAATGATGATCGAACCAATCAGACACAAGAGAAGTGTGTGATGAGTGGATGATGAAAATGACCTCCAAGTTTGTCCAATATATATCCATCTGTGAGGGTGTGAGACACATATGTTGGGGATCCAAAACTACATTACAATTCTGGCCAACCTTGCACATAAGTGGAATAAATTCAAAATAAATGTTTTGCTCATTCGATCAAGATAATCTTTAGATCGATCTTGCACCTCTCTGAAAGAGGAATCCAATAAAAATATTGGCATCATCGTCTGAGTAGTACAACATGGAGTTTGGACCTAGTTGCCCAAAATTAGCACTCTCTCTCAACTAGGGAGAACTCCATCCACCTGTGCCATCCAAACATCGTGCGTCATCCCGCCCTAACTTGCTTTGCTGGCTTCTTTATTTCAAATGGTGAGTCACAAAGACATCACTCCCGGCTAACCCGAAGTCAACTTAGAGGTCCGAAACCTCTATAGGACTCAAAGGAGTCTCATACTAACCCGAAGTTAGTTTAACTGACCCGAAGTCAGTTAGAGGTTCGAAACCTTAATAGACTTGATCCCAGATCAAGTGGTTGGACACGTGCTATCCTAGACATAGAGAGTACAACAATCTCCGATGCGTCCATTGGTCTCTATCCACATTTCCCAACTCATTGGACAAGATGAGAGGTACTTCCCATGAGTCTGGGACTCCATGGGTAGGATGCATACGGGGCACAGATCAAAGAGAGGTGAACCAACTCAATATCTTCACGGTGGGGTGGAAGCACACCAACAAGGTTCGACAAGCCTAGCCTTGTGGTTGCTTATAGCTCTAAGAAGCTATCCCCAAAGCCACATGGAGCTCCCAAAGCTCATCATCCAATTGGACCCTCAGCATAGGGTCGTTCCATGATTCCAAGATTCTCACAGAAGGTTAGGAACTTGACCTTCCCCAAGGGCTTTGTGAGAATATCCGTGACCTGCTTATCAGTTCCTATATGATCGAGTCTTACGACGCCTCGTTGTACCATATCCCGTATAAAATGGTACCTAATATCAATATGCTTGGATCGATCGAGGAACACGGGATTCTCTGACAAACGGATCCCACTCTGGTTATCACAAAGGATAACGGTGGTATCTAGCTTTCACAACCAAATAGCTTCACAACATGCCATACTCGCTGCAATGTATTCGGCCTCAGCGGTCCTCAAAGCTACCAACTTCTGCTTCCTGCTCATCCAAGATATCAAAGCAGACCCAAGTGTGAAGCAACATCCAGATGTGCTCTTGCGATCCAACACATTGCCAGCCCAATCGGCATCAGTATATCCATGGAGTCTCAAATTCCCAACAGTGTATCTCAACCCATGGTTTATCGTGCCCTGAAGATATCTCAACAGATTCTTTTCACCAACCCAGTGAATGCGATGAATATCAACCATGTGCTGACTCAAAGTGTTCACTGCAAAACATATGTTCGGATGAGTGTTCACTAAGAACATCAGGGCCCCTACGAGTTGTCGATGCTCGATAGGATTTGCTAGCATGGGACCAGCAGCGTTTCCACTCAACTTCTTAAAGTTGAGCTCCATCGGTGTCGACACGGACTTACAGTCCGCCATACCAAATCTCTCCAACAGCGTCACAATGTATTTTCCTTGAGAGAGGAAAATCTCGTTAGGTATCTGTCAGACCTCCAAGCCTAAGAAGTAATGCATCAGTCCTAGGTATTTCATCTTGAACTCAGAAGCGAGCTCCCTCTTACACTGATGAATGAGAGGGTCAACACCTATCAGGAAGAGATCGTCCACATAGAGAAACAAAATGAGAGGCTTTTTTCTATCAACCTTGAAGTAAAGGTTCGGATCAGCATTACTTCGAGTGAAGCCCAGCTTCATCAAGTAGCTATCTATCCTCTCGTACCAAGCCCTGGGGGCTTGCTTGAATCCATAGAGGGCTTTCTTCAACCTGCATACATGAGAGTCTCTATCCTGGACTTCGAACCCCAGAGGTTGCTTCACATACACCTCTTCCTTTATTGAACCATGCAGAAAAGCAGTCTTCACATCCATCTAATAAAGACTCCATCCTTGTGTAGTAGCAAGAGCAATAATAGATCGGATGGTGGTATAGTGGGCCACAGGTGCAAATATATCATCATAGTCTATACCTTCCTTTTGAGAGAAGCCTCGGGCAACGAATCTTGCCTTGAACTTTTCAGCACTACCATCAGATCCATGCTTGATCCTATAGAGCCATTTCGAGGTGACAACAGCGTTGTCCTCTAGTCTCGAAACCAAATCCTAGACATCATTCTTCATAATGGACTCGTACTCTTCGTGCATAGCATCCTTCCAGACTTGATGCTTTACGACTTCTTCAAAAGATCCAGGCTCAGATTGTACGATTGTACTCATGGCTGCTAGATACCCTTGGTATCTATTCGGCTTCTTGCTTTCACGGAATGTCCCCTTTGGGGCCATATGTCTCTCGGCATCTTCGAGAGTATCCTGGAGCCATGAGGGTCTTCTCTTCATTGAAGGAGGTGGATCAATGGGATCGATCAGTCCTTCAACATCGGGCATCATCTCATCCTTCTGCTCTTCCTGCTTCCCTGATCTTACTTCATGGTCTTCCTCGGAGCTCAGAAGATTTATCACTTTCCTAAGGGAAGCATCTTCATTGAAGGTGACATCGTGGCATATCTCCACTTCTCTTTGACTAGGCACATAGACTCTATAAGCCTCCGAAGTTTCACTGTAGCCCACAAACATCCCCTTCTTCCCAGAAGCATCCAGCTTGCTTCTCTTCTCTTTCGGCACATGAAAACAAACGGGACAACCGAAAACTCTAAAATGAGAAACATCAGGTTTCTTACCAGATAAGACCTCTTCGGGAGTTTTGGAGTCCATATCGGAATGCGAGCATCGATTTTGTATGTACACAATAGTGTTCGTAGCTTCTCTCCATAGAAACTTTGGAAGACCTTGGTCACATAGCATGGCACGGGCAGCTTCCACAATGGTCCTATTCTTTCTTTCAACAATGCCATTTTGCTCAGGAGTATACACAGTTGTGGTCTCCCTCTTCATGCCAGCTTCTCTGCAAAAGTTATTGAACTCGTTTGTCTCATATTCAGTGCCATTATCGGTCCTCAAGATCTTGATCTTCTTTCCTATTTGATTTTCCACCAAGGTTTTGAAGGTACAAAACCACATGAACACTTCATCCTTCTTCTTCAAGAAATATATCCAGGTCTTGCGTGAGAAGTCATCTATAAACGTCATGTAATAAGAACATCCTCCCAAGGATGTCACGGGCAGCATACCAGATAGATTAGAATGTATCAATTGCAAGACATCAGATGTCTTTGTGACACTTGTCAGGAAAGGTCCCCTTGTATGCTTTCCTTCGGCACAACCCTGACATACACCTTCAGGATCATTTTTAAATTCGAGCATCCCTGTCACCACCTTCCTTGTTTCGGGAAGGTCTTTGTAATGAAGGTGTCCAAACCTCCGGAGCCATAATTCGGTTTGACGAATTGTATCACATGTCATAGCCCTCAGTGGACTTCCTCCAACCTGGTAGAGTGTATCAACTCTAAAACAAATCGTGAGAGCTTCCTTGAAATTCTTCTTCCAGATGCATACCTTTCCGTCAACGAATGCCACCTTGAAACCTTTGTCTTCCATGGCCGAAATAGACACAAGGTCCTTTTTCAAATCAGGTACGTACAATACATCTTGCAAGCAAAGGACTTGACCTTGAGATAAATGGAGGGTCACAGTCCCTGTCCCTTCACGGGATAGGTGGCATTATCTCCAAGGATAATTTGCAGATTGGTATCCTTCTGAATCAAATCAGAGAGGGCTTCTTTAACCCAGTGAGGTGCCTTGAAGCACCACTATCAATCAAACAGACATCCAATGTGTTGGGTGGAGATGCAGTGGAGAGGGCAGATACAAGAATGAATTCATTTCTTTTATCGTCAACAACACTAGATTCTTCATATCTGGAATTCCTTGACCTTTTGAAGGGTCTCCCATTTCCATTACGCCCAGAGGGAGCCCTCCTCTTTCCTTTAAACTTGTTGTTCCTTTGATTTCCATTCCTCCTGTTGTTTTTGTCATCATCCCCGTGAGAATCCCTTCTATTAGGACATTCTCTAGCATAGTGGCCAAGCTTGTTACATGTGTAACATCTTCCTTTCTTTTCTCAGGCCCCTGCTCTTCCATGGTTCCTCAGACCACAATTGTTCTTCTTCTTAGCACAAGCAGTGAAGGCAACATTTCCTTCATTTTCATATTCCATCATTCTTGTTTCCTCTTGAGTGCATCTCGACAATACTTCGTCAAAATCAGGAATCACATTATTATTGAGAATGGTAGTAATGAATACATGCCATTCAGATGGGAGACCTCCAAGTGCGGTGAGAACCATTTCTCGATCAGCGATTGTTTCCCCAATGGAAAGAAGGTTATTCCTGATTTCAGTCAACTTCAGAAAATAGGATTGAACGAATTCATCCCTGCCTTTCTTGAGATTCTTCAATTGGTTCTTAAAGAAAAGAACTTGATTTGCATTGTTGGCCCTGAACATATTGTCCAACTTATCATACATCTCCTTAGATGTGCCCAGCTCAGAGATGAAAGCAACCAGACTCTTGTGGATGGAATCCTGGATAATCAGCTTAGCTTTGATTTCCCCTTTTCTATACTTCGATTTTGTGGCAGCAGGTGCAGATGATGGAGGCTCTTGGATTTTACCCTGCACATAGTCCATGACCTCTTGATCTTCCAATACCAAGTCCAAAGACATCTTCCAAGCATGATAGTCAGACTTGCCAGTCAACTTATCATCAGCTTTGAAGCCATTATAATTTGAGGTACCCATGAGTCCTTGACAAATGCTAGTTCTTCGTGATTGCTCTCAACACAAACTTGGGCCTTGTCTTCACCATAGCTCTGATACCATGTAAATTTTCAAAGATGTTCTATGCTTGATGCAACTTTACTTTAAACCCAATACCAAATAGCAATCACATAAACATGAAAGTAAAATTTTGATAAACATACCAATAGATCGACGGAAGACAAGCCAAAAATACACTTAACTTGATCAGCAAAATATATGTGTTGTGGTGCATTACGGCGGTCAACAGGATGCTTCAACCAGCAAAGTCTCCTCACGGTCAGCGAACCAGAAGTGTCACACAATCTTCAAGGCAACTCCACAAAAGTCAACCCAAAGTCAACCTTGCACATAAGTGGAATAAATTGAAAATAAATGTTTTGCTCATCCGATCAAGATGATCTTTAGATCGATCTTGCACCTTTCTGAAAGAGGAATCCAATAAAAATATTGGCATCATCATCTGAGCAGTACAACATGGAGTTTGGACCTAGTTGCCCAAAATTAACAAGGACGCAGTGGGTCACAGGAGGCAGCTCTAGGCTGCAGTGCAATGAACCCACGCAGACCCTACACAGACTTACGCAATCCAACGTTGGGACTGCACATAGAAACACAAAGACAGGCACAGGAGATAGCAGAGCTTGATCAGGGTGTCAGAGATTTGTCGAGAGGAGCAGAGAATTATATCTCAGGTGTTTCAGATTTATCTGCCAGTGTTTTTCCTTGTAAAGAAATCATTTGCTGAAGAATTTAATAAAACCCTCATTTGTTGCATCGGTTCTCCCGCATTAAGTTTTTCCGGAGACAATTGTCCAAAAATAACTGTGTACATGTGATTGATTCTTGTGCTTATGTCCTTTATTGTTTACTTCTCTACATATATATTTGCGAATGTTGCAGTAGTATTTATTTCGAAATTTGCCAGAAGATTTCTGAAAATAACTTATTGATATAATAAGTAGGAGGAATAAATCTATCACTGCAACTGTATAGTTTTCAGATTGAAAATTTCACATGGTATCAAAGCCCAAGATGAGTAACAGGAACAGAGAATCGACTAGTGGACAGAAGTCTACCGTTGCAGAAGCAGCATAGAAGGGTCCACGCAGTTCTCCAAGGAGGGAAAGAAGCACGATAGAACAGATGGATCACGATGTCTTTGTTCTGATATCCAGATTTGAAGAAGAATTTGCTTGCGTATCAAGCATTGCTTCTTCTTGTTGAGTTTATAGCATCGGGAAGTGTTCCAAGTCTCAAATTTGGTGGAGAGGCTTGGACAGCAGTTATCTAGAGAACCCAGAAATCGTTTGTGAAAATTCCACTCGGATCTTGCTTTATTAAAATAATTAATTATTTTAATGCAGATCCTAAATCTAAACTTAGGGAAATTAAATAATTAAAGGGTATTAATAAAGCAAAGTGTAAATCTTCTAGAAAACGAAGATCAAGTCATCTTTTAATCTGAGCCATTGATTAATGATATAATCATGGTCGTTGATTCATCAGCGAGAAGACTATAAGAAGAGGCTTGAGGGTCATTTGGAAATGAAACCGAGGACATTCTCAGTACCCAAATGAAATCAATTATGAAGCAAGAGAATTCGATTTCAGTGGGTGAGTCTGTAGAGGCGAGATTGGAGAAGCAGAAAGGAGGAGGGAGGATTCAGTTAACGGAGAAGCAAAAGGCAGGAGGGTGAAGGGAAGGGTGTGCTGATAGCAAGAACCCCTCCATGCAGAGTTACGCAATCCAGAGAGGGACTGCGCAGAGCTCACCCGTTGGATGACGCAGAGGGTGTAGGAGATCACCTCAAGGGTTAGAAACACTTCTGAATGTTCCAAAAAATTCAGCCAGGTGTATGCTAATTTTACTTTGCTCATCAGGACTCTTGTAAATGAACTTTTCGTTACTGAAGATAAATACAAAACCCTCATCTGCTGCACCCATTTTCCCACATTGGGTTTTTTTCGGGGACTATTGTCCAAAAATAACTGTGTTCATATAGTTGTTTCTATTGTGCTACTTGTGTAATTTATGTTCTTATGATTTTGATTAGAGTGAAGTACTGCAAATGTGTTTATTTCAGAATTTACTAAAGCATCTATAAACAACTTATCTCACAAGTAAGAGAAATATACCAATCATTGCAATAATAATTTTCAGATCTGAAAATTTCACACTTCTGATATCTGGTATATTGACAGTGGAGCATTTGTTCACATGACTGGAGTACGGGAATGTTTTTCCAACTACCGAGAGGAGCAAATGAGTTTTAAAATAACCATGGGTAATAAAGCAAAATGTACCCCTATTGGGAGAGGTACCGTAGTTTTTCAGACCAAGGCTGGAAATAAGATCTAGGCCACTAATGTACTACATGTGCCCGGGTTGGGGATGAACTTGCTCTCAGTGTTTCAGCATCAAAACCGAGGTTATGACGTCTACTTTATTGGCAATAGGGTTTACGTCAAACACCCAAATTGGAAGAAGAAGGCACAGATCGGGGTAAGAAGCAACAAACTTTACAATTTGCAGCTTGAATCCCCAATGGCACTGGTTGGAAGCACAAATGAAACGGACCTGAATGAGCTATGGCATAGAAGAATAGGACATTTGCATCATGGAGCATTAAAAATTCTCAAGAAGACTGTCACAGGAGTTCCAGAACTGAGCACAAAACGAGATGATGTCTACAAAGGGTGCATATTGGAAAAGTATGCCAAGGCAGCATATCAGAGAAGCAACAATAGGGCCAAGGGTGTATTGGACTTGATACACTGGGATATTTGTGGACCAATGTCCACTAGAGCTCTTAGTGGTGCCGAGTACTTCGTCACCTTCATGGATGATCATTCCAGGAAAACCTGGATCTACTTTTTGAAGACCAAGGATAAAGTCTTCAGTCGGTTTAAAGAGTTTAAGGCTCTGGTAGAAAATCTGACAGCAAAGCGGATCAAGGTGTTGCGATCAGACAATGGTGGTGAATACATAGATAAGGAATTCACTTGGTTTTGCACAAGGGAAGATATCAAAAGAGAGTGGACAGCGCCATACAATCTGGAGCAGAATGGTGTGGCAGAAAGGAAAAACAGGACTATTGTCGAAGCAACAAGGGCAATGTTGTATGACCAAGACATGCCCAAATTTCTGTGGGTTGAAGCTTGTGATACAACTGTCTATGTTCAAAACAGGGCTCCTCACGCTGCATTGGGAAAGATCACGCCGGAAAGTGTCTTCACTGGCAGTAAGCCTGAAGTGAGTCACTTTGGGATCTTCGGCAGTACAACTTATTGTCATGTACCTAGTGAGAAGAGGAAGAAGTTGGAAATGACTGTAGAAAAAGGGTATCTGGTAGGATACAGTGAGAATGCAAAGGCATATCGCATCAAGTTGGAAATGACTAGAGAAAAAGGGTATCTGGTAGGATATAGTGAGAATGCAAAGGCATATCGCATCTACATTCCTGAGAGCAGGAAAGTTGTAGTGCAGAAGGATGTGAAATTCATGGAGGAGAAGGCCTTCAGAAGATCCCGCGAGTTGTTTGCTGCTACGCAGTCTGAGGAGGATCCTCTGGCTCATCCCCAACAACCAGCAGTAGAAAATTCAATTGCCTCTCCAAGGCATGGGGATCCAAAGGACGTGTCTCCCGAGGATTTGCAAAAGGGAGATCCGGTTAATATGCCCACCACCAGTGGAAGAACGAGCAGGGAACTACAAAAAATTTTGAAAGATGCAGAGGACTTTGTCAAAGTCCCCCGAAATGAGAAGAGACAGCGTAAGCAGCCTGAGAGGTATCAAGCCTTGGTTGCTCAAGTCGGAGAACCTTCCATTTTTCGGGAAGCAGCTCAGCACCAGGTGTGGGTAGATGCAATGGTGGAAAAGTACAGTTCCATCATGACGAATGACGTCTAGGAAGTGGTCCCCAAACCTCAGGAGAGATCAGTTGTAGGATCAAGGTGGATCTACAAGGTCAAGTATGTTGCAGATGGCAGCATCGATAAATTTAAAGCCAAGTTTGTGGCTAAGGTGTATGCTCAAAAGGAAGGAATCGATTAAGAAGAAACCTTCGCCTCAGTAGCCAGAGACACCTCTATCAGATCCATGATATCCCTTCTTGCGCAGATGGGATGGGAGATTCACCAGATGGACGTCAAGACGTCATTCCTGAAAGGGGTGATAGAGGAAGAGGTGCATATAAAACAACCAGAGGGCTTTGAGATGCATGATCGGAAGGCTCATGTGTGCAAACTAAAGAAAGCATTGTATGGACTGAAGCAAGCTCCTAGAGCCTAGTATGGTCGAATTGAGAGCTACTTGCAGAAAATGGGATTCGTCAAGATTGACGCAGATCCCAATCTCTACTATCTAAGAGTGGGGAGTGAGCCTCTGATACTAGTTTTATATGTAGATGATCTATTCTTGATGTTGAAAAGTGTAACTAGGTCAGTCTTCATGTCGACTATGTAATTATGTATTTATGAAAAGAAGAAGGCAAAGTAAATAAAATGTATTTTTAGTATACTTGCTTCATGGGCTTCATGAGCAAGATTGTATTAAGTAGATGGACTTCTTCTTGATGTCCATTAGGCTTGAGTTAAGTATGCTCCAGGACCTTGTGAAAGAAGCTCACAAACCTCAATGCAATGATGGAAGACAACCCTTAAACGCAGTGAAGAAATACCTCTCCAACGCATGGAATTCACCATATCTAGTCGGCCTCATTTGCCATGAAACTAGTCGGTCTAACTCATAACTATATGGTCGGCTTGCTTAAAGAGATATGCTATATATATATACATTTGATGTGCGGACATTATTGAATGAGAAAAGAGGACATCTCTGAGATTTCAGTGCAGATAAGAGGAAGACTATAGTACATATAAACAGTGAGATCACAGTGCGGTAAAAGGAAGGATTCAATGCAGATTACTCTAATAATTGCGAATAAATCTAAACCAAAATTACAGGAAGAGTCTGCAGATATATATATTACAAGAAGCATTTATGAAACCTATAGCAGTGATCATTTGCGGACACCACAGCAGAGACAGCGAGAACATATACTAAGTTATAGTGCAGATAAAAGGAAAGACTTCAATACGAATAAACTAAAAGACAGTGATCAGTGCCTAATCTTTGTGTCTTGTGTTTTGATAATTGACTTGATGAAAGATTAACTTAAAGAAGAGAAGACATAAGCACATTCACAAGTAATTATCAAGAAGAGAATTTGTAATAATCTATAGCCTTTCAAATTCTTAACATGGTTTCAGAGCTTTGGTTACAAGAAAGGGCTATTAGTGATACTTCAGTTCGGATGCATGGGTTAAACAAGCTCGGACTCCTTTGAAGTTTCAGGAGGAATTACAGTGAGATATATCTCTGAGATTTTAGATGGATTCAACAGAGATAAGGTGCGGATCTACCAAAGTGATCCTCCTCGGCATATCTCTGTAATTTTTGGTGAATGGAACACCAAGAAGTTTGGATCACAGTATCACAGTGCAAACTAGTCAGAGAAGATTTTTCGGATGGTTAATTACAGTGTTGTAGTTCAGATGGAGCCACAGAATCTCCTCAGCATACCTCTGAGGTTTCTGTGATGAGATCAGTGAGATAACTTTGGACCTCCACAAAGAGGCATCACAGAAATGTGGATGGATGATCTCAGTCAAGCTTTTGGTCTATATCACAGTTTGGCTAAGGTCTCACTACTGTGCAAATAAGGTGATGCTCGGTGTCAAGTATTGTCACAGTAAATGACCTCGGTGATTCTAGATACAATGCTTGGTGGTGGAGTCATGTTATGATGATCAGTGATGATCATGATGCAGCTCGGTGCTAGTGACAATATGAAGATATGATGTGCATTCTGAA
This sequence comes from Pinus albicaulis, assembly GCA_034641835.2. NCBI lineage: Eukaryota > Viridiplantae > Streptophyta > Pinopsida > Pinales > Pinaceae > Pinus > Pinus albicaulis. The sequence goes on from CM076573.1 coordinate 399,304,835, forward strand.
AATTTTGGGGATATACTACAGTTCGGAGGGTAATCACATATCACAGTGACATTCTCGGCATGACTAAATAGACAAGACTCCGGTCATTAGTACTACCACAGTAATAGAACTATGATACTATCATAATTCGGTATGGATGATTCAATACTACAATAGCAAAAGTTTGCAAGTACAAATCAGTCAAATGCACTTACAATACTGATTCAATTCTATATGATTCGGTGTTTCCCCCAACACAGATGATTCTTATATATTGTTGAACTCAATGGCATGACCTCAACTTACCAGTAGTGGTCACAGCCTTGGAAGAATACAGTCTAAAAGTTCAGCTACACGAATGAATGACATATGATCTCAAGTCTAGAATAGCCCAAGAAGAAGATCATTCAAGGAAGAACAAGGTGAAGATCACCTCTTCACTTGCCAAGTAAGTATCTTTCATTTTCATTTTAATTTTGGTTAAATGACTTTGTTTTGCAAGGAGATACATAAGGTGGTTGTATTACCGAAGATTCTTGCATGAAACAAGGAGGATAGTCATGGTCCTCATAGATAACTGAAGTCATAGATAAGGGTCTCCTTTGAATTCATGTAAAGGAACTCTTAAGTTTCTCTCACATGAACAATATTGGAGACACAAAAGAAGCTAAAAGAAGAATTATGAACAGTACAAGAAAGTTCATGTCACTAGAATGGATGGAAAGAGGGAGTAAGAGATCATTAAGGCTTGTCTCTCTCATAATAAGTCTCTTTATAGCTCCTAGATTCTACTTAAGAATCGATGCAATGTGACATCATGGAAGTATAAGAAACAAGAACTCATATGATCATGAGGGTAACAAAATCATGGGATAAGTAAGTTACCTCACTCATCAACCTAGGGTTTCTATAGAATCAGACAAGTTGAAGGCAATAGATTTGTAGAACTCAAACACTTGTAGAAAAGGAAGAACCTAATTCAAAGAAAATCTAAGAAAGAAGAAGCAAGGGATCTACACTACGATTGAGATCATCTTCTTCTTTAAGTGATTTATGTTGGTTATATGATAGGAAGCAGTGTAGCATCCTGATGAAAGCATGGTAGGAGCTCCTTGTGAATCAGCGCTGGGAAAACCTCTATGATAACATCACTAACGGAAAGCAGCCATCAAGAGCAAGGGTCATTATGGAAACAAATTTCTGGGATATTGATGAAGCATGCCAAGAAAATGAAGCTCTTCATTCTTGAGAAATTGCTACAGGATGACTCAAAGAAAAAAAAGGGTATGAGGTATGTATATATTTATATGCTAAAATTGGATGTTGTGAAGTCATGTCATATGGTTGCAGGTAATGAACTTCTGTATTTAGAAGTATGATCTATGGAGGAGTATCTCTCAGTGCACGGACAAATGAAATCAACATAATATGTCCTCATGGAATATGAGGTGGTCGTATATGAACAAGAAACTAGAAAGGTTATAAGTTCCTGGGAATAAAGAATGTGTAGAGAGGAAGAGATCATGAAATGCAACCATGTCAAGAGGCAGTTATCATCCGGAGGCCAAGAAGATGTGACTAGGAGATCTCCTGGGAAGATATGTAGACTCTGACAAAAGTCTAGTAAAGAAGAAGACCCTTGGAAAAACATATCAATAGGAGATGTGTCAATCTATATGAAGAATGTCGATGCCTACAGGAAGATGTCATGGTGAAAGATCATCATTGAGGTAACTTTTGTTCTAAAAGTTCATATGTATATGTTTATCTGGATAAATTTGTGCAGGGCTACTAATCATAAGAAAGGATGTATGATCCTTGGAGATGATTCGAAGGAAAGCAACATGGCATAACGGTGGACTAGATAAGGAAGACTGATGAATCACTTTCTGATAGTGGACATGACTCGTGACTGAAAGTGATGGATGATTTGTGCCCTATGAAGCCAAAATTTGAAGATTCCTCAATATCGAAATCCATGACATCGAGGGGAGGAACTCTTCATGAGTAGCTGGATTGCTGCTGCAGGACCCTGTTTGATAAGGAACCTGGTTGTAAGTTTCTTGCTTGAAATAAATTTGAAATATGTCCTTCCTGTGTTAAGAGGGAGTGACGTATGTGATTCTCTGTTACATGTGTCATACACTAGACCAGGACTAACCGCCGTAAGTCTTAGTGAAGTCCATGTGAAGAGAATGGATAGACACATCATTCTGGTCTTCACTTGGAAGACAGAATGGAGGATTGGGTAATCATCTAGCATTTGATACTCTTTGAGAATGAGATAAGGTATTCAAGATAAGAGCAGTTGTGGACCAATATTCTTTGAGGGTTGGCTACCCAAGAGAAGAATAGTTCAAGAAGGTCATACTCTGGGAACACCTAGGTGAGGTATGTACCTTGGAGAGACAATGACTATGGTGTCTATTAGTCATGTGTCTCGCCAGCATTGTAGCTCATTGTCTCGTTGAGAGATGGGGTTGTTAGTCAAGGCCTTGCACTAGGATAACGCTGGTTGAGATGATGTTATACAGATGCGATTACCAATCCGATTCTTCTTATGAGATTCTTCAGTTTGAAAGTGACCATGTACCTGTATGAATACCTCCCTAGTTAAGAGGGAGTGTTGAAAAGTGTAACTAGGTCGGTCTTCATGTTGACTATGTAATTATGTATTTATGAAAAGAAGAAGGCAAAGTAAATAAAATGTATTTTTAGTATACTTGCTTCATGGGCTTCATGAGCAAGATTGTATTAAGTGGATGGACTTATTCTTGATGTCCATTAAGCTTGAGTTAAGTATGCTCCAAGACCTTGTGAAAGAAGCTCACAAACCTCAATGCAACGATGGAAGACAACCCTTAAACGCAGTGAAGAAATACCTCTCCAACGCATGGAATTCACCATGATCTAGTCGGCCTCATTTGCCATGAAACTAGTCGGTCTAACTCATAACTATATGGTCGGCTTGCTTAAAGAGAGATGCTATATATATACATTTGATGTGCGGTCATTATTGAACGAGAAAAGAGGACATCTCTGAGATTTCAGCACAGATAAGAGGAAGACTACAGTACGTATAAACAATGAGATCATAATGCGGTAAAAGGAAGGATTCAATGCGGATTACTCTAATAATTGCGGATAAATCTGAACCGGAATTATAGGCAGAGTCTTCGGATATATATATTACAAGAAGCATTTACGGAACCTACAGCAGTGATTGTTTGCGGACACCACAGCAGAGACAGCGATGACATATACTAAGTTACAGTGCGGATAAAAGGAAAGACTTTAATACGAATAAACTAAAAGACAGTGATCAGTGCCTAATCTTTGTGTCTTGTGTTTTGATAATTGACTTGATGAAAGATTAACTTAAAGAAGAGAAGACATAAGCACATTCACAAGTAATTATCAAGAGGAGAATTTGTAATAATCTATAGCCTTTCAAATTCTTAACACTTGACGGGATCATCAAGGCTCATCACAGACTGCAAGATGAATTTGTCTGAGGAATTTGACATAAGGATCTAGGACGGATGCACTATTTTTTGAGGTTGGAAGTTTGGCAGCTGAATGGGGAGATCTTTCTTGGTCAAGAAAGATACACTACAGATATTCTGAAGAGATTTCAGATGGAGGATTGTAGACCCATGACGACTCCAATGATTACCAACTGGAAGAAAATCGACACGTTCGAAGACGATGAAGTTGATCCTACGTTATATAGGCAGCTCATAGGATCATTGATGTATCTAGTAAACACAAGGCTAGACATCTGTTATGTTGTAAATACCTCAGTCAGTTCATGGTAGAACCTAAGAGGGCTCATTGGGCATCAGCAAAGCATGTTCTTAGGTACCTTCAAGGAACAGTCAAGCTTGGATTGAAGTACACCCATAGCAATGATGTCAAGTTGAGTGGTTTCACCGACGTAGATTGGGATGGGAGTTCAGTAGATCGGATGAGTACCAGTGGGTATTGTTTCAGTCTAGGATCAAGAATGACTTCCTGGTGCAGCAGAAAATAGAAGTTCGTGGCACTGAGCTCAGCAGAGGCAGAGTATATGGCAGCCAGCACAGCATCGTGTGAGGCCATATGGCTTCGAAAACTGCTGGTAAACCTACTTAAGGAGAAAATGAAAGCGACCAGTATCTTATGCAATAATCAGAGTTGCATCAAGCTCTCTGAGAATCTTGGGTTTCATGATCGGTCAAAGCATATTGATATCAGGTGCCACTTCATCAGGGACTGTGTACGACGTGGAGTTGTTCAGTTGCAGTACACTCCAACAGGAGAACAAATGGCAGACATTCTCACAAAAACTCTGGGGAAGACTAAGTTTGTATACTTTAGAGAGAAGATGGGGACAATCAAGAATCCATTCCAGTAGCAGGAATGGATAGGATCATTATTCAGAGGGAGTTGTAGTACAGATGCAGCAGTGACAGTGGCAATGTCAAAGGCAGCAGTACAGAGGGCAGCAGCGCAGCAGATGAGGGGCAGCGTCCAGAGATCAGCAGCGTAGAGGGTGGTTCAAAAGCAGAGCAACATGCAGCAAGCATATTGTTGGAACACCTTCCTCGCTAAGAGGGAGTGTTGATTTTTGTAGCATCAGAAAGTGTTCCAAGTCTCAAACTTTGCAAGGAGGCTTGGACAGCAGTATTCCAAAGAACCCAGAAACTGTTTGTGAAAATTCCACTTGGTTCATGACTTATTAAAATAATTAATTATTTTAATGGAGACCCGAAGTCTAAACTAAGGGAAATGAAATAATTAAAGGGTATTAATAAGTCAGAGTGTGAATCTTCTAGAAAACAAAGATCAAGTCAAGTTTTAATCTTAGCCATTGATTAAACTTCTAATCTAGGTCGTTGATTCACCAACGAGAAGATTATAAAAGAAGGCTTGAAGGTCATTTGGAAAACAAGTCAGGCATACACTCAGTACCCGAAGGAGATCAATTCTGAAGTGAGAGAATTCAATCTCAGTGGGAGAGTTCCAGAGCGGAGACTTGTAGAAGCAGAAGGAGGAGGGAGTCAGCAAGTGACTGAGGTTATGGACAGAGGGACGTAGTGGGTCACAAGAGGCAGCTCTGGGCTGCAGCGCAGTGAACCCACGCAGACTTACGCAGTCCAGTGCTGGGACTGCGCAGAGAAACACGCAGACAGGCACAGGAGATAGCAGAGGCTGATCAGGGTGTCAGATATTTGTCAGGAGGATCCAAAAATTCTGTCTCAGGTGTTTCAGATTTTATCTGCCAATATTTTTTCCTTGTAAAGAAATCATTTGCTGAAGAATTTAATAAAACCCTCATCTACTGCACCAGTTTTCCCGCATTGGGTTTTTCCAGGGACAATTGTCCAAAAATAACTGTGTAGATGTGATTGATTCTTTTGTTTATGTGCTTTACTGTTTACTTCTCTACATATATATTTGTGAATGTTGTAGTAATATTTATTTCGATTTTTGCAAGAAAATTTCTGAAAATAACTTATTGAAATAATAAGTAGGAGGAATAAATCTATCACTACAACTGTATAGTTTTCGGATTGAAAATTTCACACAAACAACTTCAGATTTGCTATCATAGGAGTATCTATGGGCTTACAATGTATCCTCTAAAATCTCTTTAGAATCCTCAACTGCATACTTGCCATGTCAAAGGAAGACTCGAAGAAGAGTGGAGAAAGATTTAATTAAGCTAATATAACATGTTGTAACCAACAAAATGAAGTCTTTGATATAAAGAAATTGAAGGAGGGGCTCTTCCAAAGGTGTGCAATTCAACTATTACAAATCAACCATGACAACATGCAACCATTGAACAATACAAGATAGCAATAGCTTCTCACAAAAATAACATATAACAAACCCAATATTGATAATGATAAACAACATGTCATAAGGAGAGATCACCACAACCTCATTCCTTCTTCAGTGGCAAGACTATCCTTTATATGAAGTCCATTACAATAAAATTGCAAGTGTCGTTAATATCTCTATTCCAGCGACCAAGTTAAATTAATTCCTTGTGAAACCCTTACTAAAAATATAATTCAGATTGAATTCTTCATCTTGTTGACCACACTTTGTCAACGACCCCATAGAAGTACACCCCCATTTTTTAAAATGAGATTCATCATGTTCGACGTGTTCACGCCATTCAGATTTCATCATCAGTCGACAGGTTTATAAATGATGTAAACCCATTCTGCATGTTTATAATGTAAATGATCTAAGTAAGACCACCATGTATGTAACAACCTAGGTAAGCCTAGTATTTTGGTGACTATTTCCATCCTAGGAGGTTTTTTGTCTCACTGATTCATTTGTGTTTCTCGACACAAGTGATCGGCAGAGTTTTCCCCTCCAGCTTCACCCCAAAGCTAGGGTGGATTTTGTCATCAAGATGCTAAGTAAATCCTAGTGTTTTCTATCGAGTCTTTGTAAAAGTAGTTTGGGAATAATCCTAGCTAGATTATTTTATTACAAGCTGCTTGGTCATGTTTTGAGTCGCAGAATTAGGTAGATATTTGAGGGTCTATACGAATGGGTATTCCCCCTTTATGTGTCTAAATGTTTTATCTTATGTAAAGAGGGTTGGAAAAATAATTAAATCCTCTCTCAGTGAATTAATTAAATTTTCTGGCCAAATTAATTAAAAATCCTAAGCCAGAAATTTAATTAATTTTAAGTCCTAGGTGAGTTAAAATTCTTCAAAGGCAAAAATCGTGGGTCCTTAAAAAATAAACTTTTAAAGGTCCTAGGCCAAGGGAATATTGAAAATTTCAAGAAATTTTGGACCCTTGGGCCTTGGTGGTTAAGACAAAGTCAAAATTTTGAGGTAATTGACTCAAAAATATTATTTTTGAGTTAATTAAAATGGAATTAAATGATAAATTCGAATTTCCTCAAAATTATAATTTCGACGGTCCAGATTAAAGATGAATAAATCTTTTCGACGGTCGAGATTATTTTGACAAGGATCAACCAAACTAGCCGTTGGAGATTTTATCTTATAAATTAGAGGTCTTTGTCAGTCTTTTAGTCATCCGATCTCTTGATCGTGCACTCGCTCTTGAAGCTCTCCTGTAATATTTTCTGGAATAATACAAACGAAGACTTTGAGGTTTTATTTTGATGGTGGTGTTCCTCTTCAGCATTTTATGGTAAACTTGTTCTTAATATTCTGCTGGTGATTATTTTAATGGATTGTTGATTAATGGCTCTTGTAGAGTAATCTATTGCACAGGTATCTTGCTTAGGTTACTGAATGTAGGGTAGAAATATTAATTGGATCGAGTTAGCAGTTATCTATAACTCTTAAAAATTTTATGTTTTATCACTATTTCTCTATTAATTTAACAGTTTAACTTTAAGTGTGCAGAAATCTTCTGGATTTAGATTGGGCGTTTAGGGAAGTCCTCAGCTGGACCAGCTGACTCCCAAAGAGATAAGATCTGAAGAGCTCTCCAAATCTAATTCCCCGGGCTTATCTTAAATTTCGTTTTTTGCAGGGTTCTTTATTGGGCTTGTGCCTCTCTCTCTTAATTTTTATTTTCTGAATTGTGCTGAATGGCTTTAAATCTGGCCATGAGGGCCTCTAATCTGTAAAATAGCACTGTAAATTTGTAGATATTCTCCAAGGTTTAGGGTTTTTATTTTTTCTGTGCATATTTTTTTGGGTTTGTTTCCTTGTTTCTGGTTTTGCAAGTCCTATTGGGAGATTCTCAGGAAAAAAATTTAGATCTGAGCCAGATCTAGGCCCTGGAGGGTAAGATCTGGCCTCAGAATCGAATCTGGTTGCAGATCCGGGCTTGATCTTTGTTTTTAAGATTAAATAATTGCAGGTGTTTCCTTTCGGTTTGAATTAAATTCTGTTGGGAAAAAGGAGAAATTCAGAATTATTTATGCACCAGTGTGCCTGCAATTTTTTTTGGTTTGTTGGCTGTCCGAATTTCCTCCATCGTTGCCCAGATTTGCAGTCGGCGTCCATTAGATTCCTCTTGTTGCTGCCATTCTCCCTCATCCGCTGCAGCTGCTCGATGCTCCTTACGTTGTCCGCTGGCTGCCTTCATTTCTTACGCAGCCCTCATTTCCCACGCAGCTCTGTCTCCCTGCGTTCTCCCACCTACATTTCTTCCTTCACGTTGCGTGCTCCTCCTCCCTTCCGCTCACGCTCTCACACTCCTTTCGTTGTCTTCCCACATCAAAAAACTCCAAATCCTGCACTCTGCTGCCGTAAACTTGCCATCAATCCATCCTTTCTTTTGCCGCAGCCTCACCGCAATCTCCTTATGCACCTTCCTTCCCTCCATCGACCCTCATCTTTGCATGCTCTCGGCCACAATCCCTGATGCCGGAGCACATTTGCCTTCACGTCGTCCATACGCATCTTTCCACCTGCACAACACAAAGCCAAAGCTCATCGTATGTTTCATTTTTTTTTTCATGTTAGTTTCATAGAATTAACTTTAGATTTTAGTTTTTTTAATTTTAGATTTTTCTGAATTTGTTTAGTTAGCGTTAAGGTTTAATTTAATACTTCAGGATTTGATTTTTTTTAGGTTTTTTAGATTTTGAAATTTACCATGCATACCATCCAGAAATTCTGGGGAAGTACGCCTGGGTTTTCCGTGAACTTCGTTCGTGGAAAAAGAAAATTAAAAATTAAAAAGACCAAAAATTTTAAATTTTCAACATTAGAAAATTCTCAAAAAATTTAAAAAATTTTACATAGTCAAGGGTGGATTTTAAATTTCCTTTTTATCTAAAGCTTGACTATATATTTCTGAATTGGAATTATTTGGAATATCGTAAATTCGGAATTTTTGGGGAAATGTTTAACATTTAAATTCGATGGTTCTCTCATGATAATATTTTCACTTCGAAATTTAAATTGTTGGTTCAAAGTATTGTCATGCTTAGCTGTGGTTGATGATCGTTGAATTATCTTTAATTGTGGTTTTAAGTTGCTTGAAATTGGTGATTAATTGCTTTAGTCAACTGTGAGAATATTTCAAGTAATGATAAATTGCATGTCTTTATCAAACATTGTTGATGCATGATTACAAAGGGTGTTTTATCGAATATCATTGTAGTGGATTGATTTTTCATAGCAGCAGTTACCTATCAAATTCTTGATTTTAATTTCATAACGAGATATTTTGACTCCATAAGGCACTGGTTTTAAACTTCAAATCTAATTGAATCTATAAAATCTCGTCAATCTTAACAAGTACTTGATCATCTAACTGTGTCTCCTGAATTGGTTGGTTTCCAACCAGTTCTCCTTCATTTTCGTTAGGGTCTACCTCCCTTAGCTTGCAAGGAGACAACTTAAATAGAGAGATTGGGGATCAAGGTGTATCAATCATAGATTTGTAGTCAGAAATATTTAATGCATAATATATAAACCCTCAAATCTGCTGCACCGGTTTTCCCGCATTGGGTTTTTCCGGGGACATTAGTCCAAAAATAACTGTGTCAAATAGTTGTGTGGTCTATACCCGTTCAGATTTGTTTCCGCACTTGTATTTCTTCCGCAGTTTATTTATGTAGGTTGTAGTGTGATGTATTCAGTGTTTGTCGTAGTAAACTGCAAATATATTGTTAAGTTAGAAAATTAACAATTAGGTGAATATATTCCTGTTGCTGCAATAGGATTCCAAAGGTTAACGGAATTTTCACAAGTGTCACAGCCTCTGCATTGTCCCTCCTCGGCGATACTTCCTCCGGTCTGATCCTGTACTCTAAGCTCTTGCTGATGCCCTCTCTCTCCAACCTACAACTCTCCCTTTGATTCGATTTTCTCTTGCCGAACTTCAGCCAGTGAGAAAATTGATCTTCTTGGGTAATTAAGTATCTACCCGATGTGTTTTCCAAATGCCCCATTATGTCCCTCTTATAATCTTCTCATTGAGACTTCAACGGCCGAGATTAAATCGTTAATCAACGACTAAGGTTAACTTGACTTGATTTCCGTCTTTTTCTAGAAGATTCACACTATTTTATTAATACCCTTTAAGTATTTTAATTTTCTAAGTTTAGACTTAGGGTCCCATTAAAAAAAATTAATTATTTTCATAAAACACAATCTGGGTGGAATTCCCCAAAACGCTTTCTGGGTTCTTTGGAATACATGTGCCTAAGCCTCCCTGCAAAATTTGAGACTTAGAGCACATTCGATGTTACCAAAAATCAACACTCCCTCTTAGCTATGAATGTGCTCTAGCAATACAACCATTTGAAGCACTTCTCTGATTTTACAACATCTCCCTTTGCGTTGTTGATGTCTAACACGGCTGCCCATCAACACTGCGTTGCTGCATATGTGTTGTTGTTGACCCTGCGTACTGCTATTGCACTGCAACTCTCTGTTATTTGTTGTTGTTGTAACTGAGGACCCATCAGCTACTGAAACGAGTTCTCAACCATACCCATCTGCTCCCTGGATTGAATGAACTTAGATCTTCCTAAAGACTTTGTGAGTACATCTGTTCCCTGATCTCCTGTGGGGACATACTGCAGTTGTACTGCCCCATGCTAAACACAGTCTCTGATAAAATGACATCTGATATCAATGTGTTTTGACCGATCATGAAATACTAGATTCTCAAAGAGCTTGATACAACTCTGATTATCACAGTAAACACTAGTCGATTCCATCATCTTCTTGAACGAGGTCACAAGAAGCTTCCTAAGCCATATGGCTTCGAACGTTGTCGTGTTCGCTACCATATATTCTGCTTCGGTTGAGCTCAGTGCTACTGACTTCTACTTCCTACTGCACCAAGAGATCATTCCTGATCCAACACTGAAATAGTACCCGAAAGTACTATTTCGGTCTGCTAAACTTCCTGCCCAATCTGCATTTGTGAACTTGCTCAATCTGACATCATCTCCTCGGGTGTATTTCAACCCATATCTGACTGTTCCACGCACATATCTGAGAATGTGCCTCGCTGGTGCCTAATGTGTTGAGATTTGTGGATTATTGGGGTAGCTTCGGATGTGCTCTAGCTCCCAAAATTTGTGGAGGGACTAGAGTACATGAGATCTTCAAGACCCAAAAAGAGATATGGGAAATTCCATAAAGTTTGGGAGATCATTAATTAATTAATATTTTTAATTAAAGACCCTAAATCTAACTTAGGAAAATTAAAATATTAAACGTTATTAATTTAAACATGTGATGGAAATGACTTAGGTCACACGGATCAAGCTTTCTTTTAATCTTAGCCGTCAAATCAAGATTAGATCATGGTTGTTGGTTTCCCAACGAGAAAAGAATAAAGGAAAGACTTGGGGTCAGTTGGAGAATACACACACGGAGGCAGAGCACTGAGACTAAGCTGGAATTCTAGGGTGTGGTTTGCTAAGAATTTCCAAAAGTGTTTCAGCTGCAGCGAGGGGTAGTATTGGCTTAGGGGATGATCTGATCCCAGAGCCAAGAGTCAGCAAGAGGCAGAGAAGCAGCAACCAGGAGCAGCACAGAAAAGCAGAGGCTACGTAACGCAGAGGGTTTCAGGTGCTACGCAGGCCTAGAAAGGGCAGCGCAGAGGCAGCAGGAGGCCATCAAGGCTTACGCAGGGCCAGCCAAGGCAGCGTAAAGACTGCGTCACCCAGTCTGGGGTTACGAAGCCCTCCACTAAGCAGCGCAGGGGCATCAGCGGGCCAACAGGGCTAACGCAGGCAACTTCAGAGCAGCGCTGGGGTTTCTAGAGGCAGAAAGGGGTTGAGTTCTGTAAATCCCATTTGAGGGTGTGAATCAATCCAGTTTTCCGTCTCCGGAACAGCAGGTATTGTTGCAGATCTTATATTTCTCTGTCGGGTTAACTAGTAAGGTGCCCAGATTTGTTGTACTTAGATTCTACATAATAAAATAAACCCTCCAGCAGCCAGAAGACCGATTTTCTTGCATTAAGTTTTTTTCGGGGACAGTTGTCCAAAAAATCTTGTATCTCACTTTGTCTGTGTGCATGTATTTAGTTTAGATCTGTATCTGTGAAGACTGTTAATGTGTTTACTTTGATGTTAATGTTGAAATTTCAGATTAATAACTTGATTAAGTAGGAGAAGTAAAACCAGATTTAACAGTAGCGTTTTTGCATAAGTAATATTCAGAAATTTTCACACAATGTACCATTTTTTGTTCCACCATGAACTGACTAAGGGTGTTGACAGCAAAACAAATGTCTGGCTTGGTGTTGACCAGATACATGAGTGACCCGATGAGCTGTCTATACAAGGTGTGGTCCACTTCCTTGTCCCCTGACGCATCTATTGTCTTCCAGTTGGTGATCATAGGCATCACCATGGACGGACAATCCTGCATTCTGAACCTCTTCAAAATTTCCGTAGCATATCTTCCTTGCCCTAGGAAGATCTCTCCATTCTTCAGCCACATTTCCAACCCTAGAAAATAATACATCAACCCCATATCCTTCATGGCGAATTCTGCTTCAAGATTCTTCTTACGGTCCTTTATGAGCCTAGATGACCCTGTAAGAAACAAATCATCTACATATAATACCAGAATTAGTGGCTCATTCTCCACCATCAAATAGTAGAGATTGGAATCTGCATCACTCTTGACGAATCCCAACTACTGCAAGTAGCTATCAATCCGACCATACCAAGCTTGGGGTGTCTGCTTGAGCCCATACAGGGCTTTCTTCAATTTGCATACATTAGTTCTCTTCTCATGGGTTTCGAAGCCTTCAAGTTGTTCTATGTACACCTCCTCTTCTATCACCCCATTCAAGAATGTTGTCTTGACATCCATCTGGTGAATCTCCCATCCCATCTAAGTTGCTAGGGATAAAATAGATGTGATGGAGGTGCATCTGGCTACAGGGGCGAAGGTCTCCTCATAGTCAATTCCTTCCTTACACGCATACCCCTTTGCCACGAATGGGTCTTGTACTTTGTTGAATTTTGTAGCATCAGAAAGTGCTCTAAGTCTCAAATTTGGTGTAGAGGCTTAGACACTAGTATTCCAAAGAACCTAGAAAACGTTTGTGGAAATTCCTCTCGATTTTGCTTTATTTGAAAAATTAATTATTTTAATGGGGACCCTAAGTCTAAACTTACGGAAATTAAATAATCAAAGCGTATTAAATAAAACAGAGAGTAAATCTTCTAGAGGACATGGATCAAGTCATGTTATAATCTTAGTCGTTGATTAGACATCTAATATGGGTCGTTGATATGTCAACGAGAAGACTGTAAAGGAAGGCTTGAGGGTTATTTGGAAAATACACCGAGACACTGAATTGATCTAAGATCGAAATTTCTGGGGCGTGGTTTGCTAAGAAATTTGACCTAGAGATCTGAGCAGTGAGGGGCAGAGATAGCATCTGGAGAGGAAGAGATTTTCTCAGCCGGTGGAGCATCAATCAGAGAGAGGCAAAAGAGATCTAACCAAAGCCAGCACTAAAGGAAGAGGGTTGACGCAATGACTGCGTAGGCTCACGTAGGAGCAGCGCAGAGGTAGACGAAGGGTTTTCGGAATTTTGTTGGTGGATCAGTTTCGGAGGTTAGGATCTGGAAAGTGGCACCGGAAGGCTGTTCATCAGGGTCCAAGGAGGCAAAACAACTTGGTTGAGGGCTAACGTTGAGCCTAGAATCGGGTGACACAGTGACTGGAAGTTCCAGTGCTAGATCTGCGCAAAGCTTCTCCGATGTAGTGTTTTCTTCATCTGGATCAATCGGAAATTCAGTGATTGAGTGAGGTAAATCCTCACAAATTCTTCTGCCAGTGTTTTACTCTGTAACTTAATCACCCTAGGGGTATTCAGAGATGTATTCAAACATTGCTACTGCATAATAATAAAACCCTCAAATCTATTGCACCGGTTTTTCCGCATTGGATTTTTCCAGGGACTTAGTCCAAAATAAAGGTGTCATATATGTGAATGATTTCCTTGTTCAGTTTCCTTTTTTCATAATCATAATTATTTTAGTGTAGGTTGCTTCAGTGATTGCTTCAGTATTTCATGAACGTATTCAGAAATAATTGTGTAAAGTAAATTTACATAATAGATGAAGTAATTTGGTTGGTTGCAGTAGGATTCATTAGATCTGCTTAGATCTAGGAATTTTCAAATACTTCTCCACGCTACCATCTATAGCGTACTTGATCTTGTAGATCCATCTTGATCCTACAACTGATCTATCCTCAGGTCTAGGTACAACTTCCCATACATCATTCGTCATGATAGAACTGTGCTCTTCTACCATGGCATCCACCCATACTTGGTGTTGTACGGCTTCCTGAAAACTAGAGGGTTCTTCTACCTGTGCTACCAATGCTTGGTACCTGTCAGGTTGTCTATGTTGCCTCTTCTCGGTTCTGGGAGCTCCAATGAACTCCTCTGCATCCCTCAGTGTATGTCGTGCCTCCCTACTGGTTCTACCACTGGTGGTAGGAGGTTCTCTCAATTCCTCCTCCTGTTCTAGTTGTTCCATCTGCTGAGAACTACCAGAATCTTCTCTTCCGGAGGAAATGCTGGTACTAATCATTGTACTCGATCCTGGTGTCTGTCCTCCTGCCTGTCCTGCCTACTGCTGTTGGACTAAAGGAACTTCTACTGACTGATCCTCTACTGGCATCTCACGAGATTTCCTGAAAGATCTATCTTCCATGAACTTAGCGTCTCGCCTTACTACAATTTTCCTGCTGCTAGGAATGTAGATTTTGGATGCTTTTGAGGTTTCGCTATATCCTACGAGATACCCCTTTTCTGCAGTCTGATCCAGTTTACTACGCTTCTCATCTGGTACGTGACAATATGCCAGACTTCCGAATATCTGGAGGTGACTCACTTCCAGCTTCCTCCCTGTGAAAACTCCTTTAGGCGTTTTCTTCCCCAATGCTCTGTGAGGGATTCTATTTTGAATATACATAGTTGTGTTACATGCCTCTACCCATAAGAATCTAGGAAATTCTAGGTCATATAACATAACTTTTGTTGCCCCGACAATAGTTTTGTTCTTCCGCTCCGCAACACCATTCTGTTGTGGATTGTATGATTTGTCCACTCTCTCTTGATGCCCTCCTTTGCACAGAAATCTGTGAAGTCTTTGTCCATATATTCTCCATCGTTATCTGAGCGCAATACCTTTACTTTCTTCCCTGTAATGTTCACCACGAAAGCTTTAAACTCTCTGAACCGACCAAAGACCTTGTCCTTGGTCTTTAGGAAGTAGATCTAGGTTTTTCTGGAGTAATCATCAATGAAGGTGACAAAGTAAACGCCACCACTCAGAGCTCTAGTGGACATTGGGCAACAAATGTCTGAGTGTATCAATCCTAATACACCTTTTGCTCGGTTATCACTTCTGGGAAAAGCTGCCTTAGCATACTTCCCTAGTACGCATCCTCTGCATACATCATCATGCTCTGTAAAGAGGATTGGCACTCCAGTGACAGTCTCCCTAAGCAGTTTTGATTTTTGGGTAGCATCAAATATGCTCTAGCTCCAAAATTTTGTGGAGGGTCTAGAACACATGAGATCTCCAAGACCCAAAAATTGTTTAGAGAAATTCCACTCGAAGTGCAAGTTATTCAAATAATTAATTATTTTTAATGGAACCTAAGTTAAAACTTAGGGAATTAAAATGAATTAATTCACATGTGAGTGAGAAGCTTCTAAGTGACGAGGATCAAGTCTATTTTAATCTTAGCCGTTGATTAAAGATTAGATCACGATCGTTGATTTATCAACAGGAAAAGTATAAATGAAAACCTGTGGGTCAGTTGGAGATAAGCCGGGCAAATACTCAGTAACCCGAGGGAAGTCGATGCTCCAGGAGAAGAGTTCGATTTCAAAGGGAGAATTACAGGGTGAAGGAAGAGGAGGGTATCGAAAGCAGTCAAAGACAGAGGAGGGACGCAAAGCAGCAGAGAGACAGTGCAGAGGGACAGCGCAGTGAGGCAGCGCAGCAAAGGACACAGAGGTGACGCAGTGGAGGCTAGAGGGTCTATAAGGTGTCAGAATGTCTCCAATGACTGGAGGAAAACTATCTCAGGTGTTTCACAAATGTTTCTCTGTGATTCTGCAAACCATTCCTTGTAAAGAGATTGTTGTTGAAGAATAATAAATAAACCCTCATCTGCTACACCAGTTTTCCCGCATTGGGTTTTTCCGGGGACTATTGTCCAAAAACAACTGTGTTGATGTGATTGATTCTTGTGCTTACATTTCACTGTTATTTTCTCTATGTAATTATGTGATAACTGCAGTAGAATTTATTTTGTTGTTTACTGAAGAATCTTCATAAATAACTTATTGTAGAAATAAGTAGGAGAAATAAATCAGTTACTGCAGTAGAATTTCAAGTTAGAAATTTTCACACCTTAGTGCTCCATGGTGCAAATGTCCCATTCGCCTATGCCATAGTTCATTCAGATTTCTTTCGCCATCAAGATTGCTGCCTATCAGTGCCATTGGAGTCTTGATTTGCAATCTGTATAGTCTATTGCTTCGAGCTCCAATTTGCCTCTTCTTCTTCCAGCTCGAATGTTTGACGTATACCTTCTTTCCAATGAAGAAAAAAGTACACCCACATCAAGGTGGGCCTTTAGATTATAAAGTAAGTTAGCCGGAACCCATGGAGGTTCGAGTTCAAATAAAGGTACAAGTTAGGTCAACTCTCAAGTCTGAGATGCCCCTCAGGAAGGTCACCATCAATCCTCCGTCTGATGCCCTCAAGTTAAGTCACTAGCACTAAGCACCCAGCCTTCAGGTACTATAAAGGAACTCAACCTATGAGACCCCTGGGAACCGGTTGAGACACGACAATAAAATCTAGGGGGTACCCTTCAAGTGGCAATATTGAGCTTGGATGTTCAGCAATAATGAGTTACCTAACGGGTACCTTCTTTCCCTTACGTGTGACCGAACCCTCTTTCCCTTATGTGTGACCGAAGCTAACCTAAGCTGATGTTGATTCATTGTGTGACCAAAGCCGTGTGACTGAAGGTCCTTGCAATTGATTAATGGGTTGTTACATTTAAACCTCTGAAAAAATATTTACCCTATGGGTAGGTTTTCCATGTGCCACCTGACGCTGTTATGGTTGGGTTATGGGAGGGGTTGAGGTAGGGGTGATGGGGCATCATATCCAAGGGTTCCACAGACCCCCAACCTAAGGTTGAGGAAGGTTTGGCTTGCCACCCCATATATTATGGGTTCCACCTAAGGATCCAATGAGTACGGTTTGAGGAAGGTTGAAGGCTGAAGGCAGCCCTGTATCTACTTTGATATACATTGTATCCCTTGTCCTGTAACTGGGACACTGAAATCAGATTCATTCCTAGCCCTGGCACATGCAGCACATTAGTGGCTCTGATGCTGGTTCCCACCTCCGTCTGAAACGCTATGGTGCCTCTCCCTGCTAGAGTGCATTTTGTTTTGTTTCCCATAGTGATCTGGAAGTCATGTGAGCTGAAGCCCCGCTATCAATGTACCAAACACCTGCAGATGTTGAACTTGACAAACATGCGAAGCCTTGTTCCAATCTGGAAGATATTTCGGAGACATCTAAATTTTCCATACTTGTGTTATTTTTCCTTCGATTTCCAACACTTTTGCGATCCAGCAAAAACTGCATCCCTCCTGTAGACTACTCTCAACTGAACCTGCTACACAACTCCCTCTATCACTGGAAAATTTCGATCCGGAAATCTCTCTCTGTCGACTCAGTCAGAGAGAGATTTTCCACAAAAATTTGTATTCCTTGGACTGGACTGCGCAATCCTTTAGGGAATCTGATTTACTGCCTGCGCAGTCTCCTGATCTCCCTCTTCAGTTCAGCACTAGCTCTTCTAAATCTGTTGCTCTAATACCATGTGAAAATTCCGCGATCTGGAATCCTACTGCAACAGCTAATTGTATATCTTCTATTTGTTTAACTGAACAAATTATTTATCGTGTGCTACGGTAAATATTGAAATAAAATACACTGTAGTCTTCACAATAAAAATTCTGCGGAAAGTAAATGCAAGGAAAAATACTAGCACAAGTATAAACACATTAACACAGTTATTTTTCGATAATTGTCCTTGGAAAAACCCAATGTGGGAAAACTAGTGCAGCAGATGAGGGTTTCTTTATTATTCTTCAGCAAAATCTCTTGTACAAAAATAACCAGCAGAATAGAAGAGGAATATCTATGAGAAATTTACAAACAATTTTCTCACTCGCACCACAGTGAAATTCTGACCCTGGAGAGGCTCTATAGCTTCTCTACGTCTCACTATGTCAGCCTCTAGGTAGTCCCAGCGTCAGCCTCTGCGCAGTCCCAGCGTCAGCGTCTGCGTAGTCCCAATGTCAGAGCCTCTGTGTTGTCCCTGCCACTGCGTCACTGCCTCTGCGTTGCTTCCTCCGATCTGATCCTGTACTCTCAGCTCTTGCTGATGCCCCCTCTCTCTAACTTGCAACTCTTCCTCTGATTCGATTTTCTCTTGTCGAACTTCAGCCAATGAGAAAATCAATATTCTTGGGTAACTGAGTATCTTCCCGATGTGTTTTCCAAATGCCCCATCAAGTCCTTCTTATAATCTTCTCGTTGAGACTTCAATGGCCGAGATTAAATCGTTAATCAAAGGCTAAAATTAACATGACTTGATCTCCGTCTTTTTATAGAAGATTCACACTCTATTTTCTAAGTTTAGACTTAGGGTCCCATTAAAAATGATTAATTATTTTCATAAAACACAATCTGGGTGGAATTTCCCAAAACACTTTCTGGGTTCTTTGGAATACATGTGCCTAAGCCTCCCTGCAAAATTTCAGACTTAGAGCACATCCAATGCTACCAGAAAACAACACACTACGTTTGGAGTCCATTTTCTCACCATTGCACACTTTGGGCTTCATTAGGCTTCCTCAAAGGCCCAACGATTCATTTTATTGATCATTCTTCCCTCTTGAGAGGCTTGTTTTAATGTTATTGAGCTATCTTGGTGGGATTGTCACTAAGGGATGTTATTATTGCACATTATTTTATTATTTGGGCCTTATTTAGGTGAAATAGGCAAATCGAACTCATTAGAGATGGTATAAATTGATGAGAGGTGATTCATTTCTTTCATCACCACTTGGACTTGGAATTAGTAGCTACTTGAGAATTTCACATTCCCTTTTGGAGGGCGAGTTTTGTTTCATGGATGAATTTTGATGTTTGGATTCTATCTTCTTGGTCTTGGAGCGTCATTTTTGGCATAATTTGAAGATTAGATATACTCATTATACATGTAAGTGATCATTTTCATGTTTATTCTTGTTATTTACTTTATCACATGAAAGTTGTTGGGATTTTTGCTATATAGGTCTGAAATTTACTGCTACTCTATGCAAAATGGTGGAAATTTTGATCTTTGAAGCATTGCATACATTACATGTGTCATGTATGAATGGGTGAATGTTCCTAGAGGTTGTATTTGTTGAAAACACCTTGACAAGTCATCAATTTTTGCATATTGAAGTATAAAATCTTCTGGCAGCTACTCTCATGCCCTAATTGCCATCTGAAGTTGTCTAGAGGTCTCCTTGATTGCGTATAGTCTCTCCAAATCACAAGTTCACCTTGACTCCATCTCTCCCAAAGGCAAGGTACTGATCCAACCATTGGCAGTGACCTAAAAGAATATTTTTCTCGCCTTCTCCTTCTCTTTCTAGGCCTAGCCTTAATAGGTCACCTAGAGCATCAAATAAACTCCATCGTAGCCATCAAAACACCTCGATTTTTGGTCCATAACTGTTAGGGTTTTCTCTAGAGGCCTTCCAAATTCAAACAATTCTGACAGTGGGATCCCAAGATATGGCAAACCCTAGCTCAGGGACCATTTATTGCCCTAGGTTTCCCTTCGTTAGTGTTCTCATTTGGAATCTGGATCATTGTATACAATCCTCAAAAAAAAAATTGTCCTTTGATCCTCTTCTCTTCCCTAATTAGGTCAAGCCCCTCCTTGGTTGATCAACTCCATACCATTGACCTAATTTTGGGTCCACTTGGTCGAATGTGGTCCTGCAACTTTACAACTCTACTTTCACAAAGATCAAATAAAGGCCAATTCTCCATAAAGATTTTCGGGTATAGGACCCCCCTTGACAAGATATATTCCCAAACCCTAGCCTCAAAAATCCTCTTAGCCCTTCCTAGAGAACCTATCATCTTGCTTTTCAAGCAAGAAAGCCATATAATTGAGTCTCTCTTGTGAATAGGCCTTGGGAATCACCCTTCACCCTTTCATTTACATATTCATTTTTGTGATTCCCTTATACTGGGTCTCCTCCCATCGGTGAAAGTCCGTAAAGAGCAGGGAGCCTTAGCTGAGGTGACAATGGGCTATCGCTCGGTTGTTTCCCCTTGACCTAGTAGTTACTCTATAGGATCCCCTCCTAGGACCCCTGCTAGTTTGAGCGGTAACATGTCTCAAACTGCACATGAACTTTTAATATCTGAATTGCCTGTTCCTGCTAAAGATAGTCCATTCTGCTCGCCTTCCAACCAGAAGTATTTATAAATAAGATAACCTTGTACCACCTATCTGAATTGCCAGTATTTCAAAAAATAAAAGCACATGCATGTGTTTTGAAGCAACGTTTTTTGAACCTTTCACATATAATATAGCATATCACAAGAGATCAAAGAGTGGTATTTTAGTTCTCTTTTTTTCATGATGGAATACTACAATTTTGAATCAATGCCTGGTATAGTAATTTGCCTTCTACAAAAGAAACAATGAAAAATTGAAAACAGTAACTGCACATGCATGTGCTTTGAAGCCACGTTTTTTGAACCTTTCACATATAATATAGCATATCGCAAGAGCTCAAAGATTAGTATTTTATTCTCTTTTTTTATTGTGGAATGATAAAATTTTGAACCACTGCCTGGTATAGTAACTTGCCTTCTGCAAAAGCAACAATGAAAAATTAAAAATAGTACCGGTTATTTGCATCCTCAAAATTTGGGGGTTGTTTGGTCTGATACACCCATCCTGGAGCAAATATTGCAGCTGATACTTCAGCTTCCTTGGCTTCCTCCAGTGCAAGATTTGTCTGGCACACACATTCAACAAAGTTTTTTATAAGAGATATGATTACAAGGACTCTGAAAAATGAATGCATTGATGTTCTGCATGGGTATCATGATAGTCCACACCATTTCAACTGCCCCAAATAGGACCTACAGTGAAAATACAGCTTTGACTGAAAGTAGTGTCCAAAAAAATATACAAACAGAAAAGGGAATGTATTCTTAAGCACATTCTGAATTCCTTTGTATTCTTGTTTGTTTCATTTTGGGAGCGGTAGCATATGTAGAGACACACAAGCCTTGGGACAGAGGATGCAGAGTCCAGACATAAAGAAAAATGGGACTCCACATATAAGAAATATGATGATGTCCAGTCCCCAAAGTCCATTTTCTTTCATGTTCATAATGAACAGAAACAGCAGAACTGAAACAGAAATCTTATATTAAGTAACTTTCAATCCCGATATTTGTGTTCTAAAGACAAACCTTAGTGACTTTAGTAACTTGGGTATATATTGTACAGTACATTTCTAGCACCCTTCTCTTTATAACTAGGACAGCTCAAAAAATGGCAGAAGACTATAGCATTGGATAAAGTTTTAAACTTAGATTCTATTATCAACTCATAAGGGTTTGCAAGGGTTTGAGAAACGTACTAACTATAGCTTTATTTCTTGACCTTAACATTCTCAAGACTGACTTGCATCTTAATCTCCTACCTTGAAAAGATTGCCCAAATACAAGTGCTTTGTCCTGGGACCTTGTCAAATACTGTCAGAGGAACAATTTATCCACGTGAAACAAGTTACCTTTAAGAGGTAATGAGGCTTTTATTTAACTAAATAATCTTAGACAGTAATTATCTATATGACGTCTTACTTAACACAAGTGGCCTACTTATAATTTTCTAACATTAATATTTGTGAGTCAATATTGAATACTAAAAATCGCAATGCTTGGACACGCCCTCATTCTTCAGATATGAAAACCCATCACCAGCTCGTTCAGATGCGGAACCTCGTCTAGCTTTGTTGTTAACAAAATCACTTCTTCCATATACTTGAATGCCATAGAAATAGCCACCACATCTTCTTGTTCCATCATTTCAGAAACCCTCTCTACTAGGTAATGAACGCTTCGCACTGACAAATACTTTATGCGCCCCCATTGGAATAGGGGATGTCTGAATTAGTGTTGCAGGAAACACCCCCCCCCCCCCTTGGATCCAACCCCCGAAACATTGTCCGTACGGGATCCACCGTACGAAATGCATTTCCTAAAAAAATTGCACTTCCTAGAAATTCTGATCTGTACGGCTGGATCCGTGATTCCGTACGGCAGATCCACGTTTCATACATGCAGATCGTCATACAGAAACGCCACGCTTTGGAGGCGGATCCGTACGGAAGCGAGCGCTTTCGTACAGCACCGTACGGATCCGACTAACGCAACTCAAAAAACGATTTTTTTTATTTTTTTATATTTTTTTACTTTAGTTGGGTTAGAAGGTGGGTTAGTGTTGAGTTAGGGATAGGATAAAAAAGATATAAGCTCTCTTTCACCTCTCATTTGCTCACTTGTGTTTTTGGAGAGCTTGAAGAAGAGAGGAGAAGAGAGCTTGGAGAAGAGAAGAGAAAGAGAGGAGAAGGGTGCTTGGAGAAGAGAGAGTTGAGGAGAGCTTGGAGGAGTGAAGGAGGAGGAGCTTGGAGGAGTAAAGAAGGGCTTCCATCTACAAGAGCTGAAGAGGTAAGTGCAAACCCCAAACTTTCTCATTTTTTTGTCATTGTTTTTTGTATTTTCTCTCCTCCCTCTCCTACACTTTCCCATTCTTTCTTCTTGTACATTTATTTGCAGGTTGTCCACCATTTATATTCATATTCAAAGATGATGTTTTTTTGGCTTCTATGTATCATTCCACTCTTGGTTTTGATGATGGTAAGGGAGAGTAGAAATAGAAGAGAAGAACATGAAGAAGAACAACATAGTAGTTCCCATATGAGTGACCCAATGTATGATGAGGAGTAAGGGTTTGAAGAGGAAAGGGATGATGAAAACATTGAAACACAAGAGGGGAAAGCTGCATTGACACCCTTGTGGAACTATGGGACCAAACTTGAAGGGGGAAAAGGTGGTGGAAGCTACAAGTTTTTGTTCCCTCATGGTTGTCATGGAGGAAAACCATATAGTGGTTCATATACCCGTGTGAGGAGGCATCTTTGTGGTGTGATGGACAATGATGAAAAAAAGGGTGTTGTGGGAATAGCAATTTGCCCAAAGGTTCTAGCTGAACAAAGAAGAAAATACATCCAAATAGAGGAGGATGCACAACAACAAAAACAAGAAACAAAAAACTCAAACCGAATCAAGTGCAACCTCTAGATTTGGTAGCTCATCTCCTCATGGTGCTTCTGTAAGCTCTGGAGGTAAAAAAACAATAGCGGATTTCCTTAATGTTTTTGGGAGGGATGATGTGGATGGAAAGATAGTCCGATTTCTTTGTGCTTGCGGTGTACCATTCAATGTGCTTCGCTCTCCCTATTGGCATGAAATGGTAAAGGCCATCAATGAAGCCCCAAAAGGATACAAGTCCCCCAACTATGAGAAAGCTAGAACAATGTTATTAGAAAGAGAAAAAGGAAAGGTTCAAGCAGCTTTGACACGTTTTACAAATGAGTGGGTGGATAGTGGGGTATCCATTGTATCAGATGGGTGGACAAATATCAGAAACCAACATTTGATAAATGTTCTTGGTGTTTCTGCTAGTGGTGTAGTGTTTATTACATGTCATGATTCCTCCTCTGTCAGTGCAACTTCCCAAAACATTGCACATCTCCTATTGCAATCAATCAGAGATGTTCGTCCTAGTAAAGTGGTTCAAGTGATCACAGATAATGCAGCAAATTGTAAGGGAGCAGGAAGAATTATTGAACGTACTTATCCACACATATTTTGGTCTGGGTGTTTGGTGCACACATTGAACCTTTTGATGCATGATATTGTGAAGCATAAAGAATGTGGGTGGATTAATGAGCTTTACAAGAGAGGGAAGCAACTCATTAAATTTATCACAGGGCATACAAGGGTAAACTACTTCTATGGCACTTACTCCAAGTTGCAGTTGCTTAAACTTGCAAAAACAAGATTTGCAAGTTATTACCTCACCTTTAGGCGGCTAGTGAAGGTGAGACAAGCTTTAACTAATATGGTCACCACTGAATCATGGGAGGAAATTAACACTGATATAGATGGTGCTAATGCAACCAAGGACATTATTCTTGACATGTTATTTTGGTCACAGGTTAAATATGTCTTGCAATTCACCAAACCAATTTATTACATGATCAAGTTTGCAGATTCAGTTCAGCCAATAATTGGGGAGGTGTATGAGCAAATGGATAACATGTTAGGGCAGATTAAAGACATTGTTGAGCCTAGAGATATCACCTTGTACAATTATATTTGTGCAGAGGTGGTAAAACGATGGGATATGCTAAATGTTCCATTGCATGCATTAGCATATGTTTTGACACCTAAATACTATAGTCCATCATGGCTTTCAACACCAGCACCTGGGGGGGAGCAGGAGAAAACCACACCTAGATCCAGAGGTCCTAGAAAAATATATGATTGCATTGGATAGATTAGTCCCTGATGAGGAGTCACACTCAGTACCGAAACAGTTGAGCAGCTATACGCTTTCCACTGGTCCATTTGCGAGCATGCATGCTATTAAAGATCGAGAGAGTTTTTCTTCTATTGAGTGGTGGAACATGCATGGAGGTGCTACTCCACTTCTACAGACTTTGGCATTGCGGGTGCTATCACAGGTGGTAAACACTTCTTCTGCAGAGAGGTGTTGGAGCTCTTATTCTTTCATCCACAGTGTTAAAAGGAACAGGTTGAGTTTAGACCGGGCAAAGAGCT
Organism: Pinus albicaulis; assembly: GCA_034641835.2. NCBI lineage: Eukaryota > Viridiplantae > Streptophyta > Pinopsida > Pinales > Pinaceae > Pinus > Pinus albicaulis. The sequence continues at coordinate 399,329,795 of CM076573.1, forward strand.
TGGTTTATGTTCATTACAACTTGTGATTGTTGTCCCATTACTATGAAGATGCAAAGAATAATAAAGACCTTAAGTTTTGGGACAGGTATCTAGAGGAGGCAAATTTGGAGGACGGAGTGTTGCGATTAAAGCAATTAGAGGATGCTCTTATCCATGATGATGATGATCGAGTTGAGATGCCACCCCCCACTGGTCCCTTGCTTCCTAGGTTCCATGGTTCAACACCAACAGCAGGGGCTTCGTCTTCATTAGTTGCAGTGCCAGTGCCACAACTTCCACAGCCACCATCTTCTTCATTGCCACCACGTGGAGGCCCACCGTTGCGTATTCTTCGTGGTGGAAGGAGGAGAGATTAGTAGATATTTTCACAATTTACAGCTTTTGTCATAGATTAGACTTGTAGGCTTGTTGTGAATTTGAACTTTTTTGTCTTGGTAGTGGCCAAGTGGCCTATTTTGTAAACATTATTATTTGAATTTTGGACATGACTAATGTTGACAATTGCTCACTTGATAAATAATATGCTTTATGTTTTATAATATGGTTAAATGTTTTACATTTATCATTTATGTTTTATAGTATGCTTAAATGTTTTAAATGTTTTATGTTTTATAGTATGCTTAAATGTTTTATCATGCTTAAAAATTTGATGTATGTTTGTAATTGCTAGGATCTAGAATCTAGATGGTTGATGCTCGAATAATTAATTATTGATGTACAATGGAATTATGGATATCATGTCTATCTTGATTTATGTAAAAATATGCATGTTTTCATGTCTTCTACAACTAATATGGTATTTGGGATGTTTGTTTTGAATATAAATGCACGAAATTAAAAAAAATATATATATATACTAGACGCTTCGGCAGCACACTTCCTAATTTTTTTTTTTTTTGGAAAATAGCTGCATCACGCTTCAACGTCCCCGCTTCGTGCAACGTTGGTCTGAATTGTGTGAAACTTTCGAAACCGAAATCCTATTGCAGCAATTGGTATTAATTCCTCTAACTGATAAATTAATTATTCAGTTTATTGCTATGGCAACATCAAATTAAACACACTGCAACCTTCACAAATAGAACTGCAGAAATAATAGCGCTAGAAACTGAAAAAATACTAGCACACACACAATAAAATTGACACCGTTATTTTTGGACAAATGTCCCCGGAAAAACCCAACTTGGGAAATACCAGTGCAACAGTGAGGGTTTTTATTATTATGCAGCAGTGAAATTCTGAGTACAATCTATGAATGCCCAAATGGAAATCCAAACAAGAAGAAAATCTGGGCAAAATTATTTTAAGGGAATTACCCTTCTTCCACAGGCAATCCCGACACAACTTCCTTCAGAAAACTCAGCCTCCTAGACCCTCTGCGCTGCTCTGCGTAGACCCTTTGATGTCAAGCCTCCAACCTGTCTCTGATGAAATCGTTTTGCATGTCTCTACTGAGAAAATCGCCTCTCTAGCACTTTGGACCCTCTGCCCGGCCTCTAGAACTGAGAACAAATTTCTCTCCAGCAACTTGAACTATCTTTCTGAAGCAACTGTGCAGTCCTCTTCGCTGCTTCACTGGGAATAACTCGACACTCTTGTTGCTGCCTCTCCGAATCTGGAAAAACTTCCTCCAGATCACTGTCTCTTCCCCTCATTGTCTCTGCTTCTATTTATGGCTCTCTGGCAACTACTGTTGCTCTCTAGAAATCGATCTGCCAAGGAAATCAAATTTTCGGTGCCTCTTCTCCAAGTGCCCATCGACTTCTTCTTATAATCCTCTGTTGGGACTCCAACGGCCAAGATTAAATCTTAATCGATGGCTACAATCATCTTGAAGTCGATCAGTGTGAGTTTCTAGACTATTCTCACCTTTCTCAATTAATACTGATTAATTAACCATATTCCCTAAGTTTAGACTTAGGATATATTTAAAAATCGGCTAATAATTTAATTGAGACCCTTCTAGGTGGAATTTCCATAAACGATTTATGGGTTTTGGAGATCTTATGTATTATAGCCTCTCCACCAAATTTCATAACTAGAGTCTAGAACACATCTGATGCTACAAAAACTAACTCCCTCTTAGCGAGGAATGTGTTCTAGTGTTGCACACCCTGTCTTTGTATCACGATGCTTATGTCTAGCCATACTGCCCACCAACCACTGCACAACTTTGATGTTGCATTTGTGCTACTACTGACACTGCCATACTTTTGTCAACACCGCAACTCCCTCTCATCTGTTGTTGTTGCAACTGCGACTACTGCAACTGAAAAGCATCCTAAATACTGAATCAATTGTGTTTAGTATGATGTCTCTGTCTCTTGAGTCTCTGACTGCTACTAGCATCGGCACTGTCACTAAAATATCTACGTTGTTGCTGACTCTGCTACTGTGCCACTCTGCACTGTTGCTAACACTGCACTGCGCTCCTCAGCATCTTACTGCTACTACTCTACAATTGTCACTCTGGCACTGGCTGCATCAATTGCCATTGATCCATCCTGCTACTGAATACTGTGGGCCCTCATAGCCAGGTACTAATCCATGAGGTGGACTCCCCAAGGACCCTGCCCAAGCTCTGTGGCGCTCTGGGGCTACAACTCCAAGTCACCCCATCTCACTACTAGAGGTATGTCTACGAACATCGCGAAATCTTCCTCTAACTTAGACGACAACCTATCTATCTCAGCATGTGCTGCTGCCTGGTCCAACTTCTCCTGCTTGTCCTTTCTGAGAGGACACTGGGTATTGTAGTGTCCAAAATCGCCACACCTGAAGCACTTGACCTTAGACGGGTATTTCTTCTTCTTCTTTTGCTCCCAATGTCCCTGACTGGGATCCTTCGATGCAAGGGCCACATTCTCCTCTTCCTTCACACCCTTCAATACACTGCTACTACTACCACTAATGGAGCTCCTTAATAGAGCTCGCCTCATCTCCTCCTGTTGTAGATCGTTCCACATCCTATCCCATCTAGGTAGCGTGTCTCTGCCCAATACATTTAGTGCCAACCGTACAACTCTGAAAGTTGTGGCGCTGCCCCAACAGCTTCAAGTTGGTCTCAGACCTTCTAAATCCTAGTGAGGAAGGGATCTATGCCTTCTCCCTTCATCATATTGATGTATTTGAGCTTATCTTCCAGGAACATATTCCATTGCTCGGAGGAACTCTGATATAGCATGGAAAGGCTTCCCACATCTCTCTCGTTGTACCTTTGTCTTCCCCATGTGAGACTATATGGTCCCAGACTCCATCTAGGATCAATATCTTCTCCTTCGTGATCTCCTTCCTGTATTCCTTGAGTTGATCTGCATCTTGGTGAATTTCCACCACATCATCTATGTAGGCTTTCAAGCCATATTCATCTAGAAGGACATCCTAGTCTTCCAGATGATATAGTTGGAGGCTCCCTCCAACCTATCTTGATATCTAATAAGCCCATTTGTGGCCATCTCAATTATGTCAAAAATTCCCTCTTTCCCTCTACTCGGGTACTGCTCTGCTACTCGTACTCATTTCGAGAATGCGCAAATCTGCTAGATGTTATTGCCAATCTACCTGGAAAAATCAAACTTTTGAGACTTGAGGTTCCCTGAAAGAAATTTTCCCTCTGTTGTGTGTCCTTTTCTCTTCCACCCAACGCGGATTTTGCTTCTGCAAACTGCAGCAAAACCCTTTTGCGTCCAACCAAAAATCCGCTCAACGAAAATCTGGGTTGGAGCTGCTCCCTCTGACTGTTGGAATCACTAACCCGAGCAACTCGACTTTTCTGCCAACCTGCAACTGAAAATCGAACTGCTGCCCTAGCAACTCAGCCTGCCTGTCTAGGTACTGTGCTGCCTCTGAAAAATTCGGCTTGTTGCTCACTCTAAGCAATGAAATTTTCCTCTTCGCTTTTGAGCTTCCCGGCTGATCACTTACACTCTGATATCATGTGAAAATTTCTAAACTAAAATCCTATTGCAACAACTGGTATTAATTCTTCTAACTGATAAATTAATTATTCAGTTTATTACTATGGCAACATCGAATTAAACACACTGCAACCTTCACAAATAGAACTACGGAAATAATAGCGTTGGAAACTAAGAAAATACTAGCACACACACACAATAAAATTGACACCATTATTTTTGGACAGATGTCCCTGAAAAACCCAACTTGGGAAAACCGGTGCAGTAGTGAGAGTTTTCATTATTATGCAACAATGAAATTCTAAGTGCAATTTATGGATGCCCAAATGGAAATCCAAACAGTAAGAAAATTTGGGCAAAATAATTTTAAGGGGATTACCCTTCTTCCACAAGCAATCCTGGCACAACTTCCTTTAGAAAACTCAGCCTTCGCGATCAATCTCTTCGCCTTCGCGATCTCCTTCCTGTATTCCTTGATTTGATCTGCATCCTGGGGAATTGCCACCAGATTATCTATGTAGGCTTTTCGGCCATATTCATCTAGAAGGACATCCTAGTCTTCCAGATGACATAGTTGGAGGCTCCCTCCAACCTACCTGATATCTAAGCCTAGTTGTGGCCATCTTGATTATGTGTAAAATTCCCTCCTTCCCTTTGCTCGGGTACTTCTCTGCTACTCGCACTCCTTTCAGGAATGCGCAGATCTACTAGCTGCTACTGCCAATCTACCTAGAAAAAATCAAACTTCTGAGACTCGAAGTTCCCTGAGAGAAATTTCAGGGCATCTTGCCGAAGAGCTGCCCACATGTCTTCCCAATTTGGAAGTGGCGCTATGCCCAAGATGCCCTGGACAAAGGTCTCCCACTCTTCAGACACTGCATTCAGGGCATTCCTCACCATGAGACCATCATCAGGAGTGGCCCCCATAGCAACCAGCTAATCTCGAATTGCCTTCAATCTAATGAGGAAGGGGTTGATTTCCACTCCCTTATGCATCTGAAATAGTCGCAGTGGATTCTCCATAAGCCTCTTCCTCTGGACAGAGGTATTTTGATACAATATGGTCAATGTCGTCCACATCTCATTTGTTGTCTGCTTCATGGCAATGTGTGGGACCACATGATCCTTTACCCCGTCCATAATCAAGCGTTTGGCTCTAGCTTGATTTTCCTCATACTTCTTCAACGGATCAACGTCAACAGGAACAACTACAACCTTCTCGGGACGATCTTTGATGCGATATTCGTCAAGGACTGACAGGATTCTGGCCTTCCAGATGACGAAGTTAGATGCTCCATCTAACTTGTCTTGATCCCTCAATCCATGAGAGGCCATCTCTGCTCAACGATGTCGAAACGGATACTCTTCTCCCTTCTTTTGCTACCGCTCTGAGCAAAAGACTCAGATTTGGGTTTCTTGGCGATAGAAACCCTTAGAGAATACGCTCCCTCTGACAAGTGATTTCCCTCCTAAAAATCCTCCACCAATTCTGTCGAATCAACTCTCTCCAATCATGTAATATTCCTAATTTGCGACAGCAAATTGGAATATTCTATTTTGTTTATTTTTCCACCTATAGTTTGCAAATAAATAAAAAGTGAGTAAAGAGGGTCTAAACTCACTTAAATGAAATAAGACATCCACCTAGTAGCACAACGTTGCGACTTAAGTGGGAGTCAAGGGGGGACCCAACACCACGTGGAGGAGGGGGACTATGGACACTCTAGAAGTTTCTCCAAGCTTCTGCACAGATAAGGATGAGAATGTGGATAAGGATGAGGATGTGGAGGAGAGAGAGAGGCTACATTTGGTTTTGGAGGGAAACCAACACTATAAAAGATAGAGGAGCCTCCTCATTTGGACATGTTTTTGGATACTTGGATATTTGGATTATTGATTATTGAGTGAGACATATTGTCTTCTCTATGGCACGCTGACTGTTTAGCCCGTCTGCTGCACTGTTTAGTGCAACCGAGTGTCTCCGTGCAGAGATCTCACCCTTAGCCCCGGGGGACTTCGAGTGCCTGCTCAGGCAAGGTTATTTTCTTAGCATCATCCTCCAGGACAGCATTATTGCTGCAGCAGCGTAATTCTGTGTTGTAGGGTGTTGCCGTGGTGATTTTACGACACCACCTCCTTCTCCTATTTTTCAGAGGGAGAGCCTTTCTTTCCTTTGGAGGATCAGATTGGGAGACATTGGAGCTTATTTTCAGATCTTGGCATCAGGCCAAAGTGTTCTTCATGGTATACTACGCAGTTCTTTCCCCAGATCTGCGTTATTGCTGAAGGAGCAACATTCCAGGGTTTTTGGCATCATTTTGGAGCTAGATTTCTGATTGAGGGTGATCCTTGGATTGGCCAACCAATCCAAGTATATTTCTGATATGATATTGAAGTTTTGCTTTAGAAATTCTGAATCATTCTTCAGATCTGCTGCAGTAAAACTCAGATCTACTCCGACATTTTCATGTATTGCTGAAATTCCCAAGGGGAAAGTAATAAAGAGCCCTTTGGGCATTTTGTCTCATTATAGATCTCTGTTTTCATGTATTTATCAATTTTAGATCTGTAACATAATAAATATAAGCTTCAGCCACCTGGAGAAAACGTTGAAGGGTTTCTGGATTATTTTCTTGTCTTGCGGCACCTCTATCTTGAGGGGTTTTCTATATAAAACTGCCGTTTAACCTTGCTGAAAGCCTATGCATTGTACTCAAACTCATTCTCTGATTATTCATAGTGTTTTACATCTCATACCTTCAGAAAATACGCTGTCCTTGCTTCAGTTAAATTCTGCATACTCAAAGTCTTGGGAAATCAGGGTTTCTATTGACTAGTCGGGAAGGAGGAACTGTTTAACTAAGCAAAACTCTTTTGTTTGAGCTAAAATTCGACATGGAAATCTCTCTTAACCTATTCTAACATATTCCAAAACCTTGAGCCGTCATTTTATGCAGATTTGCTTATACACTCATTTTAGGGCCAAAATCCTCACTTTTCCCCACCTTTTTGCCCCTAAAAGTTGAGTAAAGGTTGTTGCTGTTATTTTTTTTGGTTGCTGAGCATTTTCAAACATATTCTATGATAGCTGAAGCCATCATACCTGAAGAATGCGTTTTCCAGGCATGATCTGCTGAAAAATCCATTTCCGGTATATTACAGTGGTATCAAAGCATAATTCTGGCTCAGCCTGTGGAGCTAATTATCTATGGAACATATGAGGATCTCACAACAGCGTGGTCATGTACCCTTTGGAGATTATTTCCGAGAATGGAAGTCCATGGGGGAAGACTTCAAAGCAATTTTTCCCTTCAAAGATTACTGTCAGCTCAGAGAGGAAGGAGTTTCTAGCATACGGAGTTCAGATTTGCAGCGTACTACTGGGAGATCACCTCTTCCCATGCATGAGGAATCCAATTTTCCCTATGAGTCTAAGCCCAAGAAGACCGGAGCGGTGAAAAAGGATAGTTATTTCTTTTTCAGATCTAGAAAAGATACATCCACCTTTGAGGAGGTCAAGAAGAATGAAGAAAAAGAAGAGGAAGTACCATGCGCTTCCAATTCTAATCGAGAAGAAGAGATCACGTCACCTCTTGAGGAGGCTTGTGGAAACACTGTCACACTTGTGGAGGAGCAGCCACATGCATCGACAGTTGGGGCAGCCAACACTTTTGAGGATGGGACTCTTGTAGACCAAGGGTCAAATCTCATTGCTACTATAGAGCAGCCTGGTTTCACTACGTTGTGCAACATGGAAACACTCAAGGAGGAATCGAACCATCATTCTCATGAGCCATTGTTGGATTGTACATTACATTGGAGGTTGGGGTTTGAAGCCTTGAAGATGGATGGTAGACATCTTGGAGTAAGAAATCCTTTCTCCCTTCAAGATGACACTTTCTCAATGAGATCCTCTCAGCTCAAAGAGAAACTTCTACTTTCAGATCCAAGACCTCATTGGTTTTGGAAGACTATGGATGAGAGGGAGGTCTCAAGGAGAGATCTCATTGGAGATGCACTTCACACCATGAAATGCAATGCTTTCATTCCCTTCTCACAAGAGCAGATAGAAGATGGAGGACATCTTAGGATGGATAAGATCTCTCATGTTTGTGTTGGACATCCCTTGAGCCATACACATCATGATGGGAGGTTTTTGCCTACCACCTATTTGACTCTTGATAGGGTCTCATTGATCCTTGAGAAGTTTATATTTCAAGATCCCATGAAGTGCAAAGTCAGAAACTTGATTTGGGAGGATGGTAGCCCTCATGGGAGGAATACCAGGATGAGGAGAAGAAGAAGGCATCCACAAGTGATTGAGTGGATGTGGTTGATGAGCAAGGAGCTAGGAGGCTACTTGCAGATCTATGACACCAGGCAACAGGAGGCTTGGCTGCGTTGGTTACTCTTGAAAGAGTTTGGCCATCACTTGGAAAACACTCTTCCTAAGAGTAGGAGGATGGGGAAAAGATGGATGGATACTTGCATGATTGAGCAGCATAGAGTATGGATGCATGGTGTTGATGTGTTACTCATATCATTCATTGTGTCTTCATCACATGAGTTGTATGATGGAGGTATGGGGAGGCAACACAATGTCTTGTTGCTTGGTTTGTTCCTAGGAGAGCAAGGGCAGATTTGCTCTCACACTTTGTATGATGTTGTAGGAGGAGGAGATGGCACTATCTCCTTGGTCTTTGATGATGATTGGGAAGCACTTCCATCTTGGGAGGTATTCCATATTTGTTGCAGCATTATTAGAGGAGTCTTTAACAAGGAGCATGTCAAAGAACAGAGCTTTGTATTGACAGGAGCTTACTTGCATGAGCTCACAGCATTGTCACCTTGGAGCAGAAATTTATGGATGAAGTGTGCCCAGCAGAGATATGGTGGATCTATAACCCATAGGTCCCAGGATCACTTCATATTTGTTACACTTAGAGGAGGTAATGATGATAGAGACATTTATCACTATGGCATATTCTTCTTAACTTGGATTTCCAAGCATAAGGAGGATTATCTTCTTGTAGCACATGGTTCATTCTTCTTCATAGCATGCCAAAACACTATGGAGGACTCATTTATGGATCCATGTACCATCTTACTTCCAGCATATGGTGAGGAGTTTGTCTATACATTCATTGATTTGCACACTCTTGCCATTCCTATGCATTGCATTGCTTCACAAGGGGGCAAGCTTGTCATATTGCTCCATGAGTTTTATTGGGCCAATCTACATGATGGAGGCAACCATCTCTTTTGTAGCTTTGGGAAAATGTTTTATCACCTCATGTATGTTCATTTGCAACACTATATCATGTATCATATGAAGACATGCATGGTTAACATAAACATTTTGCCTTGTACTCTTATCAAGCAGCGACTTGTAAAACTGCACTGTACTTGTTGGGGAAGCTGTTGGTACCTCTTTTCATCACATGTAACCTTCAGCGTTTCCTTCATTTTGCTGCTGATCATGTCTCCATTTGCTAATATAGATCAGATTTGTATGGGAGGCTTGATTATGAGGGAGACACATGAGTTGGATGTGTCTTTGAGTGGGAAGAATTCTCACATTCTCTGCACTACATGTTCTAATGGGAGCATGGGAGGGGACATGGCCACCACTACTACATATGTGTTCTCTTTTGAGGTGGGCCATGAGATTGATATTCATCCATTGTACAGCCATGGGCAAGTGTTTGGTCTTATGTTGTTGTCATATTCAGCCATTTACTATCCATTAGTAGATGTGATGAATTTTGTACATTGCTTGCCATGTAATTTTCTGAAGTTGCAGTGGATGAGACTACGTTGTATCCTTGTGAGAGTGTGTTTGCATTATGTATCCTCATGTAACACCTTCAGCAAACATCTCATTAGGATGATCCATGATGCACATGTCCTATTCTTCATGGATGAATTGTTTTGGGCCAGCCTGTTCTTCATTGTTAGAGGAACCTTCTTTGGAGGATTGTTCTTCACTTTGCCATTGGAGGGCAATGATTTTGCAGCCCAAGATCAGCATACACTCTACACTTGTCATGAGTGGAGAGAAGGACAGCATGGGGTAAGCCATGATGCTTGCCAAGATCAGATTTTCAGCCCACCTTCACTATCGGAGCTTGAGGTGGGAGGAGATTTTCAGGAGTTTCCTTGTCGGGAGGTGGCTCATTTTGTTTGGATGATTGCTTGGGGATGGAGGACCCACATGAGAGAGATGTTCCTCACTTCATGCCTTGAGTGGAGAGAGTTGATGAGCTGGTACACAGTCGATGGGACAGCTTACACCATGACAGATATAGCACAGCCGGAGTCATGGTCTTCATCAGTCATAGCTAGAGGCAGTGCACAGTCTGAGCCATGGGACTTGGGCTAGACTTGGGCTATTATTGGCCATGGTGGCGATGGGATCCGGGAGGATTGTTGGTTGGCTGGTACCATGAGAGATCAGTTTGGGATCCTGGTATTGAGAGATCCCTTCATATAGTCAAATGCGAGAGTATGAAGAGGACGGTGGCGCATACGGGACCCAGGCATATTTGCGGTATCTCGATTTGGCGAGCATCGCTAGGAGGAGACTTGTTCGAGCGATTGCTTGAGGGCAAAACAACATTTTGCCAGGGAATTTGTAATATTCCTAATATTTCGATATGATGAATTTTTCATTGTTGCCACCTATAGTTTGCAAATAAATAAAAAGTGAGTAAAGAGGGTCTAAACTCACTTAAATGAAATAAGACATCCACCTAGTAGCACAACGTTGCGACTTAAGTGGGAGTCAAGGGGGGACCCAACACCACGTGGAGGAGGGGGACTATGGACACTCTAGAAGTTTCTCCAAGCTTCTGCACAGATAAGGATGAGAATGTGGATAAGGATGAGGATGTGGAGGAGAGAGAGAGGCTACATTTGGTTTTGGAGGGAAACCAACACTATAAAAGATAGAGGAGCCTCCTCATTTGGACATGTTTTTGGATACTTGGATATTTGGATTATTGATTATTGAGTGAGACATATTGTCTTCTCTATGGCACGCTGACTGTTTAGCCCGTCTGCTGCACTGTTTAGTGCAACCGAGTGTCTCCGTGCAGAGATCTCACCCTTAGCCCCGGGGGACTTCGAGTGCCTGCTCAGGCAAGGTTATTTTCTTAGCATCATCCTCCAGGACAGCATTATTGCTGCAGCAGCGTAATTCTGTGTTGTAGGGTGTTGCCGTGGTGATTTTACGACACCACCTCCTTCTCCTATTTTTCAGAGGGAGAGCCTTTCTTTCCTTTGGAGGATCAGATTGGGAGACATTGGAGCTTATTTTCAGATCTTGGCATCAGGCCAAAGTGTTCTTCATGGTATACTACGCAGTTCTTTCCCCAGATCTGCGTTATTGCTGAAGGAGCAACATTCCAGGGTTTTTGGCATCATTTTGGAGCTAGATTTCTGATTGAGGGTGATCCTTGGATTGGCCAACCAATCCAAGTATATTTCTGATATGATATTGAAGTTTTGCTTTAGAAATTCTGAATCATTCTTCAGATCTGCTGCAGTAAAACTCAGATCTACTCCGACATTTTCATGTATTGCTGAAATTCCCAAGGGGAAAGTAATAAAGAGCCCTTTGGGCATTTTGTCTCATTATAGATCTCTGTTTTCATGTATTTATCAATTTTAGATCTGTAACATAATAAATATAAGCTTCAGCCACCTGGAGAAAACGTTGAAGGGTTTCTGGATTATTTTCTTGTCTTGCGGCACCTCTATCTTGAGGGGTTTTCTATATAAAACTGCCGTTTAACCTTGCTGAAAGCCTATGCATTGTACTCAAACTCATTCTCTGATTATTCATAGTGTTTTACATCTCATACCTTCAGAAAATACGCTGTCCTTGCTTCAGTTAAATTCTGCATACTCAAAGTCTTGGGAAATCAGGGTTTCTATTGACTAGTCGGGAAGGAGGAACTGTTTAACTAAGCAAAACTCTTTTGTTTGAGCTAAAATTCGACATGGAAATCTCTCTTAACCTATTCTAACATATTCCAAAACCTTGAGCCGTCATTTTATGCAGATTTGCTTATACACTCATTTTAGGGCCAAAATCCTCACTTTTCCCCACCTTTTTGCCCCTAAAAGTTGAGTAAAGGTTGCTGCTGTTATTTCTTTTGGTTGCTGAGCATTTTCAAACATATTCTATGATAGTTGAAGCCATCATACCTAAAGAATGCGTTTTCCAGGCATGATCTGCTGAAGAATCCATTATTGGGATATTACAAATCACTGTGCTGATCAGATCTCAGACTTCTTGGCTAGAAAATCTGCTGAGGAACTGTTTCCCCTACTTTGTCAACCCTGCTAGACATTGTTCTGCACCGACAGAAACAATGCCCCACCAGCGACTTCGAAGAACCATACTGTACTTCCAGCCACAGCGTCACCTCTTCTCGAGTTGTGTCACTTTCCTAAGCCTACATGAGCCTCTCGTCAACTCTGCGTGAGCTAGACTGGCTCTGCGTCACCCCTCTAGGTCTATGTGAGCCTCTGCGTCAGCTCTGTGTGAGCTAAACAGACTCTGTGTCACCCCTCCTAGGCTCTGCGTTGTCCCTCTGGTGTTGCGCTGCCTTTTCCGGATTTGCACTGTCACAACCACCTTCCTACAGCAAAAACTTCGCCCTTCGTTGATGACTTCAACTCTCCCTGATCTGCAATAGCTCTAATTGTGAAATTTTCAATCTGAAATCTATACAGTTGCAGTGATAGATTTATTCCTCCTAATTATTTCAATAAGTTATCTTTCAGAAATCTTCTGGCAAATATCGAAATAAATACTACTGCAACATTCACAAATACATATGCAGAGAAATGAACAGTAAAGGACATAAGCACAAGATTCAATCACATGTACACAGTTATTTTTGGACAATTGTCCCCGGAAAACCCAATGCAAGAAAACCGATGCAACAGATGAGGGTTTTATTAATTCTTCAGAAAATGATATCTTTACAAGGAAATAAACTAGCAGATAAATTTTGAAACACCTGAGACAAAATTCTCAGCTCCCTCAGACAATTCTCTGACACCCTGATCAGCCTCTGCTGGCTCATGTGCCTGTCTGCGTGTTTCTCTGCGCAGTCCCAGCACTGGACTGCGTAAGTCTGTGTAGGGACTGCGTGGGTTCTTAGCACTGCAGCCTAAAGCTGCCTCATGTGGCCCACTGCTTCCCTCTGTCCCTGACCTCGATCACTTCTCACTCCCTCCTCCTTCTGCTTCTGCAAACTCTTCGCCCTGCAACTCTCCCACTGAAATCGAATTCTCTTACTTCAGAATCGATCTCCTTTGGGTACTGAGTGTATGCCTGGCTTATTTTCCAAATGACCCTCAAGCCTTCTTTTATAATCTTCTCGTTGGAGAACCAACAGCCCAAATTAGAAGATTAATCAATGGCTAAGATTAAAACTTGATTTGATCCATGTTTTCTAGAAGATTCACACTTTGACTTATTAATACCCTTTAATTATTTCATTTCCCTAATTTTAGACTTAGGGTCTTCATTAGAACAATTAATTATTTTAATAAGTCATGAACCGAGTGGTATTTCCACAAACCGTTTCTGGGTTCTTTGGAATGTTGTTGTCCAAGCCTCCCTGCAAAGTTTGAGACTTGGAACACTTCTAGACGCTACAAAAATCAACACTCCCTCTTAGCGAGGAAGGTGTTCCGGTAATATGCTTGCTAGCTTGCAGCATGTTGCTCTGCTTTTGAAGCACCCTTTACGTTGTTGATCTATCGACGGTGCCCCTCATCTGCTACGTTGTTGTCCTCTGTACTGCTGCCTTTGACACTGCTATTGTCACTGTTGCATCTGTACAACAGCTCCCTCTAAATATTGATTCTATCCATTCCTGCTACTGGAAGGGATTCTTCATCATCCCCATCTTCTCTCTGAAGTAGAAAAACATAGTCTTCCCTAGAGCTTTTTTGAGGATGTCTGCCACCTGTTCTCCTATTGGAGTGTATTGCAACTGAACAACTCCACGTTGTACACAGTCCCTGATGAAGTGACACCTAATGTCAATATGTTTCGACCGATCATGAAACACAGGATTTTCAAAGAGCTTGATGCAACTCTGATTATCGCATAAGATACTGGTCACTTCCATTTTCTCCTTGAGTAGGTTCACTAATAGTTTTCGAAGCCATATGGCCTCGCACGAAGCTGTGTTGGCTACCATATACTCTTCTTCTGCTGAGCTTAGTGCTACGGATTTCTGTTTCCTGTTGCACCAGAAAGTCATCTTGATCCTAGACTGAAACAGTACCCATTGGTACTCTTCTGATCTACTGAACTTCAAGCCCAATCTGCATCGGTGAAACCACTCAACTTGACATCATTGCTACGGGTGTACTTCAATCCAAGCTTGATTGTTCCTTGAAGGTACCTGAGAACATGCTTGGCTACTGTCCAATGAGCCCTCTTTGGTTCTACCATGAACTGACAAGGGTATTTACAGCATAACAGATGTCTGGCCTTGTATTTACTAGATACATCAACAATCCTATGAGTTGCCTATATAACGTAGGATCAACCTCATCATCTTCAGACGTGTCGATTTTCTTCCAGTTGGTGATCATTGGAGTTGTCATGGGTCTACAATCCTCCATCTGAAATCTCTTCAAAATCTCTGTAGTGTATCTCCCTTGACCAAGAAAGATCTCCCCATTCTACCGCCAAACCTCCAACCCCAGAAAATAGTGCATCCATCCTAGATCTTTCATGTCAAATTCTTCAGCCAAATTCTTCTTGCAGTCTGTGATGAGCCCTGATGATCCTGTCAAGAATAGATCATCTACATACAAAACCAGTATCAATGACTCACTCCCTACTCTCAGATAGTAGAGATTGGGATCTGCATCACTCTTGACGAATCCCATCTTCTGCAGGTAGCTGTCAATTCGACCATACCAGGCTCTAGGAGCTTGCTAGGAATTTCCTGCAATGAGGGGTAGTATTGGCTGAGGGAATGATCTGATTCCAAGAGCCAAGAGACAGCAATAGGCAAGAGGAACAGCTCAAGGATAGCACAGAGAAGCCAGGCAGCAGCTACGTAGGTGCTGCGCAGCCGCTACGCAGGACAGTGCAGAGGCACTAGGAGGCTTCAGAAATTACGCTGAGGGGCTTTCAAGGCCAACATGAGGCTATGAGACCCTCTCAGGGGTGACGCAGTCCCTTTTGGTGTAGCACAGTGGCATTTGAGGGTAGCAGGGTTGACACTGAGGCTTCAGGGGCAGCGCTGAGGGTTTCTAGGGCCAGATCCAGGCTGAGTCCTGTAAATCCCGTTTGAGGGTGTGGATCAGTCAGTAATTTGGCACTAGATCTTCAGGTTAGCTGCAGATCTTGTATCTTTTATTCTTTGTCGGGTTTTCCAACGCTGGAACCTAGATTTGCTGTACTCAGAACTACTTAATAATAAAACCCTCATATCTGCTGAACCGGTTTTCTCGCTTTGGGTTTTTCCGGGGACTTATGTCCAAAAATCCATGTGTCACTTTGTTGCATGAGTGAATTATTCAGTAAATGATCTGCATGTGTAGACTGTAGTTGTGTTTATTTTCGGTATTTTCTTAATCTAATTTCTGAAAATAATTTGTATAAATTAAATCAAGTAGGACGAAATAAACCAATACACTGCAGTAGAAGTTTCACATGGTATCAGAGCGATAGCAGATCAAGCTGAATCTCCAGCAAATCGGCTGAAGAAATATTTTTTCTGCAGGGTGGCAGAAGAAGTAGCAGATCCGGAAAGGGCATCTTGACAAAAGGAGGACGCAAATCCAGAAAAAGACAGCGTTGAAGCTGCAAAAGGCCTCTGGGCTTACGCAGACCCTTCCCAGGGCAGTGTAAGGACTGCGTCACCCGGTCTGGGGTTACGCAGTCCACTTCTAAGCCACGCTGGGACTGCGCTGGGCCAGCCAGGAGGACGTTGTCCAGTCACTCCTATTGTTGCAGAAGAATTCAGCCAAGTTTTGAAAGCAGTGCTTCAGATCTTCAGCAGTGCTGGTGGGGTAGAGATTCTGCGGGTGTAGAATTGTGCCTAGCTAAGGCAACAAAGGGGGGAGGAAGACAATCATTCAGCAGATCTGAGCCAAACAGATCTGAGATTCGATCAGAAGGATCAGAGAATACAGTCTGTTTGAGTTTTTGGTGGAAGATTTCCAAGAGGAAAGTCAGTTTGCAGAAAGAAGCAGTTACTAGAGGGTTTCTAGTCACCAAGAAACCCAGATCCAGAGGGAGAAGTATTGTTTGCTTCAGATCTGAGCAAAGATGGATCGATATGGACTGAGGGATCAAGATAGATTGGATGGCATGTCCAACTATGTTATCTGGAAGACCAGAATCCTCTCAGTTCTGGATGAATATGGTCTCAAAGATCATGCAGAGAAGACACTTGTTGTACCAACCAACGCAGATCCACTCAAGAAGTATGAAGAGAATCAAGCACGGACAAAGAAGTTGATCATAGATGGAGTCAAGGATCACGTGATTCCTCATGTGACTGGTAAGAATACAGCACATGACATGTGGTTAGCTTTGGAAGTGATGTACCAAGGAGGTTCTATGCAAAGAAGGATGCTTCTTGAGATTCAGATGCGTATGTTCTAGATGATGAAGGGTGAAGAGATAGATCCATTCCTCTTCAGAATTCAAGCTATCTGTGACCAACTGATTGGCATGGGTACTAATCCAAATGAAGGGCTCCTTGTGAGGACAGCCTTAAATGTTGTCTCTGAAGAATGGGAAACGTTTGTCCAGAGCATTTTGGGAAGGGCAGCGTTACCATCATGGGCAGATATGTGGGCTATTCTCTGCCAAGAGGAGATCGGGAGGATCACCAAGAAGCAATCCAACATTGGAGGAAGCAGATCAGCCAGAGTGAAGAAAGAAGAAGAGAAGGATGCAGCCCTTGCATCAAGGAAAAGGAAGCAAGGGAAGAAGAAGAAGGACCTCTCCTAGGTCTGGTGCTTTAACTGTGGTGATCTTGGTCATTTCGCCAGCAGTTCTCCTAAGAAGGACAAAGGAGCTTCTGATTCCAAGGCTGCAGCAGCAAATGACGATGGCTCTAATGATGATGCAGCCATGAGTGCTCATGCACCTCGAGAGAAGAGGTGGGGTGACATGGATATATAGAGTATCCAGATTGGGTGGTGGGATCCTTGAGTCATCCCTACTCTTGGATCACATACGAGCTAGGGGAGCCTTAAGACGGTAGCGGGATGAGTCGGGAGATGGTTGCAGATGACCACATTAAAGAGCAAGAGGGAGCTGTAGAGCTGAAGAGTGAGTAGCATAATGTAGAGGCAGCAGCAGTGTGGAGGCAGCAGCACAGAGAGGTTGATGGGACTTCAGCAGTGCAGAGAAACTGGGCTCACGCAGCACAGTGTTGCAGCATGACAGTGTCTCCAAGGGGACAGTGTGATTCAGCGTCCAGGGAGCTTCAGTGGTGGAGCGCAACTTGACTTGTCTGTCAGACAGTTGGGCAAAGTCTTTCAGTTGCTTACTTCTCAACAACTGAGTTGCAGTGCAGCAGTTAGCAGTGGCAGTGCTATGGGCAACATGATGCAGCAATTTGAGATGGAGCTGCAGTACAGATGTGGCAGTGTCAGTGTCAATGGCAGTGGCATGGGCAGCAGTACAAAGAGCAGCAATGCAGTAGATGGAGGGCAGCAGGCCAAGCATCAAACAGCACATACCAAGTACTCAAGATCTTGTAATGCATGGTGTGATGTATTGCTAGAGCACACTTCTGATGCTAAGAGGGAGTGTTGAGATTTTGTGTATTTGGGGTAGCATCAGTTGTGTTCTAGGTCTCGAATCTTGTGGAGGGACTAGAATACACCTGATCTACAAGACCCAGAAATGGATTTAAGAAATTTCAAATTATGTTGAAGTTATTCAAATAATTAATTATTTTTAATGGATTTCCTAAGTCTAACTTAGGAAAATAAAATAATTAAAGTGAATTAATTAACACATGTGATGAAATTGTCTTAAATCACATGGATCAAGCAGTCTTTTAATCTCAGTCGTTGATGGATGATTTAATCTTGGTCGTTGAAGGGTTCAACAAAAAAAGTATAAGAGAAAGGCTTGAGGGTCAGTTGAAAACACACAAAACCTGTAGAACTGAGGAATAGATCTAGAATTCTAGGGCGGGCTTGCTAAGAATTTCCAGTGGAATTTCCTGCAGTGAGGGGTAGTATTGGCTGAGGGAATGATCTGATTCCAAGAGCCAAGAGACAACAAGAGGCAAGAGGAGCAGCTCAAGGACAATGCAGAGAAGCCAGGCAGCAGCTACGCAGGTGTTGCGCAGCCGCTACGCAGGACAGCGCAGAGGCACTAGGAGGCTTTAGAAATTACGTTGAGGGGCTTTTCGGGCCAGCATGAGGCTGTGAGACCCTTTCAGGGGTGACGTAGTCCCTTCTAGTGCAGAGCAGTGGCATTTGAGGGTAGCAGAGCTGATGCTGAGGCTTCAGGGGTAGCGCGGAGGGTTTCTAGGGCCAGATCCGGGTTGAGTCCTGTAAATCCCGTTTGAGGGTGTAGATCAGTCAGTAATTTGGCACTAGATCTTCAGGTTAGTTGCAGATCTTGTATATTTTATTCTCTGTCAGGTTTTCCAAGGCTGGAACTGAGATTTGCTGTACTCAGAACTACTTAATAATAAAACCCTCATATCTGCTGAACCGGTTTTCCTGCTTTGGGTTTTTCCAGGGACTTATGTCCAAAAATCCATGTGTCACTTTGTTGCATGAGTGAATTATTCAGTAAATGATCTGCATGTGTAGACTGTAGTTGTGTTTATTTTCAGTATTTTCTGAATCTAATTTCTGAAAATAACTTGTATAAATTAAATCAAGTAGGAGGAAATAAACCAATACACTGCAGTAGAATTTTCACATCAAGTCCAGTACACCCTTGGCCCTATTGTTGCTTCTCTGATATGCTGCCTTGGCATATTTTCCCAATACGCACCCCTTGCAGACATCATCTCATTTAGTGTTCAGCTCTAGAACACCTATGACAATCTTCTGGAGAATTCTTAGCGCCCCATGATGCAAATGCCCCATTCTTCTATGCGATAACTCATTCAAGTTTGTTTCATCTGCACTTCCGACCAGTGCCATTGGGGACTCAAACTGCAACTTGTAAAGTTTGTTGCTTCTTACCCCGATTTGTGCCTTCTTCTTCCAACTGGTGTGTTTGACGTAGACTCTATTGCCAATAAAGTAGACGTCATAACCTCAGTTTGACGCTGAGACACTGAGAGCAAGTTCATCCCTAAGCAGGCACATGCAGTACATTAGTGGCCCGGATCCTATTTCCAGCCTCAGTCTGAAAAACTATGGTACCTCTCCCAACAGGAGTGCATTTTGCTTTATTACCTATGGTTATTTTAAAATTCATCTGCTCTTCTTGGTAGTCAGAAAAACAATCCCGTGCTCCAGTCATGTGAGCAGAGGCTCCATTGTCAATATACCAGACATCAGAGGAAACAGTGCTTGATACGCAAGAAAATTCGTCCTCAAGTCTGGATGCCAAAATAGAGACATCGTAATCCATCTATGATGTCATGCTTCTTTCCCTCCCTGGACAACTGCGTGAACCCTTCTGCATTGTTGCTGCAACGATAGACTTCCGTTCACTAGTTGATTCTCCCTTCCTATTACTCATCTCTGGCTTTGATACCGTATGAAATTTTCAATCTGAAATCTATACAGTTGCAGTGATAGATTTATTCCTCCTACTTATTATTTCAATAAGTTATTTTTCAGAAATCTTCTGGCAAATATCGAAATAAATACTACTGCAACATTCACAAATACATATGCAGAGAAATGAATAGTAAAGGACATAAGCACAAGAATCAATCACATGTACACAATTATTTTTGGACAATTGTCCCCGAAAAAACCCAATGCGGGAAAACCGGTGCAGAAGATGAGGGTTTTATTAATTCTTTAGAAAATGATATCTTTACAAGGAAATAAACTAGCAGATAAATTCTGAAACACCTGAGACAGAATTCTCGGTTCTCTCGAACAATTCCTTCACACTCGATCGCTCTCGTTAGCTCCCCTGTGCTCACTCATAGAGCTTTCTCAGGGTAGCCCTGGTTGGATCGTGTAAGTCTGTAGGAACTATATGGTTCTTCACAACGCAGCTTAAAGCTGCCTCCAGTGGCCCACTGCTTCCCTCTGTCCCTAACCTCAATCACTTCTGACTCCCTCCTCCTTCTGCTTCTGCAAACTCTTCGCCTTGCAACTCTCCCACTGAAATCGAATTCTCTTACTTCAGAATCAATCTCCTTCGGGTACTGAGTGTATGCCCAGCTTATTTTCCAAACGACCCTCAAGCCTTCTTTTATAATCTTCTCGTTGGAGAACCAACGGCCCAGATTAGAAGATTAATCAATGGCTAAGATTAAAACTTGACTTGATCCATGTTTTCTAGAAGATTCACACTCTGACTTATTAATACCCTTTAATTATTTCATTTCCCTAAGTTTAGACTTAGGGTCTTCATTAAAATAATTAATTATTTTAATAAGTCATGAACCGAGTGGAATTTCCACAAACGGTTTTTGGGTTCTTTGGAATGTTGTTGTCCAAGCCTCCCTGCAAAGTTTGAGACTTGGGAATACTTCCAAATGTTACAAAAATCAACACTGATACCATGTGAAAATTTATGAATCCTCTAAACAGAAATCCTACCTGCAGAAAACTGGTTTACTTCTCCTACTTGTGTTTTTAATTTAACAAGTTATTTTCAAAAATATTCAAAAAACATTAAAGTAAACACATTGCAGCCTACATAAATATACAGATCAGATACTAAATAATTAAGCACATTCAACAAAGGATACACAAAATTTTTCGAACAAATGTCCCCGGAAAAACCCAATGTGGGAAAACCGGTGCAACAACTCTTGAGGGTTTTTATTATTATGCAGAATTCTGAATACAAACTAGGGTACCAGTAGTGGTTTACCCAACAAAGAAAATCCCGACAAAAGTACCTCTATCTCCGGAGACAGACAATATGTCTGATTCAGCTAAGGATGAAGAACCCCATAGGTGCCTACGCAGTCACTGCGTCGCCCTTCAGTGTGGTTGCGTCACCCCTTCAGGATCTGCTGAATACGAGCCCTATCTGGCCCACTGAAACTCCAGCGCTGCCCTTCCCGGCTCTGCGTCAGCCCCTCTTGGCATGTGTCACCCTTTTGTGACAGCATTAGCCTCTGTGTTGGCTCTGCGTCAGCCTGGCTAGGCCTACGTCAGCCTGGTTGGGCCTGTGTCACCCTTGTTGGGCCTACGCTGCATCTGTTCCACCCCTCCTGGACTGCGTTGCCTCTCTAGTACAGATCTGCCTCTCTGCAATTGTATTCTCAGCCTTGGATTCAAAAATCCCTCTATCAATCTGCCCCTCACTGCACTGCAAGCTCACTCGAAAATTCTTAACAAACCGCACACCAGAATTTCGACCTAGCTCAAGTGTTGCCACTCTGTGTGTTCTCCAACTGACCCCAAGCCTTCCTTTAATACTTTTCTCATTGAACAATCAACAGTCATGATCTAATCTCTAATCAATGGCTAAGATTAGAAAAGATTTAATCCTCATCACTTAGAACATTTTCACCCTCATGTTTAAATTAGGGCCTCTCCAAGGTCAGAATTTCACTGTGGAGCATAAGAAAAATTGTTTGTAAATTTCTCACTGACTTTCCTCTTCTATTCTACTTATTGTATTTTGTACAAGAGATTTCGCTGAAAAATAATAAAGAAACCCTCATCTGCTACACCAGTTTTCTCACATTGGTTTTTTCCGGGGACGATTGTACAAAAATAACTGTCATTGTGATTGTACTTGTGCTAGCATTTTTCCTTGCATTTACTTTCTGCAAAATTTTTAATTGTGAAGACTGCAGTGTATTTTATTTCAATATTTATTATGTACCATAGTACACGATAAATAATTTGTTCAGTTAAATAACAAATAGAAGAAATCTAATCAATTGCTGCAGTAGGATTCCGAGTAGCGGAATTTTCACGCTGTGATCTCTATTTCTCCATTGAATAAAATATATGGTTGAAGTTTTTCATGTATAGTTGCTTAATGATTAAAATGCTAAAAGAACATTGATTATATCATTAGAAGTAGTTATCAGTTGTGAAAAACTATACTAGTCTTGATTGCACTAGAAAATCAACAATGTCGAACACAAGGGAAACCACCTAGTCAAAGACCAATGATGAAAATCGATGTTGGGCACAAGGTCACCTACCAATGATGAAAATAGGGCCAAGTTGCGACTCTAGGTCTACTCTCAGAACAATTTGTCGAAGTCGATAAGAGCAGACCCACCAGCAAGAAGTTTATAGGGACCTTCTGTATTGACATGAGTATATGACTAAGATACTGATCAGATACTAATAGTGACTTGACAAACCGACTATGGCTGACACAATGAGTCATGAGACACCACAGAATGGCCAACACAGAGTTTTACTTTCCTTAAACATAAGCACAACACATATTGCGACTTAGGCAGCATGGACCAAGATGAACCTTGTATAATCTTGAGCCACAAGAGGTATCTACAGACTCTCCATATGATTGGAAGAGTAAACAACCGGAGGAGTACCAATGCTAAACAAGGTTCGGCTTCTTAAGGCCATACTAAATCCCAATTCAATGAGGAAAAGACTCATAACATAGTGCTTTGTTCAAGGGCCGAATTTGACCGTAGGGCCAAAGTTGACCATAGTCCTATTTTGACCAGGCCATTGACCAGTGTTGAAATTCTGATATTTTATCTGGTTTGACCAGCATTGACTTGCTGAAGTATTGACCAGATTTGACTGGTATTTTGACTTGGATATTGGCACAGATTTCTGGACAAATTGCTTATTTCTAAACCTTGTTGAAGAATAATTTCTCCTAAGAAAAGTTGTTGGGTTTTCTCCCAAGGTTAGGTTTCCCGGGGTAAAATTATTGTCTCTATTGTGCATTGCTGTCTTTCTATGTTCTTTACTGTTTCCGCTGCATTTACTGTTGAGATTTTTTGAAGTGTAATTATTCAATGATAGTAGTGGCATAAAATACTAGTTGGAAATCATTAGGAAGTAATTATCTGACAGAAAATCGTATTCTACTATATATCTTGTAGAAAATTCAACACCTTCATGGATCTCCTTTTGGAACCCCACTATCATTACAATCATTTAAGTGTGCAAAATCTGTTACTTCAATTCGGAGTAGAAAATATTTTAAATGCTCCTGAGCTTCAAAGATAAAAGAGTATGACTCTAAATCAACTGAACCATTATGATGTTAAACTTGAGAAAATACAAAATATGACAAATGACTTCTTAACCAATTCAAGCAACGTATCCAGGGGAAAAACGTTGTTCAAATTGTTTGTTGGCAAAATCATCCTTCATATCCAATGTAGAATTTTTCTCTAGATTTCCACCTTTAATTTGTTCCTCAACCTGTATAATATGTTATCTAATATCAAATAACCTGAATGTTAAAAATAATAATAACTAGAATATAGCATTTCTCTAGGTGAAATGTCATTACCTTCCATTGACCTCCGCCATATGTGTTCCTCCCAAAGACATCAATACCCATGTAAACATCAAACTGGCGCTTGCCCGCAGCAAGAGCAGAGCATTTAGGATGATATTTCTGTGTGTTCAAAAAAGTAATCGGTTCATTTTCTTACTTAATTCCTGCCAAGATCAAACTACAAAGCATAAATTGACTAGCACTGACTATCATGATCTTAAGGATACCATTACCTTCCAAGTGTAGTTGACAAATATCCCATCACAAATATCAAAGAAAGGTTTATTCTTCTCATTTAATTCATTTTGCCATAAAAGATCTCCATCCTTAGTTACACTGTCATACCTGTACGTCCATGACTTGAAATCAGAACTATGGCCCTTTATGCTCTATATAAAGCAAAAGAACAGTCCAAATATATCGTTTACTTACCATATGACTAAAGAACCTGGCAATGAGTTATGCATAGACACAGTTAAATGGTCTACAAACTCCTTCAGGTGAGTAATTTGTTCCAATTCCAGTTTAACCTCCATATTGATCTGCAAGTAACATTTCCCCTACCCTTATAACTTACATAAAATAATGAAACCCATAGTATCCTGACATTTCTAAGTGATAAGTCCCCCGTTCCTTGACACTGTCTATCTGTTCACGGTATTTACTTAAATAGAATATCAAAAAAAAAGAAGCAGCTAGCAAGAAAACACCTCAAACAACTAGACTGACCCACTTTGATTCCTTTAATCAAAGTCGCCAAGCATTCCACTTATTGATACAGTCAAGAAAGAGTTCGGTAGATCAGAAAATTTTAAATAAATGTGAAAATATAACTTCAAATTGTGAACCCAATATATATTTCAGTGCTCAAGCAAAACATTTCTGAGAAGAATGCAAGAATTTCAGCAGCAAGTTGAAAAATCTTACAAGCCAACCATCAAACCCTAGTTTAATCGCAAGCTCTGTCAAACGGTCAGCATACATCTCAGCAGACTCCTTGGAAGCCAGCAAGGTTTTACAAATCAAAGTTCCCTCAGCCCATTCAGTGATAAAAGTTCCCAAAACCTTACACACAGAAAACCAAAGAGTAAATTTGAGTGCATGAAAGCATCTATAAGATCCACATTGTATCCATAAAAATCAAATTGAACCAAAGCAATCATTTCTCAATTCCAAGCCCAGAATGTTCACATGCTATCTGGTTTATAGCCATAAAGACCTAGAACAAATGAATATTGAAACTCTGAAAACAGAAAATCTGAATCACAAACAAGCATGTTTGCTTACTTTTCCCATTTATAAAAATTTATTGTAGTATGCTTAACATAAATGTTTTGTTTTATGTGATTAACATATTTATTACAGTAAAAATTACAGAAAACGGTTAACCGGAGGAAACATGCGTTTATAACTTCTTTTTACTGGCCATAACCTAATGCTTATAGATAAGCACAGAAAATATCAATGTTCCACCGAGTTTCCGAGACGGGGAAACGCGGGAGCGGGGATACGCACAAGGGGGACGTATATAAGCAATCCCAAAATTTTGGGAAATTTCGGGGAAATAGAGGGACATCAGAGCCATAAAAATTATAAAATTATTAAAATTTAATATATAAAAATAAAAAAATAAAATCCCAACAATATGTTAATAAATAAATTAGTAGATAGTAAATCTTATTAATTATGAAATGCACATCTAAATATGATCATCATTTCGTATTAGACTGTTGTGAAGTAAAATTATCGTTTGACATTTCTGCAATCATCAATGTAAATCTAAAAATAAATTACTAAATTGAATCTATCATTTCACATTATGCAATGTTCCATCTAAATTCATCATTTGGGAATGGGCATTAATATTATGCAAGGTACATCTAAATTTAATTCATCATTTGACAATTGAAACTATGCAATTTGTTGGAAATACTGAGAGGGGGGGGTGAATCAGTATTCCTTTCAATTAGAGCATTAGTTAATCTTCAATTATTATCAGTGTTTGTACAATGATAGCAGTAAACAAAAGGAACACAAATGCACACCGTTTTTAAGTGGAAACTCTCTCCGGGACAAAAACCACCTGAATGCTTTTCTAATAATTCTCTAATATTCAACTCCAATTGAAAATAAATCTCCAACTTCCTAGAATCTAGAAAAGCATTCTTCTCCAGCTCCCACTGGATGGACACTCCAACGCCCAAGATTCTTCACTAGTCAACTCAACGGATGCCCCAACACCCAATGAGCTACAACTCACCCTAGCGCCACCCTACCAGCCTAAAGCTTTCACAGGCTTGAACCTGTTGGTGACTTCATGCACCAACCTAGCACCACCCTACCACCCTATAAAAGAATAAAACAAGAAAGGACTCCCGTACCAGGGAAAATGGTCCACTTTACAATGATATAAAATGATGTAGAAGAAGAAGACACACTAGACCATAACCCCAACTATGACACAACCACCTAATGATGATCCTAGACCTCCCTACACTGCCTCTTCAACTCTTGGCAGATAGAAACTTGTACAATTTTTACAATGATGCATTTACAATGACTTAGTACAATGATACCTTTACAATGACTGTATGTGGTGTTGCCCACTTGAAGACTTCATGTGCTGAACTTCTTGTTGTTGTTCTACACCTTGATTGTTGCTCTTGTCATGCTACCCTCTGCTACACCTTGCTTTGCTTTGATGCCCTAGAAAGCCTGGTCTTTTGCAGCCCTTGACAACACATGATCTAGCTTTTTCTTGCCTTCTAGGATCTCGATATTGAATCTGGTGTATCTCTGTTATTTCAGCTCCCCAATATGTGATTTTTGGTTCTGTAGCAGTGCCCTGAGTCTTCTTTCCAATGCCACAGGTCTGATCCAATTTGGATTCTTCATGAGAGAGTTATGCCCAATCTCTCACAATGACCTAATTATGGACTGTTTCAGTAGAGCGAAATTGTACGACGTGCCACATGTCATTGTTTCTTCATTCAGCTCTGAAATTGATATAGCGAAAACTACAGTCTGTGCACTATCTGCCACTTTTTACAGAATTCCAATCCGATACTCAAAGAGAGAGTTATGACGATTTTCCCAAGGTCACTTCTTTGAGATGAAGTTCGGGACCCTGCAAAAACACTGACTTCCACAGATCATATCTCCGAAAATATTGTGCACCCTGATCTGAAATTTTTACAGGAGCTTCCTCAGGATTTCAACTTCGCCTCATAAAAATTTCAGCTTCTGAACCTTCGTAGAAAAAAAGTTAGAGTGCAAATGCCACGATGATCTATTTCAGGTACCGAAATCCCTACATAAGGAGGATATGAGGATCACAATTTATATAAATGCTTAGGTTGAGAGGGGCTTCAACATGTGAACGTGGGAGGGATTTTAGGAGCTTAAAATTATTAATTATTGACTTTTCAATGACCCATGCCACAACCCCATGGGGTTTTAGCCCACTAACTGGGGTTACAAACTTCAAACATGAATATCTCTCAAACTGTGAAGAATTGCATGGCATGCCATATATCAACAGAAACATCTCGACAAGTAGAAGCCATCAAAAATATTCTTAACCAAAATATAGTAATTTTGTAGGCCAAAATTACCATGCAAGATCGGGGTAGCCCCTGGTGCTGCTTGGATTGACATCAATGACAACCACTGATCAACAATCTCCCCCTTTGGCATTGATGGCAACACAAGTATTGTTAGTCAAGGTTGTCAATGATGTCAATATGAGATTGTTTGTGATGGCAAATTCTTGTGATGTGTAATGTTGCCCTAGATGCTCATAACACCCTAGTGATGAAAGTCCTTGAACTAACCTTCTTGTTGGAATATGAAGATGCCATAACCTCATATTATGATATCCTTACTCTTGATAAAGAAGCCTTAAAACTCTGTCCTAAACATTTAATAAGATGATGACATGAATCATGACACACTTGATGATATGAGTGATGGTTGGAGACCATTTTTGAAGTTCTAATTAAATTTCCCTAACCCTCATTCTGTCCCAATATCCTTATACACGAGGAATACTAAAATTCCTAAGGGCTGTCATAAAATTATAAACAGTCATAAAGAAAATTAGTTTTCAACATCTTGGAGACATCATATTGCAATAATTCCTTCACTAGCTTATAGAGGACTCTTGCCCCTTTCTAATGAGTCCTCACTTGCCCTCAAACTCCCCGTAGTTTAGGAGAAAATGAATTTTTAAGATAGCATATTAAAATATTTCTCCTGATCCGACCTATACTCAGCTACACTAAGTCGGCCTCACTGCAAAAGGACATGTCTATTTGTCATAAATCAAATCCTATATAAATATGACATCCAGCACCTCATTTCAAACCAAAAATTTCGGTGAGAAAAAAGCAGAGAACATTTCCGGTCTGAGGAAGAGGATACACACAATTTGAAGAGTGTTTTATTTCTGTTATGGATCAAGTAAAGAAGGAAAAACTTGCATATCTGTGGAAGCAATCAAACTAGGGTACAGAAAGTAGTCATCTCATCTCATACCTGTGGTTTAGACCTGCACCTAAAATTTCGGATCTGCACCTAAATTTTCGGACCTGTGCCATCTGTAATGCTTGGACCTGTGGCAGAGGATCTGTGACATGTAAACCTTGAACAGTGACAAATCTAGACTTGTGTGAAGTGAGAAATCAGCTTGTCTTTGTGAGAAGACTTCTTGAGCAGCTCTTGAAGTGATTCTGAAGCAATTCTTGGGGACAGCTATTCGCAGACTTTTGGAACAGTCTTTGATGAATTATTAAAGGTTTTTTGGATCAGACTAAACGTCAGAGCAGTTTTGAGTACAACACTGGAGCAGAAATTTTAGTAAAGACGAACAAATCAAGAGGAGCTGCTTATTATTTTGCAGGCCTAGTAAATAAGACATTTTGGAGCAGCCCTGTGACATATTTTGAAGCAGTCCTGTAATCATATTTTAGAGCATTCTAATGACATTTTTTGGAGCAGCCCACTAACATCTTTAGAGCAGACTTTGTAGCATTTGTTGAAGTAGATCTTGGAGCAATGTGTGAACATTTTGAAGCGACATACTAGACTTGAAGTGGACGGATCTTGTGTATTGAAGAAAAATCTTAAAGGACGATTTTGAAGCCTTGAAGATCGTGGAGATCCTTGAAGCAGTTTGTGGAGAAGGCTTGGTGCAGTTTATTGAAGAGACTTTGAAGAAGTCTTGGGGCACCTTATTGAAAACCTTGAAGCATCCTTAAAGGAATTTTGGAAGAGCATTTGAAACAGTTAAACCTTTGTGAAGACATACCTTGGAACTGACATTTTGAAGGCACCCTTGGAGACATGATGATGTGCTGAAGCCCTCATGGAGTGACCTTAGAGATCTAGCTTGGGTAAATGAAGAGCAGTGGGGACACCTTTTGAAGCAATCAAGGTTGTCATTGATGAAGTGACGTGGAGACTAAGCGAGGGGATAGATGAAGATTGTCAGAGCTCGTTGAAGAAGACATTGGGAGTCGTGAAGAATAACCAAACATATTTTGACGAAGTGAAGCTGAGGGTTGGAGCCCAAGAGGTTGGAGCCTCATAGTGACAAGGTCGATGCCTTGGAAGATAGGATTGGAGCCCTAGAGGATTGGAGTCCTCAAAAAACCAGGTCAAAGCCTGTACCAGAGATAGGGTTGGTGCCTCAAATTGACAAGGTTCGAGCCTTGGAAAGACCAAGTCGGTGCTTGGCACAATACAGGTTGGAGCCTGGAAGATTGGAGTCTTCATCTAGGGTTGGAGCCCTATATCATTATTGTACTTTACTTATTGTAAAGAAGAAATTAATAAAAGTATCTATTCCATCATTGTTCATTCTGTGTTCTAAATATAAGTGATCTAACTGGTAAAATTAACAATTGAAAAGAAATACTGATTCACCCCCCTCTCAGTATTTCCAACAAGTACTCCCCCTGCGATCATGACACGTCTTTCTACAACATTCTCTCCCCCTTTGATATCAATGGCAAAGTGTAACTCCCCCTGACACACAACCATCCTGCGGACCTGCACACACTTCCACTCCCCCTTTATATTCTGAATAAGGAAAATCTAATGAGAACTTGGGAGAATCCCAAGCTTCTGGCGAAGATATTCCAATGCTTAATGAGTACTCTTACAATCATCAACGCTTCCTACCCAATCAAAAATCTGTAAAGGCTTGAATAATGAGATTGTTACCCTTGGGATAAAACAAGCCATATTCTGTTGTTCCCTTTAGATATCGAAGAATTCTTTTGACAGCAATAATATGTGATTCTTTTGGTGTTGCTTGGAATCTTGCTACTTGTCCAACTGCTTGCATAACATTTGGCTAGGAGACTATTACATATAGAAGAATTCCAATCATAGATCTGTACAACCTTTGATCCACATCCTTAGATGAGTCGTCTATGCTCAGTTTGCAACCTGTTACCATCGGAGTAAGGATGGGTTTGCAATCTTCCATTTTGAATTTCTTGAGCATTTCCTTGATGTACTTGGCTTGACATATAAATATTCCTTTCTCTTGCTGAGATATTTGAAGCCCTAAGAAGTATGTCAGCTCACCAAGTAAAGACATCTCGAACTCACTTTGCATCTTTGTAGCAAAGTTCTTACTTAGTCGATCATCATTGCTACCAAATATTATATCATCCTCTTTATCTATTAGACGTGCTTTAGATGCTTCATCCAGAACATATATGTCGTTTGGAGCTCAACTTGCTGTAGCCACAATTTCACCATACCTGCCTTTCCTAATTTCACATTTTGTGGAGTTGAATAGTATTGTGCATCCTTGATCACACATTTGTCCAACACTGAGCAGATTGTGATTCATGTTTTCAACCAATAGAACATTCTTGGCTAGAGCTTCTTTGCTTCCGAGAGTGATAGTACCTGATCCTATAACATTTGAAGATCCATCATTTCCAAAGGACACGGTTCCATCCTTCTTCTCTTTCAGAGATACAAATTTCTTTCTATCTCCAGTCATATGCGTTGAGCAATGTAATATCCCCAACGGGAAATAAACAATAATACACAGCAAAACAACAAGCAGCTATATAGAGCAAAATGCCGGAACTAGAATATGGAACAAATAGACATAAAAATGCCGGAAATGCTAAGCCATTTTATTAATCTGAGCATATAATGAGATACAATGGATAATCAGAATAAATGCACCTATCCTTGCTCAAGGCAAGTGAAGAACCCTTTCAGAAAAACAGGAAATGGCTGCTACAAGAAACTGCATGCCAGCTGCTGGAAGAAACTGCCGTAAACTGCTACTGCTGGAATAAACTGAAGTTAGGGGCTGATCCCCTTGCCGGAATGAGCTGAAAATCGACAGACCACCTGAACTCACCACCCTGGACAAAACCCAGAAACCATATACCAAACGGACCACCTCCGAAAATCACCCCCAGAACCCCTCCTCCTACAAAAACGCTGTGCCTCAAGGAACAGCGCAGAAGCTCAAGAAACACGTTGAGAAAAGGGCCTGAATCCTCCTGCAAAACCTCCGGTTGAAATGGCAACCTCCTCAAGGCTGAAAAACGCTGAAACCACGGCCAAATCACCACAAAACAACGCTGCTCAACAAAGACTGCGTCCTCCCTGCTGAAACTGCGTCCTCTCTCCTGGACTGCGCAGTCACTCCAAGAGACCAACTCCTCTGCAACATCCACCCAAAAATCCACTGCAAACCACCTATAGAAACTGAAGGAAATACCCTGCTCGAGCAGGCACTCGAAGTCCCCCGGAGCCAAGGGTGAGATCTCCGACCGAAGACACTCAGTTCGCACTAAACAGTGCTGCAGACCGACTAAACAACCAGCGTGCTGAAGTAGACAGAAGTCTAGCCCTCAATATCAATAACATATCAATAATGCCAAATGGAGTGAAACCCCCACCTTTTATAGTGCTAGCTCCCTCAAAACCCTAACTGCGTCCTTGAGTTCCTCCTTGACCTGCGCAGTTACATTAGGAGTTTACGTGAGGCCTCTCTCATGTGTGTGTGGACCCCCAAGGCTTCCCCTTTAAGTTACAACGTTGCCTCTACTAGGGAAACACTTTATTTTATTTAAGTGAGTTAGACCCCTTTTCTCACTTTTATTTATTAATTAACTATAGTCGGCAAAACTATACAAAAATCAAATATTCCAATTAGCGGTGTTAATTAGGAATATTACAGTCTCCCCCGGCAAAACGTTGCTTGTCCTCAAGCAACTGAAGTGATGGATGATGTAAAGTCTGCTCGCTCTCCCAAGTGGCATCCTCATCCGGCAAAAATTGCTTGTTCTCAAGCAATGCTTGAACAAGCCTACTCTCTAGCTGATGCTCCCCACCGATACTGCAAAATGTGCCTAGGTCCCACTGAAACCTCTCTATCTCCTGCATCACCCTGATACGAAGGGATATCTCAATGCCAGGATCCCAAACTGGCCTCTCACAGTACCAGTCAACCAATAATCCCCCCGGATCCCATCGCCACCATGGCCAATAATCGCCCAAGTCCCACGGCTCGGACTGTGCACTGCCTCTGGCTATGACTAATGCTCTAAGAGGTGGAGACCACCAATAAGCATCAATGCTCCTGGGCTCCTGCTGCGTTGTATCTGTAGCTGCATATGCTACCCCTCCAACTGCATACCAACTCATCACCTCTCTCCAATCCAAGTCATGACTCAATCCCATGCTGATCCTGCTCTCCTGAAATTGGGAAGGAGTCCTGAAGTAACGACAACTGGTGCCCTCCTGCTGACTGGGATTTGTAACATCTACTATGTCCAAGGGCCCCTGCTCCACTGTGCTCCCTACGAAGAATACCGTACCATCAAGAGGGTACCAACTCATGATCTCCCGCCAGTCCATCTTGGAGGAAGCATCTGATGTAGCAACAACAATTGCATGTGGAACATGCTTGGAAGGTTGCCGCCAACCCGTAATCATCTCCCACTGCCAAACTATCACATCTACCTCCAACATCTCCAGAGGATATGGATCTGTAGCTGCTGTCACGGTACTCGGTGTCTGTGCATCTGACTGCTCCACCTCAAAGGATGACCCCAATGCTAGCCACATATCCATCATAGGCTCAATGTGGGCACCCATCTGTACCTCACCCAAGGGAATGTCATGTCTGATGTCCATAGTGTCCTCCTCTGCTGACTCAGGCTCCCTCATGTGCTGCTCTAGCTGAAGCGTCACAAGTGACTCATCACCCAGAGTATCTCCTATACAGTCCCCTGACTGCTCACCTTGGATACTAGAATATAGCTCCAGTCTACTGTCACCATCCATGCATGACTGCCCTCGCTCCCAGAAGCGACCTCAACTGATCCTATGGACTCATGTGAAAAGGAGTCCTCACCCTGGCATACAGAAGGAATGCCCTCCTGTTCTACCTCTGCCACCTCATCTGCATTGAATATGCCATCCGCCCTCTCGATGAAGTGTCGATACAATGTCTGGAGTCCAGACGCATGCTGGGATGCTACCTCTGCTGAACCCAATAGCCTCTGCTCATGCATGATCTCAACATGCCCTGAGGGAAAAATGATGCATGTCTCCCTCATGACCTGCTCCCCAAGCGTAGGCTCAGTGATGACTGATGCACCACCTCTACAAAGGATCATCTCATCCCCCAACCTGTGGCTGTCAACTAGCACACCAACCCAGTGCCACCGCTGAGAAGTCTCTCGCCTAGTGTGCTGAGGGCCATCCAAATGTCGTGGGTGTGCCTCACGGACCCTGCTGCTCATGCCCCAAGTGCCAAAGGACAACAACAAAATCAGTTGTGCCCATGAGTGATGTAGAAGAGTGTCGGATGTGTGAGTCCTCACAGATACCATCAAGTATCGCTCCTCTGTCTCCTCATCGATCCTGGGTGAAATACCCCCAAAGGTAAGCCCAGTGTCCCTGTCTGTGAGTCTCCCTGGATGCAATACTCTAAGACCCTGCTGTGCAACGCTGTATGCCCTTGCATACCACTGATCATCCATGTACTCCTCGACATGCCACTGCACACTGATGCATACCCCTGTACACTGCTGGATACCCCGAGCTACTGTCGTACCACCCTGTATCGTCTCATGTCCTGAATGTGTCCAGGCATCGGTCACTCCCCGCGTGCTCTCAATGTGATGTAGGACACTCCTACTCCACAATGCAGTCCCACACACTATGGTACACCACCATGCTACTCCATGTCTACCAGTAGTCGACTGATCACTGCTAGAGGCTCCCACACATCCCTGGATGTGATGTCCTAGAGCCGTGCCTCTACAGGTCCGACTACCACCAATCGGTAACATCGTCTCCACCGTCGCATCACTATACCTGCCGACGAAAGGATCATCGCTCCAAATACTCCTCAAGGGGTCCGAGAAGTGAATCTCCCTGTGTGTCAGTAGTGTTACCACCACTGCTCGGCTCTGCTGCATCCTCTGTGCCCCACACAAAGGTGAAGAATCCTTGGCCTCATACAAGGTGCCATCTGGTGGCCTGCCGATGCCTCCTCCTCCGACAAGCTCCTGCCAAGGTGTGCTGACCACCCCGTGATCCCGTGTATGAATGTCATGCCAAGACAACCTAGGGAGTCTGCCCATCATCTGGTTGGCCACTGGAGCTGACCGAAACTGCACATGCTCTACTACTAGGCCAACTGTACTCTCCAAGACATAGTCAGCCGACCTGCCTGGAAAACGATGGGTGATCCCACCTGGATCCCAATGCCAATCTGGGGTTCCTGTAATCCCCATGCATAGAAACTCCTGCTGAGCTACACTCGGATCCATCAGCATCTCCATAGCCCGCTCCACCGAGTACCAACTCAAAATCTCTCTCCATCCAACCTCAACATGTGGATGCTGTACCCTGTGCAACTCTGATCGTCTCATACCGCTATCCAAGTCAACATATGAGATCTGACTGGGTGGCTCTGCCTCTCTCTCTCCAATGGGAAGAGATGACCCAACAATACTGCTAGTCCCATCCATGCATACCTGAAGGGGAATGATCTGATGCTGTAATGTGCCCTCGAGTTGTACCATCAGGGAATCCAGTTGTTCCCCAATGCGGACCAACTTGGCCGCCGACTTGGCACAAGTCACTCTCATACCCTCCAGCTCCTGGTCCTGCAACAAAATGGTCTCCCGTACTGACGCGGCCTTCTCTCTCAAAACTCGAAGGTCCGCCCGAAGCCGATGATACCGCGGTCTGCGACCATCATCCAATACCTCTGTATCTCCCAGTGCCTCATCAATCGTGGATACATCTCCTGATACCTCACCCATCTGTCGTGTGCTGCTACCACCCGAAGACTCGGACATGGCTCCAGTCATCACCTCAGTGGATGGCTCTACTGAGGTAGGCTC
Organism: Pinus albicaulis; assembly: GCA_034641835.2. NCBI lineage: Eukaryota > Viridiplantae > Streptophyta > Pinopsida > Pinales > Pinaceae > Pinus > Pinus albicaulis. Next base: position 399,364,738 of record CM076573.1, read on the forward strand.
TACCTTCTCCACTACCACATCAACCGACATGGCCAAGGAGGTCTCCAATGAGGGTGAATCCTGTGTCACACTAGGTGTAACCTCGGACTCCCTGCAACCCTGTGTTCCCTCATCCTCCAAGTGCGAGGTGACCATTTTAATGGTTTCCCTCTCCGATACTCGGTCAAGATGGAAAGAGGTATCCAACTTATCCACCCAAGCTTTTTCTGAGCGCCTGGATGACCTGTCAAATGTCGGTAGATGGAATCTGTCCACTATGCGCTATAAGCCCCCATCATGTGAGCACATGTTCCCTCTGTGAAAGTTGTGAGGTCTACTAGCTGTGCGGTGGTCATCACGGTGGTGCCTGTGCCCTCGATGATGATCACGGAATCTAATGCCATACTGGATCCGAACATAAGCTCTGAATGAGAGAGCCTTCATGAACGCCGGTCCGAAAGCCTGATACTCTGCAAAAATGTCAGCCATCCGAGCCGGATCTACCTCTCGCTGTACTGCTGTTCCTGTGTCCTCTGGCAAGAATGTGGGCATGGTCGGACGTGTGGGTGTATGTGATGCCATACGCTGAGTGGCATCATGCTCTGGCAAATGTTGGGAAGTGCCTGATCCCTCACCAATCCGAAATCCCCTTGGGGTTTCCCGTTGCCTAACCTCCAGCGCAGTGAGTCTCTGTGACACTTCCTGTATGTATTGGAACGCCTTTCTAAATCTCCTCTCATCATCATTACTTGCCATCAGCTCTTTCTGCGATGTGTCTACAGGCTCCTCAGAAACTGCACGGCTGTTGCAAAACCATACTGCTGCTTAACTTCGACCTCCGATTTACCCACTCAAAACTACTCAGAAAATTCCAGGAATTTGGGAAGGTGATCCTTGCCCAAAACCCAGAAAAACCCAGAAAACGTTTCTTCTAATTCCAAACTTCAAAATTTGACCCTTTATATTTTGACCCTTTTTCCAATTGCGTTTTTGGTACTGCAACTGCTATTGCTCTCCAAAATTCCAGCAAACCTCTGTATGATCTCTTTCCCAATGTCATAGACCACAGGCTGAGCCAGAATTATGCTTTGATACCACTGTAATATCCCCAACGGGAAATAAACAATAATACACAGCAAAACAACAAGCAACTATATAGAGCAAAATGCCGGAACTAGAATATGGAACAAATAGACATAAAAATGCCGGAAATGCTAAGCCATTTTATTAATCTGAGCATATAATGAGATACAATGGATAATCAGAATAAATGCACCTATCCTTGCTCAAGGCAAGTGAAGAACCCTCTCAGAAAAATAAGAAATGGCCGCTACAAGAAACTGCATGCCAGCTGCTGGAAGAAACTGCCGTAAACTACTGCTGCTGGAATAAACTGAAGCTAGGGGCTGATCCCCTTGCCGGAATGAGCTGAAAATCGGCAGACCACCTGAACTCACCACCCCGGACAAAACCCAAAAACCATATACCAAACGGACCACCTCCGAAAATCACCCCCAGAACCCCTCCTCCTACAAAAACGCTATGCCTCCAGGAATAGCGCAGAAGCTCAAGAAACACGCTAAGAAAAGGGCCTGAATCCTCCTGCAAAACCTCCGGCTGACACAACAATCTCCCAAGACTGAAAATGCTGAAAACCACCACCAAATCACCTCACAACTGCGCTGCACCACAATGACTGCGTCCTCCCTGCTGAAACTGCGTCCTCTCTCCTGAACTGCGCAGTCACTCCAAGGGGCTGCTCCTCTGCAAACGTCCACCCAAAATCCACTGCAAATCACCTACAGAAACTGAAGGAAATACCTTGCTCGAGCAGGCACTCGAAGTCCCCCGGAGCCAAGGGTGAGATCTCCGACCGGAGACACTCAGTTCGCACTAAACAGTGCTGCAGACCGACTAAACAACCGGCATGCTGAAGTAGACAGAAGTCTAGCTCTCAATATCAATAACATATCCATAATCCCAAATGGAGTGAAACCCCCACCTTTTATAGTGCTAGCTCCCTCAAAACCCTAACTGCGTCCTTGAGTTCCTCCTTGACCTGCGCAGTTACCTTAGGAGTCTATGTGAGGCCTCTCTCTTGTGTGTGTGGACCCCCAAGGCTTTCCCCTTTAAGTTACAACGTTGCCTCTACTAGGGAAACACTTTATTTTATTTAAGTGAGTTAGACCCCTTTTCTCACTTTTATTTATTAATTAACTATAGTCGGCAAAACTATACAAAAATCAAATATTCCAATTAGCGGTGCTAATTAGGAATATTACAAGCAACCACTATCAACATACCACACATCTTTGTTGTTTTGAGCCTTGAGAGCGAGAGCACAATTATCAGTCTTCTTCTTCTTCCATGTTCGTTCATTCTGTGGCTTCGAAGATTTTTCTAGAGGATTTTCAAGTCTACAGTCTCTGGCTATGTGTCCAAAGTTCCAACACTTGTAACATTCCAAATTATTTCTTAAATGTTCAAATCTACTGATGTTTCGTTGAGCCCTGGGAGGTTCATATTTGACAGATCTCCTGGAATTGTATTGGTTCCTAGGGTACGTGCGACATTCTACAGCTTTATGACCAAATTTTCCACATGAATAACAATAGCCATGAAAAATATGTTGGTACCTAGATGGAAATCTTCGTCGAGGAATCGTCTTCCAAGGATGTTCTTGCGAATCTTGTCCAATGAAGTCTACATGCATGTCAGATCTCATAGGTTCATTGTATTTTGTTGTAGAAGGTCCTGCTTCTTCTTCTTTATAACCGATGCCAGTTTTGTCGTTGTAAGATCGTTGATTGTTGATGAGTTCTTCCAATGCCCTTGAGCTGTTGGCATAGTTTTGGATAGTTTTTCCTTTCTTCACTTCCTCACGCAGCGAAACTACTTCGGCTTCTAATTCTTCCCTTTCTTGGTTGCTTTCTTCCAACTTCTTTTGAAGTGACTCTTCAATGCATTTGTGTTCTTCAACTTCAATTTTGAGACCTTGAACTTGTTCTTCAAGAGTATTGGAATGGATCTTCTCTACCTTGAGCTCTTTTATAAGCTTGATTGCTTCCTTAGAAAATTCTTCTATGGTCAATCCTTCTTCTTCGTTGTTTGATACCTCTTGTTTATTGTGCTTGGCCATAAACAATACTCTCTCATTGGCTTCTTCTTCGTTGTCATTGTCTTCATCGGATGATGAGCTATCTTCTTTAGAGAGAAAGTTCCTTTTAAATCCTTTATTTTTTCTTTGCTTGTTGAATTTCTTAAAGCCTTTCTTTTCTTTTGAGTTGCCATCATACAATTGAGACATTTTCTTCATGAAATTCCAACCTCTGCAGTCAGAAACATATCGTGGGGAAGTTTACCCTTGAATTTTCCCTTACCAATTTTTAGTTTTCTCGTAAAGTAAGCATATTCTCCATCGAAAGACCTTCTTCATCATCTTCGTGGAGTCTCTACTTGCGGGTGCAGTGCATTGATGTTGAGTTCAGCTCCCTTTTTGGTTTTCTTAGATGCAACGAACACAGTTTCTAGATGCAAAGTACCCTCTTCTTCATCAAGTCTCATTTTATATGCTATGAGAACTCCATGTAATTCCTCTTTGATGAGTTTGTCCAGATTCGCACTATATTCTATGACCGATACCTTTGGGTTTAATCTCCCTGGTAACGTTTTGAGAATCTTTCGTATAATAGTCTTCTCGTCAACAAGCTCTCCCAATCCTTCCAGAGTGTTGGTTATTTCATCAACGTGTTGGAAGTATGAAGCAATGTTGTTATCTTCTTTCATTATCAGTTGCTCAAATTTTTCTTTGTAGATTTGAAGCTTTGCTTCTTTAACATTTGAGTCACTTGCATATATATTCTCAAGCTTGTCCTATACATTTTTGGTGGTTTTACAACCCAACGCCTTATGATAAGCAGATTTAATAAGTCCATTGATAATAATATTCTTTTCTTTTGCATCATTTACCAAATTCTTCTTACATTATTCATCTGCGGTTGATGTAAATCCATTTTGAACAGTGTCCCATACTTCGTAACCTTGCGCCAAGATATAGACCTCCATTCTTCCTTTCCAAAGTGCATAATTATTTTCATTGAACAGAGGTACACCATTCTTGGTATGCTCCATGACCTCCTTCCAGCTGTTAAACTGCTATTGAAGGAACCAAGCTCTGATTCCAATTGTTGGAAATACTGAGATAGAGGGGTGAATCAGTATTCCTTTCAATCAGAGCATTAATTAATCTTCAATTATTATCAGTGTTTGTACAATGATAGCACTAAACAAAATGAACACAAATGCACACAGTTTTTAAGGTCGAAACTCTCTCCGGGACAAAAACTACCTGAATGCTTTTCTAATAATTCTCTAATATTCAACTCCAATTGAAAATAAATTTCCAACTTCCTAGAATCTAGAAAAGCATTCTTCTCCAGCTCCCACTGGATGGACACTCCAACGCCCGAGATTCTTCAATAGTCAACTCAACGGATGCCCCAACACCCAATGAACTACAACTCACCCTAGCGCCACCCTACCAGCCTAAAGTTTTCACAGGCTTGAACCTGTTGGTGACTTCATGCACCAGCCTAGCACCACCCTACCACCCTATAAAAGAATAAAACAAGAATGGACTCTCCTACCAGGGAAAATGGTCCACTTTACAATAATATAGATTGATGTAGAAGAAGAAGACACACTAGACAATAACCTCAACTATGACACAACCACCTAATGATGATCCTAGACCTCCCGACACCGCCACTTCAACTCTTGGCAGATAAACACTTGTACAATTTTTACAATGATGCATTTACAATGACTTAGTACAATGATACCTTTCCAATGACTGTATGCGGTGCTGCCCACTTGAAGACTTCATGTGCTGAACTTCTTGTTGCTTTTTTGCACCTTGATTGTTGCTCTTGTCATGTTACCCTCTGCTGCACCTTGCTTTGCTTTGTTGCCCTAGAAAGTTTGGTCCTTCGCAGCCCTTAACAACACATGATCTAGCTTTTTCTTGCCTTCTAGGATCTTGATATTGAATCTGGTGTATCTCTGTTATTTCAGCTCCCAATATGTGATTTTCGGTTCTATAGTAGCGCCCTGAGTCTTCTTTCCAATGCCACAGGTCTGATCCAATTTGGATTCTTCAAGAGAGTTATGCCCAATCTCTCACAATGACCTAATTATGGACTATTTCAGTAGAGCGAACTTGTATGGCGTGCCACGTGTCACTGTTTCTTCATTCGGCTCTGAAATTGATACAGCAAAAACTAAAGTCCGTGCACTATCTGCCACTTTTTACATAATTCCAATCCGATACTCAGAGATAGAGTTATGACGATTTTCCCAAGGTCACTTCTTTGAGATGAAGTTCAGGAGTCTGCAAAAACACTAACTTCCACAGATCATATCTTCGAAAATATTGCGCACCCTGATCTGAAATTTTTATAGGAGCTTCCTCAGGATTTTTGGCTTCGCCTCATAAAAATTTCAGCTTCTGAACCTTCGTAGAAAAAAGTTAGAGCGCAAATGCCTCGATGACCTATTTCAGGTAGCGAAATCCCTACATAAGGAGGATATGAGGATCACAATTTATATAAATGCTCAGGTTGAGAGGGGCTTCAAGTTTCAACAAGTAAACGTGGAAGGGATTTTAGGAGCTTAAAAATTATTAATTATTGACTTTTCAATGACCCATGCCACAACTCCATGGGGTTTTAGCCCACTAACTAGGGTTACAAACTTCAAACATGAATATCTCTCAAACCGTGAAGAATTACATGGCGTGCCATATATCAACCAAAACATCTCGACAAGTAGAAGCTATCAAAAATATTCTTGACCCAGAATATGGTAATTTTGTAGGTCAAAATTACCATGCAAGATCAGGGTAGCCCTTGGTGCTGCTTGGGTTGACATCAATGACAACCACTGATCAACACAATTCAAATTAAAAATTAAATTCATCATATGACAATGACATTTGAAGTCTAAAACAACCATAGAAAACAGAACTAAAAATAAACATAGAAAGCAGTGAAATACAAAAATTGTTTTTTATAATTGTTATTAGCGAAAAAATTCGGAGGACGCGTCCCTCTTGCATCCCCCTTGTGCATCCCCTCGTCACCCCCACAAGAGAGATGCATTTCATCACCAGAAAAACGCCCCCTAGATTTTCCCCAAGTTTTCCAAAAAAGGGGACGTGGGGAAAGTTTCCCCAGGAGTTTCCCCATCTCGGGAGCGTGGGGGAGTGGGGAAGCGCGTCTTCGTGGAACACTGGAAAATATACAAATGGCAATAAACAAGCAGCAACATTTTTTTTATAGGTTTTATTTAACATTGTATATAAATATATCAACAAAAAAAAACACAAACTAGATGAAATAACAAACCATAGCCAAAACTGTTTACATTTTGTAAGTCAAAGAGTTGACACTCATATAGTTGGTGTCTGCTCTCTTTCCAGTGTATGCAGAGAGACTAATGGGCTTTCCCCCCTATTTCAAATGACTTTGTTGGATCATTTCGAGGAGGCTAATTTAAAGAATGCTCTGGATCACAGAGATCACTATGAGAGAAATCAGAAGAGGATAGACCATGATGATAAAAAAATTGTAATTAACTGGTATGGATCTACCTAGCCATGATGAGAACATAGGTCCTAATAAAGCACAGTTACATTCAAGCCATGAGCTTTCCCAGCCCAAAAAGACAATTTGTAAGCAATTGTACTTAAAAACAATTATGTCCTTTTCATATCCGTATATAATTATATCAGACAAATTGAGTTGAGCATAAAATACATAAAGAACATATTATTTTTTATCCTAAAGATGAATTCATTCTCATTGGAAAGTGGCTACCAAGTTAAAGAAGGATGCTAAAATCGAAACAAGGTCAAACAAGCTTTCATCGGTGGGCCATGTTACCTACCAAAAGTGGGTGACCCCTTAGGAGAAAAAATTTCTCCTATCTTGGACATCCAGTCAGCCAACCAGCAGCCCTATACATTGCTAAATATATGATGATATGCCACATTTCTTCGCCATTTGCACCAGTCAAACACCTCTCACCATCCAGCATTCCTCTTGAAGGAAGGTGGGTCACCACTCGGCAAGTACTTTAACCATTTTGAAATCATGTGCTTTGACTGGTTAATATTGACTTTAAATTTGAAAAAGGGGTGATGTGGATGACTGATTAATATTGACTTTAAACTTGTTTTCTCGCCTTACCAAGCGGGTTAGTCTTTGGCCCTAGTTTAGTGGGACCTCCTCTGAGGCTTTAGGGTTATAGGAGGGACACTACTTGGAAAACTTAGATTGAAGTAGTGTGTCCATGACCATTCCATTCTTAACACTCTTCATCACTCCCCTGATTTCACATCCATCCTTCGAGTTTGGTGTCATTGGTTCATTGGGATTGGCACCCTCACATCCATATCCTTGAGTCAGGGCCGGAAAACTATGCCCTAGAGCTTGATGCCACTAAAATAAAGTTAGAAGCATAAAATGGCCACAATGAAAGCACAAGGAAAATTAAAATGCAAAAGATGGTTGGGACATTAATTAACGTGTGGGCAAAAGCCTAGCATGATCTCTACCCTCCTCATTATCCATCACCCGATTCTTAAGCACTTGATGCTCCATCACATAATAAGGAACTCTTGCATGTTCCAACCCTAATGAATGAGAATTTGACTCATCATTAAGTGGTAAATCAATGCTATATCATTAGAAACAAGCTTGGACACCTAAGCTATGCACCTCATCAAAGCATTATCAAAAAGAAGTAAAAGGCGCACCAGAGGGATGGAAAAAGCAGGCCGAGGATAGTGGTAACTCATGCCTCCATGATTGTTACCTCCATACATCTATACACTCAAAATGATACACCTCCATCAATTGGTCCAATGACAATGGCACCTAGCCATGAAACATTTCCCCTCCATTGCCACCATTATCACTAACACCTATGAATTGAAGGGTTGACCTTGGACATGTCACCTCCCCTTAAGGGTTAGAAGTACCTAATAGGGTTAGCCATCCTTAACAAGGTAGGGAACACCTTTACCAAACTTGGTCTAGTTAGACATTTGAAGGTGATCCCAATTTGAAGTCTTATTATGCCCTTAACAATTAAGTATGGTCCACTATGATGCATTTATGGTCATTATCTCTAATGATTAGTAACTTTCACTTGAGTTTGAGATGGTTTTGCCAAGTGGTCCTTCGTAGAGTAGCAGAGGCCTTGAAGGCACACACTCCATGCCTTCACTACATATGATGCCCATGTTGTACCACACATCCGGAGAGCAATAATGACCTTGCAGATACAGTGTTTCCCCTCCATAGCAAAGCGTTAGGCACTTTGATGATTCCAGCAATTGATTGACACCTTAGAGGACCCCCAAATACTGAAATGTTGAGTTCACTTTGCTTGGTGTTAAAGATCTTGATGATGTTCACAATGGACCCAGTGGACATTGTTTGATGGGCATGTCTTGATCTGAGGTCCAAATTGTTGAATTTCCATGACCTTGGGTCTAAGTTAGAGTCTTAAAATCACTGACGCTACCAAACCAAGAATCTCAACCATGAAGTACTTTGCACAGCGGAAATACAAAGCAGTCAAACACACATGCACAAATATACACAGTTTTAAACAAAATTGTATGATAATGTACAATCACCAACCTTTGTTATATTAAACCAAAATCTGAATAATACAACAATCTATGGTATACAAGATACAATGACAAACTAGATGTCGTATCTCGTCCTGTCGGTCCTTCGCTTCCGTACTGCTCATAAGTTGTGCCTTAGTCCATCAAGGCCACAACACGTCGAGACTCCAGGAGGGATCCCTCCTAACACTGTTGCAAGTCACTTATGTAGAGTGTACACGGGATGATCCAATCTATTCTCTGGGTAGGCCTAATTCCCGAGCTCCAAACTGCCAGACTAACAGCCACCTTTGTCCATCAAGGCACTGCACTTCGGCACCAAATTTCACCCAACCTTCAGCTCCTCTTTGTCACGTCAAGATAGCTCTTCTAGGGCTACTTTGGGTAGCCAACACACTACCCTCCACCAAATCATTGGCACCCAATACTACACTGCAGAATCTGCACTGATGAAGGCTCACGATCACCCAATCACCCCTCCAAATTGGCTCCCATAGGCTACTCTTAATCTGATCCAATTCTAGTCAACTTTCTTGACCCAACACACACAAGATGCACTCCAAAGTGCATGCACTAACTCACTGTTTGTGGTCTCTTTGACTATTGCACCTTTGGACTGGTTATGGCACAATACACAGTCCTACCAGCCCTCACAAAATTGTTGCAATAGTCCTCCTTTAGCTGCGGTCACCCTTCTCCAGCCTTCCCTAATCCCCACGTCGCTTGTTCATGCTTTAGCACCCCTAAAAGGCCTTACGGTCCTCTTGTTCTTGCCTTAGCACAGGCCTGCGGTGGCTTTAGGGCCTGCAGCTTGCTACAACAAGCCTTCTTCTTGCTGCAGCAGCCCTTTACAAGGGTCTGCACTTTGCCTTAACCCACAAAACAGTTCAAACTTCCCTCTATGTTGTCTCGGCCTCCAAGAACATGTCTGCAACCTTCTTTTCTGAACCTCGACCTCCTCAAACAGCCCTAGAACAAATCTCGGCCTCCAGCCCTTGTCTTCTACCCTTGCTGCAGCCCAAACAGTTAAGTCTTCTCCCTCAACGAGCTCTTCTCTTGTGTATTTGTTGCACAAAATGGATGCTAAATAACCTTAACATCACCCTCTATTTATACACAAATGAGGGGCTCCACGAGTTAGATGAAGATTCATGTCTCTTGGACGAATTCCTCAAGCCCACATGACTTGTCTTTGTCCAAATATTAATGACACCTTCAAAAATTCATATCTCCACTTCTACAACTCGGAATTCGACGATTCTCGAAGCGTTGGATTCCCCTTTCTGCCCTCTATTGTCTCATGCCATCACATGTAGAAATGTGCTCCCGAAAATGCCCCAAACATGATTGGGTGCAAAACCCCATACTTGGGTTCCAAGCCCACAAGTGACCCTTGTGGTGATTTTCCCTCCAAACCCTGAACCCTACGGCTTGGAGTACCTCCCAAGCTACACAAAAATCAACCCAAATGATGATGGTCGTCCACGAGATGACAAGGGAGGGCTTCTACTTGCACTTGGAGCCCCAACGCTTGAGAAAGAGTGTGCCACATCATCCTTCTAGCAACTTTGGATATGACATAGGGCACCCAGAGCAAGGTTTTTACACATGGAGACAATTTCAGGCATGACTTGAGGATTTCCCCTCAATTGCTGAGTTGATTATGATGATCGAAGATGCATCTTGCCCATTATGTGCATTTTTAGAGCTTTTACTACCATAAAAGGGCATGACGTCATGCTAGAGAGGAGTTTCGACCCACACGTGTGGGCTTTTAGTGGCATATTTTATTACATTGAGTTATTGGGTTGGCTTGTAACCCTTTTTCATATACTCTCAAAATTAAACTTGTCATAGGGCATTTCAATAATTATTATGAATGATTGACCTCGTATAAACAGATGATCGCTCATTTGTAACTTTCCATCATCACTCATGGATTTCGACCTCCTTTAGAGAGCTCGACTTAGCCTTATGTAAACTCGCTACTTATGGAGATAGTGATCTTTATGGTGCTATTGCTATTGTGCTATTGGAGATTGATTTTTGTCTTGGATATGTCTTTTTGGGATTGAAAGAAGGATATTGTTGAAATTTGGTACCGGAGGACAGGTGGTTCCCTAAGGCTTTGATCTTTGGCCTAGGGAAAAGTGTCCAAAAGAATTTAATTTTTTCTCCTAAAGTGACTATAATTTTTATAAAGTCAAATCTAATTTAAAAGTGACTTTAAGTGATAAAGTTACTAAAGTCTAATTTTAATGTGACTTTAATAAAGTCAATGTAAAATTAGGAAGGAAAAGTGACTTTGGAAATAAATGACTAAGTGGGTCTTTATTAAAGTGGGGTGAATTAAAAAATAGAAAGTGAGATTTAAATGAGCATTTAATCTCAGCCCTAGATCTCAATCTATTTCAGCCATTGGATTTAGGGATTCCCAAAAGTCACTTAGGGTTAGGTTAAAGGAGGAAAATGAGGGAAAAGGTCATTCATTCTTTCATGAGAAGATTGAGAGAAGGAGAGCAAGAGGCAAGGGGTACAAGGCAGTGAGAGAAGGAGAGCGACGACTTGGCACACTTTCAAGGGCGAGCATTTCGGCTTAGACCGTGCAGTATTTGAGTTAGCACAGTGAAAGGCAGAATTTTTGGGCACGGTTTTCTAGAAAAGGAGGCCGTACAGCAAGATTGGGCACAGAAATCGAGGCAGCAGAGGGTTGTTCCGTACAGCAAAGTTATGCTGTGTTTTTGGCACGAAAATCGAGATTTTGGACAGCAGCATTTATTGCTGTTTGCACAAATTTTGAGGAGGCCGTACAGCTGCATTTATTGCAGATTTCTGGGCACGAAAATCGAGGAGGCGTACAACATTTATTGATGTTATGTTTTTGCTGTTTGCACATTTTCCGAGGCGGTGGTTAAGCACGAAAAACGAGATAAGTTGTAAAGTCTGTTTGCTGATTTTTTTGCTGAATATTTCTCTCACTGTAAAAAGCATTTTCCAGAAATAAGGAGGAGCTTTCGAACTGGTTTTCCCCAAGAGTTGTAGGGGGTTTTTCCAGGGATGTTGACCAAAAATATGTGTCAAAATGTGTGAATGACTATTTTATGTGTGCTGATATTTATTTCTGCATTTTCCAGCATTCTGTAATTTTTCCAGAATTTGTGTTTTCAGCAAAATTTATTTTCCAGCTTGTTAAATGTATGGATATGGGAAAGGGCATTTAACTATTTTGGAGTAATAAGGTGAAACTGAAAACCGGGGTGGGAAATGAGAAATTTCTACATGGTATCAAAGCTTAAGTGCTGAAAGAGCAATTTGGGACAGCAAGGAGAAAAATACAGCCTGCTGATTTTTCACTCAGAAAATTCCAGCAAGCTGATTTTTTCACAAACAGAATTTTTACCTTTACTACAGCAGTGCTATTTTTCAGTTTTAGGACAGCAGGATGTCTTTGGGACTGAGGATGGAGGATAGGTTGGATGGGCATACCAATTACAGTGTTTGGAAGGAGAGAATGCAGAGTATCTTTGAGGAGGCGGAAGTCTGGGACATAATGGTGCATACCGCACAAAACCCTGTAAATGTGCCTACTGATGCTACTCAGTTGGCAGCATATAATAAAAAGAACAACAAGGGTAAGAGACTGATTCTAGACGGAATCAAAGACCATTGCATTCCTCATGTGAGAAGAAAGAGAAATGCTCATGAGATGTGGACAGCATTGACCAACCTCTACCAGAGTACCAATGAGAACCGAAAAATGGTCCTGAAGGAGAAGCTGAAGAACATTAAGATGGGTAAGACTGATAGTGCAGCTGGATATCTCACAAAGATTACTAATGTGAGAGATGAGTTGGCAGCGATTGGAGAGGCCATTCCACCCACTAAGTTGGTGCGGATTGCAGTGAATGGCCTCCCCCGTTCATGGATGAACTTTGCTGATGGAGTTTGTGCACGTGAGACCCTTCCCACATGGGAGAGGTTTTGGGATGATCGCATTCAGACAGAGATCAGGAAAGGTCAGCTTGGGGCAGCCAAGCCAGTTGAGCAGGATGAGGATGTAGCACTGTTGGCAGGACGCAAGAAAGGCAAAGGGAAGAAGCAGGCTTCCACAAGCAATGGTGGGGGCAAAGGCAAAGGTAAAGGCAAACAGGATAACACACAGAAGGACTATTCCAAGGTGAAGTGTTGGAATTTTCAGAAGATGGGACACTATGCAGTTGTGTGTCCGGAGAAGAAGAAGAAGAAGGGGAAGAACCAGAGCATGGCAGCTTCAGCAGAGGTTGAGGACTTTGCAGATCGTTTTGACCAGGAGTTTGGGTTCATTGCGTGTGAGTCCTCTAGTGCGGGATTATCTGCCATAGAGGTTCAGAGGGAGCATGCTTTTCCCTCGATTAGCGGAGCATCTTCGGGTATCTGGTATGTGGACAGTGGGACTTCACGTCACATGACAGGAATCCGTGAGTACTTCTCAGAGCTTTCAGAGAGTGGCACTGATATAGAGGTAGTACTCGATGATGACAGAGTTGTTAGAGCAGTCGGTGTGAGAACATTGACATTTCAGAGGGAGTCTAAACCTCCCTTGAAAGTGTCAGATGTTCTTTATGTGCCAGGGATGAGGAAGAACCTCATATCTGTCTCAGCTTTAGAGGACAGAGGATATGAGGTACTGATCAGGGGAGGACAGGTGTTGATGTATCCCAGGGGCACTCCAACTGATTCAGCTAGAGTGATAGGTGTACGCCATGCAAAGGTGTACAGGTTTGCATTCCAGCCCCTTTTGGCATTGAGCAGTAGTACCGACAGCAGAGCTAGCAGTTCTGAGTTGTGTGAGATTTGGCACCGCAAGATGGGGCACATGTATCATGGAGCCTTGAGGACTTTGCGGGAGATCACTACAGGTGTGCCAGATTTCAGTACTGATCACTTTGATACTTGCAGAGGATGTGCGATGGGCAAGTTTGCCAAATCCCCTTTTCCCAGCAGTGACAGCAGAGCGACTGGGATACTTGATTTGATTCATTCCGATGTGGGCGGTCGGATGTCTCATGTTTCCTTGAGTGGATATGAGTACTATGTGTTATTCATTGATGATCACTCCAGGAGGACCTGGATTTATTTCTTGAAGACCAAGAGTGAGGTCTTCAAGCGGTTTCAAGAGTTCAGAGCTCTTGTGGAGACACAGACAGGTCGGAAGATCAAGTCCCTGAGGTCGGACAATGGGGGAGAGTACACCCTTGGAGAGTTTGTTGACTATTGTGCGAAGGCAGGCATTAGGAGGGAGCTCACTGTTCCTTACAACCCCCAGCAGAACGGGGTTGCGGAGAGGAAGAACAGATCCATCGGAGGGGCTGCCAAAGCCATGTTACATGATCGGGGGTTGCCATTGTTTTTGTGGGCAGAGGCCTGCAACACAGCTGTTTACTTGCAGAACAGGAGTCCGCATCGTGCCTTGGGGCACATGACTCCGGAGGAGGCTTTTTCTGGGAAGAAGCCTGATATTGGTCATCTTCGTATCTTTGGGTGCATCACATACTCCTACATACCCAAGGAGAAGAGGACAAAACTAGAGCCCACCGCAGAGAAGGGTATCTTTGTGGGCTACAGTGAGACCTCCAAGGCCTTTCGGATTTACATTCCTGCGCAGAGGAAAGTTGTTGTCAGACGGGATGTGAAGTTCGAGGAGGACATGGCCTTTAGGAGGTCACGGGAGTTAGAGTATCTGGATCAGCCAGACCCTCAGTAGCAGTTGAGTCAGTCACAGGGATCCAGTGGGCAGGGATCAGGAGGATCCGGAGGTACATCTATGACGATGTCAGGTCTGTCAGTGGGCAGTGGCTCGCAGAGTCAGAGGGGTGGTGCTACTGCAAGATGCACAAATAATTACGTGAAAGCACCGCCAAAAAGTCCATCGATGGACACCACACCTGCACTTTCAATGCTACAAAGTTCAGTGTGCAAGAGGTTAAATAGATGCATTTAGTCAGGAGTTCGACCCCCGAGCAAGCCGAGGGGAAGGAGGAGTTTCATTCTCCAATGGGAGAAGCATGCTCAGGGAAGAGGAAGCCCAAGTGGCTTCAGGACACCTTGAGAGATGCCACATCTATCGCTGAGCCTAAGAGGCCGGTCAGAGAGAGCAGACCACCCGAGAGGTTTTGTAGCTATATGGCAATGGCTACCAACATCCTTGACTCTGAGCCTTCTAGCTATGAGGAGGCAGCTAGCCAGCAGGTCTGGAGAGAGGCCATGCAGGAGGAGTATTCTTCTATCATGAAGAATGATGTTTGGGAGGTGGTGTCGAGGCCTGAGGGCAAATCCGTGGTTACTTCTAGATGGCTTTACAAGGTAAAGCATGCTGCAGATGGCAGCATTGAGAAATTCAAAGCGAGGTTTGTGGCTAGAGGGTTCTCCCAGGTAGAGGGAGTTGATTATGAGGAGACCTTCGCTCCCGTGGCTCGATATACTTTGATCCGCTCCATTATATCGATAGCAGCAGAGATGGGTTGGAAGATCCACTAGATGGAAGTGAAAACCGCATTTCTCAATGGCTTCATACAGGAGGAGGTGTAAATTGAGCAGCCATAGGGCTTTGAGGTGCATGGGAAGGAGTCCCATGTGTGCAGACTGAAGAAGGCCCTCTATGGCCTGAAGCAAGCTCCCAGAGCTTGGTACTCCAGGATAGATACATACTTGCAGAAGATGGGTTTCACAAAGAGTGAGGCAGATCCGAACCTTTACTATATTGTGATAGGTGGCTAGAGGGTTCTCCCAGGTAGAGGGAGTTGATTATGAGGAGACCTTCGCTCCCGTGGCTCGATATACTTCGATCCGCTCCATTATATCGATAGCAGCAGATATGGGTTGGAAGATCCACCAGATGGATGTGAAGACCGCATTTCTCAATGGCTTCATACAAGAGGAGGTGTACATTGAGCAGCCACAGGGCTTTGAGGTGCATGGGAAGGAGTCCCATGTGTGCAGACTGAAGAAGTCCCTCTATGGCCTGAAGCAAGCTCCCAGAGCTTAGTACTCTAGGATAGATACATACTTGCAGAAGATGGGTTTCACAAAGAGTGAGGCAGATCCGAACCTTTACTATATTGTGATAGGTGAGGAGCCTCTCATTCTGGTGCTGTATGTGGATGACTTGGTCATTACAGGTGCAGAGAGACTCATAGAGCACCGCAAGAGAGATCTTGCGGCGGAGTTTGAGATGAAGGACATCGGCTTGATGCATTACTTTTTGGGTTTGGAGGTGTGGCAGGAGGAGGGGCATTTCTTCCCGGGGCAGGGGAAGTATATTGTGGACATCCTTGGCAGATTCCACATGGAGGATTGTAAACCCATGTCGACACCGATGATCACCAACTGGAAGAAGCTCCATGCTTCGGATTTCGAGTTGGTGGATCCCACATTGTACAGACAACTGATTGGTTCCTTGATGTATTTGGTCAACACTAGACCAGATATTTGTTTTGCAGTCAACACGATGAGTCAGTTTATGTGTGAGCCTAGGAAGGTTCACTGGGTGGCTGCAAAACACATTTTGTGATACTTGCAGGGGACAGTGGATTATGGTCTGGACTACAGGCAGGGGGATGGAGTGAGATTGGCAGGTTACACTGATTCTGATTGGGCAGGTTGTGCTTCTGATAGGAAGAGCACTTCAAGGTGCTGTTTTGGGTTGGGTTGGGCAGTAGTGTCATGGTTCAGCCGAAAGCAGCAGTCAGTAGCATTGAGTTCAGCGGAAGCAGAGTATATGGCAACCAGTCTAGCTAGTTGTGAGGCCATCTGGCTTCGCAAGATGTTGTTTGGCTTATTTGGTCAGCCGTTGAGACCTTCAGTGATTTACTGTGATAATCAGAGTTGCATTAAACTCACAGAGAATCCAGTATTTCATGACAAGTCAAAGCATATCGGGATCAAATATCATTTCATCAGAGACTATGTTCAGAAAGGAGCTGTGAAGCTTGAGTATATTCCCACTGATGAGCAAGTTGCAGATATTCTTACCAAAGCCTTACCATGGGGCAAGCATGTCTACTTCAGAGACAAGATGGGTGTGGTGAGGAACACCTTCCTCGGTAAGAGGGAATGTTGAAATTTGGTTACCGGAGGACAGGTGGTTCCCTAAGGCTTTGATCTTTGGCCTAGGGAAAAGTGTCCAAAAGAATTTAATTTTTTTCCTAAAGTGACTTTATAATTTTTATAAAGTCAAATCTAATTTAAAAGTGACTTTAAGTGATAAAGTTACTAAAGTCTAATTTTAAAGTGACTTTAATAAAGTCAATGTAAAATTAGAAAGGAAAAGTGACTTTGGAAATAAATGACTAAGTGGGTCTTTATTAAAATGGGGTGAATTAAAAAATAGAAAGTGAGATTTAAATGAGCATTTAATCTCAGCCCTAGATCTCAATCTATCTCAGCCATTGGATTTAGGGATTCCCCAAAAGTCACTTAGGGTTAGGTTAAAGGAGGAAAAGGAGGAAAAGATCATTCATTCTTTCATGAGCATATTGAGAGAAGGAGAGCAAGAGAGCAAGGGAGATTTCTGGGCAGTGAGGAGAAGGAGGCAGCAGCTTGGCACACTTTCCAAGGCAGCATTTCAGCAAGACCGTACAGTTGAGTTAGCACAGTGAAAGGCAGAATTTTTGGGCACGGTTTTCTAGAAAAGGAGGTCGTACAACAAGGCCGTACAGCAAGATTGGGCACAGAAATCAAGGCAGCAGAGGGTTGTTCCGTACAGCAAAGTTCTGCTGTGTTTTTGGCACAAAAATCGAGATTTTGGACAGCAGCATTTATTGTTGTTTGCACAGATTTTGAGGAGGCCGTACAGCTGCATTTATTGCAGATTTCTGGGCACGAAAATCGAGGAGGACGTACAACATTTATTGCTGTTCTGTTTTTGCTGTTTGCACATTTTCCGAGGCGGTGGTTAAGCACGGAAAACGAGATAAGTTGTAAAGTCTGTTTGCTGATTTTTTTTGCTGAATATTTCTCTCACTGTAAAAAGCATTTTCCAGAAATAAGGAGGAGCTTTCGAACTGGTTTTCCCCAAGAGTTGTAGGGGTTTTTCCAGGGTCATGTTGACCAAAAATATATGTGTCAAAATGTGTGAATGACTGTTTTATGTGTGCTGATATTTATTTCTGCATTTTCCAGCATTCTGTAATTTTTCCAGAATTTGTGTTTTCAACAAAATTTATTTTCCAGCTTGTTAAATGTATGGATGTGGGAAAGGGCATTTAACTATTTTGGAGTAATAAGGTGAAACTGAAAACCGGGGTGGGAAAAGAGAAATTTCTACAGATATTTCATGAAATAATTGTCAGTTTTTATTGTAAATTTTCATTGTTTTTCATGTAATTAATTATTGCTTGATTTTTCTTTGTCCCATGCGTAAATGCATATTATTTTTGCAAAATCTTGGTTGATTGCTGCATGTTAAATTCATCTTCATTGAAATCCATAATCCTTGAAATCCATAAGGGACCTCCTAGAGAGCTTCCCCTATTTAATTTCTCTCCTCACAAAAATGATAGCTAGGGCTTATTCAAGTAAAAACAAAAAGTTTTCCCTCCTTACTCCAAGCATTAATTCATTATCTCTTAAATTTAGCCCTAAGGACTCCATCACACGAATAAGAATAGGCACTGGCATCCTTGGTGTTGGTCAAAAATCTTCAAAACATAAATATTTTCCTTTCCTTTTATTTTCCAAGTCCTACAACGCATGCCACTAGGGCAAATTTATAGGGCCAAATTCAATCAGGGCATCTCTAGATGAGTGTTGAAGGTAATTGACCTTGAGATTAAGTTCCAGTGTTTTGAAACTAGGTTGGTATGAATCAGATTCGGCCTAGTAGACCGAGCCAGACCCCTACCCGGGTCAACTAGGTAGAGAAATTGGTCCAGCGACCAAATCAGACACTGATTCGGCTGGTTCGATAATGGATCGACCGGTTCGGTAACGGACCGGCCAGTTCGGCCGAGCCCATCTTAAATCGGTCGAGCTAGTCCGCGGGGAAAAAAGGCAGCAACTCGGACTTCAAACTCAAATTTTATTTTATTTTTCTTAATGCCTCTACCCCTCTCCTAAGCCTATAAAATTGACCCAACCCCATAAAAGTGACCCAACTGTCGATTTCTGGTAGTATCAAATGTCCTCTAGCCTCAAGAATTTGCAGGGAGGCTAGGACATATGCATTCTCCAAGACCCAGAAATCGTTTTGGGAAATTCCACCCGGAGATAGTTTAATTAAAATAATTAACTATTTTTAATGGATGTCTAAGTCTAAACTTAAAAAATTAAAATAATTAAAGGGTATTAATTAAACTGGGTGTGAATTTTCTAGAAAAAGATGAAGATCGAGTCAAGCTGATTTGAACCATTGATTAGGATCTAATTTGGGTCGTTGAATGTTCATCGAGAAGATTATAAGAAGAGGCTCAATGGGCACTTGGAGAACACATCGAGTGAGGAATCAAGAGATCGAATTCTCAAGAGAGCAGCGTAGCAGTTGTCGGAGAGTGATCGAGGTGATTTCTTGCAATGAGGGGCAGTGATAGTTGTTCGGTGGAAGATTTTCCTGATCCAAAGAGTGCAAGCCAAAGGAGGCAGTAAAAGCCACAGAGAGACTATGCAGTGCCACGCAGAGGCAGGGCAGAGCTTCAGAGGGAGTCTGAAATATCGCTGAGGAAATAGTCAAGGGTCAGTGCCAGAAGCCGAAGGGTCAATGCAGAGCAGATCTTCAGCTGGAATGAAAATATTCTGCGACAGTTGCTAGTGCAGAAAAGCGTCAGAAGGGATGAAGAGCACACTGAGGGAATTCTGACCTTCGAGAATTTCTTGCCCAGAAATTCTGATTTCCCACGCAAAAGCAGTTGTAGCCAAGAGAAGTTTTGCTCACTCCAGCAGGGAGTGCGTAGAGCCAATCAGCAGTTGTGCAGAGTGTTAGAGGCAGACTTCGACATTGTTTTTGGGCATGATGGCAGCAACCAGGCTGGGAGATCAGGATCGATTGGAGGGTGCCTCCAACTATGTGATCTGGAAGGCAAGGATCTCCTTCCTTCTGGATGAGCACAATCTTAAGGCCTTTATCGATAATGTGGTAGTTGTCCTCGCAGATTCAGATCCATTAAAAGCCTACAAGAAGGATATGGAAAAGGTCGAGAGATTGATACTCGATGGAGTTAGAAATCACATTGTTTCTCACATATCTGGCAAAGGGATAGCCAAAGAGATTTGGGATGCATTGGCCATGTTGTATCAAGGATCTTCCGAGCAACGGAAGATGTACTTGGAGGAGAAGATGAGATCCACGAGGATGCAGAAGGGGGAGCACATAGATCCCTTCCTTATGAAGCTTCAGGAAGTCCGGGATTAGCTGGGAGCTGTAGGGTCAGCGCCTCAGGCTACATAGATGGTGAGATTAGCCCTGAATAGGGTATCAGAATAATGGCAAGTTTTCGTCCAGAGTATTTTGGGCAGAGAAATATTGTCGGATTACGAGGGGATGTGGGTTGCTCTTCAACAAGAGGAGATGAGCCGTGATCTAGTAAAGTGCAAACTAGATGGCAGCAGCAACAGTGGGACGAAGCCCAAGGAGGAAGAGGGGAATGCAGCCCTTGCATCAAAGGGGCAGTAGGAGCAGCAGAAGCGGAAGAAGGACGTCTCGAAGATCAAATGTTTCAGGTGTGGTGAGCTTGGTCACTACGCTACGCAGTGTCCTCGTAGACACAAGGACAAGGAGGAGAAACATGATTGTTAATTTTAGATAACCATGGCATGTTCTATGCTTAATGCAATTTACTTTTCAATCTTTCTTATAGGCCCAATTCAAATTAGCAATCACATAAACATGAAAGTAAATGTTGATAGAACATAATAATAGATCAATAGAAGACAAGCCAAATAATATATCAGAATTTGTAATTCTTCTTGTCCAGCAAATGTAGAGAGAAATGTTTGTTACAGCAGTCAACAGGATGCCCTAGCCAGTAAAGACTTTGGCTAGTCAAACCAGCTCTTCCAACATACAAGATCAGCCTTTCCTTAAGAGTCACACACACCTCAAAGACAGCTCCCAAATAGTCAACGCAAGTCAACAGAAATCAGTCAACGCAGAAGTCAATGGTGGTCAACGTTGCGGTCAAAGGGCTGCGGTCAAAATCAACGTCCCTCCTCGATTTTTGTGCCCTCTAATGCGACCTCCAAAAATCAGAATCAAATCGGAGTCAAAGCTCAAGGGTTGACCCAAAGTCAACACTAGTCAACGTTGTCCAGAAAGCCTTAAAAACAGTCTGAATTTTCTCCAGCTTCAGATTCACACGTGGGAGAGAGAGAAGCCTCTTCTAGGTTGTACGAACCAATTAGATGATGAGGAATGTGTGTGATGAGATAATGATGAAATGAGCATCATCTCTCTCCAAATTATATCCATCAATGAGGGTGTGTAACATATCTTTTGGGGCTTGTGAGCCTACATTACAAATCTGGCCGACCTTGACAATTTGCACGTGTGGAAAATAAAATCAAAATATAAGTTTTGTTCATCCAAATAAGATGATCTTTAGATCAATCTTGCACCTCTTCGAAAGAGGAATCCAACAAAAATATCATCATTATCATAAGAGCAATGTAACATGGAGTTTGGACATAGTTGCCCAAAATTAACACTCCCTCTCAACTAGGGAGAACTCCATCTATCCACCTATGCCATCCTGTCATACAGTACCATAGTGTACTATCATATATCATCCTGTTGTAACATGCTTTGTTGGCTCTTCTTTGCAAACAAACGAGAGTGAGTCACAAAGACATCACACTCTGTTGACCCGAAGTCAGCTTAGAGGTTAAAACCTCAATTGGACCCAAGAGAGTCACATACTGACCCGAAGTCAGTTTAGAGGTAAGAAACTCATCAGACTTGATCCCAAATCAAGGTATTGGGCACATCCCATCCTAGACATAAAGAGTACGGCAATCCCCGATGCATCCATCGGTCATGCTATCGGTCTCTATCCACATTTCCCACATCATTGACCAAATGAGAGGCACTTCCCATGAGTCTGAAACTCCATGGGTAGGATGCATGCGGGTCATAGATCAAAGAGAGGGTGAACCAGCTCAATATCACAATGGTGGGGAAGAACACACCAACAAAGTTTGGAACCTCGCCCTGTGGTTGCTTATAGCTCCAAGAAGCTATCCCCAAGCCCCCTAGAGCTCCTAGAGCTCATAGTCCAACTTAGGCGGAACCCTCAGAATAGGGTTTGTCCACGATACCAAGCTTCTCATGGAAGGTTAACAATTTGACCTTCCCCAGGGGCTTCGTAAGAATATCTGCGACCTGCTCATCAATGCCAATGTGATGGAGCCTTACGGTGCCTCGTTGTACCATGTCCCGAACAAAGTGGCAGCTAATATCAATATTCTTGTATCGATCGTGGAACACGGGATTCTCAGAAAGATGAATCCCACTCTAGTTATCGCAAAGGATAACGATGGTATCTAGCACATGTCCAAACGGCTCACTGAAGAGCTTTCTCGACCAAACAGCTTCACAATAGGCCATACTTGCTGCAATGTATTTGGCCTCGGCGGTGCTCAAAGCAACCGATTTCTGCTTCCTGCTCATCCAAGATATCGAAGCAGAACCAAGAGTGAAGCAACATCCAGATGTACTCTTACGATCCCCACATTGCCTGCCCAATCAACATCGGTATATCCATGGAGCCTCATACTCCCGGCAATTTATCTCAGCCCATGGTTGATTGTGCCCCGAAGATATCTCAAGAGATTCTTGGCACCATCCAGTGAATGTGATGAGGGTCAACGATATATTGACTCAATGTGTTTACTGCAAAACATTTGTTCGGACGTGAGTTAACTAAGAACATAAAGGCCTCCACGAGTTGACGATACTCTGTGGGATTTCCCAACTCGGGCCCAGCAGCACTTCCACACAACTTCTTAAAGTTGAGTTCCATCGAAGTAGTCACGGACTTGCAGTCCACCATCCCAAATCTCTCCAGCAGCTTCATGACATACTTTCCTTGGGAAAGGAAAATCTCACCTGGCTTTTGCCAGACCTCCAAGCCTAGGAAATAGTGCATCAGTCCTAGGTCCTTCATCTCGAACTCGGAAGCTAGCTCCCTCTTACATTAATGAATGAGAGGGTCGGCACCTATCAGGAAGAGATCGTCCACATAGAGAACCAGAATGAGAGGCCTTTCTTTATCAAACTTAAAATAAAGTTTTGGATCAGCATCACATAGAGTGAAGCCCAGCTTCATCAAGTAGTTATCGATCCTCTCATACCAAGCCCTGGAAGCTTGCTTCAACCCATAGAGGGCTTTCTTCAACCTTCATACATATGAGTCTCTATCTTGGACTTCGAACCCCAGAGGTTGCTCCACATAAACCTCTTCCTTGATTGAACCATGCAAGAAAGCAGTCTTCACATCCATCTGATGGAGACTCCATCCTTACATTGCAGCAAAGGCAATGATCGATTGAATGGTGGTGTGGCGGGCAATAGGTGCAAATATATCATCATAATCTATGCCTTCCATTTGAGATAAGCCTCAGGAACAAATCTTTCCTTGTACTTTTCAGCACTTCCATCAACTCCATGCTTGATCTTGTAGAGCCATTTTGAGGTGACAACAGTTTTGTCCTCCGGTCTCGGGACCACATCCCAGACATCATTCTTCATAATAGACTCATATTCTTCGTGCATAGCATCCTTCCAAACTTGATGCTTTACGGCTTCTTCAAAAATTCTAGGCTCAGATTGTACAATAGTACTCATGGCTGCTAGGTACCCTTCATACCTATTCAACTTCTTACTTTCCCAGAATGTTCCCTTTGGAGCAATATGTCTCTCAGCATCTTCGAGAGTGTCTCTTAGCAATGAAGGTCTTTATTGAAGAGGGTGGATCTATAAGATTCATCAGACCTTCAACATCGAGAATCGGTTCTTCCAGCTTCCCTGCTTCTTCTTCTTCTTCTTTGTCTTCCTTTGAGCTAGGAAGATTCCTAACTTTCTTGAGGGCAGCATCTTCATCGAAGGTGACATCGTGGCATGTCTCCACTTTTCTTTGACCAGGCATATAGATTCTATATGCCTTCGAGGTTTCACTGTAGCCCACAAACATTCCTTTCTTCCCAGAAGCATCCAACTTGCTTCTCTTTTCTTTCGGCACATGAAAATAAACAGGACTTCCAAAAACTCTAAAATGAGAGACATCGGGCTTCTTACCAGAGAAGACTTCTTCGGGAGTTTTGGAGTCCAATCCGTAATGTGGGCATCTATTTTGAACGTACACAGTAGTGTTGGCAGCTTCTCCCCATAGAAACTTCGGAAGACCTTGGTCATAAAGCATGGCACAGGCAGCTTCCAAAATGGTTCTATTCTTCCTTTCAGCAACACCATTTTGCTCGGGAGTATACACAGTGGTGGTCTCCCTCTTAATGCAAGCTTCCTTGCAATAGTCATTGAATTCATTTAACTCATACTCAATCCCATTATCGATCCTCAAAATTTTGATCTTCTTCCCTGTTTGATTTTCAACCAAGGTCTTGAAGGTACAAAACCATTTGAATGCTTCGTCCTTCTTCTTCAAGAAATATATCCAAGTCTTGCGGGAGAAGTCATCTATAAAAGTGATATAATATAAGCATCCTCTCAAGGATGTTACGGGCAACATACTAGATAGATCAGAATGTATCAATTGCAAAATATCAGATGTCTTCGTGACACTTGAGGGGAATGGTCCCCTTGTATGCTTTCCTTCGGCACAACCCTGACATACACCTTCGGGCATCGCTGTCACCACCTTCCTTGCTTCGGGAAGGGCTTTGAAATGAAGGTGTGCAAACCTTCGGTGCCATAGCTTGGACTAAAGGGTTGTGTCACATGTCATGGCCCCCAGCGGACTTCCTCCAACCTGATAGAGTGTATCAACTTTGAAACCAAGAGTGCACTTCTTTGAAGTTCCTCTTCCAAATGCCTACCTTTCCATCGATGAATGCCACCTTGAATCCTTTGTCTTCCATTGTCGAGATAGACACTAGATTCTTCTTCAAGTCAGGTACATACAACACATCTTGCAAGCGGAGGACTTGACCTTGATTTAGATGAAGTGTCACAATCCCTGTCCCTTTCACGGGATAGGTGGCATTGTCTCCAAGGATAATTTCCAGATTAGTATCCTTTTCAATCAAATCAGAGAGAGCTTCCTTGTATCCAGTGAAGTGCCTTGAGGCACCACCATCAATCAACCAATTATCCAGCGTATCAGAAGGAGATGCAGCAGAGAGGGCAGATATAAGAATATATTCATTTTTCCTATCAACAATATTAGATTCATCATACCTAGAATTCCTTAACCTCTTGAAAGGTTGCCCATTTCCACTTCGATCAGAGGAAGCCTTCCTCTTTCCTTTGAATCTATTGTTCCTTTGATTTCCATTCCCCCTGAAAATGTTGTTGTCATCATCTCTAGGAGAGTCCCTTCTATTGGGGCACTCTCCTACATAGTGACCAAACTTGTTACAGGTGTAACATCTTCCTTTTTTTCCTTTGGTACCCGCTCTTCCATGGTTTTGAATTCTCTAACCACCATTGTTCCTCTTCTTTGCATGAGCGGTGAAGGCAGTAGGGTCACCTCCATTCCCATTCAAGGAATGGTCTCTCTCCATCGTCCTTGTTTTCTCTTGAGTGCATCTCGTCAACAATTCATCAAAATCAGGAATCACATTGTTATTAAGAATCGTAGTATTAAATACATACCAGTCTCGGGAGAGTCCTCCAAGAGCAATGAGAACGAGCTCTCGGTCAGCTACTTCTTCTCCAATAGCTAAGAGATCATTCTTGATTTCTGTGAGCCTCATAAAATAGGATCGAATGGATTCTTCTTTGCCCTTCTTGATATTCTTCAACTTGTTCTTGAAAAAGAGAACTTGATTAGCATTGCTAGCACCGAACATGCTAACCAACTTATCATACATCACTTTAGATGTGCCCAACTCGGAGATATAAGCAACCAAGTGCTTATGTATAGAATCCCTAATAATCATCTTCGCTTTGATTTCCCCTTTTCTATACTTTGTCTTTGTGGCAGCCAGTGCATTCGATGGAGGCTCATTTATCTTCCCCTGCACATAATCCATGACATCTTGATCTTCCAATACCAAATCCAAAGACATCTTCCAAGCATGATAATCAGCCTTATCAGTCAGCTTATCATCGGATTTGAAACCCTTGTAGGTTGAGGAGGCCATTGGTCCTTGATAAGACAACTTCTTCGGTAATTGCTTTTCACACTAGCTTGGGCTTTGTCTTCACCTTAGCTTTGATTCCATGTTAATTTTAGATAACCATGGTATGTTCTATGCTTAATGCAGTTTACTTTTCAATCTTTCTTATAGGCCCAATTCAAATTAGCAATCACATAAACATGAAAGTAAATGTTGATAGAACATAATAATAGATCAATAGAAGACAAGCCAAATAATATATCAAAATTTATGATTCTTCTTGTCCAGCAAATGTAGAGAGAAATGTTTGTTATAGCAGTCAACAGGATGCCCTAGCCAACAAAAACTTTGGCTGGTCAAACCAACTCTTCCAACAAACCAGATCAACCTTTCCTTAAGAGTCACACACACCTCAAAGACAACTCCCAAATAGTCAACGCAAGTCAACAGAAATCAGTGAACGTTGAAATCAACGATGGTCAACACTACGGTCAAAGGGTTGTGGTCAAAGTCAACGTCCTTCCTTGATTTCTGTGCCCTCTAATGCGGCCTCCAAAAATCGAAATTTTTGTTGTCAAATCAGAGTCAAAGCTCAAGGGTTGACCCAAAGTCAACATTGTCCAGAAAGCCCTAAAAAAAGTCCGAATTTTCTTCAGCTTCAGATTCACATGTGGGAGAGAGAGAAGCCTCTTCTAGGTTGTACAAACCAATCACATGATGAGGAATATGTGTGATGAGATGATGATGAAATGAGCATCATCTCTTTCCAATTTATATACATTAATGAGGGTGTGTGACACATCTTTTGGGGCTTGTGAGCCTACATCACAAATCTGGCCGACCTTGACAATTTGCGCATGTGTGGAAAATAAAACCAAAATATAAGTTCTGCTCATCCAAATAAGATGATCTTTAGATCAATCTTGCACCTCTCTGAAAGAGTAATCCAACAAAAATATCATCATCATCATATGAGCAATGCAACATGGAGTTTCGACCTAGTTGCCCAAAATTAACAATGATCAGCAAGTTGCAGCAGCAAAGATCGAGGAGGAGTTTGCCATGATTGCCCACATACCTCAAGGGGAGAGGTGGGGTAATCTAGTAATGTAGTTCCAGAGAGCAACAGATGGGCAGGATCCTTGAGGAGTCCATCTCTCGAATCAATACCTTGCTACGGGAGCCCATATCAGAAGTAGCAGGATGGACCAATGTTAGTTGGTGCAGAGAAGTGTTGGAGTGACAGTTGCAGTGACTAGGAGTGCCAGAGACTGAGCAGCGCATAGCAGAGTTGGCAGCAGTGCCATTGGCACAGTGCAGAGTCAGCAGCAGCACAGAGGCTTCAGAGGGTCAGCTTAGAAACTAGCAGTAGTCAGAACTCCAATAACAGATGCATCATACTGAACACAGTTGGTTCAGTATTTTGGATGTTCTTCTGTTGCAACAGCAACAGAGTTGCAGTGTAGATGCGGCTGGCGGCAGCAGCACAGATGCAACATTTGCGCAGTAGTTGGTGGGCAGTGATGTCAGACATCAGCAGCGTAGAGGGAGATGATATAGAGTCAGGGTGATGCTTCAGCAGGTTGCATTATTAGAGCACATTCCTCGCTAAGAGGGAGTGTTGATTTCTGGTAGCATCGGATGTGCTCTAGCCTCAAGAATTTGCAGGAAGGCTAGGACATATGCATTCTCTAAGACCCATAAATCGTTTTGGGAAATTCCAAACGGAGACAGTTTAATTAAATAATTAATTATTTTTAATGGATGCCTAACTCTAAATTGATGAAATTAAAATAATTAAAGGGTATTAATTAAATTAGGTGTGAATCTTCTAGAAAAAGACGAAGATCGAGTCAAGATGATCTGAGCCATTGATTAGGATCTAATCTAGGTCGTTGAATGTTCAACAAAAAGATTATAAGAAGAGGCTCGATGGGCACTTGGAGAACACATCAAGTGAGGAATCAAGGGATCGAATTCTCAAGAGAGCAGCGCAGCAGTTTCCGGAGAGTGATCAAGGTGATTTCTTGCAATGAGGGGTAGTGATAGTTGTCCGGTGGAAGATTTTCCTGATCTGGAGAGTGTAAGGCAGAGGAGGCAGTAAAAGCCACAAAGAGACTGTGCAGTGCCACGCAAAGGCAATGCAATGCAGAGCTTTAGAAAGAGTCTGAAATTTTGCAGAAGAAACAGTCGAGGGTCAATGCCAGAAGACAGAGAGAGTTTCTGGAGGTCAATAGAGCCTTGTTTCCAATCAGCAGAAGATCCAACGGCAAGAAGGAAGGTTGCATCGAGTTGTGACGCAGAGCAGCTCATCTCGAGCTAAGGTCAGTGCCAAATTCCCGTGGCAGAGTGAGATTTTCTCACGAGATTTATTTGTGAGTTTTTCCTCTGTATGACTTGTCAATTTCGATAGTCACAGACTTGTATTCAGAAACTTTTGCATCATAATACAAACCCTCAGTTGTTGCACCGGTTTTCCCGCATTGGGTTTTTCCGGGGACATTGTCCAAAAATAACGGTGTTGATTATGTGTTTATTTCTTTCCTGTGTTGTATTTTGTTTCAGCAGCATTTTTATATTTGTGTAGGTTGCAGTGTGATGTATTCAATATTTGTCGTAGATAACTGCAAATAAATTGTTAAGTAAATATTAACAATTAGGTGAATTTTCCAGTTGCTGCAATAAGATTCCAGATTTATGAATTTTCACACCAACCCCCTCACATTTACTCACAATTATTTCATTGCATTTGTGTAAGCATTTGTGAGAAGTTTGTGAAGAGTTGGAGTTGGTTTTTGGAGCAGTAGTGAGGAGGAGCCATGGGTTTCCCCGTCTGACTCTAATTCAGAGTCTGAGCCAGATGATCTTTCCTTGTTTAGCAATAGTGACTAGTGATGTTTTGTTGTAGAGGCCATTTAGAGCCTCCTTGGTTATGTGTTTTTGTTCTGATCTCTATATATTACATGTATTGGACAGTGCGCTGAGTGCCGTTTTGATATAATAGATATATTCATGAGCATACTTTGATCACATGTTGTCTTCTCTCTATATTCTAATGATTTGAGTTTGGAAACATGAATGAAAACCTTAAAAAATATGTTTTTTTAATAAAAAATTAAATATTTAATGTATTTTTTACAACAACCAAGTCATTAAAATCAACTAGGCCGAGTCGATACCGAGTCAGAGTCGAAGTCGGAGTCGACCCTCAGCCAGTTCCGAATCAGAGTCGGAATTTTAAAACTATGAGTTTAACCTTGTTGAGTCATTTAACTCAAAATCTAGGCTTTTGCATGGTTAAAATTGCTCTAAAAGGGCTGAAGTCACCTTCTCTAAGCAATATGTGCCCTAGAAAACACCAACCCTAGCTAAGACTTCAACTTAGGGCATAATTTGAGGCTTTGCCTTCTCCTTTGTTAGTTGTATCTTTTGTAAACACTTTCTTTGATGCGTTTATGCCTAGAAATTCCTTTGTTGCCGCACATATTGAAACCCTAGATCATACATGCCTCTTTCTTGGCTTGGTGTATGAAGCATTGCTCCTTTACAAAAAGAATTGTGTCTTTATCCATTAGAGACTGTCTTTACCTAGCCCATATTTACATCACCCTAAGCCATATAACCTAAAATATCCTTTAGGTGATCACTGGGAGGACTCCATTGTGGTGCAATTCCACTAAAGAGCACGAAGAAGATTGCTTAGGTGACAGTGGCAATCTCCCTCATTGTTGCAACAACGTCTGGCATTCACCTTGTGAGGCCTCTCACAGAGCTTGCTAGATTTTGAGGAAACAGGCCCTTTTAATTGTAAAGATGAATTTATTTTATTGAAATAACTACTACCATGCACCATGAGCAAGGAGTTGCATGTTGCATCACCCGCATGCTTGGCCTGCTTCAGACATTCCCATACCCAAAGAGGACACTCCACCATAAGTTGGTCAAGCAGTTTGTGAGCATAAGCAGCGCTGCACAGCTAGCCCCCTCTTCCTCCTCCCCAGAATGACAAGTCCCCCATGCTCACGCTTGTTATCAGAGACGCAGAAAATCCCTCAGAGCCCAACCCCAGGAACAATGGATTGAAACAGATCATCCCCAACCCTCGCCCAGCAAAAATTATGGATGGTGGCCGACCCCGAAGGACAGTGATAAGCCCTGCCCCTAATGCAGGGATGCTTCCCTCAGCTGCTTAAATTATGATTATCAAAGCATGTGTCTGGTTGTGCGAGTCTTGATTTTGCAAGTGGTGGCCGCTTAAGCAGCGTTTTTAAGTAGAATCCAGTGTGTCTATTTACTGTTTTATATTAATAGCCAAAGAAGCATTTTATCCTAGCAAAAACTACAATTATGGTAAAGAATAAGATTATCCTACCAAACGCAAATATGTTTAAACACATTTTTCCCTGGGTTACAATTATATTTATATTCATAAACTTATACACACATATACATACAAACACACCTAAGTGGTGCATGGATGCAGATGCAAGTTCGTGCAAGGTGCACGAGCGCAATTCTGAAATCTGGGTGCAGAGGAAGGGTCTCTCTTTAGATTAAAGAAATAGAAAGCTTTAAGTGCAAAACAGTATCAAAATGACTTTGGATTTAGTTATGGGGTGCTTCTTTGCGCGAGACCCTATTGTGAAGTAGGGTCAAAAAGACAGGGTAAAGGATCATTGTGGAGGGTAGATTAACCCTCAGACTCCGTAACAACGAATGCACCACCGCAGACTAGGTACATCATGCCGCACAACCATGCATCTGGTTCGTGCACCACATGAATGTGTGCGCTCATCCCAGGAGAGACTGAATGCATCCTGACTTTAGCGACAGACACACGCATAGACGAATTGATAGATTAGTAGAGAGATAAACCTGCACTCCATGCCTGTGGGCTGTATTGGTCCAGCAAGGTGGAGGTAATGTCACCAGATCGTGCGAGAAATAGACAAAGATGTCAATCAAATGCCAGTGCCATATCGAATACGCATCACTGTTTTCGTTTCCCTGGACCCATTTGTCATCGTTATATCCACCCACCATGTCATGGCACACGAGGAGCCTCGGCCTGTTTTCCAGTGACTTTGAAGCTCTGTGTGGGGGCAGAGGTACGGAGGATTTATTAAAAGGGAAGTGAAAGGAGGCAAAGTATGATTTGTCTTCCAGATCCTTGAGAGTCGTTAGAGGATATGAGATGGGCACGCCAGGCTTCTTGGTATCCATGGGAGGCCCTGACACGGAACTCTTTTCCTCCAAGTCAACCTGGTAATCTGCTACTAAGTAGTCCTTGACCTCCACTGCAATGGAGATCAAGGCCCTCACTACTCGCCTGATTTTCCTCTTGAGTGAAGGTGACAACATATAACTTGTTTTCGCTAACGTGGGTAAGGAGGAGATAAATTTGATTTCAAATGAAGGATGCCAAGCGCTCGAATAAGCATTCAATTGCTCTAGCCGATTACTCTCGACCTGCATCTGTAGAGTGTATCAAGTTACAGATGCATATTATCCCACAAATTTTGTCTCGGCTCTATGTGCGACCAATTCTCGGCCGAGATCATCAAATTTATATCTATTTCCAGGGAGCGAAGTGCTGGTCTCCAAAGTGGAGGAGTTTTGGATCAACAAAAGTAAACCCATGCTAGAATTTACTGGAAACACAAGAGGAAAAAAATGAAAGTAACAAAGTATTTTATATAATAGAATAAAATATTTATTAAATTACAATATTATAAGTATAAATTACTATTTTTAAAACTTAAATAAATTGATAAGCATTTCAGATATAAACATTTCACTTGCGAATTAGAACTTAATTTATTAGATATAAAAATTATATATATTAAAGTTTATGAGAATTTTTTTTTCGAACGAAAAAAACATTGTTTTGTATTAGATAAATATCAAATAGTGTATGTGATCATGTTATGTTAAGTATTTGTGTTTTAGAGCTCAAAATTCAGATTTGTAAATTGTATATTATTAGGTTGCTAGATAATAGAACAATCCTAGTGAATAGAGATTAGAAATTGTAGCGTGACATATTGTTTTAGAATTGTCAAAATGAAACAGCATAGTAGAGATTGGAAATTAAGCCTACAGCAAACAGCGTTAACATTAGTGGAAAGTCTCTTCACTGATGATTAGGATCCCTACTGATCGCGCGCGCACTGAAGCGACGGTGTAGGTTTGAATTGCAGCGAAGCCACGGCCGCCGCCATGAGCGCGCCTGGGGGTGGGGAGCCTTCTCCCACCCCGCTGCTTTCATCTGAGCAAGCTTTTCGCAGTCTGTTATCACAGAAAAGGAAGAGCAGCTCGATCCCTGAGGTCCCGAAATTCATCAAAAAGCTGGAGGAAATCCCTGAAATTGCCTTGTCTGAGGAACAACCGATAAAAATCACCCTTGCCCTGGCTGACAGAGGGTTGGTTGGGCAATTTATGGGTCACTGGCCATCCACAAAAACAACTGACGACTAGATCCAACGCAAGTGGAGGCCACAACTGAAAAATAATGTGATCTGCTACGCAGTCAGAAGAGGCTATTTCATCTTCGAATTCACCACCAAAGAAGATCGGGATCTGGTCTTTAGAAATGGTCCGTATTTCATGGGAAATCAGGGTCTGTATCTCAACAAATGGACCCCTGATTTCGATCCTTCAGTCGATGTCCCTAAGGAAGTCCCAGTTTGGGTCTGGCTCCCCAACCTCCCAATTCATTGCTAGAGTTTTCATTCCTTGCAGAAGATTGGAAATGGGCTGAGCAGATTCATTGACAAAGCTGATAACAAGGGCCAATACACCTGCGCAAGAATCTGTGTTGAAGTCGACCTGGAAGCTGGTCTGCCTGAAGCGGTAAAACTCACAGTTGGCGAATGGCACCATTATCAAAAACTAGACTACGAGCAACTGCCTTTCAAATGCAGAACCTGTCATGAACATGGGCACTTCCAACGAAATTGCCCAAAAGCCCCAACAGGGGACAAGGTGGAAGACGAAGGTTGGAAAGAGATCAAAAAGGGCAAGGCTATCCCAAGGCCAACTGAGAAGAAAAATTCTGGGCCTTTGGGAAAGCCCTAGGCTAAACCAAAGACCAAAGAAGCTCCAAATGTCAACACCTCCTCAGGTGAAAAGGTGGATGCCATTGATACCCAAGAAGAACCAGTAGACCTATCGAAGAAAGTAAAAGAAGCTGGTGCAGAATCAATCATCCCTCCATCAGATGAAGATCCTGGGGGAAAAGAAGGTAACGAAGAGCACATAATTCTTGCTTCTGACTATGGGGGAGAATCAGAAGAGATAGACTCCGAATCAGATAGCTCGCAAGTCACCCCTATCAAGTCGGCCAGGGGTCGGAAATCTAAGAAAAAACAGAGAGAGGAAAAAACTTATCTGGATGTACTCCAAGGCTCCCAGAAAACTCTCAAAGGAATGATGAACACCAGATCCGGGCGCAAGCACGACAAGGCTCCAAAAGGAGCCACCTCCCATGCCAGTAAATAATGAAATACGCCTCCTGGAACTGCAGAGGGTTAGGTAGCATGCTGAAAGAAGAAGCCCTGAAAGTCATTGTGAAGTTGTATTCACCTGAAATCCTTCTCATCCAGGAGACGAAGCTGGAGGATCTTCTTCTCCTCCAATCTAGCAAAGCATTCTGGCATAAAGGCCATGAGAGAGCTGTCAGTGCTCGTGGCGCCTCTGGTGGGATTGCCACCTTCTAGGACAGCTCCATTTATGATCTGATTCATGAAGAAAGTTGCCCCCACTGGCTTTTCACTAAGCTCCTCCACAAAGAATCTGGCCATCATGTAAGTATGTTCAACCTATATGCTCTGGTTTTACCAGTAGAGAAAAAAATTTGTTGGGACTCGCTCCAGTCCTATCTTCTTTTGCACAATCCAGAAAATATTATTATTGCAGGAGATCTGAATGTTACACTAGTTGTAGAGGAAAAAAAGGGTGGCTCCCCGGTCAGGGATCCAACTCGAGAATGGGTTGAAGACCTTATGTTGGGCTGGGATCTGGAGGATATCAAGCCCACATCTGGAAAATTCACCTGGTCCAACAAACGGATAGGCCCCAGCTATATTGTTGCTCGTTTGGACAGATTCCTTGTCAAAACCTCTTTCTTGACTAGAGGTCTAATGGCCACCTCTAAAATTTTGCCAAACTCCACCTCTGATCATAAACCTATTTTGCTTGAACTCTCTCTGGATAGAAACCTTGGCCCCATTCCATTTCGATTCAGCCCTCTATGGATCCAGTAGGATGGCTTCCAGGAAGTGGTCTCTGAGGCCTAGAACCGGCGTGTCCAAGGTTCTCCTTTCTTTGTGTGGGAAGAAAAATTGAGGGGTCTTAAACGTGGGCTCAAGGAGTGGGCTAAAAGATTGAAAACTTCCTCCTCCAAAAGAAAGGAGACTCTCGACAGCCTTGTTGTCCACCAATTAGCAATGGAGAATTCCGCTGTCACTCAAAGCCTCATCCAAAAAGAAGTTGATCTGCAAAAAGAGTTCCACAGAGCAAGTACGGAAGAAGAAGAGTTCTGGAGACAGAAGTCCAGAAATCTTTGGTTACATGCTGGAGACAAAAATACAAGCTTCTTCCATAAGTAAGCTGAAGCAAGCAAGCATTTCAAATCTGTAAATGAAATTCACTATCAAAACACGGTGGTTAAAGATTTTGAAGGCATAAAGAGAGCAGCCCACTCCTTCTTCAAAGACCTCTACTCTGCTCCTGAAGACCCTCCTATCGATCCTCATGCCTATCCGCTTAATCTAATCCCCTACTGTGTTCCAGATTCTGATAATTCTATGCTGACTGCTCCGATCAGCATGAATGAACTCAAAAAGGCTTTGGATTGCATGGAACCGGATAAAGCTCCTGGCCCTGATGGGTTCACAGTAAGGTTCTATCAGGCTTGCTGGGCTACAATAAAAAAAGATCTCCTGAGAATGCTCTGGAAATCGCAGTCTTGTGTCAAGATTGGAGGCAGCATAAACTTGGCCTTCCTGGCCTTGATCCCGAAAGAGAAAGGCGCCTCTGATTTCAGCAGGTTCCGACCCATCTCTTTATGCAATACCAGTTATAAGCTGGTTACCAAAATCATTGCCACTCGCCTCAAGAAAATACTGCCAGACATCATTCCTGAAAATCAAGGAGGATTCATTAAAGGGAGGAAGATTCTGGATAACATTGTGCTGGTGCAAGAAGCAGTCCACTCAAGCTTTCACCGCAATGAGAAAGGTATGATGATTAAGCTAGATTTGGCAAATGCATTTGATAGGGTGAGACATGATTTCTTGTTTACTGTGATGAAGAATCTGGGCTTCTCTACTTCCTTCATAAACTGGGTGAAAGCATGTATAGCCACCCCTTGGATTGCGCCTCTGGTTAATGGTCGTTCTTCAAATTTCTTCCAAGCCTCAAGGGGCCTAAGACAAGGTTGCCCTTTGTCCCCGCTCCTTTATGCCATTCAAGCCTCTATGCTCAGCTTCCAGCTTGCTAATAGTCAACAGATCCAATCTCTGCCTGGCCTTAGAATGGCTCACAACACCAAAGACATAAATCATGCCCAGTTCGCGGATGATACATTACTGCTTGGAGGAGCTAGCATAAACTCTGCAAGGTCCTTCAAGACGGAGCTGGACATTTATAGGGAGCCCTCGGGCAGCAAGATCAACTATCTAAAAAGCACAATCTATGGCTGGAATTGCTCGATCAAGGAATTGACAGACATAGAAAGGCTCTTAGAAATGGAAGGAACCCGTAACTGGGAGTCATTTAAATATCTGGGGATCCCTATCTTCAAATCTAATCCTAAAGTAGCCCACTGGATGCCCCTGCTAGACAAGTTAAAGCTCAGAATTCAAGCTTTGGGAGCCTCATGGTTGAATAATGCTGGGAAAGTAATCCTTATGAAATCTGTTCTTATTAGTTTGCCATTATATCAACATTCCATACTTCTGGCCCCTAAAACCTTTATCAGTAAAATGGATGGTCTTCTTAGAAGATTTATGTGGGAAGGGGGGGAAAATAATGAACGAAGGCTTCATTTAGTTAACTGGGACACTCTTAAGAAGCCTTTTTTGGAAGGAGGTCTCCAAATGCGCGATCTGGCTGCCCAAAACCTTGCTCGGGGCTCCAAGATCCTTTGGAACATCGTCTCTGGCAAATCTGGTTGGAGTAAAAGTGTTCTGTGGAAAAAATATTTCCATGGGCAGCGGCTGAGGTGTCTGGATCAGCCCCCAAGAACAACCAAAGGATCTTCGGTCTTCAAACTCTGTCTCTCTGCTTTGGAGCACTTCAGCCAAAAGCTTTACTGGATCCCAGGTAATGGGAAAAAAATTAGAATTTGGGATGACCCGATCCTAGGTGATTAGCCTCTAGGCTGGATGGAGGATCTAGTAAATATTAAAGCTTGGCTTCAGGCCTGTAATTTTATCTCCCTTTGGGACATCTCCAATTGGATGGATGGTCTTTGGGACAGTTGGAACCTAGGGGAAGTTCCTCATTGGCTGGAAGGAGAAGCCATGTTATTGTTGGATATGCTCCAAGGTAAATCTCCAACAAAGGCTACTTCTAAGGACTAACGAGGGTGGGGCTCGCTATCAGGCTCATACTCAGCTTCTGAAGGCTACAAAAGTATGATGGCTATCCCAAATGTTCCTCCGGATCCAATTCAATGGAAATTCATTTGGGCCTTTCCCTCCCTTCCCAAAGTTGACTTCTTCTGCTGGAAGCTAGCACATAACAGTATCCTCACAAGAGAAAATCTACGTAGGCGTGGTATGGCAGGGCCATCCAAGTGCCCTCTATGTGTGTCGGATGAAGAAACAGCTAATCACCTGTTATTAATCTGCCCCTTTGCTCAAGAAGTTTGGAGAGGTGTCCTAATGCTAGGATCCGACAGAGTTGAGCTTCCCGGAAATATTCCAAATCTTCTTCGCACCTGGGCAAATTTATCTCCGTTCTGCCTCTCCAAAAAAAGCCTTCTCAAGACTGGCTGGATGTGGATTCCCAAGTTCATATGCTGGAAATTGTGGCTGGAGAGGAACAATAGAATTTTCAGGGATGAGAGTTGTAACCCTGCCAGAGTTATCTCTAAAATCAAGGCTCTCTTGGGTGAGGTATTAGAAGCCAACACTACTATCAGAAACGATATGGCTCTGGACAGTGAGGAGAAACTCTGGCTCAATGAGCTTGTTCCAAACCAAAAGAACAGCCCAATCCCTCCTGCAATTGCTCATTCTAGTTGGGAAATCCGTCTGGATGAATAGGAGTTCATTAAGTGGAGATCTGCCCTGGATGACCACTGTCTCTTCTTTGACGGGGCCTCTAAAGGTAATCCTGGTGTAGCGGGCGGCGGGGGAGTTATCCTGAGTCCTGATGGCTCTACCGAGGTGCGGTTTGCTTGGGGCCTGGGCATTGAATCTAACAACAGAGCGGAGGCTCTTGCTCTGTGGCAGGGTCTAAATTTGGCGCTCAAGAGAAACTTCCTTTCTATCTCTGCCTTTGGAGACTCCAGGATGATTATTCAGGCTATGAAATCACATAAGAAACCTGCTCAGGTTTGCTTAGCCCCCATTCTCAATAAAATCAGGCTTATTCTGCCTAGGTTCCACAAAATCTCTTTCTATCATATTCTAAGAAATCCGAACTCTCAGGTGGACTTGGAAGCCAACCTAGGCTCTCTCAGGAGTAGGAGATATTTGTCAGTAAATAATGTCGATTCAGTCTGCTGCATTCCTTAGCCACTTTGAAGACTGGCTCTCATTATCTTCAGGCACTCCTCTGTTTCCCTTTGCTACCCATCTTTCAGTACTCTGGGATCGGATCAACTCAAGTAGACTGCCGCTTAGGATCATGGACTCTGTCTCAAAAGCTCATTCAAGTCGTTATCCCTCCAAGATCGGCCCCCGTCCTCTGTTAGCCCTCACTGTTGTCCCAATTTCTCATCTTCTGGACAGATGCAGGGTGGATTTCGAAGACAGTTCCAATAGCAACCGCAGAATTGCTATGGCTGCGCATCACTTGGGTTCAGCAAGCAATGTCAGCAGGAGCGATGATTCACCTCCTGGCAATTTAAGAAGAAAGGCTAAGGATCTGCATGCGAAGGCGGATGAAGAACAAGAGGCCCTACAAATTCAATCTTCAACGCATAACCTTGCTCCCTCTTGCATTCTCTGTGCAGCTCCTCTAGCTGTACTGTCCATCAAGCGACGCTCTCCCTTTGGTGTTCCCCATCCCTGTAACGGGAAAAGCAGTCCTAATCGCTGTAAATCGAAAAGCCTCTACAGTCAAAATTGTCCTATAACAGCCTGCGGTAGATGGTTTGCCGCCATTTAATAAAAAATTATTCGTTGTTGTCTAAAAAAACATTAGTGGAAAAAAAAGGAATAGAGGAAAGGCTCATATTTGTTTGACTCCTAAGGAGTAGGATTATGGGAGTTGTATGGAGTTGTCTTCCAATAGTTGACTTTCCCTAAAATGCAGTACATATATGTGCCCAAATTGTTCATGTAGTCCCTTCTTTGAGGGAGTGTTTTCCTTTGTATTTGCCTCCCTGAATATGTGTTGTATTTGAGGGCAATGCATTTGGTGAAGGAGGTATTTGATTTGTCTTATCCAGCAGACCAGTGGAGGAGGAAGAAAAGTGTTGCCATTTATCCCATCAATGACAGTTAGGGAGTCTCCATATGTGTGAAGATTCATAATCTGCATATTATAAGCGATCGAGAGCAAACTCCAAAGTGTTAGTACTTCTACTTTCATGTTGGGCCCAGGACCGCCATTCTAATATATATGATGTTGATTACTATTATTTAGTTTTATCCAGGCACCACAGCCACATGCGCCCCATTGTTTAGCTTCATCGAAAAACCTTGCCATGAGGGACTAATGGGGAGGAAGGTGACAGAGAGAAAGGTCCTTGGTGTTGATAGCAGGGGTAGTATAATTATCAAGCCAGTTCATGATTCTGCAATATATGTGGTTGTGTTCTATTGACGTGCCTTCAAAGAGAAACGGGTTCTTGGCCAGCCATATCTCCCAAAAAAAGAAGAAAGGAAGAGATTGTTACTTATAATCATCCCATTCCCAAGCTCGAATGTTGTGCATTATATTTTGTGGTTGTCATTCCATGTCATTTAACAACTGAGAGAACAAACGCCAAATAGACAAGACATAAGGGCAGGTGATGAACATATGTGTTACCGATCTGGACGCCACGGTGCAAAAAGGGAAACGTCCCAAACCTTAGAAGCCACGTTGCATTAGGTTGTCCCATGTGAGGATTTTGTTCCTCCAAGCAAGCTAGGTAAATAGTATGATCTTGTATGGGACTGGTTTTCTCCATATATTTCTGTAACATGTGATTTCGCTCAAATGGAGATTATGTGTGATGATGTTGTTATAGATCTATGCAACCACTATTGACTGTCCTCTCATTTTTCCTGCCCATACAATTATGTGTCCCGAATCTACGAGACAAAAGCCAACCGATCTTAGTATGTTAATGAAAGACTATCGTGGCATGTTGTCTATCCGAACAAACCCATCTCAATGGGAAGCTTCCATATCTGGCAGCCTTGTTGCCAATGAGAGATAATTTGACTTGAAAAAAAAAACCTTTTTGAAATAATGCCTATTGGAGACGAGCATCAATTCCGGCCTTATATTTATTTATGGAATTTCTGCATAGTTTTTAATAATTAGATTGAAATTTATGTGTGTTTGATTGTTTTTTAAATTTTTTTTCTCATGGTGAACGTGTAACTTGTCTTGAGAGGTCTAACATCAAACCTAGTTGTTGTCATTATAATACCAAAAGTATTGTTGTCATTATAATACCAAGAGTAAATATATCAAGAATTTATGACATAATTGATAAGCATTTAAAATTTAACCATTTCGTTATTGCTAAATAACATTGAATTTATTAGATATACAAATTATATATATTAAAGTTTATGAGATCAATAAATATTTATTTATTATTTTTAAAATAATATATTTATTTATGGAATTTATGCATAGTTTTTAATAATTATATTGAAATTTATATGTGTTTGATTTTTTTTAATTTTTTTTCCTTGTGGTCAATGAGTAGCTTGCCTTGGGAGGTCTAAGATCAAACCTAGTTATTGTCATTGTAATACCAAGAGTAAATATATCAGGAATTTATGACATAGCTAGAATAATTGAACCTTATCACAAGGACCAAAGATTCTCTCATGACATTTGAAACCTAGTGGAGGGATAATATCCCATTGTGCATGCCCCCCACTCAGTGATTTCAAGACTAAACTTGTCCTAGTTTGATATTTTTGGACTCCTGCGATTATTTATTTATTTTTGTAAGCTTGGCAGGACTACATCTTCATCATGTCCAATGGGAATTGAACGTGTGACTTCACTTCAAGGAGTGTTGCGGAATTGAATCAGTGGCTTCACATCAAGGAGTGTCTTAACAGAGCATCCGATCACCATCTTTATATTTTTATTTTTTCCTTTCCTCCTAATTTCTTGATTTTTAATTTTTATTATTTATTTGTATTTTTTATTACTAATAAACGATTAATTACTTTATTTTCTTCATTATTATTAATTTATTTATTTACTTTTATTTTATATATTCATTTAACCATTTATTATTTTTAATTATTTTTAAGTTTTTAGAATTAATTGTTTTGAGTTTGACTCGTATATTATTTCAATTTGACTCAAATATTCTTTATTTAAGTTTGACTATCTATTATTTTTATTTATTTTTAAGTTTTTATAATTAATTGTTTTGGGTTATTTAAATTAGAACCAAATATTATTTTTATTTTAGATATTCAGTTCATTCAAATTTTCCTTTTGATTAATTATTTTCTTTAATTCAATATTAACAACTGTATTCTAACAATTATTTCCTTATAAAAAAATATATTTATTAATAAATAATGTTTATCTAGTCAAAACTAATTGCTATATTATATTTGTTTTCATCTATTTAACTAGATGCCAAGATCTTATTCTTCATCTTGTATGGAAAAGAGGTCAAGGAAAATGATTAATGAGATAATACCTTAACACTTATAGTATAATGTTTAGCAATTACCTCTAAGTGCACCACTAATATGTTGGGAAATTGTCAAATCTATCTCCATAACCTCTCTCTCTCTCTCTCTCTCTCTATATATATATATATATTATTTTCAAAAATTGTTTTAATACAAAATTATGAATAACATTTTAAAAGCTCTAGTTTTTTTTAATGAAAACTAAAAACAAGTATAATAAATATGTAATAATGATTAACAATAAATTTGTATAATTTTATAAATTAAATGGGTAATACATTTTAATAGGCATTAATTCATAATAATGATACATTTCACATTATTAAAATTTAGAAAAGTTATAAAAATTAACTAAATTATAATTTTATTTTAAATTATTATCATTATTAATTATGAAAGGAATTAACATATGAATTAAACATATCAACATGTAATAAAAAAACATAGCAAAGTAACAATAAGCAATAAAATTTCATATCAATACAACATTTTTTTCAATTAAGTTGAAAAGTGAAAAGGGCATAAGTACATTTGAAATAAAAGGGCATTGGAGACGTTCAATAAACTTAGTTTCTTTAACAACCTTAGACTATACATGTGTGGATTATGTCTGTGTAGTCGCATGAGGCATGGAAACATCAATAGGACACAATGGTTGAAATCCCAGACCCACTTGAAAGGGACTGCGACCAGTCAAGCTATGGAGAGATATGTTATAGCTATGTTGCACATAAGGAAGGCTCTCATCCCATGTTCGTGGATGCTTGGAGTTATACATGCGAAGTATGTGCACTATCATCCTATTGATGAATTATGTTTGACCATTAGTCTAGGGATGGAATGCATCAACTTGGTGAGCTTAGAAGCCAATAGTGTCTAAAGGCTCGACTAGAATATGCTCAAGAACCTGTTATCCTGATTTGATATAATGGTTTGTAGGATCCCAAAATGTACCTACACTCGTTCAAAGAAGAGTTTGGAAGTACACTCTGTTGTGATGTTATTCTTGCAGGACACCAATATAGCCATTTTAGAAAATCTATCCACGACCACAAATACATAGTCATTACCATGATTGGTAGAAGGGAGGCTAGACATATAGTCCATGGAGATGGATTCCCAGGACTGGTTGGGAGTAGGAAGAGGATTGTACAAGCCTTTTTTCCTGATGATTGGCTTGGTGATGGCAGTGTCAGAACTTATATATTTTCCAGGAACATGTCAGAGTTTTTGCCAATAAAAGTGCTTATGGAGTACGACCACAATTTTCTCCACGCCAAAGTGTCCTGCAACCCAACTATAGTGCGCCTCCCAAATCAACTTAGCACGCTCACTTGAAGGAACACAAAGGTGGACTAGATATCATAGTAATGCACCATGGAGGTGGAAATCGGGAACTTGATGGCCATCCACTAGCATATGGTATGCGGTGGCGAACTCTGAATCATTTTTTTACAGTTGCAGCCATACAGAGGTCTCGTGGCCATAAAAGTTGAGAAAAGTAGTCAGTGTTGCAACTGGGGGCCAGCTGAGGCAATCTGAAACATGATTGGTGCTACATTTTTTATATTTAATGTTCAAGTGGAATTGTTGCAAATATGTAGAACACTTCTGATGGTGATTGTTCTACAACTTCCCTTGTGTTTGTATAAACTGAATAGGTCGGTGATCAATGTGGATGACTATCTCCTTTCGCGAAATTTAATGTTTCCATTAAAAACAAGTGTGCACAATAGAATACATCTCTTTATCATAGGTGGGGTACTTCCGAATTGTGTTGGAAAGTGTATCATTATGATAGGCCACTGGATGCCCATTTTGGGTGAGGATTGCACCAATAGCATATTCAAAGGAATCTATCTGAATTTCAAATG
Organism: Pinus albicaulis; assembly: GCA_034641835.2. Lineage (NCBI taxonomy): Eukaryota > Viridiplantae > Streptophyta > Pinopsida > Pinales > Pinaceae > Pinus > Pinus albicaulis. Next base: position 399,407,613 of record CM076573.1, read on the forward strand.
GTTGTTGCAGGTATGGAAATGTGAGTATAGGTGCAAATCATAGGTGGTACTTTAGTTGAATAAATTCCTTCTGTTGGGACTCATACTAGGAAAACTTTTCTTTCGCTCTGCCCTTGGTAATCTAATTCAAAGGCCAAGTGATATGGGAGAATCCCAACATGAACCTCTGATAAAAATTTGCAAGGCCCAAAAAGCTATGAAGCTCTATTAAAGTGGTTGAGGCTGGCTAATCCTGAATGACTTAGATATGAGCCATATCCACACACGTGCTTTGTTCATCTATGATGTAACCTAGATACTGGACCTGGCTCATGCCAAAGGTGCATTTCTCCAAGTTGGAACATAGTTTGCGTTGCTATAGGTTTGAAAGACCTGTAGAATGTGTTGCAAGTGCTCCTCCCAACTCTTGATGAAGATGAGGATGTCGTCTAGATAAAAAATCACGAACGAGTTGGTGAAGGGCCACAAGATGTCATCCATCATCCTCATAAAAGTAGCAGGGGCATTTATCTTCCCGAAGGGCATGACCAACCATTCAAAAAGGCCTTCCTTGTATTTGAAGGCAGAGTTCCATACATCTGTGGGCTTTATTGGAACCTGGTGATAACCAGACTTTAGATTTATCTTGCTGAAACACTTGTCCCCCTTGAGCTAATCCAGAAGGTTATCAATATGTGGGATTAGATACCTGTTTCTGAAAATGATTTTTTTTTAGTGCCCAATAATCAATGCAGATCCTCTAGGTCCCATCATTCTTCTATACAAGTAAAATCGGTCTCCTATAGGGTGAGGAACTTGGTTGGATGTGCCCTTTTTGCAACAACTCCTGGATTTGGCACTTGATCTCTTCATTTTTCAGAATGGAGTGGTGGTATATCGACCCATTGGGAAGAGGTGCTCCAGGAGTTAGATTGATCAAATGCTTGACATGACAGTGAAATGGTACCCATGTGGGCGGGGAGAAGATGTCCATGTATTCCTCCACAACCTTATCCACCCGCTTTTGTTGCGTGGAGGAATCCTTCCCTGGGGCCATGGACATGGCCCAAATCTTCACCTTCCTTTGAGATTGAATCAGAAAGAAAACAAATTTCCCGATCTTGGAGATGATTGTTACCCAGAGAAATGCCTCTTGCGGACAAGAGTGATCTCCCTAGAATCCTAATGGAGAACTAGAAACAAACAAACATGAGAATATCTCTTTCCCTAAGTTAATTGTTTTCAGATTACTAAAACTAGGAGAAGAGGATGATGCTCTTACCTTTTCTGTTGGTAAAAGTTGTCATTGATATCAATATGGCATTGTTGGAGATGGAAAATATTATTGTGATACATAAATAACCCTAACCACATGAAAACCCTAGATTAAAACTCTATGTTTGGAAAACCCTAATGCTTAACCTAAAAGACCCTAACCCTTATGCTTGTTCTAAAAACCCTAACCTCGTCCTTGCGAACAATTTTATAATTCATATATATATAAACCCTAGGTGTCATAAAGCAAAACCCTAACCCTAAAAGCTAACCCTAGCCTTTATTAATGAAACCCTAATGGACATGGATAAAAGGGCCAAAAATTATATATGATATACATATATATATATATATAATACAATAAAGTATTTTGGGCATATATATACCTCTATATATGATAAACATATATATTATATTTATATAACCCTAGATTTAATCCCACATATGGTGATACACACGGCTACACACGGCTACGTTGGCTTGCCTCTTATCAAAGTCGGCTCTCGTTCAAGTTTGACATTGAATTTAACCATGTAACTCCGCATTGGTCCCCACACACCCATGTCCGCTCACATACATCGTGTTTTTTTTGGTGATACACAGTTCAATTACACACGGCTACGTTGGCTTGCCTCTTATCAAAGTCGGCTCTCGTTCAAGTGTAACAGTTCTATCATATAAAAGAAACAAGACTCAATTTGGTTTGAGACAATCTTGGCAAGAAGAAACACAAAAGAAACGAGTTCACATCACGTTAACCAGCAAGAAGAGAAAAAGGTTTACGAGCTTTTTTTTAAACGTTGGAAGGCATTCTTGAGTTATTTTCTGAAGCAGATCTACACGAGGTCGATTCTAGGCATACGATATGGTGAATCCTGATATATACATGATTTATTGAAGCTCAGATTTGCGGTTAATGTTGGGAAATTAGGTGTGGCATCTGCGCAGGTGAGTATATCGAGAGTGCACACATCATTTTTCATAAACCTTGATGTTATCCTTTCAATTGGACAACAATATATATCGACAGTCAATCGAAGATTGCGAGTTATAGGAAATGTCGAGCGGTGTAAAATTCATCGCCATGTTTGCTTCACTGCTTGGCAATAATTATATAACAGAGGTATAATATACTTTGTCCTATCGGTTATGATACTTAGACCAGTAATAATAGACCTATAATGATAGACGCACACCTGTGATGCCAGATGTCACTCGGACTTGAGGTGACAGATTTGTTCTTTTATTTGAAACAAAACTAAAACCTCATAATTGTAACTATCACTCTCGGATCTGAAGCTCAGACTTCTTACAATACAGTGGCTCAAATCAGGTTTAAAATGGAGTGGCTCGGACTCTTTTGACTTGTATTAAATTATAGTGCTTCGGATTTTTTTAAGCTCATCCTCAGTCCTGTGCTTCGGACCTGTTGTAGCTCGAAATTAGTACAATATTTTGGACTAGTTGCTACAGCTCAAACTTGCTCACCTTCGGACCTCTTGTAGGTCGAATTGGTGCAATAACCTAGGGACTGCGGAGCAGTAATGTCCCTCATATAAACCTCGTTTGTGGAGTTTTCATTGCTGTGGCGCAAGTGTGAATATATAAAGGATTGTCATAAGCTTGGGTTAAGTGGTGGTCTAGATTGTGATTGAAGCATTAATACTCTTATACCTACTGTGAAGATATATCTATAGTGAAGGCTAGTGGTGGAGACCATTTTTAAGACACCCTTGGAGAGTTCTTGGGTGAAGCATATTGAAGACACTTTGAAATATTCTTGAAAACATTCTTTGGAGATCATGATGCATCGTCGTTGAGGGCCCTCATGATGTAACCTTGAAGATTTTGTTTGGGTATAATGAAGAGTTGTGATGACAACTTTTGAGATAAAGTTGCCATTGATGAAGTGATTTGGAGCTTACGTGAAGGGATTATTGAAGGTGAAGATTTTTTCAGGGCAGGTTGTAGAAGATAGTGGGAACCTTGAAGAATTGTTGAATCTATCTTGAAAAATGGAAGATAGGGTTGGAGCCTGTACCATAGATAGGGTTGGAGCCCTAAAGGTTGGAGTCTCGTGAAGTCCAAGTAGGTGCTTGGAAAAATACAGGTTGGTGCTTGTAAGGATTCAAGATAGGGTTGGTGTCCTAGAGGTTGGAGTCTCATGAAGTCCAAGTAGGTGCTTGGAAAAGTACAGGTTGGTGCCTGGAAGGATTGAAGATTGGTGTCTTCATCTAGGGTTGGAGCCCTACACATTATCGTACTTGATTTATTGTAAAGAAGATATTAATAAAAGCATTAACTCTTATTGTTCATTTTGTGTTCTAATTATAAGTGATCTAACTGGTAAAACTAATAATTGAAAAGAAATATTGATTCACCCTCCACTTAGTATTTCTAACATTTTCAACGAAATGCCTGATGAAGACACCGCACTTTGTTCCGATGAAGCTCCTCAATGCTTAAGAGAAACTTGCAACCACAAACATGCAAAGGATTAAAGGCATTTGCAATATAATACTAATATAAAAACAAACTTTACCTATTGATCAAGGAAATTAGGAAATGAAATTGTTTTAATGAGTATATGAAAACAAATCATTCACAATTCCAAGAAAACAAAACAGTGAGAAAAAGTATCCAAATGTATTATCAGAGAGCAAAGAGAAATCTTACAACCAAGCCTTGATGTCATATAGGTTCCTCCCGAATGCTTCCAATCTTCCTCCTTGGTTAACAAACTCTCCAATCCAAAAATACCATCATAAGACTACTATATGTGATCTCCCCTAACTATGAAGTCTCAACTCAATTTATAGGAGAACCGAGGAGGTTTCAGATCCACCAAAGATGGGCGAGATCCACAAATGAGGGGATTAGGGTTCCATGATCCAAGGAAATTAGCTCTATGATTGGAGGGGTTTGGCTTGAACTGATATGACTCAGAAGCTTCTAGTTGGGATATATGTGCCCAACTATGCTTCTAGATCTCACTTTTATTTTTTACTTTACTTTGAGTTAGTTGCATAGTTTTTAATGGAAAACAGGGAGCAGAACTACGCAGGGAATCTTTGCAATAACAACGCATGCGCAGGAAAAGATTGTAAAATGTGTGCAAGCCATCTTTAAGAGTTTAAAGAGTCATTTTTCAAAAAATTCATGACTTGGTCAAGGAATATAAATGTTGACTTGCAAGGGAGTATGAGTATGGATGGTGATAGATCCATTTTGACTGTCAATTGTCATGGTGACAAACTAATGTGTAACATATTGCCCCCCTAAAGTGCGAAGTCCGAGAATTCTTTAAAATATTGAAGTGCTTTATTATACAAGGATTCTATCAGAGACACCGGTCGAAAACTTGCAATGAACATTCAATGCAAATATATAATCATCGCTGAGGTAGGCATTCTCATACTCAGAGTAAAAACTAACTCTATGTACTAGCACAAAAATATCCTAGAATTACATCAATAGTAGACACAATATGGACACAACCATTTGTCATTAATTAGTATACTCAAACATGAATACATAACTCCTCACAACTTGGATGGATGAAACTAGATCCAGGGTCTTGATCTTCATCTCTCAAACTAGTATGAATCTAATCATGCGATTGAATGTGTCGAAGTTGAACATTGTAGAAACCACTTGATTACCGGTGGATGATGAAAATCGTTAACAAGTGCGAGAGAAACCACAAATAGTGACAATGGATCTCAAGGTGCTTCATAAAATCTTTGAAGTGTGAATGAATTATCTGTAGTCGAACACTCATAGAGTTGCTCGATCGAAGGGTAATGATGAAACCTCGTCGTGGAAGGCGAGAAACCTATCGTTAGGGCACGCAGATTTATGGATCAACTTCCTAGAGAATGAGTTGAAGTCGATAGGAAGTGACCTGTCATAGGAGGGCCTACAATACAAAAATTATCTTGTCAAATTGAAGGAATTTTTTTGCAAGGAATGACTCAGGGATGGTCCACATGAATGGAAACAAATATTTGCAAGTGAAAAATGAATTGAGGTTGAACATTCTCTTGAACACATAACAACATGATAATTGACTTGGCAACATTTGACTTAAATATAATACTCAAAACCAACTAAATACTTTTAATGAGGTTCGATTAGTTGTAAGAAAAAAATGTTACCCAACCCAGACACAAGTGTGACAAAGTGTCGTGTTCAAGAGCGACATGCTGCTTTAAAGACAAGTACAAAAGATGGATTATTTTTCCCAATTTCCCCCCACCATTACTGGCAAGTACCTATTTATTTTTGTCAATCTTGAGGAGAATAACATTTGCTTGGTTGTATAAGCTCATCCTTTAGATGATCCCTCAGAAGTATTTTTAACGAACCCTAGGAAGGAGCGGTTCGGTCCAGTTGTAATTGACGGGTCCTGCATTGTTAAATTTTTATGAGTCCAACATAGGATTAACTCGATGTCATTTTCATATTTAAAGAGTTTGAAAACACACATAAAGAAAACTGAATCAATTCTTTGAAGGTAATTTTTTAATGAGCCAGGAGAAAGAAAAACTCAGTGTTTTTCAGTTTTAGGGTGTCAGGAGAAAAACATAAGTAAACACCACAATGTTATTTTTCGTAAATTTAGTCCCTCAAGCTCAAAACAGGATAAAATGATGTAGGAGAGAACTCTATTGACCATGCTTAGTCAACGTATACCTTTTTCATAAATAGTCTAGTTCAGTCCGAAAAATGGGTAAACTTATACTGAATAGACTACTGTTCATTTAATTTAACGAGTTTGAATAGTCAAGTACTCTAAGATATTTTCATGTTTAGGGTGTCCGAAAAGGGCTTAAAAATGACTCCAGGGTTTGGCTTTTTAATGTTTTTCAAGAGTCTGAAAAAGTGATAAAGGTTTACTCTGTGATCAAGATGATTCATTTTTTAAATGCAACATGTTCGCTACACATAAAACTCAATAAATTACGATAACTGCTCTTTGTTATGGTAAAAAATACTAAAAAATTGAACTTCTAAAAGGTCAAAGGAATAAAATAATAATATTTTATTCATTAAAGCTTATAAAAGTTGAAAAAGACAAGTCATTTTCACCATTTCATTTTGAGAGCAGTAAAAAAGGGTTTTTACCGCAGAACTTCCAGAGTTCATATTGGGTGAACCAGTGAACCATTCAACGAACCATTCCTTCCAGGTAACAAATCTCTCCATTATCTTGCATTTCAACTGTTTAGATATCCTTTTTAAGCTTTTAGGATGATTTTTAGGAGGGTTTATGGTTTTTAAAATCACCCGCGGGGATGCGCAGGGTTTCCTCATCGGGGTCGCACACCCCTGATAATTTTCTATACAAAAAAATTACCATGGGTGCGCGATTTTTCAATATATAAGTTGCGTAAAAACACATTGTGTATGAAGAAAAATTGCGTAGGCACCGTGAGGTTTTCAAAATACAATAATTCCACCACTAAAAATCTCCAAACTTTCTCCCACAAGGTTCTAATGTTCCTTATTTATCATTTTTCAGGTCATTTGAACCAATCATGCTTGAGTGGCGAGAACGTGAACATGAAACACACGATGCAGAAGTAATTGACAACCCATCAACCTTGCGAGATTTAAAAAAATTTGGACTCTATAAATTCTGGTCTATATAAGGGATGAAAGCTCAAGTAGAGTCAATGACTTGGCTGGTGAGGGCCTGGGATATCCAAGAATAATGATTTGTTATTGGTGATCACCGTATCATAATTGACTCTGAGGATATCTATTTTCTCATTGGATGGTCTCATAGGGGACGTGATATTTCCTTGTTTGGTGCGCGGCCAGGTGGGAAATCTACCGCATCCTACTTGGTGCAATATTGTGCTCCAAATTCTCAGCTCAAATATGGAAGGATAAACATAAAAAATATCCAACACCTTGATTAAAAATAATTTGTTTTACAATTACAAGACTATGCGTTAGTGTGACTCCCCACGTGGCTACCAAGGCTCAGATGCAGACTGCGGTCGAGTGTTCCCAGGGAACGGTGTTTAACTGGTGTGATGGAGCGGTTGTCAATATGAACGGACAACTATCTCAAGCTAATGAGGGCAAGCCGAAGAAATTCGGCTATGGTGCCATCCTGGTATCATTTTCTCTTGAGAAGATTCCACTCCTCATCCCAAAACAACATCTAGTGGATCCTGCAAGACCTAGAGATCCTCATATGTTGCGATGGTTTCATTGATGGCATGCCATGGTGGCGATGGTGGTCTAGTAGTACGATATACACCTCAGTTTTTTGTGTGGTTGGGAAGCCAAATATTTATGATATAGGACTTCCCATATGCAGGGATGGATTGCAGGGGTGACCCAGATATGGCACTCCCAACTAGAGTACAGGGGGATGACACAAGTAAAAAAGTCTCATTTTGAAGTTTTGTGTTTTCTACATTTTTATTTGCTTTTTTTATCATTCAATATTGATAGTCAAAATTTTGATTCAGACGTAGGTCTAGTCCGACCAGCAGGACTACGTTGGTTTGACCGACAGGGGGACCAACCCATAGCGGCAATGCCACCACAAAATGAAGCAACTGAAGCCTTAACTGAGTTAGAATACAACTTGGAGAGGCTTACTATAGATATACGAGAGACTAGGATTGATGATTTTCCTCTTCGGTACTAGAGGCACGTGACTGTAGTTCCTGGTCCATTCAGGTGATGCCTACACTGAGTGGCACACGACATATTCTACTATCATGATCATCATCATGGATAATTGATAGTTATTCTAGGCTACATTTTTGTTTTTTGTATCAATATATTTGTATCATAAGGCGTTTGAAGCCTATGACCATGGATGACGTATATTTTTTGACACACTTGATAGACTATTATTTAACCTAATGATGATCACTACTTTTCACTATCTGAGTATCTTGTTTAATATGGATGGAATATTGTTTTGATTTAATTTTAATGTCACAAATGTCTATTTAACATTTGATTATCCAATGAATCAGCCAAAGTATTTGAATTTCTTGAAATGTGTTGATATTCAATGTAATCAAATTGTCTTTCCAAGAGACGAACCCTTAAAAACATTCTTAACATGGATGGACTTCTAACTATATAGACATTGTTCAAGTTGTGAATCTAATCTAACAATCAAACGTTGAATGCCAAATACAATGGCATTAGATAATAGCTCAATGCCTGCACTATATTCTGCTATGTTGTTTGTTGCTTGACCAAGGAAAATTCCATGAATAGAAACTAACTCATGAGTGGGTGAATAAATAACCCAAGCTGAAAAAGGTAAATTTTGAGTACTACGACAAGCGTCGTCAACAAAGACAATGTAAGATTGAGGGAACGTCAACATTTTCAATATCAAGAATAATCAAGATAGGCAGGAAAAGTTGTCAAAATTTGTAAATAAAAATAACTAATCTATGGTACACATTTGTAAAAAATGTAAATAATATACAAGGAATATCTTCACAGGGGAAATCATGCTTAATATTTCTTTAGATAAAGACCTTTTTTGGGATGACCTAGAGACACCGTCATAATCAACTAATTCGTAGGAACATTTTGCAAGTATATTTTTAACAATGTAAGGGCCATACCACATAGGTTCGAACTTACCAGCGCCTAGCTTATCGTGTGCTTGATCATAAACTAAGACTAGGTCTCCATCTGAATAGACACGAGGAATAACGCTTTGATTGTATTGTTCCTTAACACATTTTTTATGAGCTTTTACAACTAATGCAGTGGTGTGGCGAGTTTCATCTAAATGTGCTAAGTATAAAAAGTGTTCTTCCTCTTCAGAAGTGGTTGGTAATAACTCAATGGCTAGTTTTAATGACAAAATTTCACATTCAATTGGTAAAACAACTTCCAAACCATAAACAAGTTGGAAAGGATTAAAACCAATAGATGTCTTCACAGAGGTATGGTATGCCTACAAGGCTGAAAATGCATGGTATGCTAGTTAGTTTTATGAATTCCTATAATCCGCTTTACCATATTGGTTAAAAATTTGTTTACAACTTTGACTTAGCCCTTTTCCTGTGAGTAATAAGGTGTAGAATTGTCTTGGCATAAGTTGATCTGAGTGGAAAGTTCAGTGATCATAATGTTTTGAAAGTGTCTACCATGGTCTGTAATGATGGCCTGGGTTACACCGAACCTATCAATTACATGGTTGAATATGAAAATAGCTCCAATTTCGTCGTCGCTCTTGAATGTAGGCATTTCCTCGGCCCATTTGGTAAAATAATCTACAGCGATAATAATATACCCATGCCCCCCCTCTGACCGATTGAGGGTTACATGTAACGAAATAAATGCCCCATTTTGCAAATGGACCGACATCTATGATTGGGTGAAGAGGAACGGGAGTGGCATGCAATTTTCGATAAATTTTTTGACAATTGTGACATTTTCTAACTGCAAGGATACAATCTTTAAAGAGTGACAACCATAAATAGACAACGTGCAATATCATTTGGGAAGTGGAAAACCCAGACATATGACCACCACATGCTCCAGAGTGGCAATCATTTAATGCCTTCTAAACTTCTTCACGTGTTAAACAATTGAAAGACAGAATCAACACCACGACGGTAAAGAGTATCGCCAACAATATTATATTCCTTGGACTCGTATCGAATTCTACGATGATGAGATCTTGATAGTTTAGGCCGAAAATTTTGGGTTTGAAGATATATGATGATATCTCCATACTAGGGATCTAGAGCACTGATCAGAAACAAAGATTCATCGAGAAGATGATCCTCTGCCACGGTCTCAGATTCAGTATAGGGAAAATCACACAAAAGTTCAACAAATATTAGTGATTTCTTTGATTTAGATTTTTCAAATTCCAAATCAAACTCCTGTAGAATAACTACCCACTTCGAGTATTTATCCCCTAGCACTTGTCTAGTAAAGATATACATCATAGAGTTGCAATCAAAAGACACGGTAGTTTTGTGTAACAATATATAGCGACAAAAACGCTGGACAACTTGCACAACCACAAAGGCCAATTTCTCCATATGTCTGTATTTAATCTCGGTAGGTGTAAGGTTCCGACTCAAATAATAAATCACATGTTCAGTGGCAGATTCAACTTCTTGAAATAATACCATTCCTATGGTGGAATTGGATGCAGCTAAATACAAAAATTTGTCTCGGTGATAATCAGGTGGATGCAACAATGGTGCAAGGGTCAACACGTGTTTAAGTGCATCAAAAGCTTTATGAGCAAGCTCATCCCAAAAGAATGCAACTTCTTGTTTTAAAAATTGAGTAAAACCTTTAGTCAGCTCTGCATAGTTAGAGATAAATCGACGTAACAATTTTGATTTCCCTTGCAAACTCTGGAGTTGGCGAAGAGTAGGAGGAGGAGGTAAATTGATGATTGCCTCAACCTTGAGAGGATTGAAATGAATGCCTTTGTTAGAATTGTTGAATCCCAACAATCATCCTGACTGTACACAAAAAACACATTTGCGTGGATTCAAACGGATATTATGATGCCTACATGAGAGAAAAATAGCTTGTAAATGTGTAGGATGATCTTGTCGGCGCATAGAATGGGCCAGTAAGTCATCCATGTAAGGCTACACAATATGTTTGATATCATTAAATGCATAAGACATGGCCCTCTAAAAAGTAGTGCCAGTTTTCTTTAAACTAAAAGGTAGTTTGCAATATGCGAAAGTTCCCCATGGACAAATAAACACAGTTTTGGGCTGATCGGTAGGGAGTATGTTTATTTGATTATATCCAAACAATATGTCCATAAATGAAAATATTTCATTGTCGGCACAATCGTCAAAAATATGGTTGATGTAAGGGGTAGTATAAATGTCTTTGGGACAAGCCTTATTGACATCCCTATAATGGTCACATACTTTGATAGTTCCCTTTTTTTTCTTTTCACTGGAACAAATTGGATACCCAATCAGTTAAGGGAATAAGATAAATAAAACCTTCTCGAAGTAATTTTTCAACCTGAACTTTAATAGCAACTTCTTTTGGCAAATGAATTGGGCGTAATCTTTGTCTAATAGGTTTAGCATCCAGGTATGTCTTGATTTTGTGAACTACAATAGTAGGATCATTTCCTGGCATTTCTTCGTAAGAATATCACGGAATTCCTAGAATAGGGATTTGTACATGTTGATTTCATCAATTGGGCATGAAGCACCTATATGAATGTTCTCAGTTATTCCTAGTCTGACCGAAATGTTAATTGGAATCGTTGCCGAAATGTTCCTAAATTTGTCTCGAAATCCGAATGAAGGATTCACATGGGATTTTGAAGTTCGTCGACATATTCAGCCAAAAATATGTTTTAAAAGTCATTCTCAAATTTATCAAGGTCGGTAGAAAAGAGGAGTGATGATGAAGATTGTCCCAAGGTAAGTCATCCAATGACATTATTTCTTGAACACTTTTGTTAGTTTAAAATACTTGGTGGAAAGGATCAGAAAAAGGTGTTGTTGTTAAACCTGATAAATGAGAAGACTCGTCACCAATCACATTCACTTGATCAGTTTTAGTTGATGGGGGGTCATAAAGTGATTGAACTGCTACCTATTCCAATTCGTACAGACTTAAATGCATTTCACTACCATAGAGGTCTAACTCATATTCTAAAGGCACAATCCAAGGGTCATCAAATGGCATTGTGCTTGATGTAATCATGTTGACATTGGCAATAGTACGAGGAATATTTGGAGGAGGAATTGAAAAATTTCCCGTGAGGGCTGAATCCTTAAGCAATCCTACTCCAACATCTTCATAGGGAGTAACTGTCTTTCTAACATAAGGGACACTATCCGTAGAGGCAAGATCGAAAGTATAATAAGACAACTTATCAACTTTGACAATCTTCCCTTTATGGGGAAACATTATTAATCGAAAGACCGATGAAACTATAACTGTCATAGCATAAGACGAACTTCATCCTAACAGAAGGTTGTAGTCAAGTGGGGCATCAACGACCTCCACTTCAATTGTAACAAATTTTCCTTCTATCTCTATGATAAAATCTTGAATAATTCCAAAAGGGAGAAAACCTATTTCATTGAAGGCTTTTGTTGGTGATTGATTGATTGTTGGAGAACCAAGAGGTTTCCAACAAGCCAAAGAAATTATGCACGTATATTCTCCCTCGTCAATTACCGTGTAGAAAACTCGTCTGGAATTGACTAAGACAAGTCTTTGAAAATCCATTTGGTGTGGGAGTCTAGGTACAAATTGTCAAGATAAAAGATCATGAGATTAGAGTCTTGAGGGTCAATAGCTCCAATAGCTTATAAGAGTAACTTCCTCTGGGTTGGTCAAGTCTGCTGCACTTCGAGGGCCGACATTTCTGACGGTTACATAGCCATATCTTCAACAATTTTGTAATACTGAGCAGCTATCGCATGTGGATTGAACGCTGATTTTCGAAGAACACCTTTAGCATGCAGTTTAATTATGAGGTCAACACTAGGTTTCTCAATTTGTAATGGTTCATAAGTAGGAGGAATTGACATGGGAGGTTGATTGGATGACCTGGTTTCCTTTCCATTTACATTACCCTTAGATCCATAATCTTGAGATTGCTTTGCAACCATAACTTGAGAGGACATCATCAGATATCTGCTGATGAAGTGGAAGAAGATGCATTGTGAGAAATCATTTTACTATACTATGAAGGAAATGGATTCTTAAGAACAACGAGTGTGGGTGAACCTTTGACGAACTTAGTTACCTCAACCTGATGGGGGCATTCTTTTGTGAAATGATCTTCGTCACAAATTAGACATGGATAACGAGGTTTCTTTTTCTCGTCAGATGGTTCAGTTTTATTTGTTTTCTCTTTTGAAGAGTTATTTTTTTTTGTTTTTACCCTTCCCTTTATTTTTACCTCCGGTTGACTTGTTCTTAGTGGTAGATGAAGCTACAACGTTAATTTCAGAAGTATTTTCCAGAGAATAGTCTCCTTTAGGTGAATCAGGTAAATTTATAATCAGAGTGGTAGATTTAGATTGTTTCTTTTTACTCTTGGACGTGTTAACTGTACCAATTACACCATCTGCGGCATGAGAGCCGGAAGGAGTTGTAGTTACTTGACTAGGGCGAGGTAAATCTGGAATATTTTCATACAAAGTGCCAGACTGCGTGTAAACGAGGTCTAGATATTGGGCTTGAGCAATAACCTACTCTTTTGTGACAACGCCTCCTTTGGATACATCTTCAGTAATATTTGGAAGTAAAGACTTAATAAAACATTTATCCAGAATTTGATTTGGAATAAAAACTTTGACCAAACGACGTCTACGTCTCCATTCATGAATTTGATCTGAAATATAAGTAGACGTACTTTGTTTGAGTGAGGTCAAAATTTTCGAACCATTATCATAATAGACTGTTAACTAAAAATGAGATAGGAAAGCAGTTGCTAAGGCATTGAAATTTTTGAAAGAGGCTCATGGTAACTCAATGTACCACTTTGCGGCTAAACTAATCAAAGTTCTTTGAAAAAAATTTAATCGAATGGAATCATCGATTAGAGAGTTGGATGCGCACCACAGATGATAAATCATAACATGGTTAGAAGGGTCCTCCTAATTTTCCTTCAAACTTCGGAATGTCACTGGGAAACTTAGTAGGCATGGCCGACCAAAAAGGAAAATAAGAAATAGGATAATTTGTTAGCCGAGATAAGTATGGTAAATCTAAAATTTCTATAAAAGGTAACTGCTAGTTAGGGTCTTACTGAGCAAATTGATAACCCTGAGGGATGAGTCTGGTACTTAGAGGAGGGTATGCAAGGTATCCTGGAATAGCCTAAGTAGTTGGAATGTGCATACCTCCGAGTTATCCAAGGTTAGCCATACCAAATTGAGGTTGATATGGTATCTAAAATGTATGACCAAGGTATGGTTGACTTTGGAAAGGCAGATTTGGTCCTGTTTGTTCGAATTGATATTGTCCCCGAAATGGTTGGCCCTGAACAAATTTAACTTGAAAGGTTGAACTGTGAAAATTTTCCCTTCAAAAGGTTGACTTGTTTGCGTGGCTGCTACACCAGGTTGTCCCAAAGATACTTGAGGTATAAACTGGATTGTCGGTCCAGTTTGATAAATGGTAGTCTAGGGGATGGCATGCGTGGTAGTTGGCGTAGACATTTGAGGGGCAGTAGCAATAGAGACTTGAAAAAATACCGGGATGGGTGTGTGAGGAGTACTGGTTTGTTGAACAGATTTTTGTACAGTAGGTTGGATGTGAATACGAGGATTAGTCAGGCCAGCTTGCTGACTACTTGGCACAGATGCCCCTAGTGTAACTTGAGGTATTCCCTAAACAGTTAGCTGGACTTTAGTATAACCCAATGGTCCAATTGGCTAGTCAGGTTGATTGTAAGGCATTTGCGGGGTAGATTTCAAAGGATTTTGAGTAAACGAAGGATTCCATATAGTGTTCATCCCTGGATAAGGAGTTCCCATTGAGGGTTGTGACACATAAGGTTGACCATAACCAGTTTGAGAAATTAGACCATAACTTTGATAATTACCAGGTAAAGGTTGCCCGACAACCATAGGATAAGTTCCAACGTAAGATTGTCCTCCCGGAATATTCCCCCAGGTGTGATATAATCACCTGATGAGTTAAGTTGAGGGGCAGTCCTGGAAAGCATATAAATGTAGTCCATAGTTAAAGTTTGGGTAGTAGACTCTGATAAAGCATTTGACATAGTAGAAGCTTGAGAGGAAGGAGATGCTCCTGAAAAAGTTCCAGTAAGTGACTAGTACCCAGCAGGAATAGAAGGGCCATCATACAATAAGTGTTATGGAGAAGATGAGAACATGGATGAATTAGTAGACATGTTTCCATAATCCATATTAGATATACTATATATGGGTAAAGAGTAAAATGGGATTCGACGACGTGGATGACCGTAACCAGATTAATGTATAAAGTTAGGAATTGTAAGATACTAAGGATCTGGTTGAAAAGGAGATTAAGGTCAATCTAATGGAAATTTTGGTTAACCGGGCCATAAGTTTAAAGAAACCTGACGAGTAGGAATTTCTTGTTCTTCTTCATCGTCAATTATCTCTTCAATGCTAATAATTCCAGGAGGAATATTCTCAGTGATGATAAGTTTTACTCGAGGTGAACGAGGAAGACCAGGAGTAGGGGCTATAACATTCGAAGGCGACTCAGTTTCTATAAAATCAGACTTAGGCTTAGAAATCTCTGGGTCAAGGAACTGTGTATCTGAGAGTTCACCAGTAACTTATTCTACTGTGACTGCTTCATAAATTTCTGGTGGATCTTGTTCTAAATTGGTTTCAAATTCCTGAGGTCTAGTTACTTCAAAATAATGATGTATCACAATGGATGATTTTGGTTGTTCTGAAGATCTGACTCCTGTTGATTGTGTCCTTTTAGTTTTAATTTTCTCCAACTGACTCGGTGTGTATTAAGGGCGTTTCCCCTACATTCTATGTGAAGTTCTCGGTAATTCAACCACGATTATTTTTTAACACACAAAACCACAAAATTTCAATAAATCACACCTAAGGCCTCTAAAAATTAACAAACAAGTGAACACGTGCTATAAAATATATAAGTCAAACCACACACAAACAATATGTTTCCATAATAAAATCACTAGTTGGTGATGAAATCCAACCTCATAGAGATCAATGTGGAAAAATAACAGTTGGAACCAGTTACCCTGACAACCTGTTTAATGAAACAGTCTGGTGCAAGTAACTCCACTATGGAATCTCGAGTGAATATTACCCTCCAAAAATTCCAAGTGAGACTAGTCAACGTCCATTCCAGGTACAGTGGGACCTTCCCTCCACCATTACCTTGGGAAAAATCCTAAGATTATAGCCACTAAGGTTACCAAATGATACAATCAAACTTGGGGGAATAGCCTGTGGCTTGATATACACGCAAGGGAAGAGTAACTAAGGTCAATCCCCTTGAAAGCTCGTCGACATGGTAAATTTGAGGTTTACTGACAAGTGTTCCCAGGCTCCTAGACACGTTTAATCCAAGGTTTACTGTTTATAATGCATCCACATCTTCTATATTTACCAATGAAGTAGGTATGATTAATCTAATGGGTCTGTGTTGAAAAGTGGTTGTCATTGATGTCAACCCAAGCAACATCAAGGGCTACCCCGATCTTGCATAGGAATTTTGACTTGACAACTTACTCTATTATGAGTCAAGGATAATTTAGATGGTTTCTACTTGTCGACATGTTTCCGTTGATATATGGCACACCACGTAATTATTCACGGTTTGAGAGATATTCGTGTTTGAAGTTAGCAACCCCAATTAGTGGCTAAAACACCATGGGGTTGTAGCATGACACTAATCATTGGTTGTGTTCATTGAATATTCAATAATTAATCATTTTTTAAACTCTTAAAATCCCTCCATATT
Source organism: Pinus albicaulis (assembly GCA_034641835.2). Lineage (NCBI taxonomy): Eukaryota > Viridiplantae > Streptophyta > Pinopsida > Pinales > Pinaceae > Pinus > Pinus albicaulis. The sequence continues at coordinate 399,424,332 of CM076573.1, forward strand.
TCACTTGTTGAAGACCCTCTCAACCTAAGCATTTATATAAACGTGACCTTCATATCCTCCTGATGCAAGGATTTCGCTACTTAAAACAAGTCATTATGGCATTATTGCTATAATTTTTATTTATTTATTTTTAATTAATTAATTAATTTTTATTTTTATTTTTATTTTATTTATTTATTTTTTCTGCGGAGATTCAGATGCTGAAAAAACCCATTTAAGCCGAAATCCCGATGAAATGCGTGACCGAATTTCAGATATTGGGTCTCTATATTTTCTGAGATATGGTCGGAGGAAGTTAGGGTTTTTGCAGGCTCCCGAATTTCATGTAAAATAGGTGACCTTGGGAAAATCGTCATAACTTTCTCTCTGAACATTGGATTCAAATTTCGTAAAAAGTGACAGAAAGAGGACGAACTATAGTTTGTTGTATATCGTTTTTAGGACCAAAGGTTGAAACAGTGGCACGTGGCACTTCATACAAGTTCGCTCTACTGAACTAGTCTATAATTAGGTCATCGTAGGAGATTGGGCATAAATATTTCTTGAAGAATCCAATATTGATCAGACCTACGCGTTTGGCAAGAGGACTCAGAGGGCTACCATAATACACAATTTTAGACCTTGGAGATATAGAATTACATAGATACAACATATTCAATATAGAGCTTATAGAAGGCAAGAAACAATATGCATTCAAGGATCACTGCAGTAAGGACAAAACATCAAAAATAAAGTGTAAGTCTGCTAAACAAGGTATGTATGATTAATGTTTGAATTTTAATTTGAATATCATCTCTGACATGTGTTTTTGTAGGACACTGTAAGTATTTTGTATGTATGTTTGATTGGGTTTTGTTCATAAATGTTGAACGTATTTACATTTGAATTTTGAATATTTCTCTGACATATGGTTTGCAGGATAGTGTAAGTATTTTGTTTGTATATTTGTTTGGGTCTTGTTCATTAATGCATGTGCGAGAAGGAGGACACAATAGGACAACTCAGACACATACTATAAGGACAATGCAACGCCAAAGTACCATTACTTGAAGCAAGCACAACAATACCTCAACAACTGTTAGTGTTCAAAGAAGCAGTGTCAAGTCAAGTATCAAGTCGTTTCAAAAGTCAGTATTGTAAAAATCATCATTCTAAAATTGTAAAAGAGTCATTATTGTAAAAGAGTCAATATGCCTAGAGTTGGAGAGGCATTGTTGGGAGGTATAAATGTCATTATTGGATAATGTTATGATTGGGTTGTAGGTCATAGTGTGATTGGGTGATTGGTCTAGTTCAAGAAAATCATTGTGAATCATATTGTATCGTGGATCATTGTCCCTGGTACGACTGTCCACACTCTTGTCTTATTTCTGATCATTATAGGGGGGAAGGGAGGTGCTAGTTTGGTGCATGAAGTTACCTACATGTTGGAAGCTGTGAACACTTCAGGGTGGTAGGTTGGTCTAGGATGTCGGGGCATCCATTCAGTTGATTACTGAAGAAAACGGGGTGTTGGGGAATCCTTCTAGTGGGAGCTATAAAAGAATTCTTTTCTAGAATTCTAGGAAGTTATACCTTCCATTTCACTTGGGGTTGAAGATTAAATAATTTAATAGAAAAGAATCCTGTGGTTTTTGACCCGGAGGGGGTTTTCCACCTAAAATTCATGCACCTATTGTGTTCTATTGTTCATTTTTGTTACTGGATAAACATCAAGAATAATTGAATATTAACTAATGCTCTGAAAATATTTAAAAGTGGTAATTGATAATAAATATTGATTCACCCCCTTCCCCCCCGTCAGTACTTCCAACAATTGGTATCAGAGCTTGGTTCCTTCAATAATAGTCTAACAACTGTAAGGAGATCATGGAGTATAATAAGAATAGAGTTCCTCTGTTCAATGGAAATAACTACACATTTTTGAGTAGAAGAATGCAGGTTCATTTGCTGGCGCAAGGATATGAAGTATGGGAAATCGTTGAAAAAGGATTTACATCGACCGAGGATTAACAAGGTAAGAAAAATATGGTATATGATGCAAAGGCTAAAGATATCATTATCAATGGGCTTATCGAATTTGTCTATTTTAAGGTACTGAGTTACAAAACGGCTAAATAAGTATGGGGCAAGCTTGAGAATATATATGCAGGCAACTAAAATGTGAAAGAAGCAAAGCTTCAAATTTACAGGGAAAAATTTGAGGGACTCAAAATGAAGGAATATTAAAATATTGATGCACACTTACAACGTGTTGGCGAAATAAAAAATGAAATGGAAGGTTTGGGAGAACCTATCGACACGAAAATTGATGTTCGAAAGATCCTTAGAACCTTGCCGGCAAGATTCAACCCAAAGGTATATGTCTTGGAATATAGTTCGAATCTAGCCAATCTCAACAAAGATGAATTGCATGGAGTGCTTACGGCATATTAAATGAGGATTGAAGAAGAGGACGACGCATATCACCTAGAAACAACATTCACAGCATCCAAGAAAACTAGTAAGGACAAGCATACTTTGAAAGTGAAAACTTGCAGTTGTAAGGAAGAAGAAAAAAAAGAAGATGAAGAAGATTTTTTAGATAAATAATTTTCATACTTCACGCGAAAAATAAGAACATGTACAGGAAAATTCAAAGGTAAAATTCCATTGATATGTTTCGATTGTGGTGAGGTTGGGAATTTTACAGCCAAGTGTCCTCACAAAAATGAGGCTGCTACGAAAGGAAAGAAGGGTCTGAGGAAGTTCAACAAGCGAGGCAAGATGAAATGGTTTAAGAAGAGTTTCTTCTCCAAATAATATAGCTCCTCATATGATGAAGACAGTGATAACAAATAAGAAATCAACGGAAGGGTGATGCTATTTAACTCTAAGAAATGTGAAATCAGGAAAGGCAATTTTGGTAAAATTGTGGCTACAAAAAACAGAGCTCCAAATGACATATATTTTGGATGAGACACCTAAAGGGTGTTTTTGGGCGAAAGAAGACGAAAGTTGGTTATGGCACAAACGAATGGGACATATAAATTTCGACAATTTGGTCAGGATCAACAAGAAGGAAGCAGTAAGAGAAATGCCTAAAATTTCAAAACCTACCAGTACGATATGTGAATCTTGTTGGTATGGAAAGTAGACAAAAGTTGAGTTCAATACAAAAGAACACTTTGCATCACGTCCATTGGAATTAGAACACAATGATCTATGTGGTATTATGAGAACAAAAGGTTTATGTGAAGAATTATATTTTATGCTAATGATAGATGATTACACTAGAATGACAACCATCAGCTTCTTAAAGAAAAATACTGAGGCATTTGAGTGCTTTAGAATATACAAGGAATTGGTTGAAAATGAAACTTGTTTGAAGATCAAATGTCCGAGATCATATAATGGCGAAGAATTCACTTCCAAGGTATTTCAGTAGTACTATGATGAAAATGGAATAAAAAGGAAATTCTCAATAGCCAGAACACCTTAACAAAATGGAGTTGCTGAAAGAAAAAATAGAACCATACATGAAATGGCCAAAAAAAATGTTAAATGACTCAAAATTAGATGATAAATTCTGGTTTCAAGCAATCGATATAGCCATATTCATTATAAACATAGGTTTGCTAAGGAAAAATTGTAACATGACTCCATACGAATTATGGGAAGGAAGACCGACGAACATCAAATACTTCGATGAAGGTATTTTCGTTGGTTATTCACGCAAAAGGAAGGCTTATAGATGCTGCAATATGAGGCGAAAACAAATAGTGGAAAGCATAAATGTTACTTTTGATGAAGATTGTGTTACAAAGGATGACAATGAGATTGTAACTTCAAGAAAATCCGAGGGATCTAAGGGAGAATCCGTGAAGGATGAAGAAGAAGCTCCAGAACAAGACCAATCAAATAAGGAAACAACGGTCAACCAAGAGGAAATAAGAAATGATCAGCAGGATGTACAAGAAAATTCTCCAAAAGCTTTAAAAGAATGGTGTCAAAAGAATCATCCGTCAAATCAAATCATCAGCAACATAAATAAAGGATTTGGATTCATAATAATTCGAAACCTTCGTTCATTACAATGAACCCACCTTGCTTTTTTAGCAACTTTTGTGCCTAGCAATTTTGAGGAAGCTAGTCAAGATGAACATTGGGTAGTAGCTATGAATGAAGAACTGGATCAAATTGAGAAAAATGATACTTTCGAATTGGTTCCACGACCAAAGGATAAAAATGTTATTGGAGCTAAATGGGTCTTCAGAAAAAAATTGAATGAGGATGGACAGGTTACTAGGAATAAGGCAGGATTAGTCTGCAAAGGACATGCACAAGTTGAAGGAATTGATTTTGAAGAAACATTTGATCCCATTGCTAGAATGGAAGCTATCAGAATTTTTCTCACTCATGCATGCTCAAGAAAAATTAAGGTCTACCAAATGGATGTTAAGTCAACCTTTCTAAATGGTGAATTGGAAGAATAAGTTTACATTGAACAACTCAAAGGTTTTCTGCTCTCTGAAAAGGAAGACTATATCTCCAGATTAAAGAAGGCACTATATGGTCTCAAGCAAGCTTCTAGAGCTTGGTATGCTCATCTTGATGGATATCTACATCAACAAGGATTCAAGAAAGGAAGCGCTAACAACAATCTCTATGTGAAAGTGGATTAAGATAACCTAACAATTATCGAGGTATATGTAGACGATATAATTTTTGGAAGCAGTGATGACAGATTAAGTAAAAAAAATTCCACAAAGATGCAAAGTGAGTTTGAAATGTCTCTACTTAGCGAGTTGACATACTTTTTAGGGCTTCAGATATCTCAACAGGATAAAGGAATATTTATATATCAAACCAAGTACATCTAGGAAATGCTCAAGAAATTCAAGATGGAATATTGCAAGCTTGTCCTTACCCCAATGGTTACAATTTGGAAGTTAAGTTTAGATGATTCATTAAAGGATGTGGACCAGAGGTTGTATAGATCTATGATTGGTAGTATTCTATATGTGACAACTTCTTGGCCAGACGTAATGCAAGAAGTTGGACAAGTAGCAAGATTCCAAGAAGAACCAAAATAATTTCATATTATTGCCATCAAAAGAATTCTCCGATAACTTAAGGGCACAACAAAATATGGTTTATGGTATCCCAAAGAAAATAATCTAGTTATCCAAGCCTATACAGATGCAGATTGGGCAGGAAGTGTTGATGATTGAAAGAGTACCAGTGGAGCAGCATTCTATGTAGGTGGTTGCCTTGTTTCATGGTTAAGTAAAAATCAATATTCAATCTCGTTATCCACAATAGAAGCAGAATATCATGACAACATCTTGTTGTACTCAAGTTCTCTGGATGAAGCAAACTTTGTAAGATCTTCATGTCAAGTTTGATGAGGCTATTCCCATATTTTGTGATAACACCATGCCATCAGTATCTCCAAGAATCCTGTGATGCATTCCAAAACAAAGCACAGTCCGGTCAAATATCATTTCGTTAGAGAGAAAGTCACCATAAAGAATATCAAGCTTGAATATGTTGGCACAAAGGAACAAATTGTTGACATCTTTACCAAACCATTACCTTGTGAAGCATTTGAGTATCTTTGCCTAAATCTTGGGATTCTCCCAAGTTCTCATTAGACTCTTTATCTTATCTAACTAAGTAAAAAAAAGGGGGAGTTGAGGTGTGTATAGGTCCATAGGATGACGTTTGTCTGGGTGAGTTACCCTTTGCCATTGATGACAAAGGGGGAGAGAATGTTGTAGGGAGAGGTGTCATGATCGTTAGGGGAGTACTTGTGTTGCCATGAATGCCAAAGGGGGAGATTTTTTATCAATGGTTGTCATTGATGTAAACCCAAGCAGCACTAGGGGCTACCCAAATCTTGCATGGGAATTTTGGCTTGACAACTTACTCTATTTTGAATCAAGGATAATTTGTATGGTTTCTACTTGTCGAGATGTTTCCGTTGATATATGACATGCCATGTAATTCTTCACGGTTAGAGAGATATTCGTGTTTGAAGTTAGTAACCCCAGTTAGTGGTCTAAAACCCCATGGGGTTGTAGCATGAAACTAATCATTGGTTGTGGTCATTGAATATTAAATAATTAATATTTTTTTAAACTCCTAAAATCCCTCCATTGTTCACTTGTTGAAGACCCTCTCAACCTAAGAATTTATATAAATTGTGACCCTCATATCCTCCTGATCCAAGGATTTCGCTACTTAAAACATGCCATCGTGCCATTATCGCTATAATTTTATATTATTATTTTTATTTTTTATTTTGAAAAGATTCAAATGCTGAAAAAAAAACCCATCTGCTCCGAAATCATGATGAAGCGCATGACCAAATTTCAGATATTGGTTCACTATATTTTCGAAGATATGATCTGAGGAAGTTAGGGTTTTTGCAGGCTCCCGAATTTCATGTCAAACATGTGACCTTGGGAAAATCATCATAAATTTCTCTCTGAGCATTGAATTCAAATTTTGTAAAAAGTGGCAGAAAGAGGACAGACTTTAGTTTTTCGGATATCGTTTTTAGGACCAAAGGTTGAAACAGTGACAAGTGGCACTTTGTACAAGTTCGCTCTATTGAACCAATATATAATCACATCATCGTAGGAGATTGGGCATAAGTATTTCTTGAAGAATAAAATATTGATCAGACTTATGGGGTTGGAAAGAGGACACAAAGGGATACCACAGGACACAATTTTAGAAGTTGGAGATTTAAAATTAGATAGATACATCAGATTCAATATCGAGCTTCTAAAAGGAAAGAAACAATATGCATTAAAGGATCACTACAGTAAGGACAACACATCAACAATAAAGGGTAAGTCTGCTACAACAAGGTATGTATGATTAGTGTTTGAATTTTAATTTGAATATCATCTCTGACATGTGTTTTTGCAGAATAGTGTAAGTATTTTGTATGTATGTTTGATTGGGTTTTGTTCATAAATGTTGAACATATTTACATTTGAATTTTGAATATTTCTCTGACATATGGTTTGCAAGACAGTGTAATTATTTTGTTTGTATATTAGTTTGGATCTTGTTAATTAATGCATTTGCAAGAAGGAGGACACAATAGGACAACTCAGACACATACTAGAAGGACAATGCAATGCCAAAGTACCATTACTTGAAGCAAGCACAACAATACCTCAGCAACTGCTAGTGTTCAAAGAAGCAGTCTCAAGTCAAGTATTAGGTCGTGTCAAAAGTCAATATTGTAAAAATCAACATTGTAAAATTATAAAAGAGTCATTATTGTAAAAGAGTCAATCTGCCTAAAGTTAGAGAGGCATTGTTGGGCGCTATAAGTGTCATTGTTGGATAATGTTATGGTTGGGTTGCAGGTCACATTGTGATTGGGTGATTGGTATAGTTCAAGAAAATCATTGTGAATCATATTGTATAGTGGATCATTGTCCCTGGTATGGGAGTCGACACTCTTGTCTTATTCTGATCATTATAGGGTGGCAGGGAGGTGCTAGTTTGGTTCATGAAGTCACCTACAGGTTGGAGCCTGTGAACACTTCAGGGTGGTAGGTTGGTCTAGGATGTGGGGGCATCCATTCAATTGATTACTGAAGAAACCAGGGCGTTGGGGCGCCCTTCTAGTGGGAGATGGAGAAGAATGGTTTTCTAGAATTCTAGGAAGTTTTACCTTTGATTTCACTTGGGGTTGAAGATTAAATAGTTTATTAGAAAAGCGTTCGGTGGTTTTTGACCCAGAGGGGGTTTTCCACTTAAAATTTATGTGCCTATTGTGTTCTATTGTTTACTGTTGTTACTAGATAAACATCAATAATAATTGAAGATTAACTAATGCTCTAAAAATATTTAAAGTGCTAATTGATAAGAAATACTGATTCATCCCCCCTCTCAGTATTTCCAACAATCCGATATGACCTCGTGCTTGACACTTTTAAGAAGAGCTTCCCAGAGAAAAATTGCAACAATTGGAATTTTTCCCTACCACAAGATACTATTAATTGTTTATTTGCTTTGGAAAGTTAACTATTTCCCTGTTCGAAAGCACTAATCCTGATCTAAATTGGTGGAATGAGCCCTAGAAAATATAAAAATATCTAGATTAATTTTAATTAGCACTGTGTTATTTTGGGTATTGTTTACGCAAAGGGGTACGAAAGTGAAACTTGATGATGTTGCGACAGACTCGAAATACTATAATGCATTCAACAATGAATATGCAAATTTCTATTTTGATGAAATCCTAGTCAAAGGAAAGTAAAAGGTTCTTTGAACTTGAAAGTGAAAATTCCCTAAAGAATCCGAAAAAAAATTCTTTTTCATGAAGAAACCAATTCACTTTGAAGTTTATTTAATGAAAATTTTCGATCGCTTTAAGCCAAAATATACGATTATTTTTTCAAACAATAGTTCCCAATTCCTCAAAATTGATGAAAAACTACAAAAGCCTTAAAATTTATGGAAACTCTAAAAAAGAAGAAGTTCTTAATGAATTATTTAACTAATTATGCCTACAAGTGTGTATCTTCATGATTACTTCAAACTAAAAGAAAAAATAAATCACTTTTTCACTCAGCAAGCATAAGTAATTTCACAAGACACTACTTTTTTGAGACAAGCCCTAGTTCACTAATTTAAAAGTTTTCTTTCACAAAATGATCAAAACAAATCACTCAAACGATCAAGATTAACAACATACCTGATATATATGGAAGAAAAAGATTGAAAAACAAAAATCTAGAGAGGCAATCTATCTTTCGGAATGGAGCAATTAAACGAACTAGGGAAAACCTTACCCGAAAAATGTAAAATGGATGAATTCTCAAATAATGACACTAAGGCAATCAAAAAAATCTCACAAACAGGTCCTGAAGGTTGACATAAGAAAAAATGACCACTTAGAAATTATAAATCAGACTCTAACAAAAGGAAATCCATTTTTAAAAAAAATTCTTGGGGGTGCGTAGTTAACTAGTGTAATTCAGGGTGCATGTGCACTGTGATACAATAAAAACTACGCAATACTGTGCTATGTTGCTAAAACAGAACATCACAGGGGTGAAAAATTTCAGAAAAAACAAAAACAAGGCATCCAACCTAGAGGATCTAAAAAGGTAATCAATTACACAACATTCAAAGACAACCGAACCAGTAAAATTGGAAAGTTAAACCAAAGAAAACTAAGAGAGCTAAGACGTTCCCCAGTGGAGCCGCCAATTTGTTACCTAGATAAATCCCTCTTGCGGACAAGAGCGATCTCGCTAGAATCCTAACAGAGAACTAGAAACAAAAAAACACGAGAATATCTTTTTCCCTCAGCTAACAGTTTTCAGATTACTAAAACTAGGAGAAGAGGATGATGCTCTTACCTTTTCAATGAAACGCCTGATGAAGATCTCACACTTTGTTCCGATGAAGCTCCTCAATTCTTAGAACAAACCTTCAATCATAAACATTCAAAGGATCAAAGGCATCAACAACATAATAATAATATAAAAACAAACTTTACCTATTGATTAAGGAAATTAGGAAATGAAATTTTTTTAATGAGTATATGAACACAAATCATTCACAATTCCAAGAAAACAAAACTGTGAGAAAAAGTATCCAAATGTATTATCAGAGAGCAAAGAGAAATCTTACAACCAAGCCTTGATATCGTATAGGTTCCTCCTGAATGCCTCCAATATTCCTCCTTGGTTAACAAACTCTCCAATCCAAAAATAATAGCACAAGATTACTATATGTGAGCTCCCCTAACCCTGAAGTCTCAACTCAATTTATAGGCGAAAATGAGGAGGTTTCAAATCCACCAAATATGGGTGAGATCCACAAATTATGGGATTAGGGTTCCATGATCCAAGGGAATTATCTCCATGATTGGAGGGGTTTGACTCAAACTGATATGAATCAGAGGCTTCTCTTTGGGATATATGCTTCCAACTATGCTTCTAGATCTTACTTTTATTTTTTACTTTACGTTGAGTCAGTTGAATAGTTTTTAATGGAAAACATAGCGGAGAACCGCGCAGGGAATATTTGCAGTAACATCGTATGCGCAGGAAATGACTGTAAAAAGTGCACAAGCCATATTTAAGAGTTTAAAGAGTCATTTTCCCCAAAATTCATGACTTGGTCAAGGAATATAAATGTTTGACTTGCAAGGGAGGATGAGTATGGATGGTGACAGATCCATTTTGACTTTCAACTGTCATGGTGACAAAATGACGTGTAACAATGAATTTCCTACATTTCTTAGAAGAGATCAAAGAGATCATGATAGGCACGAATACCTACAATATCATGTATAAATGATTTCCCAAAGTAATAATAATAATGCGAGGCATAGACTCATACAAAGCATGACACTTCCACAAGTATGGTTGGCCTAATAATACATCACAAACTTCAAGAGGAGAAACATCACATAGTACCTCATCCGTGAAGGGATTGATACTATAGGGAAGGCAACACTGTTGGCTGATGCAGATATCTCATCCTTGGTGAAGCCACCTGATGGTGTATGAATATGGGTGTGGTGTGGTCGATAGGCTCAACTGTTTCATGACATCTACCGAATTAAGGTTCTTTTAGCTTCCTCTATCAACAATGAACTGCAACAAAGAACCCTTCACTCACATTTGTGAGTGGAAGAGACACTCCCCCTCCTATGGATCTTTGGGCTCGATCTTCTAGACCTTGGTGGTAGCAACAATGGCCTAGGCTTTGCATCAATAATCTACTTCCCCATGTCATTCCCATTATCAGGTTATGACTCAGAGTTGGAACATACATATGACTTTGAAGCCTTCAGCTCGGTCCCCAGTAACTGCTTGGCTCAACACTCACTTATGTTGTGAGTGGGGCTATTGTGGAACTCACACCACTTTCCTGTCCTTCATTTTCTTCGTGGTGTTGTTATTTTTTTGCATCTTTGGTCGTTTTTCATGGGTCACGCCACCTTGGCTTTGTCCTTTGTTCTATGGTTTGTGGGCACCTTTTCTTTACTTTGAATTCATAGATCCAAAGTCTCTCTTATTCTATTTAAATTTATGCTCGATCTTAACAACATATCGATAGGTGACACTAAGTGAGGATATTTCCAGGAACAACATCTCGTCCTAGATGTATTTGTGTAAACATCCATGATATTTGAGTACCAGATGCCGCTAAGAATCGTTAATACATAACTTCGTGTGAAGGGTATGAAAAATATTTGTGAACTTTGACATGTCTTGGTCCCTTCCCCATCGTAGTATGGTCCACTTTATGTACTTATCTTCATAGCTCCCGACAAGGTAATACTATTTTTAGTTTTACCCTAGCTACAAAAGCCGATGTAATTTATCCAAAAGCTAGCTACAAAAATCAATATGGATCACAAAAGTCTGAGATAAAATATTTATTTATTTATATTATTAACAAAGAGTTAATGATTAACTTAGTTTTATTGTTATTGTTATTTTATTTTAATTTGAATATTTTATTCTTAGTTTCTGATTTTTATCTTTTTTGCTCTTGACCTTGATTACTATTATTATTATTTTAAAGTTTGACCAATATTTGATAATTATTCTAGTTTTATTCTTATTTATTTATATTTTAATATAAATATTTGACTCAATATATTAAAATATTTTTTCTTAAAAAAAACAATTTTATTCCAATAGTCTAATTTAGCATTCTATTTTTTTTTTCAAAACTAGTTGTTTTATTCTAACCATTAAAATTTTTAATTGTCTCTACATTGATCTCTCCATTTAATCTCATGCCATGATCTGATTCTCCATCTTATCCTGATGATGAACCACACTAGATGGTTCAAAACGTGTTGAAAAAATATTACGTATGTGATTATTGCCAAAAGATTTCTCTACAATTTGTATATTTTATATTTTTGGCCTTGACCTTCCTCGAATACATTTTTTAACTATTTTATATTTAAAATTTAACTTATATATATACCTATTTTTTTGGTATCTTTTTGGGGCATGGTTATTAATTTCAAATGGGCCCACATTTTTAACTTATATTTTTCCACTAATATCATGATTTACATTGCAATAATAAATTTTTCGATATTCTAATTCATATGAGTAAGGTAGGTAAATAACATTAATAAAATATTTCACCGATACTAAAATAGATAATAAAATATTTCATGGATGCACAAATTAAACAATTTAAAATTATTTAGGACATGTGCCTCTTTTAAATATAAAGGATTTTGATTGGTTTACATATTACAACATGGAAATTACGTGAAATTTTCATGGGAACTTTTAGGATGAAATTTCCTCTAATGTCTTTTGTTGATGAATTGAATCAGCGATATATCTCTGCTGAACATTTTATGACAATCTAATAAGAAGAATAATTTGAAAAGGTTTTCCCCCTTGTGGTGATTTTCCCTGGTCTTTGAGCAAATCTTGTCTCTTGCTGTTGCTCATGATTGTATTGTATTGTATGTTTCATTTACTGCTATAAGGCTACAATTGTTATTTGTTATTGGAATATTAATTGATTTGAGTGATTGATAATTGAGGAAAAAAATTGGGCTAAGTGATTGTAACATCATAGAACAATGTAAAATTAATATGGTTTTAGATCCAAGGCGAAGAAAAGCCCAAGGAATCAAGAGACAAGAGAAATCATCTTTGGAAGAAGCTAAAAAAGCCTATTTGACTTGGTCAAGATGCATGTCTTATTTCAAGGACACTGAGAATTTGGACGATTCATCTAACTTTTCTTCTTGGAAGATCAGGTTGGAAGTCATACTGGATAACAATTATGTTTTGGAATATGTGGACGGAAAAGTACCCAAGCCATCGAAAAATGCTCTTGATGCTACCAAGTCAAAATATAGGAAAAGTGAGCTCAAAGCCAAGAAAATTCTTATTGATTCATTGAAAGATCATTTGCTTACTTATGTTGGAAAAATGAATAAGTCTAAGGAAATCTATGGAAATTTGGATGAGATATATGCAGTCAATAATTTAAATCATATACCCTTCTTGAAGAATCAACTAAAGGACATGAAATTGAACAAGGGAGAATTTTTGCAATCCTATGTCATGGCGATATCATAACTAAGGGATCATAATATACTACTTGTGAGCCTACATCTAACAGAGAGCTAGTAATGGTCACTCTTCAAGGTCATCCTCCTATTTGGGAAACTCTCATTACTACTATTAGCAATAATGACAAGTTCTCAACATTTGATGATCTCGTTGGAAAGTGTACTCAAGAAGAAACTAGGATGAACTCCATAGGAATTATTTAAAAGCATGAAGAAGGAGATCTCTTCACATTTGTTGCACATGACAAGAAGAGAAAAGGAAGAGGGAGACCATTTGGTTCAAGAAATATTTCCCATGAATTAAAGGACTCTAATAGAAGATTAATAAATATTGAATGCTACAATTGTCACAAGCATGGTCACTATGCTCGAGACTATCTGAAGAAGAGAGATGCTCCAAGGTTCTATTACAACAACAATCATCGCTTCACCAACAACATGTTCAATGATAGAACAAGAGAAGATGATAGAAGAAGGAGAAAATATAGAAGAGGAGAGATACTCCTGATGATCTAGAAGACGGTCGTCATCCTCAAAAGAGGTCAAGGAACTCAAGGTATGAAAATAATACAGTTTTTAATCAATATGAATGTATTTTTATTTCTGCTCTTTCTATTTCCTCTCCTCTAGATACATGTGATAATTGGTTGGTATATAGGGGGCTTCTAGAAATTTCTTTGGGTACAAGGAAGTCCTCTCAAATATAGTTGAGAGGGACAAAAATCTAAATATCATATTTGGAGACAACTCCACTTATCTAGTGAAAGGATTTGGTTATGTTAAATTTCATTTGGACTATGGGGTATTTGTTCCTCTTCATGATGTTATGTATGTTCTGGGACTAAAGAAGAACTTCGTATCTATATTTTCCTTGGAAGACAAAGGGATGAGAGTAGCCTTCATAAGAGAAAAGGTGCTCAATTGGCCTATGGAATCTATCATGAGAGATTATTTCACCTTAGGATATATAATTGAATGACTCTATAGAGTCAATGAAAGAACACTCTAAGCTATGGTCCACGATATCAATCATAAAAGTGAGCTATGACATAAAAGACTAGCACACCTACATTATAAAGCTCTGCCTAAAGTTAGAAGATTATTTTCCAGGATGTCTGATGTTCAATCTAGTCATGATGGTGTATGTATGGGGTGTGCTAATGGAAAGAAGTCAAGGAGATCATTCCCCTCTAGCAAAATCAGGAGTAATGATATTCTACAACTCATCCACTCTGACTATATGGACCCATGCCTATGCACTCCCTTGGTGGCTACCTCTATTATATAATATTTATTGATTAATTCCCCAAGAAAACATGGATATTCTATTTTAAACATAAGGAAAATCATTTTACATGTTCAAAGACTTCAAGGTGTTGATAGAAAATCAAATAGGGAAGAGAATCAAAGTTTTGAGGTCTGAAAATGGTGGAGAATATACCTCAAATTAGCTCGTGAACTTTTACAAAGAGGTTGGAATGAAGAAAGAGACTATTATACCATATAATCCTGAGCAGAATCGTGTGGCTAAAAAAAAGAAAAGGTCTATCATGGAAGTTTCTTGAGCCATGTTGCATGATCAAAAGTTGTCGAATTTCCTTTCGGGAGAAGCCACAAATATAATGCTCTATGTTCAAAATAGGGTTCATCTTCAATCCCTTGGGTAACGAGATTCCCGAAGAAGTGTTTACGGGTGTGAAGCCCAATTTTGGTCATCTAAGGATATTTGGATGCCCCGTATACTTTCATGTGTCGAAGGACAAGAGGAACAATTTGGAAGCCACTAGAAAGAAATGAAAACTTGCTGGGTATTGTAATAATTCTAAAGCTTTTAGAATATATATGTATGGTCAAAATAAAATTGAGTTTAGTAGGGATGAAACTATTGATGAAGATGAGCCTACCCTTGAAAAATAATGGACCTCCCTCCCCCTCCTCCTACTAAAAATAAGGATGATGAAATGGATCTATTAGAAGGTCCTTTTGTGCTAGAATCCAAGAAGGATATAGTTGATGATCCAATGGAGCCTATGGACCCCTTGGATCCTCCTCCATGTGATCCCCCTACTAGGAAAATACCACTTTTGATTCATGATACTTTATAGGATGTTGGAAGACATGCCACTGCTAGAGGTACATTTAAAGAAAGAAAGAAGCCTTGTTGGTATCATGGATATGTTGTAGCTATGAGCTCCATCATACATGCTAAGCCTCCCACTTTTGAAGAAGTGAAATACCAGGTTTGGAAAAATTCCATGGTTGAAGAGTATGAGTTTATTATGAAGAATGATGTTGGTATATTGTTTTGAGACCTAAAGGAAATTATATCATGACCTCAAAATGGCTATACAAGATCAATTATGGAGCTCATGGAAGCATTGAGAAGTATAAAGAAAGATTGGTTAAAGGTTTCTCCTCGAAAGAGGAAGAATACTATGATGACATATTTGCACCCGGGTTACTCGATACACTACTCTCTGTTCTATTTGTAGGTTTTAACCCTGTACAAAAAATATCTGCAAACGAATTCTTAAAGACAAAAAATAAACAATAGCGAGAGCATAAAACATAAAATAGATATACATAGAGATTTTCCCCTAGATCCCAAATCGAGACTATCAACTTTATTTTTCATTATATTCCTCTTAGTGTTACAACACACATATATACATGCCAAAGCATTCATAAATCCCAATCCATTAACCTGGATTAGAACATAACTGTAGTTCCCTTGCCCAGATCTACAAAATACCAGGGGCAAAAAACCATCATGCCCCAAAACCATGTGCAAACCCATGCACAAAACCATAGGCGGGTCCGCCCACCGAAAAATAAGGAAAATGTTTTTTCCTAGGGTGCTACCCTGGACCCCACGCAGGGGGCTACCTACCCCCTGTGAACCCTTGGACAAGGGGGGTTGTCGCCCCCCTATGACCCCCCCTCGTTGTGCCTGATGCAACGAACAGGGCGGGAAGGAAGCATAAATTTTTATCTTTAGGCACGTTTGAGGCAGAATATATTTCTTCTAGCATCGCTAGCTGCGAGGAAGTATGGTTGAGGAAGCTATTTGGAGAGTTTTTGAGTAGGTCCTAGATACAACGATGATATATTGTGACAACAAGAGCGAGATATGATGAGAAACGAATCCCATGTTTCATGACAAGTCCAAGAATATTGAGATCATAATATCATATAAACTATATATGAGATATGGTGCAGAGAGGAGTAGTGATACTCCATCACATTTCGACTGGTGATAAAATAACATATATACTCACCAAGGCTTTGCTGAAATGGAAGTTCTTGGTATTCAGAGAGCAACTTGGACTGATGGATGTGACCCTCTCGGGTAAGGGTACAGATTGATTGAGAACATTGAGCTATGCTCTTCCCCCCTGTTTGAGCTTAGAGGGACATGAATTGATCCAAAGAGCTCCTGGGTTTGAGGGAACTATAGACAATAGTGTTGGACAAGTAACTAGGTTCAATATTGATAATTATTTGTGTACATGTATCAATTTGTATTTTCTGTAAAAGAAGAAAAAATATTTTATTTAAGCATGGGTTTCATACTCTAGTCTAGGTCAAGCATGTTATTCATGCTTCTAGATTTTTGATTAAGTCAAAGAATTAATTTTGAGTCATATTCCATTAGGAATCTTTGTAAGAAAAAGGAATTTTTTTTTTAAAGGATTCAAATAGTCTTGCATAAGTGTAACGAACAAAGTTTGTAAACGTAGAAAAATACTCAGAAAATCCGATATATTAAATATCCATGATAGGAAAAATATATTGTATAAGAATTGTTGAATCTATAAAGATGTGATATGTGACTGTTGCAATTGATGGTCTACTTATATACCTAGGTATGTACCCCTTTATGAGCAGTCATGTCCTTAGGACATGCCTCTTCATTTACTAATTACTATATAATTACTCAGAATTTATGATTATTGATATTTATACTATTTTTATTATTTCTATATACTTTTTGTTCACAACATTTGCTTCCTCTTTAGAAAGCTTTGACCTCAAAGCTTATTGTTGACAAGGCGATTCCTATTGTTTCTTTGTCTTGTAATATACTCATGACTTTCAAAAATATTCAAGTTGTCATCTTTGATGATACAAGATGATAGGATCCTTGGAGTGATAAATAAAATTGTCGCACTGAGAAGGGATCTGACAATCCTAAATAAATCTTCTTTGTAATCTTGCGGTTACTGGAAACTTGTAATGAATTGTTATCATAAGACTGGATTCTACAAACTTCAATGTTCTTCGAAACATAAGTTTGTCTTTTATGTTCTTAGTGGTACAAATACGTCGACTGATTGACATGTCTGCTCTTCTGATTTAGATGTTGATAATGAATTTTTGTGATCTTGTCTCCCCTTAAACAATTTGTGGTGATTTCTTGGTTTACTAGAGGTATTTGATTCCCTTCAAGTACAAAGGTCCCTTGTTTAATTATTGGATATTCATCTGTTATTTCTGTTGCTTCAACTGCAACATCTGAATATGTTTTCACTTCTACTAGATTTGGATTTGTTTGAACTATGAGATTAATGGAATCTGTGTTGTTTCTTTTTCCTTAAACTTGGATTGCTACATTTGAAGACTTCGATACTTCTCTTTGAATAAGTTGTTATAACTTGTCTTTAGATACTTCTTATCACTTTTAAGCTTCTTTAGAAGGTTTTGATTATGATTATTTAGTTGTGGAAGTTCTTCATTTTCTAAATTGTTGACTTTATTCTTAATGTCCTTGTCTTTTAGACTTTTAATTTGTTCTAATAACCTTTCATTCAGGTCTTTTAGGCACAAATTTTCTTCTTCCTTTTCTAATAGATTCTTGCTGAATTTTTTTATCGAGACTTTCATTTTCTTGTTCTAATTTTTGTTTTGTATCCTCATCCTGCTTGTTCTCTGTAAGTAATATTTTATTATGATCCCTTAGAAGCAAAAATGATCTATTATTTCCATTGATGCTTCATAACGCTAATCTTCAAAATCTTTTTATTTCTTTTCTAATGCCTCATTTTTTTTACTGAAGTTCTATGAACTCTTCTTTTAATATTTTAATTCGTGTATGTGGATTACCTTAATATTCTTCAAAAGTAAATGATTTCCTACATGTTGAACAAAATATCGTGCGATTTTTAAAAATCAACGATATCATTATATTCTATTCGACAAAAAAGACATCTCATCCAAAACATAAAATTATGATTCATTCCTTCTTCGTCAATGATTGAATAAATTATTTACTCTTTAACAATTGACTCCATATTTATTTATGGAAAAAACACCCTAATATTTCATTTTTTCTCGCCTCAACTTTTATAAACCTTTTAATTCATAATAAGTTTTTTGAATTATTATAAGGTTTTTTTTTTAACCCTTAAAACTTTTTATATATATATATATATATTTTTTTTTTCCTATCTATCTTATTCTACTTTTTTTTCTTCTGTTTAATTAATAATATCTCTTTAACTTCAAGCACTTTTCCTTTTCCTAAATCTTTGGTTCAAAACTTTAATATATTGTAATAATGTTAGATTTTAAGTTTCTTTCGGTCATGTCCCTTGCAAAGCTTTATGATTACTAAATATCTTGTTCAAAAATTTAATATAATATAATAGTGTATGTTCCTTCAATCACGTCCCTTGCAAATATTTATGAACTTTAACTTTCACGATTGCATTAACAATTTAACTGTACATACGCAATTAGATTGGATATCGCTTAAAATAATACTCAGAAATTTTCAATTTATTCGAATGATTTTAACATCAATTGTATTCACCCAAAAAGTTGTCATGGTTATATGTTTTGGAAGGCATATGTATCGCTTCACATCCCCTGTATAAATGCAACGATATTGGTTCGATTTTCCTGCTCCATGAATATGCTCCTTGTAATATGTATAGAATTGGCAGTGATTTTATTTTCAATTGTGGTTGTGGATGTCGTAATCTACATGGTATGGCAAGTTGCATGCAATGAAAGTTTAAGGCTTAGGGCGGAGGCAATGACAACCGGACGGAAGGGTGGATGCACGAGTTGGAAGTAAGAGTGGAGATTTGGCACCACAACGTTTTATTGAGCTACGATCGCATGAGGTAATTTGATGCTCTGTCACGAGGTAATTTGGTGCTCTGTCAGGGCTGGCAGCGTCACGACGTCGATTGTGCTGTGGGATGTGAATGGTGGTCTCTAATCGACACCACTGAACATTTGGGTTATTCGAATAGATATTATAGGTGTGTGTGTTTTGAACCTGGTCAATGGCATGTTGTTCGGCTAGTATATACAGAGAAACTTGCTGCGGCGGCTGGTCTTTCGGTGGGGCCTACGGTCGGTATGAAGGTGAGTTGCGGTTTTTTTTTAATTTTATTTTTAATATATATATATATTCTTTTTCCCTTTCTTGGCCTTTTTTTTTTTTAAATGAACTTCATCTTCTTCTTTTTTTAATTTATATTTTTTCTTCATAAGTTTTTTTGTTTTCCAAAAGCTTGAATGACGAAATTGGTGTAAAGGAGAGACTCCAAAATCTTGTAGCAAAACGCTTTCAACAACAATAAAGTTGACGAATTTCAATGTCCAAAGGCCTGAATTAGATTTGTTCTCTACAGCGGTTGGGTGGCCATAGGATCGAAGAAATATGATACCAATGTAACGAACAAAGTTCATAAACACAACAAAATACTTATAAAATCTGGAATATGTAACTATTCATGTTAGGACAAATATATTATATAAGAGTTGTTGAATGTATATAAATGTGAGATGTGATTGTTACATTTGGGGGTCTTCTTATATACCTAGGCATGCACCTCTTTATGAGCGGTCATGTCCTTAGGACATGCCTCTTCATTCACTAATTACTATATAATTAATCATTATTTATGATTTATTGATATTTATATCATTTAGATTAATTCTATATATTTTTTATTCATAACAGTAAGAGCAAGTCAACCATCTTGTTGGTCTACTTGTCCTACTGAACGGTCATGACCCTTCATAATGACGAACTATATATAGTAATGTATCCTCCACCAAAAGGATACAATTTTGTGGATGTCCTGATGAAGGATGCAAGTTTCAGTGACTCGGATATGATAAATTATTCTATGGAAGGATGTGTGATATCATTGAAGTTATGTGAAAAAAATATATGAATAAGTATGTAATGTTGTAACAAAATCGAAAATATGAAGAAGTCTGAAATTTGTGATAGGGTTGAAGTTCAAAGACGCTTGATTTTTTACTATGAATTGAGGGAAGGTTTGACTTGGGGATATTATGAAGAAAAGTGTCTTGGTATTGGTCTTGATATCTCATTTTGATTTAATTATGTAGGAGGTTTGTTTGGGTTTTTTCCATGATGTGGAGCTTATATCTTGTGTCTATTATCTATTGTGATATTCATTTTTACATTTTGATCATTGCTTGATGAAATAAAACAAAAATAATTTAATAAGAAGAAAACAAAGTTCACAAGTAATTATAAAGCTAAGGAGAATGAGCATTAATCAATAATCACATTGATTTTCCAACAAATAATATAATCTGTGATTCTTACCTTGCATGGTAGGTCGTATCATGCCTATTGTCAAGCAATAGGATAGTTTGTGATCCTTACCTTCCTCGGTAAGTCGTATCCTACCTATTATATCTCTTTGGTCTTGACAAAGTATACCCTAGTTGGAATCTTACTCAAGTTGGGATTTTTAGGTTTGCTTCTCCCCATTTGGCCAATGGGTGAGCTGACTTGAGATAGAATGTGATCCTGGCCATTCATTGTAAGTGGTATCCTGCTCAAGTGATAGGATACAGGTGTTCTACCACTGACTTTTGAGGGTAAAGTTGGGAATATCAACAAATAATAGGATAGTTTGTGATCCTTACCTTTATGGTAAGTGATATTTTACCTATTGTCACAGGTTAATAGGATAGAGTGTGATCCTTACCTTATGATAATCTGTACTCTACATATTGTCCTTAGATAGAGGGTGGTAAATTTAGCTCCCCTATGATGTCAATTTATTCTTCTTTTAGATTCGAGAGTGTTCAAAAGATGAGTAGAAATGAGAAGAGATGATCAAAGACAAAATTTGACTTGATGACGACGAGACATTTGAGATGAGTCTTATGATGCATTTAGAAATTTATCCCTAGCTGAGAGGGATCATTAATTTCGTAGCTCAGGGAAAAATTCCCTCATTTGGACAACCTTTCTCATCCAAAGAAGGACCTCTTTTCCCTTAGAAGAATTTAATTTGGTAAAGGAGAAATATATTTTTAGTATGAAAACCCACATGTGCACAAAAGTTCAGGCTAGCCTGGAAGTCAAATTGGGTCTCCTAAAATGCATATAAATAGACCTAATGTCACATCACTTTGGAGTATCACATTAATCACATTACTCTTATTTTCCTTTTTTGGATTGGTTCGTACAAGTCTGCAATTGAGAGGTTGTTATTAGGATTAATCCCTCTTATGGATAAGAGCGATGTCCCTAGTACTTCAACAAGTAACTAGAAACAAAGGTCCATTTGAATATCTCTTTCTCTAGATTATTTGTATTTTAAGATCATTACAACCAGGAAAGTAGAGAGGACATGCTCCTACCTTTCAATCCAAATGTCTGATGTAGTCCTTTGTCTTTCGCTCCAAAGTAGTTCTTCAATGATGAGTAGAACTTGCAATCACATATAAGGAAAATAATCAAAGCATCTGCAATATATAATAATCATAAATACTAATCCAACTTAGTGATCAAGGAATCTAAGGATTGACATTATTTCCATGAATTCATAAACAAGACAATGAGAAAAATAGATCCATAGGTATTATCATAAATTAGAAAGAGCAATATTACAATTGGATGCCTTGATGTTGTATAGATTCCTCTCGGGTGTCTGAGAAATCATTTTCCTTCAGTATGATAAGACTTCCTCTATAGAATGACCAGCATGAAGTCATGGACACAAAGGTGAGATCTTCAATGTGTCAACAACAACTCACTAGTATAGAAAGTATGCACTTTATGAACTCTCTCCAGCTTAAAAACTATACAAATAAGTCTCTATTCACATTAGCATGTACCCTTCAACTTGAAACTTGAGTTCAATATATAGGGAGATTGAAGTAGTTTCAGATCCATTAAGAGAGTGATGGATTCCTTCCATGAAGGGATTTGAGTTCCTTGGACCAAGGGATAAGCTCCATGAGTGGAGGGATAAAGCTCGAACTGGTGCGACTCTAGAGGCTTCCAGTTGAAAGAATATTCGACCAACTAGGCTTCTAAAAGTTACTTTTTATTTTTATTTGTTTTTCAAGGGGGTGCGTAGGTTTTAGTGGCGAATAAAGTGGCGATCGCCGCAACTAATGGAAGAAGTATCAACGAATTCGCAAGAAAAGGCTAGAAAAACCGTGCAGGCAATCTTTTAAAGGTTTTATAGAGATTTTCTCCAATTTCCAAGACTTGATTAAGGAACATGAGTGTTTTTTAACTCTAAGGGAACATGATATGGATGGTGATAGACCCATATGAACAATCAAATGTCATGGTGACAAAATGACGTGTAACAGATTGCCCCCTAAAGTGTGAAGTATGAGAAAGTTTTTCTAAAGAGTGAAGTGCTTTATCATTCCGAGGATTGGATTGGAGACACCGGCTGAAAACCTATAAAAACATTCAATGCAAATATATATCATCACTGAGGTAGGCATTCCCATACTCAGAGAAAAACTAACTAAGTGATCTGGTATAGATATGATTTCAGTATTACATCAAAAGTAGACACAGTATGGGCGAAGCCATCTATCACAAGAAGTCTACTATATAATGAATAATAAAACTCCTCGCAGCTTGGATGGTGGAAACTAGATCCAGGGTCTTGATTTCCGCTTCTCAAACTAGTACGAATTCTTCCATGCGATTGATTACGTTAGAGTCGAACATGGTAGAAACCACTTGATTATTGGTCAATGATGAGAACCGTTAACAAGTGTGAGAGAAACCATCAATAATGACAATTGCCCTCAAAGTACTTCAATACAATCTATGAAGTGTGAATGAATGATTTGCAGTCGAACACCCATAGAATAATTCGATCGAAGGTTAATGATGACAACCTATTGTCGAAGGTGAGAAACCTGCCATTCAGGCATGCATATTCCAATGTACTGATAGGATTCTAGACCACCTTTCTAGATAATGAGATGATGTTGATAAAAGTGATCCGTTGCAGGAAAGCCTACGACACGAAACCATTAGATCAAGTTTTGAAGAAATTTTTTGCAAGGAATAACTCAGGGATGGTCAACGCGAATGGAGACAAATGTTTGCAATGAAGGGTAAATTGAACTTTCTCTTGAACACATAACGACACTGTAAATGGCTTAGCAGCATTTGACCTAAGATAATACCCAGAAACTGGCTGAAGACTTTCAATGTGGTTTGATTAACTATAAGATAAAGGATTTCCCAACCCAGGTACAAGTGTAACAAAGTGTCGTGTTCAAGAGAGATATGTTGCTTTCTAAAACAAGGAAAACAAATGGATTCTTTTTCTCTCTTTTTCCCCCACCATTATTGAAAAGTACCTCTTTATTTTTGTCAAGATTGAGGAGGATAACATTTGCTTATTGTGTAAGCTCATCCTTCGGATGAGTCCATCTTAGTATTAAAAACAAACCCTAAGAAGGAGTGGTTCGGTCTTGTTGTGATTGACAGGTCCTGTACTGTTTAGTTTTAACGAGTCTAGTATAGGATTAACTCAACATTTTTCAATTTTAGGGAGTCAGAAGAAAAACATAAGTAAACTCCATGGTTGTTATTTTTCATAAATTTAGTCCCTAAAGCCTAAAAAAGGATAAAATAATACAGGATAGAACTCTATTGACCATGCTTAGTCAATGTATACCTTTTTCATAATTATTCCAATTCAGTCCGGAAAAGGGGTAAACTTGTACTGAATGGGTGACTGTTAATTTACTTTAACGAGTTCGAATAGTTAATTACTCCGCGATCTTTACATATTTAGAGAGTCTGAAAAGGGCCTAAAACAGGACTCCAGGGTTTAACTTTTTCGTATTTTTATAGAGCCCGAAAAAGTGATAAAATTGTACTCAATGTCAAAATGATTATTTTCACAAAAATCCTGAGTCCTACACAAAAAATCAAACAATTAAGTACATCTGCTCTCAAAAAGGAAAAATATTTTGATTTGACTTTTTAAAAGTAAAAGTAAATCAAATAATATTATTTCATTCATTTAAAACTACAGAAAGAAGTTTAAACAAGTCATTTTCACATTTTGATTTTCAGAACAGAGCAGAAAGCGTTTTGTCCAAAATCTTCCAGAGCTGATATTAGGAGAACTGACCAACCATTTTGAGAACCAACCACACCAGGTAATCCACATCATTGTTATCTTTGTTTTCATCTGTTTAATTTTTTATTTTAAGCTTTCAGGGCATTTTTTAGAGGGAAAATATGTTTTAAAATCCGCCCTCAGGGGTGCACAGGTTATCGTGGAGAAAACCACGCACCCCGACGATTTTTTAACAGAAAAATTGTCGGGCCGTCGCATATTTTGTGTATAATGCGTGCGTAAAAACACACTGTGTAAACACAGCACTTGCGCAAGCACCATGGGGTTTTGAAAAACATAAATCTCTCCATTAAAATGGCTCAAATTTATTCCAACTGATTTTTAATGATTAATTTACTGATGTGTAGGTTGAAAATCATGTTGGAATGGTGAGAAAGAGAGCATGAACTCATGGAAAATGAAGCCATGGATGATCCGAGAACAATGCGCTCATTAAAAAATTGTGGCTTGTATAAGTTTTGGGTGATTCATGGCATGAAAGCACAAGTTGAGCTGGTGACATGGATAGTGAATGCATGGGATGTCCGAGATCAATGTTTCATTATTGGAGACCATCGGCTTATGATCGAGCCAGAGGAAATATCTTTCCTCATTGGATTGCCTCGTAGAGGGAGGGACATTTCCTTATTTGGGACCAGACCAAGAGGTCTTCCCACTGCTACTTACAAGGCTCAATATTGTAGCCAAGATTCAAAGTTAAAGGACGGTCGCATAGATATAAAATCTATTGTGCGACTGGAGCTCAAGATCATAGCATTCATGATTACCAGGTTATGTGGGAGTGTAGCTCTGCATGTGGCTACCAAAGCACAGATGTAGACCGCAGTTGAATGTTTCGGGGGAACAATTTTCCGCTGGAGTGAAGGAGTGCTGGCTAATATGAAGGGCCAACTCACGAGAGCTAAGAATGGGAAGTTGAAAAACTTCAAATATGGGGCTATTCTTGTATCTTTTTCTTTAGAGAGGATCCCACTCCTTGTGCCTCAGTATTCTTAGTGGATTCCATAGGTACTCAGGAACCACGTATGGTGCGCTGGGTAGCAATGATGGCTCGCCATGGTGGCGATGGTGGTGCAATGGTTTGTTTTGCTCCTCAGTTTTTCACATGGCTTGGGAATCAGATCTTCATGATTGAATATTTTCCTTATGCAGGGATGGATTATAGAGGTGATCCTGATACATCTCTTCCACCAGGGGCACAGTGGGATGAGACAGGTTAACGAATCATTTTGAAGTTTTTATGTTATCTAATTTTTATTTGATTTTTATCGTCCAATACTGACAAAAAATTTCTAAATGCAGATGTCGGTCCAACACGACTAGCAGCGCTTCGTCGCTTTGACAGGAGAGAGGCACAACCTATAGTAGGCCCACCACAAAATGATGCAGCAGACATCCTAGCAGAGTTGGAGCACAACCTAGAGAGGTTGAATATTGATATTCCAGAGACAGGGACATATGATATACCTCTCAGGCTTCAGAGACATGTGACTGGTGTCCCAGGTTCACTCAGGAGATTTTTGCGCAGGGTGGCACGTGCCATAGTTTGCTATCATGATCATCGTCATGGATAGCTGATGGTAAATGTAGATTGAAATTTTGTTTTTTTGTATCTGTATCTTTTAGATCACAAGGTGTTTGATACCTATGATCATAGAAGATGTAATATTTTGTTGAGATTCAACAAGATGATGAGCTTAGTGAAAAGAGTCGCCTTCACTAAGTGGGTCCGCAGGCTATTTTTGGCGCAAAGTCTATTTTTAGACTATGTCTATTTTTAGACATGTAGATCATATTCTATGAGTTGCAGGATGCTATTTGTGGATGGTTGGTCAAGTTGGAAAAATAGATGGATTTCTATTTTTAGACATTTTGGGCGGAGTCTATTTTTAGACTGCCAGTCTAAAAATAGATATGTAGGATATTATTAGCTCTTAATAATATTTGGACTCTAAACAAAAACTTATTCTCTTGGAGCACTTCAGTTCAGTGCACAGATGTGGCACAACAGCTGGCAGAAGGAATTACGCTATTCCTAAGGGTTTACTGGAGCTATTGCATGGAGGACTCAGTTAGAACTCAAGTGGTAGAGTTATGACACAGTTGGAAGAAGTAGTTATGGAGTTGTATTCAGTTTAACTCAGTTAGACTCATTTGAGCTAGTTGTATCTAGTCTAACTGATTGATACACTAGTAAGAGTGGAGTGAATTAATTAGTTAATTAATTCATAAATAATAACTCATTAATCAACTAAATAATTCATCAGTTAACTACAGTGCATGGCAGTTTCAGTGGAGACCAGTGGAGAGATAGGTGAAAGGGCAAGATAGACTATCAGTTGTGACTATAGTGATGCATTGATTGCATCCAACACTCAGTGAAGATTCCAATGAGGATTGCATGAGAAAGGCTAGAGAAATTCAAACTCATTCAGAGCCATTCTTCAGCAGGGATTGCACAGTAGAGGTAGGCTAGCAGGTGGCAAAGATCAGTGCATGGATTTGCAAGATCGGGCCTGATTAGTGTGTAGTGTTGTAGCGATTTCTCATATTTTCTTCGAGAGCTTGATATGATCAGCATTGTATGAGGATTGTTACATGATCTATATGACATATATTATATACAGATAGTTGGGGTTTTCAGCTTCAGGCTTTCCTGTTAAACAACTGTGTTAATGTGTGTGAATTTTTATTGTTTCATGTGTGCATTGCAATCTTGATTTAATTTCCGTAAATGATCAATGGTGGAATAGATTATGTATTTTGCATGAAGTTAAAATAGTGTGAGATCAGGGGAATATTGGACATATAACACATAAGTTATATAATTTCTACATGGTATCAGAGCTATGTTGATCATTGGAGGAGATTGCAATTATTGAAGCGGTTGAGTTTTGTGCTGGTGGAATTCGAATTTGCTGCAGTGTTTTCTTGGTGTCGAAGTTGAGCATTCATTGAAATGTCTTTCAATGAATTGTGATTGGAGGATGCCCTTGAGGGTAGCTTGAATTAAATAGCATGGAAGGACAGGATCGAGGTGGTGCTGGATGATAATGGGTTGAAGGAGTTCATAGATGTTGATATTCCGAAGCCTGCTTCTAGCGATGCAGCTGCACTTGACGCATGGCAAAAGAAGGTAGCAAAGTGTTGAAGGATTCTGTTGGAAGGTGTGAAGGAACACATTGTGTCTAGCCTTCACAGGAAAGCCACTCCATTCTTAATGTGGAAGGCTTTGATAGACTTGTTCCAAAGAAGAAGTGGCCAGAGGAAGTTGGCGCTTAAAGACAAGCTCAGAAAAATAAAAATGGAGAAAGGCGACAGTATTTCAAAATACCTCATGAAGTTTGTCCACTGCAAGGATGAGCTAGGAAGTGTGGGGGTTACTGTTGATGAAGAAGACTTGGTGAGCTTGGCTCTCCTTGGGCTTCTGAGGAGTTGGCATAGCTACGAAGACTCTGTCAATGGACGGGAGAAACTACCAGGATGGGAGCGACTTTGGTGGATCTTGTGCAGGAGGAGATAAGGCGGGGTACCAGGGATGGATCTTCTTCGAAGAATGAAGATGAATAAATTTGCGCTTTGGCTGCCAAAGCTCAGAAAGGAAAAGGGAAGAAATCTTCCAAATCCAAAGCTAAAGGAAAGAAGCATGATTTGTACAAGGTGAAGTGTTTTCACTGTCACCAACACGGGCATTTCGCCACTAATTACCCACAGAAGAAGAAGAATAAGAGTGCTGCTAGTTCTGCAGCAGGAGAGGCCTTAGCCTTGCATTTTGAGCTCGAATTTTCTTTGATCGCATGCTTGGTTTCAAGCTACATGGGATCGGTGTGGTTTATTGACAGTGGTGCGTCTTTCCATATGACCAGAGACAAAGATTTGTTTAGTGATCTGGAGGAAAAGGATCTTGGAGTGCACATCGAGATGGGCGATGATGGTAGATACAGTGCGACTGGTATCAGGATCATTTCCTTTGAGAGGGAGTCCGGTAAACCTTTCATCTTGAAGGATGTCATACATGTTCTAGGATTGAAGAAGAATCTGATCTCCATGGCGATGCTGGAAGACAAGGGTTATGATGTTGTTTTTAGCGAGGGAAAAGCTTTCCTACGCCATAAAACAACTGGTCAAACCAGGAGGATAGGGATTCGAGTTTGTTGGGTATGTGTTATATTCTTTCCACGACTAGCCCCATGTGTTGTACGGTGCGCCGGGCGCAACAAGGGGGGCGGCAGCCCCCCCCTGTCGGGGTCCGGGGCAGTGCCCCAACGAAATTTTTTTTGGTATGCGGTCCCACTCATATGCGGACCCACCCATGTTTTGTGCATGAGTTTGCATATGGTTTTGGGGTACGATGGTTTTCAGCCCCTGGTATTTTTTAGATCCAGTCAAGGGAACTACGGTTATGTTCTAATCTAGGGTTAATGGATTGGGGTTTATGTATGCTTCAACATGTATATATATTTGTT
Source organism: Pinus albicaulis (assembly GCA_034641835.2). Taxonomy (NCBI): domain Eukaryota; kingdom Viridiplantae; phylum Streptophyta; class Pinopsida; order Pinales; family Pinaceae; genus Pinus; species Pinus albicaulis. The sequence goes on from CM076573.1 coordinate 399,453,305, forward strand.
GTAACACTAAAAGGAATATAACGAAAAATCAAGCTGGTAGTCCCGATTTGGGATCCAGGGAAAAATCTTTGTGTTTATCTGTTTTATGTTTTATGCTCTCGCTATTTTTTAATTTCTGTTATAAGATTCGTGTGTAGATAATTTCTGTTTAGGGTTAAAACCTACATTTGGTATCAAAGCTGTTTCGGCTTCAAGGGGACGCCTTTGTTGCTGAGGGTTTTTACTCGGGCCTGAGGTAGACCCTGTTCAGTGGGAGATCTACGAGATTGATTCTTGCTGTGAAAGAAGATGGCGAGCAGCGGAAAGATAGAGATCGAGAAATTTAATGGTCAGAGTTTTGAGTTGTGGAAGCTCAAGATGGAGGATCTGCTGGTGGATAAAGATCAGTGGATCGTGGTAGATCCAGGTACTAAACCAACGGCAATGTCAGATGAAGACTGGAAGAAACTGGATCGGAAGGCTAAGAGCACAATACAGTTGTGTGTCTCAGATTCAGTATTGTTGAATGTATCTGGGGAAGCTACGACGAAGAATTTGTGGGAAAAACTTGGGACTTTGTACCAATCTAAGTCTCCGGTGAATAAGTTGTTCCTGCGGAAAAAGCTGTATAACCTGAGGATGAAGGATGGAGACTCGGTGACAGAGCATATGAACGCCTTCAATACTGTGGTAAGTCAGCTATCGTCTGTTGATATTAAAATCTCAGATGAAGATAAGTGCATCAGTTTGTTGTGCTCTCTACCAGACTCGTGGGACAGTCTGGTTATTGCAATAGGTAGCAATACAACTACCTTGAATTTTGATGACATTGTCTCAGCCTTGCTGTCGGAGGAAATGAGACGAAGAAATATGGAGGGTCATAATGGAGATGCCTTATCTGTACGAGGAAGGTCCCAGAACAGAAACAAGAATAAGGTTTCGAGTGGGAGATCCAAATCTAGAGGGAGATCTAAATCTCCTGGAAAGTTTGTAAAGGTGTGCTGGAAATGCGGAAAGGAAGGACACTACAAAAAGGAATGCAGATCTAAAGCTCCCGAGAAAGGAAAGGGATCTGATGATGCTCCTTCTGTAGAGGAAAAAACCACCTCGGATGAAGGTGGGGATGTGTATTTGGCTTCTTCTTCAAATACACATGTAGATCACGAGTCATGGTTGATTGACTCAGGTGCATCCTTTCACTTCACTCCCCATAGGGAGTGGTTCTGTGAGTATGAAAAATATGATGGTGATGTCTTCCTGGGGATGATAGGAAGGCCAGAATCGTTGGACATGGAAAGGTCAAGCTGAAGCTGAAAGGTGGAAGGATTAGAACACTTCCTGGTGTTCTGCATATTCCTGCATTGGCCAGAAATCTGATTTCTGTAAGCAAGATGGATGATGCAGGTGTAAAAATAGTGTTCAAGAAAGATGCCTGCAAGATGGTTCAAGGAGCACTGGTATTAATGCGGGGAGTTCAGACTGGAAATCTGTACAAGCTACAAGGTAGCACTATTATTGATGGGTGTAACAGTTATGTGGTTCCTGAAAATGGAGCGGAAAGCCTAGCTGTCTCTGGAGAAAAGACCATGCTATGGCATCAAAGGCTTGGACATATTGGAGAGAAGGGCCTTCGGATACTGCATAGAAATGGTATGGTAGAAGGTATGTCTAATTGCTTTCTAGATTTCGATCTCTGTGAACATTGTGTATATGGGAAGCAGAATCGGGTGAGTTTTCCTTCTGGTGCTAAGAGGGCGAACAAGATATTAGAGCTTGTGCATAGTGATGTGTTTGAACCTGTGTCAGTTCCATCACTGGGAAAGTCTGTGTAATATGTTTCATTCATAGATGACTTCTCAAGGAATACATGGATATATTTCTTGAGGAAGAAATATGAAGTCTTTGACAAATTTAAAGAATTTAAGGCTCTGGTGGAAAACCAGACAGATAAGAAGATAAAGGCACTGAGGACAGATAATGGTGGGGAGTTCTGCAAGAAGGAATTTGAAGAGTTCTGTAAGAAGTGTGGTATAGCACGGCAGAAGACTACTCCATACACACCTCAGCAAAATGGAGTTGCAGAAAGAATGAACAGAACACTGATGGAAAAGGCAAGAAGCATGCTCAATGGTACCGGGTTAGGACAAGAATTCTGGGCAGAGGCAGTGGAGACTGCATGCTATCTGGTTAACAGATCACCTTCATCAGTGTTGGAGGATAAGACTCCACATGAGGTATGGACCGGTAAGAAACCCTCTCTTTCACATGTAAGGGTATTTGGATGTGATGCATATGTACATGTTCCAAAGGAGAAAAGGACCAAGTTGGATAATAAATCTGAAAGGTGCATCTTTATTGGGTATAAGGATGGTTTAAAGGGTTACAAGCTTTGGAACCCACAAACAAGGAAGGTTGTGTACAGCCGAGATGTGGTGTTTAGAGAAGTGAAAGATGTTGTTAAACATGAAGTCCTACCAAAGGAACCTGAGAAGATAGAGTTTGAGCTAAAGGAGGATGAATCGGACTCTACAACAGAAGAAGACTCAGAAGATGAAGAGCCACAAACTCCAGCTTTGAGAAGATCAGTTCGGGAAAGAAGGCAACCAGAAAGGTATAGTCCATCCGCTTTCTGTTCAGGTTTTGCCTTAACTATAACTGATGATGAACCCAGAACTGTCAGGGAGGCAGTAGATTCAGAGGATGGAAAACTCTGGAAGGAGGCCATGGTTGATGAAATGGCATCCTTGCACAAAAACGATGCATGGGATCTGGTGGAGTTGCCGGCTGGAAGGAAGCCCATTGGGAGCAAATGGGTATTTAAGAAGAAGATGAATGTAGAAGGCAAGGTGGAGAAATACAAAGCTCGGTTGGTAGCAAAAGGTTATTCCCAGGTGCCGGGAATTGATTTTGGTGATATTTTTTCTCCTGTTGCCAAAGTTACTTCTATTAGATTACTTTTATCTGTTGCTGCTGCATTTGATTTTGAGATAGAAAAGATGGATGTGAAGACAACATTTCTTCACGGGGATCTAGAAGAGGAGATCTACATGAAGCAACCTGAAGGCTTTATGGTGAAGGGTAAGAAAGAACTCGTGTGCAGGTTGAAGAAGTCTCTGTATGGGTTAAAATAGTCACCAAGGATGTGGTATCAGAAATTTGATACCTATATACGGGGGCTTGGCTTCACTAGAAGCAAGGAGGATCACCATGTTTATTTTAAATTAATTGGTGACCGTGTTATTTATTTGTTCTTGTATGTGGATGATATGTTGTTGATTGGAAATGACAAAGAAATTATCCAAGATTTGAAGACCCAAATTTTCTCCAAATTCGACATGAAGGATCTTGGTGCTGCAAACTATATTTTGGGAATGGAAATTAAGAGAGATCGGGCAAAGAGGAAGCTCTGGTTAAAACAGAGGAAGTATGTCGAGACTATATTGCAGAGGTTCAATATGCAGGATAGTAAACCGGTGAATGTTCCTATTCCTGTAGGTGTAAATCTGTCTGCTGAACAGTGTCCCAAGACACAAGAAGAAGAGGAGGATATGTCCCGTGTTCCATATGCAAGTGCAGTGGGTAGCCTGATGTATGCAATGGTCTGTACTAGACCAGACATTGCACATGCAGTGGGAGTATTGAGCAGGTTTATGTCAAACCCAGGGAAGGAGCATTGGACAGCAGTGAAGCGTGTTTTCAGATATTTACGTGGCACTAGTGATTATGGCTTGTGCTACCAAGGAAGACCAGGATTAGAAAGAATGTTGGACATTCGTGGTTTTGTTGATGCAGACTGGGCTGGAGATCTGGACCAAAGAAGATCTACAAGTGGGTATGTGTTTAGCCTATTTGCAGGTGCAGTCAGTTGGATGAGTAAAAGACAGTTGGTAGTGGCGCTTTCAACTACAGAGGCAGAATACATAGCAGCCACTCATGCATGCAAGGAAGTAGTTTGGTTGCAGAGATTGTGTTCAAGTATGGGGTTGGTACAACAAGCTATAAGGATAGGCTGTGATAGCCAAAGTGCAATTTTCTTGGCTAAGAACCCTGCTTATCATTCAAAGACAAAGCACATTGATGTTTAATATCACTTTGTTAGAGATATGGTTGAAGCTAAAAGGGTGTTGCTGGTAAAGGTGGACACTTTGAAGAATGTTGCAGATGCATTGACGAAGTTTGTGAGCACTCAAAAGTTCTCTTGGTGTAGAGAAACAATGGGTGTTGAAGAATTGGCCCAATGACTAAGCTCTCCTGTGGCCCCCTGTGGAAAGAAAACAACAAGTGGGAGAATGTTGGGTATGTGTTATATTCTTTCCATGACTAGCACCACGCGCTGTACGTTGGGTCGGGGGTCACAGGGGGGGGCGGCAGCGCCCCGGAGAATTTTTTTTTGGTATGTGGTCACACTCATATGCGGACCCACCCATGTTTTGTGCATGAGTTTTCACATGGTTTTGGGGTACGATGGTTTTCGGCCCCTGGTATTTTGTAGATCCGGTCAAGGGAACTACGGTTATGTTCTAATCCAGGGTTAATGGATTGGGGTTTATGTATGCTTCGGCATGTATATATATGTGTTGTAACACTAAAATGAATATAATGAAAAATCAAGCTGGTAGTCTCGATTTGGGATCCAGGGGAAAATCTTTGTGTTTATCTGTTTTATGTTTTATTCTCTCGCTATTGTTTATTTTCTGTTATAAGATTCGTGTGTAGATAATTTTTGTTTAGGGTTAAAACCTACAGAGTTAAGAATCTTTATCAATTGCAGGTAGATGGCTGCGTTGCAATGGCAAGCAAAGCATAAGGAGTGGTGAGCCGAGATGAGGGCGAATTGTGGCACGGGAGTTTGGGCCATCTTCACCATGGCGCTTTGAAAATTTTGCAGCATATTTCTATCGGGCTTCCCAAAGGTACACTTGCACAATCAGATCAGTGCAAGGGATGTACTTTGGGAAAATTTGTGAAGACCACTTTTCATGAGAAGGATAGTCGTGCTTCGACGATCCTTGAGAGAATTCACACAGACGTGTGTGGACCTTTCTCGGTTGCTTCAACAACAAAGCACAGGTATTATGTGATATTTGTTGATGACTTTTCTCGTAAGTGATGGTTCTTCTTCATGCAGAAGAAGAACGAGACATACTCAAAGTTCTGTGAGTTCAAGGCGCTGGTTGAGAAAGAGTCGAGGAAGCAAGTGAAAGCTCTCCAGAGCGATAATGGTGGTGAATACATCTCTGGAAAATTCAAAGACTTCTGTAGCAAAGAAGGAATTCGAAGACAAATCATAGTGCCTCATAACCCACAACAAAATGGGGTTGCTGAGAGGAAGAACAGAACGATCGTGGGTGCTGCATGGGCGATGTTGCATGATTAGAGCCTTCCCATACACTTGTGGGCTGAGGCATGCAACACTGCGGTTTATGTGCAAAACCGTTGTCTCATAGAGTACTTGGCATGAGTACACCTAAAGAGGCATTTTCTGGTAAGAAGCCTGATATTTCTCATTTGAAGATTTTTGGCTCACCTGTTTACATTGATGTGACGAAGGATGCCAGGAAGAAGCTGGAGCCGACTGCAGAGGTTGGGATATTTGTGGGGTACACAGAAACACCCCACAATTATCGTGTGTATTTTCCAGACATTTGGATGATTGTCGTGTGATTGGATATCAAATTTCATGAGGAGAAAGCCATGAAGTTGTCGCTTGAGAGGGAGCTACACTTGCATGCAGAGGAGGAGCTACTTGTTCCTAAAGATGAGCCTCAAGATGTGGATCATCCACAAGAGGATGTTCATGGAGTGGAAGAAACCACTCATGTAGCGCCAAACATCAGAGGGCAGAAGTGCACTACAGAAGCTGTGCGACTGAATCTTGATGCAGTACATAATGTGGGAGTTCCTACTTCATAGCGCAGACAGAGACAGTCACCTGACCGATTTACTGGATACATGGCTCTGATGAGCAAGTGTATCGTGATGGAGCTATCGTATTTCTAGGAAGCTATGAAGGATCCTGCATGGGTAGATGCCATGGTGGAAGAGTATGATTTGATTGTCAGAAACAGTGCATGAGAGATTGTCCCAAGGCCGAAAGGGAAATCAGTGGTAGGTTCGAGATGGATCTACAAAATGAAGCAAGCTGCTGATGGGAGCGTTGAGAAGTATAAGGTAAGATTTGTTTCCCGGGGCTTCTCATAGATTGAGGGGATTGATTATGAAGAAACCTTTGCACCTGTCGCAAGGTATTCTTCCATACGGACCATCCTTGCTCTCTCAGCGTAGATGGGTTGGCACATTCATCAGATGGATGTGAAGACTATGTTCCTCAATGGAATCATTGAGGAGGAGGTGTAAATTGAGCAGCATGAAGGATTCGAAATCTTCAGCAGTGAGTCACATGTGTGCAGGCTCAAAAGAGCGTTGTATGGGCTGAAACAAGCACCTCGTGCTTGGTACACACAAATAGACAGTTATTTCACCGGACTTGGTTTCGCCAAGAGTGAGGCGGGTCCAAACCTATACCAGATTGTGGTGGAGGGTAAGCTTTTGATCATTGTGCTTTATGTAGATGATTCAATACTAACGGGTGATGAACTGTTGATACACTCATGCAAGGCAGATCTTGCAAAGGAGTTCGAGACGAAGGACTTGGGCCTCCTTCATTATTTCCTGGGATTGGAAATTTGGCAGCAGAAAGGTGAACTGTTTGTGTCTCAAGGCAAGTATGCCCGGGAGATACTGGAGAAGTTTCACATGCAAGGCTGCAAGCCTATCAACACTCCTCTTCCTGGTGGTTGGAGGAAGGAGGATGCTACATCGGCAGAGGTAGTGGATGCCACTGTTTATCAACAATTGGTTGGTTTGCTCATGTATTTAGTCAATGCACGACCGAACATATGCTATGCTATGAACCAGCTTTCACAAGCGATGGTGAAGCCTACCAAGCTCTTTTGGAAGGCAGGCAAGCATGTCCTGAGGTATCTCAGGGGCACATCTAAGTATGGATTGTGGTACAGACAGTCGGATGAGGTGAAGCTGCATGGATCACGGATGTAGATTGGGCAGGAAGCCCAATGGACAGAAAGAGCACATCTGGAGGGATTTTCAGTATCGAATCTACGACAGTTTCTTGGTATAGCAGGAAACAAAGATCCATGGCACTCAGTTTAGCGGAGGTCAAGTACATGGTAGCAAGTTTGGCTACATGCGAGGCTAGATGGATGAGGAAGATCCTGGTCAGTTTGTTCGGTTCTCATTTAGATCCTACTGTGATATATTGTGATAATCAGAGTTGCATTAAACTCTTGGTTAATCCAGTATTTCATGATAGATCTAAACATATTGACATGCGGTACCATCATATCAGAGATTGTGTGCAGCGGAGGATCATGTTACTTTCTTACATTCCTACGGAAGATCAGGATGCAGATATTCTGACGAAGGCGCTCACCAGGAGAAAATTCGAATACCATAGAGACAAGATCGGGGTGTCAGATAATCCCTATCTTGTTGAGAGGGAGTGTTGAGATTCAACAAGATGATAAGCTTAGTGAAAAGAGTCGCCTTCACTAAGTGGGCCTGCAGGCTTTTCTTGGCACAAAGTCTATTTTTAGACATGTTGATCATATTCTATGAGTTGCAGGATGCTATTTGTGGATGGTTGGTCAAGTTGGAAAAATAGATGGACTTCTATTTTTAGACATTTTGGGCGGAGTCTATTTTTAGACTACCAATCTAAAAATAGATATGTCAGATATTATTAGCTCTTAATAATATTTGGACTCTAACAACGACTTATTCTCTTGGAGCACTTCAGTTCAGTGCATAGATGTGGCACAACAGCTGATAGAAGGAATTATGCTATTCCTAAGGGTTTACTGGAGCTATTGCATGGAGGACGCAGTTAGAAATCAAGTGGCAGAGTTATGACACAGTTGGAAGTAGTAGTTATGGAGTTGTATTCAGTTTAACTCAGTTAGACTCATTTGAGCTAGTTGTATCTAGTATAACTGATTGATACACTAGTGAGAGTGGAGTGAATTAATTAGTTAATTAATTCATAAATAATAACTCATTAATCAACTGAAGAATACATCAGTTAACTACAGTGCATGGCAGTTTTAGTGGAGACCAGTGGAGAGATAGGTGAAAGGGGCAAGATAGACTATCGTTTGTGACTATAGTGATGCATCGATTGCATCAAACACCTTGAGATGCTAATGAGGATTGCATGAGCAAGGTTGAGCAATTTGAACTCATTCGCAGCCATTCTTCAAATAGGATTGCACAAGAGAGGCAGTTACAGGTGGCAAAGATCGTGGCATGGATTTGCAAGATCTGGCTCATTAGTGTAGTGATTGTATTGTACCGAGAGCTTGATTTGATCACTTTGTATGAGGATTGTTACATGATCCATATGACATATATTATATACAAATATTTTGGGTTTTCAGCTTTAGGCTTTCCCGTTAAACAACCGTGTTAATGTGTGTGAATTTTTATTGTTTCATGTGTGCATTGCAATCTTGATTTAATTTCCGCAAATGATCAATGGTGGAATAGATTCTGTATTTTGCATGAAGTTAAAATAGTGTGAGATCAGGAGAATCTTGGACATATAACACATAAGTTATATAATTTCTACATATTTTTTGACACAAACTTATTTAACCTAATGATATTACTACCTTTGTTCTCTGAGTATCTTGTTCAACATGGATTGAATGTTGTTTTGTTTTACTTTTTAATGTTGCAGATGTCTATTGAAAACTCGATTAGCTAATGCATTAGCCAACGTGTTTAAATTTATTGAAATGTGTTGATATTCGATATAATCAAATTGTCTTTCCAAGAGACGAACCTTCAAAAACAATCTTAACAAGGTTGGATTTCTGATAGCATAAATACCGTTTATATGTAATATAATGAGTTGTGAATTTAACCTAAGGATCAAACATCGAATTCCAAATGTGATGGCATCATATAATAACTCAATGACTGTGCTATATTCTGCAATATTTTTCGTTGTTTGAAGAAGGCATATCCCATGAATAGAGACTAACTCATCGATGGGTGAAAAGATAACCCAAGCAATGGAAGAGATGTTTTGTGTACTACGACATGCGTCGTCAGCAAAACCAATGTAAGTTTGAAGGGATGACGACAACTGCAATATCAAGAGTAATCAAGAGAAGCAACGATAGTAGTAATAGTTGTAAAACAAAAATTAACTAATCCTAAGACACACTTGTCTAATCTAAGGCGCACTGTTCTAAGATGTAAATAATGTACAAGGGAGATCTTCACACGAAAAATTCAAGCATAATATCTCTTGATATAAAGACCATCTATGGGTTTATCTAAAGAGGCACTGTCATAATCAACTAATTTATAGGCTCCTTTTGCAAGCATACACTTAACAATATAGGGACCATGCCACATTGGTTTGAATTTACTAGCACCTAGCTTATCGTGAGCTTGATCACACACTAGAACTAGGTCACCTTCTGAATAAATGCGAGGGTTAACACTTTGATCATATTGAGCTTTAACACATTTTTTATGAGCTTCGACAGCTAATGCAACAATGCGATGAGTCTCATCTAACTTTGCTAGGTATAGAAAACGTTTCTCCTCTTTAGAGGTAGCTAGTAATAATTCAATGGCTAATTTGAGTGACGATATTCACATTCATGGGTAGCAGAATTTCCAAACCATAAAGAAGTTGAAAAGGAGTGAACCCTGTAGCAGTTTTTGTAAAGGTACGGTATGCCCATAATGCCAAAAAAAGCATGGTATGCCAATTAGATTTATGAGTTCCGACAATCCGTTTAATCATGTTGGTTAAAACCTTACTGACGGCCTCAAGTTGACCATTAGCCTGTGGGTAATATGGTGTATAATTATCATGGAGTAGACCAAGTTGATCAGAAAGTTTGGTCATCATAATATTTTGAAAATGGATCCCATGGTCTGTAACGATAACTTGAGGGACACTGAACCGAACAATCACATGATTGAATATGAAAATTACTGCAGTTTTTCCATCAGCCGCGAATGTAGTCATCGCCTCGGCCCATTTGGTAAAGTAATCTATGGCAAGAATAATATACCCATGCCCCCCGACCTAGTGAGGGTTACATGTAATGAAATCGATGCCCCATTTGGCGAAAGGACCAACAACAATGATTAGGTGAAGAGGAGCTAGAGGTGCCGCATCTTTCGATAAAAAATCTGGCAATTGTGGCATTTTCGAACTGCGATAATACAGTCTTTGAATAAAGACAACTAAAAATAACCAACGCAATATCTTTTGGGCTGTGGAAAACCCAGACATGACCACCACACGCTCTAGAATGGAAATCATTCAAAACTCTTTCGGCCTCTTCATGAGTTATACAACATTGAAACATAGAATCGTCAGCATGACGATAAAGAGTGTCACCAACAATATTGTATTGCTGTGATTGGTATCAGATTCTCCGTTGATCTGATTATGAAATATTTGGGAGAAAGGTTTGGGTCTGGAGATATATAATGATATCTCCATACCAGTGATCTAAAGTACTGATTAGAAACAGAGATTCATCAACGATAAGATTCGCTACCACCGTTTCAAACTTAGTACTAAGAAAATCACACATATGTTCGAAAAACACTAGTGATTTCTTGGACTTGGATTTCTTGAACTCCAAATCAAAATCTTGTAGGATAACGATCCATTTGGAGTATTTTCCCACGAGAAATTGTTTTGTTAATATGTACATCATCGGGTTGCAATTAGATATCATTGTGGTTTTGCGTAATAATATGTAATGACGAAAACGTTGGACAACTTAGACTGCTTCCAAGGCCAATTTATCCACATGTGAATATTTGATTTCTGTCGAGTTGATATTCCGAATTAGATAATAGATCACATGTTCATTGTTAGATTCATCGTCTTGAACTAAAACCATTCCAATCGTGGAATTGGATGTAGCTAAGTATAAAAAGTAATCCCGGTGGTAATTGGGTTAATGCAATAATGGTGCATGGGTCAACAGGTTTTTAAGTGCGTCAAAAGATTTATCGGCAATCTCATCCCAAAAGAATGGAACATATTGTTTCAACAACCGGGTAAAACCTTTCGTTAACTTTTCATAGTTTAGGATAAAACGACGTAAAAAGTTTTCTTTCACCTGCAAACTCTGGAGTTGGCGAAGAGTGGAAGGAGGAGGTAGATTAATGATAGCCTCAACCTTCGATGGATCGACACAAATGCCCTCCTTCGGAACGACGAACCCAAGTAAACGTCCTGATTATACACAAAAAACATGTTTGTGTGGATTCAAACAAATGTTGTAATGCGTACATCTCATAAAGATAGCACGTAAGTGCGTAGGATGATATTGTCTGCATAAAGAATGAGCAGGTAAGTCATCCAAGTAAGGCTGTACAATATGTTTGATATCATGAAAAGCATAAGACATAGCTCTTTAAAAAGTTGCACTAGCATTTTTCTGTCCAAAAGGTAATTTAAAATATGAAAACATGCCCCAAGGACATATAAATGTTATTTTATGTTGATCGACAGGGAGTATGTTGATTTGATTGTAACCAAAAAACCATCCATAAACAAGAAAATTTCGTTTTTGGCACAATCATCAACAATTTGATCGATATAGGGTGTGGGATAGTTGTCTTTGGGACAAGTCTTGTTAATATCCCGATAATCGACACATACTATGATAGTCCCTTGTTTTTTCGTTACAGGAACCATATTAGAAACCCAGTCCATCAAAGGAATAGGATAAATAAATCCTGCACGTAATAATTTTTCAACTTCAGCTTTGATTGCTTCAGCTTTCCACGGATGTATTGGATGTAATCTTTGTCTAATGGGTTTAGCATCCGGGTATGTATTTGTTTCATGAATAAAAATATTAGGATCGATACCCGACATCTCTACGTAAGACCAGGAAAAAATGTCACGGAATTCTTGAAATAGGGCTTTGTAAGTTTTGATCTCTTTAATCGAACAAGAAGCACCTATATGAATGTTTTCAATTATTCTAGATTTAATTGAAATCTCAATAGGAATTGTTGTAGAAATATTTCCCAATTTTTTCTCAAAATCTGAATGTATAATCAATGTGGAATTTTGAGGTTCCTTGAAATAATCAATCGTAAAGATGGATGAAAAATCATTTTAAAATTTATCAAGTTCAGGCAAAAAGGAAGATCGATGATGTAGATCGTCCCATGGCAATTTGTCTAATGACAAGGTTTCTCAAATGTTTTCATCAGTTGAAAATACATGTTGAAAAGGATTTGGAAACGATGTCAAAGTTGAGCTTTATATAGAAGATGATTCTTCACTGATCATATTCATTTGATCAATAGAAGTTGATGTAGTGTCAAAACATGATTGTACTACTACATATTCCGATTCATAAGGACTTAAAGGCATCTTGCCATCATAAGAGTCCAATTCTAATTCTAAATGCATAATCCATGTGTCATCAAATGGCATTGTGCTTGATGTGATCATATTGATATTGTCAATAGTTCATGGTACGTTGGCAGAGGGCATAACGAAAGTTCCCATGAAAGCGGAATTCTTCATTAGCCCTACACCAACATATTTGTATGGAATAATCAATTTTTCTGACATGTTGGATACTATCTGTAGAAGTAGGGTCTGAAGCGAAGTAAGACAACTGATTGATTTTAACAATATTTCCTTTGTGAGGAAACATTATCATCTAAAATACTGATGAAACAAAATCAGTCATTGCGTAAGACCAACTGCGACCCAAAAGAAGGTTGTAATCAAGAGGGGCATCAAAAAATTGCACCTCTAGGGTTACAATTTTTCCTTATACTTCTATAGGCAGATCCTGGAGTATTCCATATGGGTGAAAACCTCTTCCATTAAAGGCTTGAAGGATAGTCGGCGATTGGTTGAGTGTTGGAGAACCAAGGGTTTTCCAACAGGTTAATGACATTATACACGTAGATGCCCCCTCATTAATTATAGTGCGAAAAAATCGTCTTGATTTGACTAATATTGGAATTTGAAAAGCCATTTGATGTGGGAGTCTAGGTACAATTTTTTCGAGATCAAATACCATTAGATTCGATTCTTGTGGATCAATATCTCCAATTGTTGATAATAGTAATTTCCTTTGAGCTGGGCAGGATTGCAGCACTTTTAAGGATGACATTGTTGAAGGGGATATGGCCAAATCTTCAAGAATGTTGTAATTCTGAGAAGAGCTCACATGTGGATTGAAACCCGATTTTCGAAGTACACCTTTGGCAGGAAGTTTAATCACTAAATCAAAATTAGGTTTCTTGATTTGTAATGGTTCATAAACTGAAGGATTTTTTGTTGGTGTTTGACTGGGTGATTCAGTCTCTTTACCAGTTACAGGACTCTTAGATCCATAGTCTTGAGATCATGTTGCAACCATGACTTGAGACATCATTAAAATATCTGTTGATGAATTGGAAGAAGATCCTATCATTTTACTATCTTGAGAAGGAAAAGGATCCTTCAAGACAACAGGTGTGGGTGAAACTTTGACAAATTTGGATACCTCGGCTCGATGTGGACACTCTTCAGTATAGTGATCCTCGTCACAGATAAGAAAAGGATAAAGTGGTTTCCACTTTTCATTTGATGGTTTAGTTTTTTCTATTTTCTCTTTAGGAGATGTGTTTTGTTTATTTTTATTCTTCCCTTTCTTCTTATTACCGGATTTAGCTTTAGTTGTAGATGAGTCTATAACGTGAATTTTGGCAGAAGTTTCGAGGGAATAATCTCCTTTAGGTGAATCTGGTCGAGTTTTAATTGGATAAGTATATTTATATGACTTCTTCTTACTCTTTGTAGTATTAACTATACCAATTACACCATCTGTAGAATGAGACCTAGAAGGAGTCGCAGTAATTTGATCTGGGCGTGGTAAATCAAGAATTTTTCATATAGAGTACTAGACTGTGTGTATACAAGGTCTAAGTACTATGCTTGAGCTATGACCTGTTCTTTAGTCACAACACCTCACTTAGCTACGCCTTTAGTGATCTTTGGAAGTAATGATTTATTAAACCATTCTCCCAAAATTTGGTCCGGAATAAAAACCTTCACTAAGCATCGTCTACGTTGCCATTCATGTATGTGATCTGAAATATATGTAGACGCACTTTGTTTTAATGCAATTAAAAGTTTCGTGCCATTTTCATAACAGACTGGAAACTGGAAGTGAGTTAGGAAGGCTGTTTCTAAAGCGTTGAAATTATTGAAAGAGCCACGTGGTAACTCAATATACCACTTTGCAGCTAAGCCAATCAATGTTCTCTGAAATAGTCTCAGTCGAATGGAATCTTCGATTAAGGAGTTGGATGCACACCAAAGATGATAATTCATCACATGATTTGAGGGATTTTCTCCTAATTTTGCTTCAAACTTAGGTATATCTCTAGGAAACTTAGTTGGCATTTCTAAACAGAACGAAAGATAATAAATTGGATCATTCATGAGGCGAGACAAATTTGGTAAGTCTAAAGTTGCAATGAATGGTAATTGACAGTTAGGGTCCTGTTGCGCAAACTGATAACCTTGAGGAACAATACCAGTACCCGGAGGAGGATATCCAGGATAACCTGGAATATCTTGAGAAGATGGGATTGGAATACCTCCGGGGTATCCAGGGTTAGCCATACCAAACTGAGGTTGAGCTAGTATTTGATATGTATAACCAGGGTATGGTTGATTCTAGTACACTGGATTTTGTCCTGTTGGTCCATATTGAAACTGCCCTTGAAATGGTTGACTTTGCAAAAAATGACCTATAAAAGGTTGGCTTGTTTGAACTGTAGCTGCACCAGGTTTTCCTACAGAGGTTTGAATAGTAGACTAAACTAATGGTCCAGTTTGATGAGCAGTAACTTGAGGGATTGCTTGTGTAACATTTGATGCAGTTGTTTGAAGGGTTGTAGCAATAGGGAATTGAGAAACTCTAGGGATAGGTGTACTTGGTTGTTGAACATAATTTTGCATAGTAGATTGGATAGGATTATTTGCAGTACTCGGACCAGTTGGATGACTACTAGGTACAGATATCTGAGGAGTAATTTGGAGTGCAGTTTGAACAGGCTGTTGGACTTGGGTATAACCAAATTTTCCATCTGGCTGACCAGGTTGATTATAATGTACTTGTAAAGTAGTTTGCAAAGATTGTTGATTCAACAAAAGATTCCACATAGTATTAACACCTAGGTAAGGAGCACTACACATTTACTCTTAGAGTTGCGTGCCTGCCTTAGGCATTGCACACCTACCAAAGAGAGGGTGTGCCTATGTTGGGCACTGCGCGCTTACCTATCTTCTTCAATAATTGCCTCCAAGGCCTCTAAACTTCAAAATCACCCTCAATTTCTTCATCAAAGTCATTTTGGATGTGTGATTTTATTAAAAGAAAATTTGGTGTCTTCTTCATATTAAAAAAACCTAGTTTTCATCAAAACCTAATTAACACTTCAATTTCACTCCCTAAACCTTCATGCCCTTTCCCCATTGCAATATACACTTTCCCAAACCCTACATTAACATTCCCTTTCCATATGCTTCATTTCCTTAAAACCCTAAGCCCTAGGTACACTATTTACCTAGGCTCCCAATTCCCTATACTTGTGATAAATTCCCTATTCTAAAATCCTATCTGTCCCTACTCTGTGTTAAATTTCCTAATTCTTAAATCCCTACCCCCATCTCCCTCAATTACCCTATCCCATTCCCTAGTCCTAAAAAACACATTTCACTATCATCACACCTCCCTAGGGTTTTGACACTAGGACATCATGGCAGAAGCATAAATCAGATCATACAGTTAGGGAGAAGAAACAGAGGGAAGGATGCCACATAAAGGAGGAAGAATACTCAGATTAGAGCTAACAAATACGAGGGAACTTTTGGCATCTCCTATGGCTATGACATGTTTAAAACATGTTGTATGTTTTGAGTTATGTGAGCGAATTTAGAGGGTCCAACACCATGCTATGTAGACCAGAATCTTCATCTCTAACCTCCATGACAACTAGGTTACTCTTGTTGGTGTCACTTTCATTGTGTCAACTGCCATCATCTCAACTGTCACCGGGATCCCTAATGTTGGGGAGAAATGGTTCAAACATAAAGACTTGGAGGAGCATAACTATGAGCCTTTCATCAAGCCTAGTTACAAGAATGAGAGAAAGAGGCTTTTTCCTTTCTCTTATCTCCTGGACAGATATGATCCCATGATGAAAATAATAATGAAATACTTTTCATGTGAAGGTAGATTTCCTAGATTGTATGCCTATCACATCTGGTTACTTATACACTTCACTAGGGTAAAGATGCTCAACATACCCTACTACCTCTTCCAAAGCATTGACAAGATGGAATTTATTGTCCATAAGAGAGATTATCAAAAACAAATGAACAGTCTCTTTCACCTCTCCCTCATAAAAATCATAGTCCTCCATCACCTCAAGAAATTGAACATTCCCTGGAGTTCATTCATAGCTGATGACATATTCACTGCTCCACCCATTCATCATGCCCAAAATGTGCCTTCATCATCTGATCCTTCCACTTCCATTCCTGCATCTCAACCCAAAATACATTCATCATCTTCAGAGCAGTCTCCTTCATCTACTTCACCACCATCATCTCCATCCCACATTGAGACTGGGTCACCTAGCAAATATGAGATCAATTATCCTAAGCAGGATAATGTGGTTGAGATAGTGCCATTGGAAAAAACATACCATATGGGTCATATGTAGGTGTTTTCCCCACAAATTGTGGAAGGGGCCCTGCCTTATTCACCAATAAAGTAGGTACAGAAAGGGAAAGAAAATATGGTAGAGGAGGATGAACATAAGGCCACCATTCATGATGATGATGAACTCCATGAAACAGAACAGGATTTTGACCTTGTTGACCTAGATGAGCATGATGATGATGAGATCACTAGTGTAGTCATCAAGGGGAAGGATGCCAATATTAGAGAGCTCCAAACTAATCTTGACATGTCCAAATTTTTCATAAACTTCCTTGAGCAGGAGAACCAGCAGTTGAAGACTAAGCATGTCATTGATGAGGTGAAATACATAACCACTCAAAGGGAGGCAGAAAAGGCCAAAGTTTTGCTAGATGAGACACTTGAAAAGTATGGTTTTCTTGAAGAACAAGAAGAACAAGAACTAAGAGGTAGACCTAGAACTAGAGGGATGAAAAGATCTCTAGCTCTAGAAAGAAAAAAATAAGCTGAGCTTGCTGATCAGTTAACCCTAAATGAACAACTTGCAATGGTGATCAATGAAAACAGGGAACCATGGCTTGATAGAGAAAATCAACATTTGGAGAAGCTTTTGGAGAAAGCAAACAAAGAAAATGACCTACTGAGGAGGAAGGTCAAACATTATGCCCAAAAGGAGAAAATTGCAATGGCCAAAATCAAAAGAGCCAATGCAAAAATTGAGGCTTTGACCATGCTAGAGAGAAAAGAAAGTTGGATATACTTGCAGAGGCTTCACTCCAAGCCTAGCCACACATCATCCATCATTTCAACAATTTTGAAGAGTTTTGGGTCATTTTTGCAAATTCTGTGTTTTTATTGAGTTTTTGGACAATCAGGTCACAAAGACAAGTGTCAAATGCGTAGTTCCCTTGGTGCTGTGCTCTTTTTTGAGCCATCTATTGAGAAAAAGGTCACCACCATTGGATGAAAAATGGTAAATACATATTATAAAACCACTTTTCAAGCCTTTGTTTGCAAAACAAACAGGTGAAAAAGTCAAAAAACCACTAAAAATTCATGTTTCTGCCTCATTTTTGGCCCTAGCACTGCACGCTGAGTAGTCTTGGGAGGATTGAATTTTCAGGGGGAAAATGAGCTTCATTTTCAAAACTAAAGGCATATTCAGAAACTAGAATTGAAGGGATTTCCAACAAGCTATCTTGGAGCCAATTTGGATACCTGAAACCCAGTCAAAAACAATTTTCAAGATGGAAGGCACATTTACCAAAGGAGGGCGCGTCTACCAAAGAGAGGGCACATTTGACAGTTTGCTGATATTTTTCAAATTTCACTGCAAATTTGAATTTTTTCTTGAAAATCATGATTTCACTTATGTAATTGAGCATGGTAAATTTAAATATGATTTGGATAAGTTACCTAGGGGTAGATCCATGAGGTAAATGTACTCATTAAAGTAAAATGAATCAATTTCAATGTAATTAGGGAGGAGTCACTTAGAGCTCCCTACACTCCAACTTGCAATTCAGAATTTTGTGGATCTCATCCTCATCTCAGGAATTCAACCCTTGAGGATGAGAGAATGTAGTTTTGATGTATATATCTTCCCTTTCTTCACCCTTAGTAAGGGTTGGAATAATTTTGGATGCTAGTGTATTGATCAAGAACCAGTTTGGCCTGGAAATTAATGAAGAATTGCAACTATTTCTTTGGGATTCATGTGGTATAAATGTTTGGCACTGTTTTTTCTCTGCGATCATTTATATGAATGTTTTGTAAGCTCATAATCATTTCATGTCTATTATATGATAAATTTCAAGTTGATAGGCAGAATACATGTTTTTCATGCTCTGTTTTGGGAAATTTGTCATAATTTGTCCATTTTCTTCAGTTTAGGAAGAATACATCTCCTATGCTCTTCCTAGCTCCTTATCAGTCTTAAACCATCTCACCAAATCATCTTTAAGTGTTAAGCCTTCTACCTACGTTGCCCCATCGAATGGAATGCAATTCCATATCATTTGCCTTGACCCAGTCCCCTTGACCTAATCCTCACCTAGAAACCCAACCTAATCCAATCAAAATCAAAACAAACCCTCCTGCATTTCATAGCTAGCCTAAATCCTTTTCATCCAACCCTCTTGGATGTGATTTTTTTGGAGAGAGCCCTCTCCGACTTGGTAGGTATAGATACCAAGTTAAAAGGTTGGTCTGTGGTTACCTCTGTTGGGATTCATTCTTTAGCCTTAGGGATTTGGCAGAGTGATAACATAATGGCGTCGTTGCTGGGGAACGAAAGAGCAGATCTTCCTTGGAAAAGAACGACAAAGTTTAGATCTAATTGTTGATGGTGAACAATAGTTGGACACATAGGAAGGATATACCATTCACCTGGTGACTCCATTAACTGAAAGATCCAAGAAATCAACACTTCATGGCCATTCCATTGCATGAAAATCAGTAGCTTGAAGAAATTTTCAAGATGGAATTTGTTGCAAGAAGGTATGCTCCAATGAAAAGAGATCACATTCCAGGTTTCCCAAATAAAATTCCTAAGGTATATTGGCAAAGGAATTTGCCTATTTTTAAAGATGATGATAGCAATGATGTTGTTTTACATCTGGTTAAATTTCACATGCATATAGGCAAGTTGAAGGTTGAATTTCCTTAATATTGTCTCTTAAATATGTTGATGGCTTCTTTTGAAGGAAAAGCACGATCTTGGTATGAAGGTTTGCCACCTACCAATATTTTTTCTCTTAGAGTTTTCCATTCAAAATTTTATGAAGAATACAAGGAGTCATACCCTTCTTTGTCTTTGGTTAATAATTATTGTGATCATTTTGAGGTTTTCATTCAAAATATAGAGAATTCTTGTGATGATAATGAGTTCATGGATGAAGAGATCTTGAAGGCTTTGCATGAAATTCCTTTTCATCACCAAAAAGAGCAAGTGTTTTCTCTCATGGAAGAAAAATATGATGTATATTGTCTTGATGTTCATAAAGACTTCCCACAGGAGACAATTCTTGCAACAGTACAACAAGTTGATCAGCCAAAGGGTATAGAAGATATTCAGCATCATTGTGAATCTTTAGGAGGGAAAGAAGACAATTACTGTTTTATCAAAATAAAACAAAAACTACTTTCTCCTTTGTCTGAAGATGAGATAGATCAACTCCTAAAAATTCATGTTACATCCCAAGCTAATGTAGGTTTGTAGTGTTCACATAGTCAAGAAGGTGTTAGTAAAACTTCTTCCACTTTTGAAATTGAAAATCTAAGTTTAAATGGGGATAATCTTGAAACTAGATTTATATATCAGCATGAAGAAAGACAATATCCTTTTTCAATGTTCGTATTTGATGAAGTTTCTCCTGAACCTAATTTTCCTAAGTACGATAAATATGAAGATAATTTCGATGAGGAGTCTGATGAAACTATAAAGGAAATTGTTGTGAGTAAACCAATTTATGATGATGATTTCGTGCAATGAGATCAACTAATAGATATTGTTTTCTTCCATGAGGATGATAGGGCTGTCATGTTTAACAATATTGAATAATTTTTTCTGTTCAAAGATCATTTAGAATATGAATGGAAGGAGAATGAGTCTAAGAGGGACAATATGCCAGATGTTATCACTCCACCAGATTTCTAAGGATGAGGAATAAATCCCAACAGAGGTAACCACGGGCCAACCTTTTAACTTGGTAGCTAGCCCTACCAAGTCGGAGAGGGCTCTATCCACAAAACATAGCATAAGAGGTTGAATGGATTAGGATTTTAGGCTAGGTGTGAGTTCAGGGGTTTTGATAATTAATTTTGGTCAGGCTGTTGGATAAAAGTATGGTCAAGGGAGCTAGGTCAAGGCAAATGAGATAGGGTTGCAGCCATTCAATGGGGAAAGGTAGGCATAAGGCTTAACACTTTAAGATGATTGTGATGAGATGGTTTTAAGACTGATGAGGAGCTAGGAAGAGCATGAGATATGTATTCTTCCTAAATAGAGGAAATGGACAAATTATGATAAATTTCCCTAAACAAAGCATGAACAAGTATGTATTATACCTATAAACTTGAAAGATATCATACAACAGAGATGTAATGAACATGAAGAAAACACATTCTAAAATATGAAACTGAAGGAAAAAAAATGATAAACATCATACCACATGTATCCCAATAAATAGCTGCAACTCTTCTTTATTAACTAGCCAAATTCAGTACAATAGTCCTTGATCAATACATTAGCATCCAAACTGATTCCAACCCTTACTAAGGGTGAAGAAAGGGACTGAATTAAAAAAAAAAAATTCACTCATCCTCAGGGGGTGAATCCATGAGGTGAGGAAGAGATCCACAAAATTCTGAACTGAAATTTGGAGTATAGGGAGCTCCAAGTGACTCCTCCCTAAATACTTTCAAACTGATTCATTTGACTTAATGAAAAATTTTACCTGATGAATCTACCCCTAGGTAACTTATTCATAACATAATTACATTTACCATCTTAAATTTTTTTCCCAAAGAAAAAATCAACAAATTTTTATTAAAATAATGAAAAGTTACATTTATTATATGAAATTAAACATTCAGAAAGTGCCCATAGGGATCATGTGCTCATGCACACAATGCATCATAGTGAGGCTACCAAAGCATTCCATAAGAAAAAGAAAAAAAAAAAAGTGCCATAAGAAAAAAGAGAGAAAGAAAAGGCTAACGACCCCGAAATATCCTCAGCCACAAGAGTGTGGGTAAAAACCCCACAAATCAGGTTTTCCTCCCTTTCTTCTTCTCGACCTTGCGCCATTCGCCTTGAGATGGCACGCATGTGGCAAGGACAATATGATTATCTGCCACCTAAGTTCCAGTGTCCTTGTCTGAGTTTAAAGTATCTGATGAATGTTGTCGTTTGATCCCTTGATTTCCTGTGTCCTCTAGATTCCTATTTGATTGGTTCGGATGAGTTTGTGGATCAATGTGTATTTTTGTATCATTCCTTTGTACCTTCGGTTCCTTTGTAGGCTGATTGTTTCCCGTAGGAACTGTATTTTCCTCTTCTTCTGACTCATCCTCCTCTGATTCAGGAGGGGGATATTGCTAACATTTTTTTTGTTTCCCATTCTTTTTTATTTTTTATTTTTTGGCATCTAGACATGTGTTTTGTAAATGTCCTGTCAGCCTACAAATTTTGCATCTGAATGCGGTGTTTTCATAGTCTCGTGATTGCAGCCAATTTTGTTGTTTGTAGATCATCATGATGTTCTCCGCTAAACCTTTGCTTAGATCTAATTCCACGCAGATTCATGCGAACGTGTAGATCCTCTCCTCTATTCTCTCCACGTCTATTTTGATGTATCACCGAATAATATTCCTAATACCTTCGAAAACCTGATCATTCCAGAAGTGAAGGGGAAGGTTCTATAATCTAACCCATACCGGAATTCTGGTGACTGTCATAGTGTTTGCGTCAAATTATGGGAACCATGGGGTGATAAAAAGGCCGGTGGTTCCCCAAAACCAAGGTCCCTCTCTGATGATAAAATCTCTGTCCTCCGAGGATTTAAATTTAACGATAAAAAACCCCTTGGAACATAAGTGAATTTCACATTCTGTGGTCCATTGAGTGAAAATCCAATGGAGGAGCTCCATTGGCTTAGGCCAGAAACAGTTAAAACGACATATTAACACCCGAGCTTCATATGTCATGCAATACTCCTCTATTTATGGGCTATCTATATTTAGTGCTGGTATTTGACCCAACTATTCTACTATGTATGGCCTTGGGGCATTTCTAGCTTGTTCTGTAGGTATTACTGCAACTTTTTTCCCCTGTAGAATGTTTTTATAGGATGGGCCTCCATTTTTTTGTTGCTGGTTTTTGGGTTTTTTCCCCTTTTCACCCCCTGCAGATCTAGAGGTGCCCAGGTCCGTAGCATCCCCTCTCAGATGAAGGTTAAGGGAGATAGTCATTTCTGCACCAATAGTGTGGTCCTTTAGAGACCAATAGTCTTGAAGAGACCGGCTGCCACTAACCAGATATTGAAGTGGAACAGGGTAACCCATCATACCCCATATTTTTTTTAGCTACAAAATAGTGTTGTCTTCTTATACCCAAACTAAAAGATATTTACCCACAGGGGGTTTGATAAATATCTGGAAACTACAGGGGGTTACCTGTTGTCGAAGATCTGCATCTATTAAAGTACCTTCTCATTGTTCCGTGTCTGGATACAGAGGTGAGGGTTGTTTCGATAGGGTATGGAGTCTTTCCCTTGGAACATGAAACAAATTAGAGCATCCTCCAAAGGGAAAACAAGGGGCCCAAGCCCACTCCCGCCCCAGGGTGTCAGAGGCATATTCAGAGTAGTGTAGGGCTAAAACCTGTAGCCCATATCTACGCACATGGGCTAGCCAGCCTCGTCCTTGCCCAAGACAGAAAAAACAGCATAGCCATCCTGTGGATGGTTAAGAAATCGTGTGCCAAGAGCAGGGAGCCCTGTTCCACCAAAATGATTTCACCAATGCCTCTTCGATTGGCCATCGACACGCATCTCAAAAAAATTCCACAAGGGGGTTTTTGATTCCCTGAAAATTGATCTTTGATCCCATGCAGGAGCAAGTGTTCCAGAGCCCAAAAATCGCTCGTCGAAACAGAGTCTCACTCTTTAGAAGCCAAAGGCTGTTTCATTCTTTTCCCACAAAAAACGATCTCATCATTTCGTTCCAGAGCTTTTCGACAACATGAAAGTGGGTGATGGTCTATAGGAAAGAGCATTCGAGCGTGTGGAAGCCCATCCTCTTGCTTCCCTACGTGTGCTGCCGCAACCTCCCTTGTCTTTTGAGTCGGTAAAAACCAGATCCACGAAAAACCTAGCGGCGCCATTTTTCTATCAAGTGTGTCCTCGCTGTGTTAAGTGCACCCTCCCTGTTCAAGGCTGATTTTAACTGACTTGTAGGTGTCCAAATTGGCTCCAAGATAGCTTGTTGGAAATCTCTTCAAGTCTAGTTTCCAAGTCTACCCTCAGTTTTCAAAATGAAGGTCATTTTCCTTGTTAAAATTTCATTCTCCTAAGACTACTCTGTGCACAACGCCTAGGCCAAAATAGGGGCAAAAACATGATTTTTAGGGTGTTTTTTTTTCCCTTTACACTAACTAGTTTGTCCCAAAAAACTTAGGAAATTGATAGGGTGCATGTCTTGATCATTCTGAATCCAATGGTAGTCTATTTTTGGCCATTGGATGCCTCAAAAAAGTGCGCAACGCCTAGGGCATTGCGCATGTGACCATTTTGTTGATATGAACTTGTTCATGAATACATAGAAAACCACAGATTTTGCAAAAAATGGGTCAAATGGCTTAAAAATTGGTGGAGAGAGTGTTGGTGAGGTGGCTAGGGTTGGAGTGAAGCCTCTGTAAGTATATCCAATTTCTTCTTCTCTTCTTGGTGAGTTAGGGCTTCAATCTTTGCATTTGCGGCGTTGAGTTTTGTCCTTGTATTTATCTCTCTTTTGGCATAGTGTTTGGACATTCTCCTTTGAACATTGTTGTCATTTTTAGCCTTCTTTAAAAACTTATACAACTGGTCATTTATGGCTTGAATCCAACCTTCCTTGTCTTCTTTGATCATCTCCAAGAATTGATCATCAAGCACGGCTTCATCAACTATCTCTCTTTGCCTTTCAATTTGCAAGGCTATTTTCAAGCCTATGGTTCTAGGTCTGCCTCTTGGTGCTTGTTCATATTGTTCTTCAAGAAAACCATGCTTCTCTAGGGTCTCATATAGCAAAATATTGGCTTCTTCTGCCTCTCTTTCTTCTATTGTGTTTTAGTGTCAAAACCCTAGGGATATGGAATGATAGTGAAAAATGAATTTTGAGAAGTGGGAATGTGATGGGGAAATTTAGGGACATGGGGGAGGGGGTTTATGAAATGAGGGAGGTGATAAGGAGTAGTAATTTAGAGGAGTTTGGAATAGGGAAATTTATTACATGTATTGGGTTTTTTGGGAGCCTAGGCAAATGAGAAGCCTATGGCTTAGGGTATTGGGAATAAAGGGCTTAAGGAAGGGGATAGTGATATAGGGATTTGGTAAAGGATTTTTTACAATGTGGGAAGGGTAATAACGGTTTAGGGACTGTAATTTTCAGATTTGAGAGTGAAATGGTGATTTGAGGGAGATACTAGGGTTTGAAATGAGTAAAACACCAAATCTTTAATGAAAATTTCAAAACACCATAGAGAATGACTGTAAGAGGAAGAAGAATGATGTAATTTACTATCACTCACTTTTTTGAGGTTGAAGACAACATTTCTGAAGCTTTGGAGGTGATTTTGGTGAAGTCTGGAAGCGTTTTTGGCTTTTCTCGGCACGTGCACCCTCCCAGAAGCAAGTGCGCCCTCCTAGAAGCAAGTGTGCAATGCCTTTTTGCAGACCACTTTTGGAGGCCTTCCAAAACTCCAAATTAAGCTCATGATAACTCGTTGGAAATATTTCTCTCTTGGATATGCAATGGGCCTATAAAGAACTAAAAATGATCAAATATAGTCCCTCAAAAATCAATTCTCCCAAGACTGGTCAAAAAGTGTAGAATCAGGTTGCAAAAATGCAGTGTGCTGTTGCAGGAAACTTTGGGAGGAATTCATCAAATCCAAATTGAGCTCATGATATCTCATTGGAAATATATTCCAGTATAGTTTTCATTTTACTTATCAATCAAGTCATTTGGACACTCTAGCTAGGAGAAAAAATGATTTTCCCAAGGTCGCTCCAAAAGTGTAGAAAACCTCTTGTAGCACCTGTATTTTTGACATTTCTCCTAGACCATGATACCTATGTTAAAAATGAATATGGTATTTTTTTTTTTGACCTATGATGGACAAAAACCTCTCTCACTTTTATCAAATTCATCTATTTTTGGTCAAAAACATACTTTGAAGAAAAACTGGCCGTATGAGTGGAAAATGATTGGACTCTTGGAATGACTTCTTGAAAAATGATGAAGACATGATGTTTGTGAGCTGAAATGACCTCGTACTTACTGATATTACCTACCTTATGCCCCCTTTTCTCATATGTCTCTGATTCCATAGCAAACCCTAGCTCAGTGGGAGAGGAAATTAGGGTTTAGTGCTTGTGGAAAATGATGATTTGGGCACCCTTGGAAAAGACAACTTGCTTTGGAATTTGATCAATTGATGAACTAAAAACTCTTTCAATTTGACATGTGCTTGGCTGGCAGCTATTGGGAGACTGAGTACTTATTACATTTGAATTGACATAAAGTTACATGAATAAAAATAAAATTACATCTTGGAATGAAACTCACATTTGAAATTAAAACTACATGATGAAATAAACATTTCTCTTTAAAAATCATCTTCACATGGTGAAGAGATGTTATTTGATCACCCTTTACTTGTTGGCCTTATTCAATGGAATGGAGTTTTATGGACCATAAAAACCCTAGAAAGCCTAATGATGACCTTGACAAGACTGGACTCCATGGTGACTTTGACTGACATAATGACATAGTGAAATGAGCTTTCAAGACTAATTTATTCTCAACAAGACATGAAGGTGGGCGAGCAAATGTGAATTTTTGGGGAGAGTTAGGTTTTATGACTAGGGCTACCATTAGTGAGTGAATTTTTTTCATGACCTAGTGGAATGATAAAAAAAAAAATCTGTGGGACCCCTAAAATGAATATGAAAAGAGTGATTTTGATCACTGATGGAAGAATGCAAATGCTGACACTACCATCGACCTTATTGGGGATGATAGCTCTGAAAGAGGTGTCAAGAACCACAAAACTCTGGATTTTGCAGATCATTTCCTTATCCATTGGTCCAATATGGTCAAAAACTCAAACGGAAAAACTTGACTGAAAACTAATAACTCGGAAAAAATAGACCGACTCGAGACAAAATCAAATGACGGAAACTTGACTCAATATTGAATAAAAATAAAAAACTTACTAAACTTATGATGGCATCATATCACCGAGACTTGAGGGCTTCAAATACTGATGACAACCACCTCCCTGCTGAAGACATATGTACAATCATGTGAAGTGATCCTTCCAGCATAACCAATCCAGAAAATGGCCACTTACTAAAATTCTGCTCTCATTTTCCTCGAACAGGCAGAAAAAACAAAAAATAGGCCACTCCAAGTGTGTACTGAACATGTGATTTTGGTCCATGAAAATAAGAAAATACATCTTCCCTGCTAATTGTAGAAAATCAGTAAAAGGATCTTA
The DNA here is from genome assembly GCA_034641835.2 of Pinus albicaulis. Taxonomy (NCBI): domain Eukaryota; kingdom Viridiplantae; phylum Streptophyta; class Pinopsida; order Pinales; family Pinaceae; genus Pinus; species Pinus albicaulis. The sequence continues at coordinate 399,480,344 of CM076573.1, forward strand.
AAAAACATGAAATGTTACCTTGTCTTGAGATCCAACAAAAACACAAGCACACTCTTCATTTTGATCTGAAAGAACACTTGGTTGTTGATCCATAGGAGAGCATAGGGAAGTATGAATTTATGCTATCTGAGTGTTGGCTGCAAATTCCTGAAGCACGGGAAAATCTGATTCTATCTCTGGCATACTATCTCTCTTAGGCTCATACTCCTCAAATTCATAGTCTAAATCATCTTTTAACATAAAACATTCTTCAAAATGATAAAAAATGGTAGCCCTATATTCTTCATGAAAGACAAAAGTCTCTGTTAGCTAATCTATTTGCAGGAAATCATCATCACAAAATGGCTTACTCTCAACAACTTCCTGTATAGTTTCATAAATCTCATGATTGTCATCATTTAAACTGAGATTTTCATTTTCAATAATTGAAGAATTTTCACTAACACATTCTTGATTATGTGAACACTACAAAACTGCATTAGCTTAGGAGCATACCCTTGAGCAATCAAATCCATTTTGACAACAACTAGTTCACCAAGAATATCTTCAAATTACCGTTTCTTGAAAAGTGGAGTTGCCATGAAAATTATGAACCTTTGGATTCTTCGACACTGGAGTCGCCAGGTGAATGATGCATAACATTCTTGGCACGATCGTTGTTCACCATCAACATTCAAATTTGATCTTTTTCATTCTTTCGCAGGAAATATATCGTCCTTTCAATCCCCAGCAACGTCACCAATATGTTATCACTCCGCCAGATTTCTAAGGTTGTGGAAGAAATCCCAACAGAGGTAACCATAGGCCAAACTTTTAACTTGGTATCTAGCCCTACCAAGTCGGAGAGGTCTCTCTCCACAAAACACAACCTAAGAGGATAAATGGATTAGGATTTTAGGCTATGTGTGAGTTCAGGGGTTTTGATAATTGATTTTGGTCGTGCTGCTAGATGAAATTATGGTCAAGGGAGCTAGGTTAGGGAAAATGAGATAGGGTTGCAGAGATTCATTGGGGAAAGGTAGGCATAAGGCTTAAAAATTTAATATTTTTGTGATGAGATGGTTTCAAGACTGATGAGGAGCTAGGAAGAGCATGAGAGATGTCTTCTCCCTAAACAGAGGAAAATGGACAAATTATGATAACTTTCCCTAAACAGAGCATGAGCAAGCATGTATTCTGCCTATCAACATGATAGAGATCATATAACAGAGATGTAATGAACATGAATACGACACATTCTAACATATGAAATTGAAGGAAAAACAATGATAAACATCATAGCACATTTATCCCAAAATATAGCTGCAACTCTTCTTTATTAACTGGCAAAAATGAGTACAATAGTCCTTGATCAATACATTAGCATCCAAAATTATTCCAAACCTTAATAAGAGTGAATAAAGGGAATAAATAAACATAAAAAAAAACATTCAATCATCCTCAGGGGTCGAATCCATGAGGTGAGGAAGAGATCCACAAAATTCTGAACTGAAAGCTGGAGTATAGGGAGCTCCAAGTGACTCCTCCTTAAATACTTTCAAATTGATTCATTTGAGTTAATGATGAAATTTAACTTATGAATATACCCCTAGGTAACTTATTCATAACATAATTACATTTACCATCCTCAATTACATAGGTGGAAACATCAGTTTCTAAGGTAAAGTCAAAATTACAGTGAAATTTCAAAAAAATCAGCAAATGGTCAAGTGCGCCCTCCCTGTTCAAGGATGATTTTGAATGACTTGTAGGTGTCAAAATTGGCTCCAAATATTCCTTAAGTTTTAAAAATTAATGTCATTTTACTTGTCAAAATTTCATTCTCCCAAGACTGCTTTGTGCGTAGCACCTAGGCCAAAATAGGGGCAAAAACATGATTTTTAGGGTGTTTTTTTCCCTTTTCACTAACTAATTTTCCCCAAAAAACTTAACAAATTGATAGGGTGCATGTATTCATCATTATAAATCAAATGGTGGTCTCTTTTTGGTCATTTGATTCCTAAAAAAAGTGTGCAATGCCTAGGGCGCCGCACATGTGACCAATTTGTTGATATGGACTTGTTCAGGAATACATAGAAAAACACATATTTTGCGAAAAATGGATCAAATGGCTTCAAAATTGGTGGAGAGAGTTTTGGTGAGGTGGCTAGGGTTGGAGTGAAGCCTCTATAATTCTATCCAATTTCTTCTTCTCTTCTTGGTGAGTTAGGGCTTCAATCTTTGCATTTGCTGCCTTGAGTTTTGCCCTTGTATTTCTTTCTCTTTTGGCATAGTGTTTGGGGATTCTCCTTTAAATATTGTTGTCCTTTTTAGCCTTTTTTAAAAACTTCACCAAGTGGTCATTGATGGCTTTAAGCCAACCTTCCTTGTCTTCTTTGATCATCTCCAATAATTGATCATCAAGCACGACTTCATCAACTATCTCTCTTTGCCTTTCAATTTCCAAGGCTCTTTTCAAGCCTCTCGTTCTAGGTCTGCCTCTTGGTGCTTGTTCATATTTTTCTTCAAGAAAAACATGCTTCTATAGGGTCTCATCTAGCAAAATCTTGGCTTCTTCTGCCTCTATTTCTTCTATTGTGTCTTAATGTCAAAACTCTAAGGAGATGGAATGATAATGAAAAATGAATTTTGAGAAGTGGGAATGTGATGGGGAAATTTAGGGATATGGGGCAAGGGGTTTATGAAATGAGGGATGTGACAAGGATTAGGAATGTAGAGGGGTTTGTAATAGGGAAATTTATTACAGGTATGGGGTTTTTTGGGAGCCTAGGCAAATGAGTAGCCTAGGGCTTAGGGTACTGGGGATAGAGGGATTAAGGAAGGGGATAGTAATATAGGGATATGGGAAAGGATTTTTTACAATGTGGGAAGGGTAATGAAGGTTTAGGGACTGTAATTTTTGGATTTGAGAGTGCGATGGTGATTTGAGGGAGATACTAGGGTTTGAAATGATTAAAACACTAAATCTTTAATGAAACTTTCAAAACACCATAGAGAATGACTGTATGAGGAAGAAGAATGATGTAATTGACGTTAAATCACTTGTTTGAGGTTGAAGACAAAATTTTTGAAGATTTGGAGGTGATTTTTGTGAAGTCTGGAAGCGTTTTGGGCTTTTCTAGGCAAGTGCGCCCTCCGAGAAGCAGGTGTGCAGTGCCTTTTTGCAGACCACTTTTAGAGGCCTTCCAAAACTCCAAATTTAGCTCGTGATAGCTCATTGGAAATATATATCTCTTAGATACAAAATTGAATTATCAAGCACTGAAAATGATGAAGTATAATCCCTCAAAAATCAATTCTCCCAACAGTGGTCAAAAAGTGAAGAATGAGGGTGAAAAAATGTAGTGTGTTGTTGCAGGCAACTTTTGGAGGCCTTCCTCAACTCCAAATTGATCTTATGATAGCTCATTAGAAATATATTCTAGTTTAGTTTTCATGTGACTTATCAAGCAAGTCATTTGGACACTCCAACTAGGAGAAAATTTTGTTTTCCCAAGGTCACTCCAGAAGTGCAGAAAACCTCTCGTAGCACTTGTATTTTTGACATTTTTCCCAAAAAATTATACGTATGTAAAAAAAGAAGGAGGTTTTTCTTATCTGACTTATGATGGAAAAAAACCTTGCTCACTATTATCAAAGTCATCCCTGTTTGTTCACAAAAATACTTTGAAGAAAAACTAGCCCTATGAGTGGCAAATGATTTGACTCTTGGAATGACTTCTTGAAAAACGATGAATAAATGATGTTTATGAGCTCAAATGACCTCATAATTACTGATATGAACTAAATTTTTCCTCCTCTACTCATATGTATCTTATTCCATAGCAAACCCTAGCTTAGTGGGAGAGGAAATTAGGGTTTTGTGCTTGTGAAAAATGATGATTTGGGCACCCTTAGAAAAGACGACTCCCTTTGACATTTGATCAATTGATGAACTAAAAACTCTTGCACTTTGACATATGCTTGTTTGGCATGTGGAACTGAGTTGGCATATTTTGGGAGACTTAGTACTTATTACATTTTAATTGACATAAAATTACATGAATAAAAATAAAATTACATCTTGGAATGAAACTCACATTTGAAATTAAAATTACATGATGAAATAAGCATTTCTCTTTATAAATCATATTGACATGGTGAAGAGATGTTATTTGATCACCCTTTACTTGCTAGCATTATGCAATGGAATGGGGGTTTATTGGACCATAAAAACCCTAGAAAACCTAATGATGACCTTGACAAGACTAGAATCCATGGTGACTTTGATTGACATAATGACATAGTGATATGAGCTTTCAAGACTTATTTATGCTTAGCAAGACATGAAGGTGGGCCAACAAATGTGAATTTTCGAGGGAGAGTTATGAGCAGGGCTACCATCAATGAGTGATTTTTTTGCATGACCTAGTGGAATGAAAAAAATTCTGAGTGGTACCCCTAAAATGAATATGAAAAGAGTGATTTTGATCACTGATGGCAGAATGAAAATTTTGGCACTAACACCAGAGATAGAATCAACGTTTCCCATGCTTGAGGAATTTACAACTAATACTTAGACAACAGAAAGTCATAGTTCCTTATGCTCTCCTACGGTTCAACAACCAAGTGTTCTTTCAGATCAGAATGAAGAGTGTGCTTGTGTTTTTGCTGAATCTCAAGACAAGGTAAATTTTCATATTTTTGAAGATCCTTTTACTGATTTGATACAGTTAGCAGGGAAGTTGTATTTCTTCTTTTTATGGACTAGAAGCGCATGTTCAGTGGACACTTGGAGTGGCCTAGTTTTTGTTTTTTCTGCCTACTCGAGGAAAATGAGCGCAAAATTTCAGTAAGTAGCCATCTACTGGATTGGTTACAATGGAAGGATCAATTCACATGATTGTACATATGTATTCAACAGACAGGTGGTTGTCATCAGAATTTGAAGCCCTCAAGTCACGGTGATATGCTGCCATCAATAAATTTACTAAGTTTTTTTATTTCAGTTAGTTTTGAGTTAGTATTGAGTCAATTTTCAGTCATTTGAGTTTGTCTTGAGTCAGTCTATTTCTTCTAAGTTATAAGTTTTCAGTTATGTTTACTAGTTTGAGTTTTTGACCGTATTGGCCCAATGGATAAGGCATTGATCTGCAAAATCCATAGTTCTATGGTTCTTGACACCTCTTTCAGATCTATCATCCCCAATAAGGCCAATGTTAGTGTCAGTATTTGCATATTTCCATAAGTGATCAATAATACTCTTTTCATATAATTTTAGGAGTCCCACTTAGAAATTTTTAATCATTCCATTAGGTCATGTAAAAAATTCACTCATTGATGGTAGCCCTAGTCATAAAACTTCACTCTCCCTCAAAATTTATACTTGTTGGCCCACCTTCATGTCTTAATGAGCATATTTCAGTCATGAGAGTCTATTTCATCATGTCATTATGTTAGTCAAAGTCATCATGGAGTTTGGTCATTCAAGGTCCCATTACGTCATTCGTTTTCATTTTCCAAGTTTCAATAATACACCATTTCATTTGCATAAGGTCAGTAAAAATAATGAGATTGATCCAAATAATATTCCTTCATCATCTAAAAAGGATTTTCCAACATGAAAGATGATCTCCAAGGAAGATTTCCAAAGTTTAAATTCTCCTTTCAAGTTATGATTTTATTCTGCAAATGTAATTTTTATTCAAAAACAGAGATGTAATTTATTTTTATTTCAATGTAATTTTATGTTCACTATATGTAGTAAGTACTATTCCCAAGCTGCAAATTTAACTCCAAATTCCAAACTGAACACCAAGCAAAAGCAATGAAAAGTGTGCCAAACTCCAACATCATCAACCTGCAAAAGACAAGTCAAAGTATAAAGGGTATTTTCAAAATTTTTCAAAGGAGAAATTGAAACATTAGAAAGTGGGCTTTAAATAAAAAGATGAAATTTCACACAAGTATAAAAGCCCTCATGACATCAAGAGAGACCTCATTTGTCTCTTAATACCATCGAGCAAACTCAACAAAGCAAGGTTTTCAAGTTTTTTAGGCCAAAGCAGCAAAACAGGGAAAGGCGCTGCGCATTTTCTTAAGGGAGGGTGCATTTCCTTCTAGCGCTGCACATTTCCTCTTGGCACTGCGTGCCTGCAAAAGAGAGGGTGCACCTATGTTGGGCATTTCTCACCTGTGTTGGGCACTGCGCACTTGCCTATCTTCTTCAACAATTGCCTCTAAGGCCTCTAAACTTCAAAATCACCCTCAATTTCTTCAGTTGTGATTCTTTACACCTCCAAACAAGCAAGTAAGTTACAAATTGCTTCACTCCTCTTCATCAAAGTGGTTTTGGATGTGTGAGTTTTTTAAAAGAAAATTTGGCGTCTTCTTCAAATTCAAAAACTCTATTTTTCCTCAAAACCTAATTAACATTTCAATTTCACTCCCTAAACCTTCATACACTTTACCCATTGCAATATACCCTATCCCAAACCCCTACATTGACATTCCCTTTCCCTAAGCTTCATTTCCTTAAAACCTTAAGCCCTAGGTACATTATTTACCTAGGCTCCCAATTCCCTACGCTTGTGATAAATTCCCTATTCTAAACTCCTATATCCCTACTCCCTGTTACATTCCCTAATTCATAAATCCCTACCCCAATCTCCCTCAATTACCCTATGCCATTCCCTAGTCCTAAAAATCGCATTTCACTATCATCACACCTCCCTAGGGTTTTGACACTAGGACATCATGGCAGAAGCAAAAAACATATCATACAGTGAGGGAGAAGAAACATAGGGAAGGAGGCCACATAAAGGAGGAAGTATACTGAGATTAGAGCCAACAAATACTAGGGAAATTTTGGCATCTCCTATGGTTGTGACATGTTTCAAACATGTTGGATGATTTGAGTTTTGTGAGAAAATTCAGAGGGTCCAACACCATGATATGTTGACCAGACTCTTCATCTCTAACCTCCATGACAACCAGGTTACTCTTACTGGTGTCAATTTCACTGTGTCAACTGCCATCATCTCAGCTGCCACTGGGATCCCTAATGTTGGGGAGAAATGGTTCAAATAGAAAGACTTGGAGGAGCATAACTATGAGCCTTTCATCAAGCCTAGGTACGAGAATGAGAGAAAGAGGATTTTTCCTTTCTCTTACCTCCTAGAGAGATATGCTCCCATGATGAAATTAATCATGAAATACTTTTCATGTGAAGGTAAATTTTCTAGAATGTATGCCTATCACATCCAGTTACTTATGCACTTCACTAGGGTAAAGATGCTCAACATACCCTACTACCTATTCGAGAGCATTGAAAAGATGGAATTTATTGTCCAGAAGAGAGGACATAAAAAACAAATGAACAATCTCTTTCACCACTCCCTCATCAAAATCATAGTCCTCCATCACCTCAAGAAATTGAACATTCCATGGAGTTCATTCATAGCTAATGACATATTCACTACTCCACGAATTCATCATGCACAAAATGTGCCATCATCATCTCATCCTTCCACTTCCATTCCTCCATCTGAGCCCACAGTACATTCATAATATTCAGAGCAGTATCCTTCATCTACTTCACCACCATCATCTCCATCCCACATTGAGGTCGGGTCACCTAGCAAAGTTGAGATCAATGAGCCTAACCAGGCTAATGCGTCTGAGATAGAGCCATTGGAAAAAAACATACCAGAGGGGTCATAGGCAGGTGTTTTCTCCACATATTTTGGAAGGGGCCCTGCCTTCTTCACCAACAAAGAAGTTACATAAAGGGAAAGAAAATATGGTAGAGGAGGATGAACATGAGGCATCCATTCATGATGATGATGACCTACATGAAACAAAACATGATTTTGACCTTGTTGACCTAGATGAGCATGATGGTGATGAAATCACTACTGTAGTCATCAAGGGGAAGGATGTCAAGATTAGAGAGCTCCAAACTAATCTTGACAGGTCCAATTTTATCATAAACTTCCTTGATCAGGTGAACCAGTAGTTGAAGACTAAGCATGTCATTAATGAGGTGAAATACATAAAAACTCAAAGGGAGGTAGACAAGGCCAAAGTTTTGCTAGATGAGACACTTCAAAAGTATGGTTTGCTTGAAGAAAAATAACAACAAGTACAAAGAGGCAGACCTAGAACTAAAGGGATGAAAAGAGTTCTAGCTCTAGAGGTTGAGCTTGCTCATTAGTTAACCCTAAATGAACAACTTGCAATGATGATCAATGAAAACATGGAACCATTGCTTGATAGATAAAATCAACATTTGGAGAAATAAAACAAACACAATGACCTACTAAGGAGGAAGGTAAAAAATTATGCCCAAAATGATAAAATTGCAATGGCCAAGCTCAAAAGAGCCAATGCAAAAATTGAGGCTTTGACCATGCTAGAGGAGAAAATAAAGTTGGATATACTTGCAGAGGCTTCACTCCAAGCCTAGCCACAACATTAGCCATCATTTCAATAATTTTGAAGATTTTTAGGTCATTTTTTCAAATTCTATATTTTTATTGAGTTTTTGGAGAGTCAGGTCGTAGATACAAGTGTCAAACGCGTAACACCCTTGGAGTTGCGATATTTTTTGAGCCATCTATTGAACAAAAGGTCACCACCATTGGATGCAAAATGGTCAATACATCTTAGAAAACCACTTTGCAAGCCTTGGTTTGCAAAAAAAGTAGGTGAAAAATTCAAAAAACCACTAAAAAATCATGTTTCTGCCTCATTTTTGGCCCTGGCGCTGTGTGCTAAGAAGTATTGGAAGGATTGAGTTTTTAGGGGGAAAATGAGCTTCATTTAAAAAAAAAAAGGCATATTTAGAAACTAGACTTGAAGGGCTTTCCAAAAATATATCTTGGAGCCAATTTGGATACCTGCAACCCAGTCAAAAACAACCTGCAAGATGGAGGGCACGTTTACCAAAGGGAGGGCACATTTACCAAAGAGAGGGCACATTTGATAGTTTGCTGATATTTTTCAAATTTCACTGTAAATTTGACTTTTGTCTTGAAAATCATGATTTCACTTATGTAATTGAGAATGGTAAATGTAAATATGATTTGGATAAGTTACCTAGGGGTAGATTCATGAGATAAATGTACTCATTAAAGTCAAATGAATCAGTTTCAATGTAATTAGGGAGGAGTCACTTAGAGCTCCCTACACTCCAGCTTTTAGTTCAAAATTTTGTGGATGTCATCCTCATCTCAGGAATTCGACCCCTGAGGATGAGAGAATTTAGTTTTAATGTCTATAACTTCCTTTTCTTCACTCATAGCAAGTTATGGAATCAGTTTAGATGCTTGTGTATTGATCAAGAACCAGTTTGGCCTGGAAATTACTAAAGAATTGCAGCTATTTCTTTGGGATTCATGTGGTATGAATGTTTGGCATTTTTTTCTCTGTGATCATTTGTATGAATTTTTTGTAAGTTCATAAACATTTCATGTCTATTATATGATAAATTTCAAGTTGATAGGTAGAATACATGTTTTTCATGCTCTGTTTTGGGAAATTTTTTATAATTTGTCCATTTTCTTCAGTTTAGGAAGAATACATCTCCTATGCTCTTCCTAGCTCCTCATCAGTCTTAAACCATCTCACCAAATCACCTTTAAGTGCTAAGCCTTATACCTACCTTGCCCCATCGAATGACTGCAATTCCATATGATTTTCCCTGACCTAGTCCCCTTGACCTAATCCTCATCTAGCAGCACAACCCAATCCAATAAAAATCAAAACAAACCATTCTGCATTTCGTAGCTAGCCTTTAACCTTTTCATCCAGCCCTCTTGGATGTGATTTTTATGGAGAGATCCCTCTTCGACTTGGAAGGGCTAGATACCAAGTTAAAAGGTTGGTCTGTGGTTACCTCTGTTGGGATTCCTTCTTCAGCCTTAGGGATATGGCGAAGTGATAACACCTCCCATGAAGGGATTTTAGTTCCTTGGACCAAAGGATAAGCTCCATGAGTCGAGGGACAAATTTGGAACTAACGCGACTCTAGACGCTTGCAGTTGGGAGAATATTCGACCAACTAGGCTTCTAGAAGTTACTTTTTATTTTTACTTTCTTTTCACAGTGGTGCGCAGGTTTTAGTGGCGAATAGAGCAGCGATCACCGAAGCTAATGGAATAAGAATCATCGAATGCACAATAAAAGGCTAGAAAAACCCTGCAAACAATATTTTAAGGGTTTTATAGAGATTTTCTCCAATTTCCAAGACTTGCTTCAAGAACATGAGTGTTTTTGACCTCTAAGGGCACATGATATGGATGGTGATAGGCCCATATGAACACTTAAATGTCATGGTGAAAAAATGACGTGTAACATAGATTTGATCTCACACGTGCAAAGGAAAGAGGAAACTATAAAATTTTGCTTTAAATTTTTGTTTGGGTGATCGTTGACCAAGTTTGACTTGCTTTGAATTACATAATTTCAATTTTTGGAGGCTAAGTTTTTATATGGAGGAGATGATATTTTATAGGCACTTTTGACTAATGCTGGCCGCTGACTTTATCCTCTAAAATTTGAAGTTTGATTGAAAGGATATTCTCTCTCCTTTGGTAGAGTTTTATAGAGTTGTTTTGCGATTGTTTGGACCAAGGTTTGACGAGCTTTGAGGGTTGAATATTTTGAATACTAATCGAGCCCTTTTGGAGGAGTTTTACCATTGAATTTTGGACTGGTTAGGGCATCTTTAATTGTCAGTGACTTTGATAGAATTGCATACTTTGACTGGTTGACCAGATTTGACTTTGAGGCTCATCTATTGGATACTAGTTGGTAGATATCTTAGATAGTCAAAGAATTTACTTTGAATATTTTGTTGATGAATTTAATCATTGTATCTCTCTACTGAACAATTTATGACAATCTAATAAGAAGAAGAATTTGAAAGGATTCCCCCCCTTATGGGGTTTTCCCCTGGTATTTGACTAAATCTTGTGTCTCTTGCTATTGCTCCTGATTGTCTTCTATTATACATTGCATTTACTGTACTATCTACAATTTTTATTTGATACTGGAAGATTAAATTGATTTGAGAGTGATTTCTAATTGAAGAAAATAATTAGATTAAGTGTTTGTAACAACGTAGAAAAGGTTTGTGGAGGCGGCGTAGTGGTAAGGTCGCTCTCGTAAAGACGGACAGGTCCTGTGCTCAATCCTGAGCGAGGGTGTGGCTCGCCGCGAGAGATTAACCGTTCCGGGCCAAGCCCACGACCTTTTAAGGTCTGTGGAGGTGGCGTAGTGGTAAGGTCGCTCTCGTAAAGACGGACAGGTCCTGTGCTCAATCCTGAGTGAGGGCGTGGCTCGCCGCGAGAGATTAACCGTTCCGGGCCAAGCCCACAACCTTTTGGCCGACTGCTGCGACCTGCTACCTGCTGCGAGCTCTGCGCAGCCTGAGTCTGGGCTCTGCCCTCTAGGCCATCTTCGCCCCTGACCCTGGTCCTCCTGACCTCTGGGTCTCTCGGATCTGTTCGGATCCTTCTTTTCCCTCCAGATCCTGCTTCAGGGTCTCACAGCGCCGTTTCCTCCCTCGTCAGATCTTCTTGGAGCTGCTCCTCGACCTTGGAGATTCTTCTTCATCTCGGGCCTGTGATGCTTCGCCTCCAGTTCTTGTTCGGTGCGGATCGGGTGTGTTATTGCTGATTTATCCTTCTCTGCCATGGAGGCCCAAGGCTCGCCCCTCGTGCCCTCGCATGCCCTGCCCCCGGATGCTGAAGCTGCCTTCTCCTCTCTGCTAGCTTCGCTGCCCAAAAAGAAGAAGTCCGAAGCCTCTAAGTTCGTCAAAAAGCTCGACGATGTTCCCGAGGTAAACCTCCCTCCTGAGGGTCCGATCCAGGTCACTTTGTCCCTGGCAGATCGGGCCCTGGTGGGGCAATTCATGGGCCTTTGGCCCTCGCCAAAATCAACAGAAAATTGGGTCGTTAAGAATTGGATTCCGCTGATCAAGAACAAAGTCACCTCATATTTTCTGGGTAGAGGCTTCTTCCTATTCGAGTTCAATACAAAGGAGGACAAAGATTTGATATTTAGGAATGGGCCCTATTTCATGGGACCTCAGGGCCTCTACCTCAATAAATGGACCCCTGACTTCGATCCGGCCGTGGATGTCCCAACGGCAGTTCCTATCTGGGTTCGGCTCCCTAATCTTCCTGTGCACTGCTGGAACTGGGATTCCCTCAAGCACATTGGAGATGCTTTGGGAAAGTTCATTGATAGAGCAAACAACAATGATCAGTATGATTGCGCATGAATCTTTGTTGAGGTGGACTTAGAGGTGGGACTTCCGGAGGCCATCAAAATAAAGGTTGGCAGTTGGACGCATGTGCAAGTGCTGGAGTATGAGTAGCTCCCTTTCAAATGTCGTAAATGCCACGTCTATGGCCATTTTGCAAGAGGGTGCCCGAACAAAGGGGAAGCAGAGAAAGGAAAGGAAGATGGTTGGAACCAAGTCAAGAGGTCAAAGAAAAATCACAAGAAGACTGGGGCTCAAGGCTCCCAGCCTGCCTCCACCCAGAATGATCCTCCACCAAAAAGCCAAGGAAATAGGTATGAGTTATTAAGCTCTACAAAAGAGACTCCTTGGGAAGAAGCTAGGCAGGATAAACCCTTAGAGAAAATGACTTCAGCAGGAACAAGTCCTGAAGAAAGTGCCACGGAAAGAAATAAGGATAAGCAAACAAAAGCCTCCAAGGAGGAGCATGACTCGGAGGAGTATGAGGAGGATGGAGAAATAGGAGAGACGCAGACATCGGTCAGAAGATCTACAAGGGGCCGCAAATCTGCTAGAGAAAAGAGAGACCAAGAAACTTATAAAGATAAGCTTCAGGGTACTCAACCCACTCTGGAGAAACTCCTTGGCAAAAATACGAAGATGATTAAAAATCAAGTGCAAGGCTCCAAGGGAGCCCCTCACCATAAGAATAAATGATGAAGATTGTCTCCTGGAATTGCAGAGGAATGGGGAGCAAAGTGAAAGAAGAAGCAACGAGAAGCCTTATAAGAAGAGAAGCCCCAGACATTCTTCTGATTCAGGAGACCAAAATGGAGGACAATGAATTTCTCCAAATCAGTAAAAAATTCTGGAAAGGAAGTAGCGGTCAAGCAGTTTCAGCACGGGGAGCCTCTGGGGGACTGGGCTCTCTTTGGAATCCTCTCAAGTATAGGCTGGTCACCGAGCTTCACAACACTCATTGGCTGTTTTTGAAGCTCCAACCTTTGGACTTGAGGGAGGCACTTAGTATTTTCAATGTCTATGTTCCCACAAATATAGGGGAGAAAAGGGAGTGTTGGGACTCCATCAGGCATCTGTCAGAGTCAGAAAACTTGGAAAACATCATTGTTGCAGGTGATCTAAATCTTACCTTGCGCATGTAGGAAAAGCGAGGAGGAACAATCATAAGGGACCCTGCAAGGGAGTGGGTGGAAGACCTCATGCAGGACTGGGACCTGCTAGATATCCCCCCAGAAAATGGTAAGTACACTTGGTCCAATAAAAGAATAGGTCCTCGTCACATTGCTGCTAGACTTGACAGATGTTTGGTGCAGAGTTCCTTCCTTTTGCTGGGCTTAGAATTTAGACTGCATATACTCCCATGTAGTGTTTCTGATCATAAGCCCATTATGCTTGAGATGTTGGGCCACAATGATCTTGGCCCCATTCCCTTCAGGTTCAATCCTCTTTGGGTCAAGGAACCTGAGTTTCTGAATCTGGTTCTGGACGGTTGGAAAGCACCAGTGAAAGGTTCACCTTTCCTCATTTGGGAGGAAAAACTTAGAAGACTGAAAGCTGTTCTTAAATCTTGGGCCATTTCTCTTCCCTCCCCTTCAAAAGAGAGAAGGCAGGCCCAAGACTTTCTTGCCCAGCATCATGCCCAAAGCGAAGATGTTGAAATCACTAAAGAAGTATTGGATAAGGAAGCTGAGCTTCAGCAAAGCTTCCATAAAGCTTGCCTCTCGGAGGAAGAGCATTGGAGACAAAAGTCTAGGAGTTTATGGCTTAAAGCGGGAGACAGAAATACTGCCTTCTTCCACAAACAAGCTTAAGCCAGAAAGAGCTTCAACTCTATTGTAGAAATCAAGGATGGTAACTCGACACACAAAGACTTTGAGAGCATAAAGAGAGTATCTTTCAATCACTTTCAAAACCTGTACAGAGAAGAGGGTGTGACCGACCCAAACTCTAAATTTTTGGAGGCAGTTCCCCCTAGGATCACTCCTTTAATGAATCAACAGCTGGAAGCGAAGATCTCTATACAAGAAATAAAAGATGCTCTCTCCGACATGGAGCCGGACAAAGCCCCAGGCCCGAATGGCTTCACTGCAAGATTCCTTCAAACATACTGGCAGATTGTGGAGAAAATGATTTTGAAATTCCAAAATTTCCAGAAAATAGGGGGCAGCACCAATTCCACTTTTCTTGCCCTCATTCCCAAGGAAAAGGGTGCTAAAGAATTTAATCGGTTCCGGCCCATCTCTCTTTGTAATATTGGATATAAATTAATCACAAAGGTAATTGCCAACAGGCTGAAAGGTATCCTCCCAGTCATCATCCCGGAGAACCAAGGCGGATTTTTTCAGGGGAGACAGCTTGCTGACAATTTCATTCTTGTGCAAGAGGTGATTCACTCAAGCCATCTTCGCAATGAGAAAGGTATGGTAATTAAACTTGATTTAGCAAATGCCTTTGATCAGGTCAGACTTAGCTTTCTTTGGGAAGTTTTGAAAAAATTTGGCTTTGGAATGGGCTTTTTAAATTGGATCCGTGCTTGTATTGTCGATCCTTGGATCACCCCCTTGGTGAATGGGAGAGCAGCTGGCTTTTTTAAAGCTTCTAGAGGGCTTAGGCAGGGTTGGCCCCTCTCTCCGCTTCTCTTCATCCTTCATGTTTCTGTCCTGAGTTTCTACCTTGATCAGAAATTGGTTGACCAAGAGATCTTGGGGCTCAATATAGCCAGAGGGGTGAAAAATGTAAATCACACCCTGTTTGCGGATGATACCCTCTTGTTAGGGGCTGCCTCTGCCAGATCTGCTTTAAGATTTAAGGAGGTCTTGGACGACTACAGTGAAGCTACATGAAGCTGTTTAAACAAAGGTAAGTTTAAAGCTTTTTGCTGGAATATCTCTGCTTCCACCCTCTCTGCCATCTCCAGAATCCTTGGATTTTCTGCCTCCCTTTCTTGGTCCTCTTTTACTTATTTGGGCCATCCCATCTTCTGTAAACTGGCTTACAGCAGAGACTGGATTCCTCTGTTGGACAAATTTAAGGCCAAAATTCAAGCTTGGGGATTCTCTTGGTTAAACCTTGCCGGCAAAACTGTCCTCATCAAATCCATTCTCAGTAGCCTCCCCATTTTTCAATTCTCTGTTTTTCTTGCACCTTCAGGCATCATCAAAAAAATGGAAGCCTTCATTCGTAAGTTCTTCTGGAAAGGGGGAAATCACAATGACATGAAAATCCCTTTGGTAAGTTGGGAGAAAATTTGCAAGCCTCAGTTTGAAGGAGGCCTCAACTTCAAAGACCTCAGCCTCCAAAACATAGCCATGGGAGCCAAGATCTTCTGGAGGATCATTGGACCACACCCAGGTTGGGCGCAAAGAGCTCTATGGAGGAAATATTTCAAGGGGAAGAGGAAGAGATGCCTGGACCCCTCTCTGCCCACTACAGGCTCGCATCTGATCAAACTCTGCCACAAAGCAGCCCCTTTAATCAGAGACAAAGCATATTGGATTCCAGGCAACGACAAAGAAATTAGGATATGGGACGATTGCATCATGATGCATCCTCCTTTATCGTCTCATTGCTCTCTACATGCGCTTCATTTGTGGCTGAACAACGTAGGTTACGTAACTCTTTGGGACATCTCCCAGTGGGCAGGCAGCAATTGGCTGCATTGGAGACTTCCTCCCATTCCTCCAGAGCTGACTCCCGCTCGTGATCTCCTCCTGTCTCTGCTAAATGGTAAGGCGGCTCTGCGCGTGGGAAAGAAGGATGCCCGCGGTTGGGGAGCCACCCCAGGGCTGTACACAGTTGTGCAGGGATATAAAAGCCTTCAAGATCGTCCTAATGTCCCTCCTGATCCTGCTGTTTGGAAAGGGCTCTGGAATTTCAAATCCATGCCAAAGGTTGACTCATTTTGTTGGTTGTTATGTCATAGAGGGATTTTAACAGCTGACAGATTGAAGAAGAAAGGGTTCCAAGGTCCCTCTCGATGCCATATATGCTGTGACAGTGAAGAGAACGCCCAGCACATCATATTAGACTGCAAATTTTCAAGAGATATCTGGCAAGGCTTATTGAGCTATTGGAAAACTGAATTCATCTTACCCATGACTATCACAGATTTATTTGCAAACTGGCGAAATCTCTATCCAGAAATGCACCCAAAGAATGATAATTTTAAAGCTGCATGGCTCTCCTTGCCGAAATTTGTTTGCTGGAAAATTTGGCTTGAGCGTAATAGAAGAGTTTTCAGAGATGAAAGCTTAAATTCGCAATTCATCATCATTAAAATAAAAAGCCTATGGAAAGAAAGTCTGGGGGAATATTTTCCGGATTTGAATCTAAGCCAGCAAGACTTAGAATGGGGTGCCTCGTTGGATCTCCATTTCTCTGGCGATATAAGGCAGCACAAGGACATAAAAGAATGGCAATTCAGAGGAAAAGAGAATTATCTATTAGATCTGCTCCTCAGGCAATCCAGATACTCATTTTTTTTCGATGGGGCAGCGAAAGGCAACCCTGGATTGGCTGGGGCAGGAGGAATTATAAAAAATAAAGAGGGCATAATCGTGACAAAGTTCGCTTGGGGATTAGGGCAGTCTACTAGCATGCAAGCTGAGGCCTTGGCACTTCTACAAGGTCTCAAGCAAGCAAAGGCTACTGGTATTTCAGATGTCAGTATCATTGGAGACTCTCAGTCCATTATCAAAGTCTTAGTGGAGGATTCCTCTCCAGCAGATATCAGATTGGCAAGAGTGATTTCAAGAATAAGAATTCTGGTGAAATATTTTCGGACTGCATCCTTTCTTCATGTTCTGAGGGAAAATAATAAGGATGCTGATTTGGAAGCCAACAGGGCAGTTCCACTTCCCGCAGGCTTCCTCTTGACAGATGGAAGTGAGGGGTGGGATTCCATACCATAAATTTTGCTATGTTTTTCTGCATTTTACTGAAACAGTTTGTATGTCTTTTTAAGATAGGGAAAATAACGGAGATATACTCGATAGTCTCGAGTAAAATTTGTGGATTCCCAAATTTTGGGGCCTACGATCAGTTAGTGGAAGAATGTTCAAGGGCTATGCCCGACCTAATGTAACCGGTGAAAGGCATTTTGGCCAAACTCTAATAGAAATCCATACCCGTTCTTGTTAAAAAAAAAACAACGTAGAACAATGGAAAATTAACATGCAAGTTAAAGAAGGCATTGTACAAACTCAAACAAGATCTAATATCTTGCTATGATCTTATTGGCAGTTATTTCACGAGATTGTGATTTAACAAGAGTGATGTCAATCCAAACCTTTTTTTTTTTAAGGTTGTAAATAATGCACCTGTGATCCCATTTTTGTATGTTATTGATTTGTTTCTAGTAGTTGTTGAACCTCCTATTATTTAGTGCACTAAGTAATTGGATTCCGAGTTTAATATGAAGGATCTTGGTTTGATGCATTATTACTTGGCACTAGAAGTATGGAAGAAACATAGAAAAGTATTTCTTGGTCAAGGAAAAATATGTAATAGAGATTGTTGGACAGGGTACCCCAGGTTGAAGATTTTTATAAAGACTCCGCATTTTGAGGAGTGGAGCATGCTGTGCGAAGATGTATTAGAGTCTTAGGGATAGTGGGGCGGGTCAACGTCCCTTATTTTGTAAAGGGATGGGTTAATGTTGTATACGTTGAGCTCTGCGCATGGTTTTCATACCATGGTATTGTAAAACAAAAGACTATATACAGAGTCTAGGGATATCTCTTGAGGTAGATCATAAGATATAAATTCATTGATAAAATTCATTTGGATGTAAGGTTATATTGATTCTGTATTTTTTTTCTTTGTGTGAAAGGAAAGGCTCCTGGAACTGAGTGTGAGAAGACCTTAGGAAGTCTGCAGCTAAGTGCGCAGACCCCTGCAGTTGAGTGCGCAGGGTGGAAAATATTGTATTGAGAAGATATGAAGTAATAATAGAAAAAATTGAAGACATATCTGTGTTCTTTGCTTATGTGCTTGCTTTATATTTACTTTCATATTATATGTGTTGAACTAGGGTTTTTACATGTAAATGCATCACGAAGTCAAGTTTATAGTTTATGATGTTGATTAATACATGTTAAAGTAGAATCACGTAGTCTGCAAGCTAGTTCAATAGAAGTGTTGAACATTGATTGTGCAGTTAGCATACTTGTTTTGCGAAGCTCTGATAAGTGTTAAAGAGAAGATAATCCCTAAATCCACACTCCATAGTCCCTCTGGATGCAGAAACCTGGTTCTAACATCCTCTAATATTGCCTCGAGTGAGACTTCGGTCTACGCAGCAGATCGTATCTGAAAGGGTCAGTAATAGTGGGTTTTATTGGTTCATGCAACCATATATGAACCTAGTTCTAGGCCCCATCAAGCCAAAAAATGGTTCCATTTCTAGGACTGAGATGTGATTAAGGGATATGTGGATGTGGCATATGACCAGAAAAGAGATTCAAGACTGGGTAGATATGAAAGAGCATGAATTTGTAGTGAAAGAAAACAAGAATTCGCGCCTGTCAACTGAGAAGTGGTTGTAGAAGTATATTTTCATAGATCAACACGATATCTTTTTCTCATTGTTCACTAATGAGCTTCACAAGTGGCTATTAAGACTTGCAGAATAAACAACCTACTTCAAAAACGAGCCTACTGTGTGGACTCCAGATTTGATCAAACAACTGAAGGGAACTGATAACAATATCTCAGGGGTTATTGATTATTGGATTGATAGTATCCTTGGAGGATTTATTATTGAGTTCGCTTTCAAAAAATCTGTATCTTATAGCGAAGCTGAGCACAAAATTTTCAAGGGTTCACGAGGTAAGTACTTAAACTCATTGAAGCTTTGGATTAAGATAATATTAGGTGAAAAGTGTGTACTGTAGATGCAATTAGATCGATGTTTAGAGGAGGAAAAACCAGAACTAGGCGACATAGTAAGATATTTAGGGTAGATCGTGATAATTACATTGAGATTGAGTACGGTCCGTTGTTTGGGTCTGAAAGTGAGGAAGGAGAAAGCAACCCTGCGACCCCTAGAGTGCGTTGATAGAATTTGGAGACCATCAGGGTGCTTTTGGGATTCCCCAACCCGCCACTCCTGTCAAAAACCACCCCCATACCGTTGCTCCACCTCCACCTCCACCTCCACCCCCACCTCCCCCATTTAACATGGCTCAAGCAACAAAGATTTCTATTTTCAAGGGTTCATATGATCCCAAGAAGTTTTGGTTTGCTGCAGAAGCGGTGTGGAGATCGCAAGACATCAATGACAAGAATATGAAAAAAGTGCAGTTGGTCACAATGTTGTAGGACAAAGCATTGTATTAGTATATGAAGTGCTCCACGATGAACCATAATACTACATTGGATCATAAGAAAGCTGTGCTGAATGCTGAATTTAAGAAGATGAAATCAGAGTCACAATGTATCATGGAGATAAAAGAGATCAAGAAATTGGTCATTGAGACTGTTTGGGGAGTAGTTAAAATATTGAGGATGCTACTAAGGCAAATCAGCATTGATATCCCTGATGAGTAGCACAAGGATTGGTTTATAGCCGTGTTGTTACCACATCTAAGATTACCATTGTCGCAACAAAATATTGCAACCCAAGATGAAGCATTGGATATTGCGATGAAACTAGAAGCTTCACCGGTAGAGGATACCAGTATAGGGGTTCAGCAGATCTAGACCCAGTTGGAAAACTTACATATGGAATTCCAAGACTTGAAGAAGGAAAAATAAGTTCGACCTGACACACAATCAGAAGTTTGGTGCATAAAGTGCAAAGCAAAGGGCCACCATAAGGATCAATGTCTTGTTTTTAGAGAGTACTTGGGCACTGGGATGCTAAGTCCATTGAAGCGTGGACCAAGTGCTGGACCAAGTATGGGACCAAATGTATGGTGTAGCCTATGCGAGGTTGCAGGCTAACACCCCACAGACTACTGTCATTTGCTGCAAAAATACATTCGGTCGCTAAAGCAATTGTTATGTAATTTCTATAGTTCGGTGGGACATGATGACAAGCACTATCGAAGCTATGACCTGATGATGCAGTAGAGTCCTAAGGCATATAGAATGCAGGTCGAAGGGCGTGAAGATCCAGGTTCGCCAAAAAAGCGCAGCGGCTTCCAAGTCTGAGGGTGTAATATTCCCAATTAGCAGAAGTTAATTGGAAATATTAATTTTGTTCATATTTTTTATTTCTAATGTCCAACCATAAATAAAAAGGGTGCTGGGACCCATAACCCAACATAGGAGAAAATAGTATTCCTAAAGTTACTTGGCCAACATAACACATTCAACGTAGGGCCTAGGGGGGACCAAGTGGCAGCGCATGAAGAGGGACAATGCAGGGACAACGTGGGCCAGGCAGCCTAGTGGCAGTGTGGGCTAGACAACACAGAGTAGGTAGGGGCAGCATGGTAAAGAGGACACCGCAATGCAGTGGAGGAGGGAAGCTCCGGGGGTGAGGGATACTTAGGAGTTTTAGTTCGGGAGAAGTGTAAGGGGATAATCCCTTCACAAGTTGGGTTTTGGAGTAGTGAGAGGCCAATATTCCCAGTCGATCATTTCAGAGGCCAACGTACTCACCAGGAGTGCGTAATTTTCCCAAGGGGTCAAATTCCAGGGTTAGAATTTTCGAAATTCCTTCCTGGGTTTTTCTGGGTTTTAGGAGGAGAGATCATAGTTGGAGTTTCATAATTTTCTGAGCAGGGGAACAACCCCAAAGAGCAGCTCCATTCCAGCTAGTAGCAACATTTTCCAGCAGTAGCAGAAACACAAAGAGCTACGCAGTATCTAGAGGAACAACCATTCCATTGCAGGGTTTGGAGAGATATTTCAGCCCACCTTGAGTGGGCCAAGGTGCCATCATTCTGATCACCTTTTTTACTCATTCCCTGTTTCCAAAAATATAATAAAATGGCTCAACTTTTTTGAATTTTTTGCAGTAATTTTGATGGTGCCTCTCTATTTGTTGTAGTTTTTGTTTGTGTTGCTTTGTATTGATTTCCATTCCATTTTTGGGATATTACAGTGGTATTAGAGCTCATAGACTTGGCTCAGCCTGTGGAGAAGATCAGTCTATGACATTCAGGGACAAAGAATACATCACTTATCGGAAGCAATAGTTCAAGAGCAGAGAGCAAAGGCTCGAGCCCACATTTGGTGAAGGGGACTGCGTTCGAGTAGAGGATGCAGAAGAGGAAGCACCAATGGTGGATGAAATAGATGACAAGGAGTTTGGTATCTCCTCCTAAAATATGTACAAGAACTCTAAAAAAAAGAGAGGAGATGGGTCAGAAGATTTTCCGGGGAGAACATACAGTGTGAGACCCAAAGGGGATTTAAAATCTGGGAAGGGTTCGACACTTCTCATCATACACAGGAGCGGAACGCTATGCAGCAGGTAGTTCTACACACTCCCCCATGTTCCACTATGCCCATGTTCTTGACTGCAAGTACGGGAACGGGAGGACCTCAGGGGCCGAAGGTGGCGCATTACGAGGATTATTTTGCAGAATGTTAGTCATACGGGTTAGAGTTTGGATAAGCCCTCACCTTCCATGATTTATGCCAACTGAAGAACAATAACATACCCCACAACCAGAATAGAGGAGGTGGGTACACGTAGGGAGGTGAACTGCAAGGTACCATGGGCAGATTTTTCTTGCCTACATAAGATGGGTCATCAAAATGTTCAGCAAAAGATTGGGTGGAAACGCTGGACATTTACTTTTAGCTGAACCAGATGGGAGAGGTGGAGGCCATCAAGGTGGAAATGCTACACCTTGACGGGGAATCCCATGACTTGTGGTTCCAAGGGATGTCCACGCTGGGTCATTCAGGAGTGACATCGTATGCGGAGTTCACTCAGAGATTGGTGGAAATATTTGACCAGAAGGACCCTGAGAAGCACATTAGGGGAATTTTGAGTTCTAAAATGGGCCTCCTAAGGAAATAATAAAATAATAGCTAAACCAATAAAATAATATTTATGAATTTTCAATTCACTTTTTGCACCAAAATCCATGTAACCATAGTTAAATTGAATTCAAAAGTTGTACCAAAATAAAATTAATAAAAAAATTGTATTGATGTGACTATAAATAAGAATGAGTTTCTCAAGAAAAAGTCATTATCATTGAACAACTAATGCATTTGTCCTTTATACTTAAATCCCTTAAAATAAAATATAATATAAATTTCTAAATTCATAATTATATTATATGCTATTAATTAAAATTTATATTATTTAAATTGTATAATAATATGTAATTAATATACTATATAAATATAATATAATATAATAAATGTAAATGGATATGCATTGTTTCTTTCAAGAAATATGAAATGAAAATAATATATTTTTATTCAAAAAGTGTGAAATGACATTTATTATGAGTACTTTACTTTGACATGGTAGTTAGAGCACTACCATGGTTAACCATGAGTTTCTATCCACCATTGAGAATGTGACAAGTAAGTACCTTTAACTCAAGTAATGCCACCTCAACCATGATGGGTGATGTCATCCCCTAAAATGTGATTGGTTCTCATAAAGTGAATTTTGATTGTACATTTTCCTTAGGAGGCCCATTTTTTACCTCAAAATTCCCCTAATGATTTTTTCGAGCTGACCAAGCTCAAGCAGACCGGGAACCCGAAGAATTACATCTCTGAGTTCTTGAGACTTTTAGTGATGGTGCCAGACTTGTCCGCAAATAGGAGTATTTCCATGTTCATTGACAGGTTGGTAGAGCCTCTTCGTGGGCTAGTCAGGTCTACTAGGCCCACTACACTTCAGGACGTAGTTGGGAGGGCAAGGGACTTGCAGGATGCCCTGCCCAGAACTAGAGTTCCTTTCCACCAGAGACCAGAATTCTAGCCAAAGGGGAAAGACACGAGAGTTCCACCTTTGAAGGTGAACCAGGGTTGAGGGCCTTTGGATGATGATACTCAGAAAGATCTGAGATGGAGGAAGCTATGCTTCACATGCCAGGAGCCATGGGCACTAGGTCATGGATATGCCGCAGGAAAGGCACATTACATCGAGGTCTTCTCTAATAGTGAAGGAGAAGAAGATGTGTATGAGGAGTTGGAGGGAGATGACAACGTTGATGCACTGAGAGGAGATCATCCACCACCACCTCCCCCATGAGCAGGAGGGTCAGAGTTTACACCTGCAGGAGGATTCCTTGCATCCTTGCGAGCAATTCCTAAGTATTTGAAACTGCGTGCCCGAGGCATAGTCCAAGGGCAGCGTGTTTCAGCACTGGTGGATAGCAGGGCCACTGATAACTTCATCGATGCCCATCTAGTGCAGAGGAGGGGTATACTGACAGAGAGTTTTGATGGGTTCTCCACATTGGTTCTGGGTGCCAAAACCATGCAGTGCATGAGGTATGCTCCGGCATTAGCAGTGACCATGGGGACATACACAGTGACTAACCACTTCTTTGTGGTTGACATCCAATATACCAATGTGGTAATGTGAGTGCAGTGGTTGATTATGCTGGGTAAGGTCACTACTGATTGGGAGATATTGGAGATGGAGAGGACAGATAAGAAGAGCGGGAAGAATGTGATGATCAGAGGCATGCACACATACCCTCCTTAGACAGTTTCAACACACCAGATGGAGGCATACTTCTGGAAAGGGTACATAGAGTGGGCAGTAGATTTACGTAGTTTAAAGGTAGGGGTCACAGGGAATCCAGTCCACCCTGATGTGCAGTCGATATTGGACCGATACTCCACATTTTTTTGGGACATATCACCAGGACAACTGCCGGACTGGGGGTTTGAGCACACTATTAAGTTGGATCAGGGGATCCAGGCAGTGATCACCACCCCCTATAGGCACCCCAAGGCCTACATGGATGAGATTGAGAGATCTATCCATGAGCTCTTGGAAATGGGACACATCCGACCTAGTACTAGCCCATTTGCTTCTTCTGTTGTTTTGGTGAAGAATAAGGATGGCACATTGCGGATGTGCATTGACTACAGGGTGCTCAACAAAAATACCATGAAGAACCAATACCCCATCCCCAGTATTGATGAGTTGATGGATGAGATGAGGGGATCGAAGTTCTTCTCCAAGATCGATATGAGGTTTGGTACCATCAGATCAAGGTGAGGGACCAGGATGTTCCTAAGACTGCATTCCGGTGCCACTATGGCCATTTCGAGTTTTTGGTGATGTCGTTTGGGCTAACCAATGCACCGGCCACCTTTCAGTCTTACATGAACCACATTTTTCGTGGTCAGCTAAAGAATTTTGTGCTAGTGTTCTTTGATGATATCCTCATCTATAGCCACACATGGGAGGATCACTTGTAGCACATTGAGGCTGTTTTGACTATCTTGGAGGAGCATCATTTCTATGCTAAGCTCTTCAAATGCGAATTCAAGCTTACATAGATGCTCTATTTGGGGTACATAATTGGTGTGGACGAGGTAAGAGTCCATGAGGAGAAGATTCGGGCCATCCGGGATTGGTCGGAACCAAATAATGTGACATAGCTTCGGGGATTTGTAGGCATCTGCACCTACTACCGGAAATTTATCAAGGTGTTTTCACAACTTGTTGCACCCCTCACAGACCTCAGCAAGAAGGGGGAATTTGGCTAGACCCATACTATGCAGAGGGATTTTGACAAGCTTAAAGAGGTGATGAGCAACTGTCTAGTATTGGATTTGCCCGACTTCACGCAACCCTTCATTCTAGAGTGTGATGCTTCAGGGGAAGGAGTAGGCACAATTTTGATGCAGGGGGGCCGCCCTATGGATTTCTAAAGTCGAAAGCTACTGCCGCATGAGAGGTTATACCCGATATACGACATGGATATGCTGGCCATTATGCATGCATTGGCCAAGTTCCGACAATATTTGGTGGGTAACAGGTTTTGAGTGAGGACTGACCACAACAGCCTCCGGTTTTTCCATGAGAAGAAGAAATTGTAGGAGAGGCAGCAGAAGTGGGTCAGTAAGATACACGCCTATGAATTTTACATTGACTATGTCAAAGGGAAGAACAACATGGTGGAAGATGCCTTGTCACGCAGGTCAGCGACATTGTCCTTGATGAGCTTAGATGTAGACTGGAGGGCTCAACTGTTGGTGGAGTATTCGAAGGACTGCTTTTTCTGTGAGGTGTTGGATGGCCAGATTACAGATGAAAAGTATCGAGTGATGGATGAGGTCATCTATTACCTGGACAATATATTCCAGACTAGTAATTCCTAGCTCAAGGAGAAGATACTATGCGCATCCCACGATTTTCCGTTATTAGGCCACCAGGGGTTCACAAAGACCTACAGGGCCATCAGGGAGAGGTTCTCTTGGAGAGGCATCAAAAAGGACATACTTTGACATGTCAAGGAGTGCAAAGTGTGTCGGAGGAATAAGGGGGAGATGAGACACCCTGCTGGTTTTCTACAGCCGCTTCCCATTCTGGAAGGAAAGTGGGAAAGAATCTCCATGGAATTCATCACAGAGTTGCCCATAGTGCAGGGCAAGGACTCCATCTTACTGGTTGTCGATTGAATAAAAAATTATGCCCATTTATTCGCCATATTCGCATGGTACACAACTTCATAGGTGGTCGAGCAATTCTTCCGTGATGTTTTCAGACTGCATGGTCTCCCCAAGGCCATAGTCAGTGACAGGGACAACAATTTCATGGGCGGTTTTTGGTAGGAGCTCTTTCATTTGGTGGGTACTGAGTTAACTCCGAGTACCAGCTACCACCCACAGATGGATGGGAAGACAAAGATAGTGAAAAAGTGGCTGGAAGGCTACTTGTGGAACTATGTCATGGGGCAACAAAGGGCATGGTTGTGTTGGCTTCACCTGGGAGAATACTGCTACAACACCACTTTCAATATATCTATCGATATGTCTCCATTTTATGCTTTGTATGGATATAATTATTTGATTTTTTCTGATGTTATGTTTGGAGCTATCGAGGCCCTTAAGGCCAAGGATTGGATCCAAGAGAGCCAAGATATACTCCAGGCTCTTAAGGAAAACCTAGATACAACATAGAACTAGCATAAACTGTATGTAGATAGAGGGCAGATAGAGAGACAGTTTGAGGTAGGTGACTTGGTCTACCTCCGAATTCAAACATAAAAGCAGTCTAAGATGAAGCAAAAGGGAGTTGAAAAGCTTAAGCCCTGCTTATATGGGCCTGACAAGGTGAGCAGGTGGGTAGGAGAAGTTGCATATGAGTTGGAACTGTCGCCTGGGAGAAGGATACATAATATCTTCCATGTGTCATGCCTGAAGAAGGCTTTGGGACAACAGGTGACTGCAACAGGTGAGATCCCACCCACAGATGATGAGGGGAATATGGTGATACAACCTGTTGGTTCTTAAGAGACAATTCCTTGGCCGTGGAAAGGAATCAATGCTTAAGATATTTTTTTTAAAATGTGTCACAAAAGTAATTATATTGGGTGGTCTTCATTTAATCCCTTTGGAAACTAATTCTTTAAAACCCTTAATAATCTAGTATAATGAAAGACTCTACAATGCCATTAACTGCTGATATCTGAATGGAAAAGAAGAACTATAGAAGAAACTAAAAATGATATGCTGTAACATATAATCTATCACTTTAAATTTTTGAATGAATTTATGTAGAAAGAAAAACTGGAGTGAAGGAGCGCAAATTAAGGTTATTTAAATCTTACTCATAGATGTAATTAAGAGATTGACAACTACTTTACTTCACTTCATTCAAGGAAGAAGGAACAAAAAATGGCACAGGAAAAATGAATCACCATTAACAGTTGCAGGAAACTTGATGCTTCTTTCATTAATTCCTCAGAAAAGTAAGTACCAAAGTTTTAGTCTTCCAGAGGTCCAAAACTCAGAACCCTTCTTCTTTATTTCTATCTTACTTAAATACATCAAAAAAAGTTCATAACTGCTAGAACTTCTTGAAACTACTTCGACTACCTAAACTGTTAAAACCACTTATTACATTGCAATTGAGGACATCACTATAGCTTCGATCTTAATAAACCAAAAAAAAAACTTAACTTGAAATATTATTCTTTTTGCCGAATCTGATTTGTTTTCGATGCGTTTCCCTGAAGTGCTGATGTGTCTCCCTGACATATTGAACATCCTTGCCCTACATTTCTTCCAGAGTTCAAGATTTGTCTTTTCTTCTTGCTGTCATGGCTTTTCTATTCCTGATGTGGTATTCGAACAATTCTGCAATAACGCATCTTTGCCTGAATTGCCCTA
The DNA here is from genome assembly GCA_034641835.2 of Pinus albicaulis. NCBI lineage: Eukaryota > Viridiplantae > Streptophyta > Pinopsida > Pinales > Pinaceae > Pinus > Pinus albicaulis. The sequence goes on from CM076573.1 coordinate 399,507,873, forward strand.
GCTATTGCGTTTTCAACAGTGCCACCTTATGCTCCTTTTGCCTGACTTTGCCTATGCCTCTATGTTTAAAACAATGTTATCATGTCCCTTTCTTCCCGACTCTGCCTCTTTTTCTCATGCCCACATCGTTTCGTCTTCTCTTCTCCTTTGCTCTATGTTGGGTCACTTACCCAATTCCACCACCGCTGCGTTCAAGCTTTCGTTTATTTACATGGCGCAATGCATACAACACTGTTTTCACGTGGTCACGTGTTACCCAAGTCTACTGCCCGCGTTCTTGTTTCTTCATAAAAAAACACAACTGCACATAATCCTGGACTTTAAATAAATTCAAATCCTTTGAAAATTATCGCGTCCGTCCCTTTATCGCATATCAGACTTTGGCATTTCTTTTGTGAGCTATTCTTGACCTTTACGATTGCGATATGCGAATGGAAAATATTAAATCATAGTTCTGAGCTACATCACATCCGACCCTTGTAGCACTTCGCATTTCAGCATTCCAACATGGTTCATGAGCGCCATTCCTCCTGAGCTTGCGATGTGCGATGTGCAAATGGAATATATTAAATCATAGTTCTGAGCTGCATCGCATCCGACCCTTGTCACACTTCGCATTTCGGCATTCCAACATGGTTCATGAGTGCCATTCCTCCTGAGTTTACGATGTGCGATGTGTGATATGCGATAAAGGTAGGGATAACGTGGCATGTGGAGGTTGGGTCTATTGCAAATCGCAATTGGCGATACAAAACTTATCGCAAATTGCATATCGGCGTTCATAACATATCGCGTATTGAAGATCAACAATGAAATTTTTAAGTTGCGATATACAGGGAGAAGAGGTGGCGTGGTGGGGAGGGTCCCATTTAATATTGAATCGATGGTTGGGAGTGGTAACAAATGAATATGGAAAATATTTTTCGTGAAGTCCGATTGCGAGAAAGCTAAGGGGTCCTACCAAGGTTTTAGGCAACGGTTTGGCAACAGTAAAACAAATTTTCAGAGGGGGGAGTGAATGTTATGTGGTATTGGATGGGTGGATAGGGAGAGAAGATGAAATGGAGGTGCCCTGGTTGAAATGTTGTGCACTGTTCTACAGGCAGAACACCCGACTCAACCATGGCATGTAATGTTCTAAACACATCAATTGACCTGACTCTTGAACTGTTCTGCACGTGAATAAGCACAACTCGACACGCCTTCACATCTCCACACAAAATGTTAGTACACCAACATATAAATCAAAAATTATTTTTCAGCATACAATTTTTTTTACATCTTCTAACATATATGCTTTTTTTGGTGTTTTGAGAAATATTTCAAAAGTAAATGAAAATGAGCCACAACATCTAGCTCCACCTGGGGATAGTGCGTTTTTCCACAAAAGCGCTAAGAACCACAGATTAGTGCCTTCACCTCGGGCATTGTAATATCCCAAATATCAAAATTCTAAATAAATCAACACACCACACAACACAACAAACATATAAGAAATTGAAGCCCAATTGTGAATCCTGAATGGATCCACCACATAAACATTACCACGGGGTTTTCGTCCCGGGATCAATAAAAGAACTGGCCAGGCCAGATTCTCAACCCAAACATAATAAAGTAGATAATCCAGAATGCCCTAAATGCCTAGCTCCTCTCCCCTTTTATAGGCTTGATGGGTCAATACCAACAAGAAATACCATGGGTAAATACCATGGGGAAATACCATGGGTTAAAACCACGGGTCAATTCTATCCACTTTGACGGGATCAAGAAAGGGAATATTACAAATCCTCCTGCCCAAAGATTGCTTGTCCTCAAGCGATCCACTTATATCCACAACAGAAGCATTTGTACATTGATGCCAGGGTCCCATACGATCCGATGTGCCCTCCATGTTGAATGATCCTGAATGGATCCTTCAATCCTTTGACCAATCCTTCCCGGAATAGATTTACTTGGATCCCAAACAATACTTTGGCCAATCATTTCCCCAATGGATTCTCCTGGATCCCAATGCCACCTGAATCCTGGGACCTGTGGGTTATGGTACCCTCCATCGTTGTCCGCACCAAAGGACCCAAGCTGCAATATGCCCTCGGTTGTGAGTATCCTCTCCTCAAAATGCATGATCCTCTCCTCATTTGATTCTCCTTGAGTGTATTCATCCTGGACCTCTTCACATGTGAGGATGAGTTGTCCATCCTTTCTGGTTGTCAAACATGGATGTACTGGTGGACTGTTGTCTATACCTGATTGCCCATACTCTTTATGGATGTCCTCCATTGTATTTATAGATTCAACTACCACATCATCAGGAGGAATTGCATCCTTCCTTTCGTCATGTACTTTTTCAAGTTGACTGATCAGCTTGTCGTGCAAGTTTCTCTGAAGAGCATGGTGTTGTTGTTCACCATTTGTATTTGACTGCTCAAATCCTTCATAGGTCATCTCCTGAAAACCAGTGAACCCATCAATGGATGAATCCCCATGATCTGAAGAAGTCTCTAATTTTGCTATCCTTGTTGCCTCCTTATTGTCTGGACATGAATGGTCAAGTGCCCAAACTCCCTTGCATACAAAGCTTAAGCCTTTCCTCCTTAGTTCATTCTTGATGTCTCCACAAATCTTTGTTAGTTCCTCCTTGGTTAACTTCTTTCTAAGTAGTTTGATGCTCTGTTTGATCAACCCCTCAACTAGTTCATAAGCAGCAGGTGATGCAATTAGCTCCTTCCTCCAAATGGCCAAAAATTTGGATCTCAATTGTTCGCAGATGGCCCTATCTTCTCCTAAGATCGGAGACATGATCTTTTTCATCTCTGTTTTGATGTAGTTTGGATGAGACGTTGTAATTCCATTGCACAAGTATTGGAGCATCTGAAGGATTAAATCATCACACTCTAGATCCAGCATAAGCATACCAAATCTGAATTTCGCCATGTGTTCCAAAATTGTGCGCTTCTGGAAAAAAAGTAAGAATGGTGGTGTTGTGTTGTCCAACCCTTGGAGTGCTTCTACCATTACCCGAAAATTCCTCCTCATGATGTCATCATTGTAGGGCAATAGTGGTGCTGTTAAGGCTATGATTTTACTGAGACAAGAAGCGACGGTGAGTCTAACATTTTCACAAGAACACTCCAAGAACCTAGGTTGTATCAAAGCAAGCATGGATGGCTTCAAGGCCCAACTTGACCCTTCCCATTATGATTTATCTATCAAGCTCAAAGTCGCATCTAATGTATCTAGCTGTTGGAGAACATCTTTTGACTTTGTACCCTGCAATTTGGATCCAAGTTCGAAGATACACTTGCTTGTTACATCTTCCTTCCGGATATCTTTTGACTGCTGAAGGATAACATGGACCTTTCGAGAGAAAGGCCTGTCGCTCTGTTCTTGCTTATGATTGACGTGGACCCTTTTTGAGAACGGTATCCTTTGACTATCATTTTGGTCTATAGAAGTATGGCTCCTTAAAGGACCATATATCTTCACTAATTCATTAAGTTTTTTCTGATTGTTTTCCAAAATTTCTAGGAGACGATCCATTTTCTCAAAATTTGCATTAAAAACTCCTACATAAATAAATAATACATAAACAATCTCTTATATCTCCCCATATATATTCTTATAAACAACCCTCGAGTGCTCCTATCAATATCGAATAAACAACAAAGCCCTTCAAACTACAAAGCTCTTCGAACCTTAAGACAACATAATTTTGATATCTCGTTTGCTGGATTTGCTCGATCTAATACTCGGTGAGAAGGCCGGAGGAGCACGTCCCAAGACGTCTCATATGGCTGCGGTGGAACAAGTGTCCCACGTCTTCCCTGACTCTTTTTATGCAAGTCACGAAAATTTGGACCAATATAAATTATTTGAAATCGTGTTTGGATTTCATCAACAGCCTGCTCAATTAAAGGCCATGGGAAGGAATCGATGAAGACCTCTGGATGGACATCATAGACGACAAGGAAGAGAGTGTCTGCAGGAAGATCAGATAAACAGATTGGCTGTCCTTGTCCATTAGTGATCATCTGACCAAAATCTGATAACAACGCCTTACTTCTGATCCTCCGACATTGACAAAGGCTACCCTCGAAACCCTTAAGAGAGAAACTCGACTGTGCCCACTGGTCTACTGCTAATTACAGATGCACTTCAATCACCAGAATGTGTGGTCTGCAACCATGAATGCTGATGCGATGGCTTTGGCCCTCACGACCTCCGTTCTGAACCATAAAACACATAGTCACTCAGAAATAAGGGGTCCACAATAAACAAAGACGGCCTGTTCAAATTACGGCTGAGTCAAACAACGCATCAAACGACCAAAGTAGTTCCCAGATCTGTCTGCACAGACCGAGATTGCTTAGGAGCTGTAGATTACGCGCAGGGTGCCACGGCTCTATAATGCTACCTGGTAGCGTAGCTTGGGCGGATCGTTGGGCAGATTCCAGCGCTCGTGTGGCTAGACAGAGATCGCTTTTGTGACAGGTTGACAGTGCCAAATAATTATTAAATCTGCTGTAAATTAAGGATGCAGAAGTACCAAACATGAACCCTTTTTAACGAGAATCAACTGAGAATTTTTATTAAAAAGGTATCCACATTGATACACATTGCGCCATACAGAGTCAAATATTTCTTGGTGACATATGAACAATGAGCAATTTGATATTTACAATGGTGGAATGCTGACTTTTAATGCTCAAAATAATGCTTCAAATACTGCCCATTCATAGGCAACTGCAGAGATTCTCCATCTAAATCTTCTAGGATGAAAGTATTGTTTGATCTGGCTTCAAAAATTCTGTACGGACCATACAAGATAGGGTCAAACTTACCATGCTTTCGTTTATCCTTCCTTATAGTGTCCCATCTCAGTACTAAATCTCCTGCATGAAAGAGGATTTCTTTCGCCTTCTTGTCAAAAATAGACTTCGTTTTTGCCTGATAAGTAATCAAATTATCTCTAACTTGCTCTCTGTTTTCATTTAACTCAATCACTTTATTCATTCTTCTTACTAGAGCATTAGGTTCTTCCTCAGCTTCTTGAAGGAAAGAAATCACTGGTTTGGCCAACTGACTAGGAAACAATGCCTAAGTTCCATATACCAATGCAAAAGGTGATTTTAAAGTGGACCTCCTAGTAGTTACTCGAACTTCCCAAAGAGAAAATTTTAATTTTGAGTCCCAGTATTTTTTATTTTCAGTGATTGTTTTCTTCAGAATCCTGACCAATGTCTTGTTTGAAGACTCTGCCAATCCATTCCCTTATGGATGGTAGGATGTGGAATGTGACAAGATTAAATTATATGTTTGACAGAAATTAATCAATCGAGAATAATTAAATACTTGAGCATTATCAGTTACAATCTTGACTAGACAACCAAACCTCCAGAATCTCATCACCACTTGGTCATTTGCTTTCTTGGTGGGGATTGCTTTAATCCACTTTATGAAGTAATCAGTAGCAGTTAGAATACATTTGAACTGCCCACTTGATGGTGGATTGATCTCTCCAATAAAGTCCAGTCCCCATTTCCTGAAAGGCTCTTCTATGAATACTGAAATGAGAGGTAACAGAGCAAGTCTCTTCTTTTTTGCAAACAATTGACACTTCTGACAACTTCTAACCCGTCTGTACACATCAGCGAATAGTGTAGGCCAATAAAATCCCGACTTGATGATTTTATGTGCCGTGACCTTCCAACTATAATGTCCTTTGGATGTAATCAGTAGCAGTTAGAATACATTTGAACTGCCCACTTGATGGTGGATTGATCTCTCCAATAAAGTCCAGTCCCCACTGCTTGAAAGTTTCTTCTATGAATACTAGAATGAGAGGTAACAGAGCAAGTCTCTTCTTTTCTTCAAACAATTGACACTTCTGACAACTTCTAACCAGTCTGTACATATCAGCGAATAGTGTAGGCCAATAAAATCCTGACTTGAGGATTTTATGTGCTGTGACCTTCCAACTATAATGTCCTCCACAGATATTTTCATGATATTCCTTGATAACCTCAATGGATTCACCTTCAGTTATACACAACAAAAAAATACCAGCAGGATCTTTCCAGTATAACTTTGCTTCTACTATGACATATGGTTGAGATTTAAGCTTGAGAGCTATGTATTTGGTTCTATTTAGTGAAGATGGACAAGAAAAGAAACATAGGTAATGAAAAACATCTTTATACCAATATTGACACAAAAATTTGTATTGAATACCTGTTTTGGGCTTATTCTGACCTTCTCCATTGTCATCTCCATGTACTAGTGCCAGGAGGTTAATTCCCAATGCTTGAATTTTTTTTTTTTCTGTTAGCAACTTTGCTAAAACCCGTCCTTTAATTAACTTGGTGGGTTTAATGTCTAGATCATACTCCTAGATTTTAGCTATCCATTTTCCTCTTTTTCCTTGAACATCACTTTGAACTGGCATGTCCTTAACAATAGAATTAGGTACATAAGCAGTTATTTGGGATTGTAACACATAAGTCATGAAGGATTTGAGTGCTTTGACCAATGCATACACTTGTTTCTCCAAAATGTTATATTTGAGCTCAGCATCTTTGAGAACTTTGCGGAAAAATTCCATTGGTTGCTCCTTATTATCCTCATTTTTTTGCAATAACACAACAGCAATAGTAGTGGGAGAAGCAAATGAAAATAGTTGTAATACCTTTTGATAATCATGACTTATTAAAACAAGAGCTTCCTGGAATGCTTATTTTATTCTGGAAGATGCTTCTCTTGCTTCTTTATCCGATCTCACTTCTGCATTTTTCTTCAACATGTCAGTTATATTTCTCACAATCTCAACATAATTTGGTACAAATCTTCGTAGAAAGTTTATTTTTCCCAAAAATCTCTGAATATCTTTCTTGCTTCTGGGTAAAGGAATTGTTTGAATTTCTTCCACCCTTGCTGTATCAATCTTCACTCCTTGTTCTGAAACTATGTGGCCCAATAATTTACCTTCTTCTCAGGAAAAAAAAGATTTCTTGGGGTTTAGTGACAGACCAAACTTCCTACATTTTTCGAATTTTTTTTTGCAGATGTTCCAGGTGTTCATCATCTGACCTTGAGAAAACAATTACACCATCCAGATATATAACCACATACTTGTCACCTACAAACGCTATGTCCATGTCCCTCTGAAAAGTTGCACCTACATTCATAAGACCAAATGGCATTCTTGCATACATAAAAGTACCCCAGGAGGTTGTGAAAGCTGTCTTTCTCTAATCTTCCTTATCTACTGCCACCTGATTATACCTAGAGAATCCGTCAATCATGGACATCCTGTAAGCTCCTGTCACTTTTTGTAAGACATAATCCATCTTAGGTAAAGGAAAATTATTCTTTATAGATGCTCTATTCAAATTCCTGAAGTCTACACAAAATCTTATCTCTCCATTTTTTTTCCTCACAGGAAATAGATTAGAAACCCAATCCAAATATCTTAGAGGAACTATGATTTTTGCTTGCAGCAATTTCTTCAATTCTTTTTCAATTGGAGCTAACAGTAATGGATTAATCTGCCTGAGCTTTTGTCCATGTGGTTTAATTCCTTCTTTCAATGAGATTTTATGCTGTATTATGCTTTTATCATACATTTTCAAGTCTTCACATGACCAAGCGAACACATCCATATACTTCTTAAAAAGATCAATGTATCTTTATTTATAATTTTGGGAACACCCTTGAATAATTTCACCATTTTTGGCTCTTGCTGAGTTCCCAAAGTACAATCTTCCATCTCTTCTTCTTGATGTATTTTCTTTGAATTAAAAACAACATCATTAGAATAAAATAATCTTTCAAGGGGAACCAGTCCTTTAAGGAGTATATTATCTTTCAATTGGATAATATTCTCACCTATTAACTGCTTAAGGTTTCTTACCTCTCCTTTTTGCTCTATTTTTTCTTCTTCTTGATCTATCTCAACATATTCAAAGTTTCCAATCATTGTCAAGAGATGATTTATCTTCTCATCATCTTCAAACACTTGCCAATGTTTCCCATTGTTAGGAATAGAGGGTCTATGTCTAATTTAAATCTCATACCTTAACCTTGGATTCATTGGTGGCTTAAAGGTACTATCTGCAACTGCTAACGAATCTTCCAACCTATTCCCCTCCCTCGGAATGAACTGAAGATTGAAGGCTTCAAAATAGTTCTCTACCAGATCCCAAACTTCATTTCTGTATTAGCTTAATCTCGAATGCTTGGTCTGACAATGATTTTTAATATGTTTTATTATCAATTCAAAGTCACCCAAAAATTGAAATACACTGAAATCCAAACTTTTTAGAAAATTTAAGGCTTAATACTCAGCCACGTTGTTTGTTGAATCAAATTCTACTTTAAAAGAAAAATTCACGAGGTTACCTTCCTATGATATCAATAAGAATTTAACTCCTGTGCCATCCTTGGAGTAGGCACCATCAAAATAGCATTTCAAAATCTTCTTTGAATGCATCTCATTATTTACAACTGCTGAAGAGAGCTGCTTCCCTGTGTCTTCAGCGAATTCCGCATCTTCATGCAGCATGAAACATGAATGATCTTCTTTTTCTTGATTATAAATATGGGAATTTCCTGCATCTTTCTTGGTAGTGGTCTTCATGAACCTTTTTTCCCTGTACAATCTCCTTTCTTCCCCATTAAAAATAGGAATGATAGCATAAGTGAAATCTAATTTTAGAACACCTCCCAAATTTTCTCCCCAAGATCTTGACAGGAGCATTCCAAACCTGGTTGAAATGTTAGGAACAACTACATCCATGACTATAATCTTTGCTGGAATTTGTGCTAAAGAAACTACTACATATTTAATTAACCCAACACATTTCACCCTTTTGGAATCAAATGAATAGAAATCCCTGTAAGGTTTGGTAATCAACAATTTTAGTTCCTTCATAACAGACAATGGCATGAGATTATGGGATGCTCCTAAGTCCAACATACAATTATGGAGAGTAAAATCATGAAGAAACACAAAAATATAGAATGGCGAAACAAAAGGTTCTACTTCTTCTACATGAGTACCAGAGGTGACCATTGGCTTCTGTGAGATTAATAAATTCCGAAATTTATTTCTTGTAGACTGGTATTTTAACTAATTCTAGAAGAGGTACCTGAATTTTTACCTTCTCCAACTCTTTTGTCAAATTGAAAGCATGAGTTTGTTTAGCATTCTTTTTAGGTTCTTCTTAAATCTTTCTAGAATTTGCCGCTTGTTTGGGTACAAGAACAACTCTCTCCAAAATATTAGTATCAACTGATTTTCTTTGGGAAGGCTCACCCTTCTGCACTTCTATTCTATTAAATGAAATTATAGGTTGCTTCCCATTACTGACTTGTTTTACAAGGTCCTTTTGTTGTGGAGTCACCATTGGAGGAGGGTCAGGGTCTTGTTGTTCACCCTCATAGTCTTGTACCCTTGATCTTTTCCTTGATCTCAAATTATACTTCTTGTGCAACTCATCCTACATAAAATCTGCAAATTGTTTACAATATTCATTCATCTCATCTTCAACAAAAGATACTTCAGCTTTAGTATATTCTCCTTCAAAATATTCCTCTTCATCCTCTTCTATTGTGTACATAGTAGATATTTTATCTTCAGCCTCCTTTTGGTCATCTTCTGCTGAATCTCCGGGTGTTGCTTCTATATACAATAGTGCTTGAACCTGGTCTTGATCTTTTCTTTCCATCTCCAAAATTTGCAAGGGTTGTCTTCTGAATTGAGGGTTAAATACTCCTCGCTTTTGTTGTACTTTTCTTTGGGAGTTTTTACTTTCCAATTCCATATTAACTAATTTATTTGACAAATTTTTTATCACCTTTGTCATATCTTCAATTCTTTGATCTTGTGATGATTCTTCTTTTTCTTTCCCCTTCTCTTGGACTGGCTGTTTCCCTTTCGCCTTCCCAGCTACAGTCATATTAGCTTCAATTTCTAAAGCATATGTTTGTATCTTCTGTAGATTAGGGGATCTCATTTCTCTAATTGTGAAACTAAATTGGCTTTAAAATCCCCAGAAAAACCACCTTTTCTCCAAAAGGAGGGGGCTTCATTTCTACAGGCAAATTGTTATACAATTTATTGAATCTTTTGATAAAATCTGATATATTCTCATCTGTTTTTATTTTGATTGCATTGAATTCTATTAGTGAATATCCATGATCCCTTTTTTCACCCCATCTATGAGTGAATTGATTTTCCAGTTCTTCCCATGTATTAATAGAATTATTTGGCAATGCCTTAAACCACTTTCTAGCCTCTCCATCCAGAGACTGAACAAAAAGCCTCATTACAACATCAAGATGTTTTACATTCAGATTTTCAGCAAAATTACAAAACACAGGCAAGTGTTTTTCTACAGTTATTTCGTCTTCTCCAGTAAAACGTGGGAGTAATTTAAGATAATATTGAGGCATTGCATTCATTGGTTGTAGAAGGTTAAGTGGAGCATATTTGTTCAACAAAAAGGCTGGTGCTGCTATGTTTGCACCTTGATTGACTGTTCCTTGGTTAAATGCAATCGATGAACCTGCTGTGAAAATGAACGGAGGTGGAGGTAAAACTGATATGGGAGTGGGTTAATGGACAATGGAAGAGGGACCAACAACTGGAGTTTTTCAATCTTGAGTAAAAGTAATAGAAAGAGACTCAAAGGAGTGTTCTTCCAACTTAGGTTCTTGAAAATAAATTGGTGTGAAAGGTGAATCTTGTTCCAGGAAAGGAAGTACTTTAGAGATATCTTTAAACAAATGAAACTATTTCCAGGAGCAGACAGGGTAGGAATAGGTGTTGAGAGCATTTTGGGTTTCTGAACCCTTTTAGAAACCAATATTTCAGGGTTTGACAAAGCATGGACCTTCTGCTGTGAGGTATCCGACCTCGTGTGAGGCCTTTTGTGAGCTAGAATTCTGAGAATAACAAATACAACCAAATATTTCCTCCTTACTGAACAACCAGAGGAAATAATGTGAAAAACCTAGGGAAAATAAACTTCGTCTCTTCATCCCCTGCAACGATGCCAGAAAATGTTGTTTCTTAAGAGAAAATTCCTTGGCTATGGAAAGGAATCAGTACTTAAGACATTTTTTTAAAAATGTGTCACAAAAGTAATTATATCAGGTGGTCTTCGTTCAATCCCTTTGGAAACTAATTATTTAAAATCCTTAATAATCTGGTATAATGAAAGACTCTACAATGCCATTAACTGCTGATATCTGAATGGAAAAGAAGAACTGTAGAAGAAACTCAAAATGATATGCTTTAACACAGAATCTATCTCTTTAAATTTTAGAATGAATTTATGTAGAAAGAACAGCTGGAGTGAAGGAGTGCAAATTAAGGTTATTTAACTCTTACTCACCGATGTAATTAAGAGACCAGAAACTACTTTACTTCACTTCAATCAAGGAAGAAGGAACACAAAATGGCACAGGAAAAATGAATCACCATCAACAGTTGCAGGAAACTTGATGCTTCTTTCATTAATTCCTTAGAAAAGTAAGTACAAAATTTTTAGTCTTCCAGAGGTCCAAAATTCAGAACCCTTCTTCTTTCTTTCTATCTTGCTTAAATACATCAAAAACAGTTCGTAATTGCTAGAACTTTTTGAAATTACTTCAACTACCTAAACTGTTAAAACCACTTATTACATTGCAATTGAGGACATCGCTATAGCTTCGATCTTAACAAACAAAGAAAACAAATTAAAACTTGAAATATTATTCTTTTTGCTAAATTTTTTATTTTTTTATTTTTTTATTTTATTTATTTATTTATTTTAATTTTAATTTTATTTTAATTTTTTAATTTTTAATTTTTTTTTAATTTTTAATTTTTTTTTAATTTTTAATTTTTTTTTCTTTAATTTTTTTTCTTTAATTTTTAATTTTTTAATTTTTGTTTTGTTTTGTTTTTTAATTTTGTTTTGTTTTTTAATTTTTATTTTATTTTTATTTTTATTTATTTATTTATTTTATTTTATTTTTTATTTATTTATTTATTTTTCTGCTGATGCGTCTCCCTGAAGTGGTGATGTGTCTCCATGACAGATCGGACATCATTGCCCTGCATTTCTTCTAGAGTTCAATAGTTGTCTTTTCTTCTTGCTGTCATATCTTTTCTGCTCCTGATGTGGTATTCGAACAATTCTGCAATAACGCATCTTTGCCCAACTTGCCCTAGCTGTTGCATTTCCAACAGTGCCACCATATGCTCCTTTTTCCCGACTCTCCCTATGCCTCTAAAATTCAAACAATGTTATCATGTCCCCTTCTGCCCGACTTTGCCTCTTTTGCTCATGCCCACAATGTTTCTTCTTCTCTTCTCCTTTGCTCTGTGTTGGGTCACTTACCCAAGTCCACCATCGTCGTGTTCAAGCTTCTGTTTATTTACAAGGCACAACGCATACAACACTGTTTTGCACGTGGTCGGGTGTTACCCTAGTCTATTGCCCGCGTTCACGTTTCTTCATAAAACAATGCAACTGCACATAATCCTAGACTTGAGGATTTTATGTGCTGTGACCTTCCAACTATAATGTCCTCCACAAATATTTTCATGATATTCCTTGATAGCCTCAATGGAATCACCTTCAGTTAAACACAACAAAAAAATACCAACAGGATCTTTCCTATACAACTTTGCTTCTACTGTGACATATGGCTGAGATTTAAGCTTAAGAGATTTGTATTTGGTTCTATTTAGTGAAGATGGAAAAGAAAAGAAACACAGGTAATGAACAACATCTCTATACTAATATGAACACAAAAATTTGTATTGAATACCTATTTTGGGCTTATTTTGACCTTATTCATTGTCAACTCCATCTACTAGTGCCAGGAGGTTAATTCCCAATGCTTGAAAAATTGTGTTTGTTAGAAACTTTGCTAAACCCTGTCCTTTAATTAACTTGGTGGGTTTAATGTCCAGATCATACTCCTGGATTTTAGCTATCCATTTTCCTCTTTTTCCTTCAACATCACTTTGAACCAACACTTCCTTAACAACAAAATTAGGTACATAAGTGGTTATTTGGGATTGTAACACATAAGTCCTGAAGGCTTTGAGTGCTTTGACCAATGCATACACTTGTTTCTCAAAAATGTTATATTTGAGCTCAACATATTTGAGAACTTTGCTGAAGAATTCCATTGGCTGCTCCTTATTATCCTCATTTTTCTGCAATAACAAAACAACAATAGTAGTGGGAGAAGCAAATGAAAATATTTTAAATACCTTTTGATAATAAGGACTTATTAAAATAGGAGCTTCCTCGAGAGCTTCTTTTATTCTGGAAAATGATTCTCTTGCTTCTTTATCCCATCTCACTTCTGCATTTTTATACAACATGTCAGTTATATTTCTCACAATCTCAGCATAATTTGGTACAAATCTTCTTAGAAAGTTTATTTTTCCAAAAAATATATGAATATCTTTCTTACTTCTGGGTAAAGGAATTTTTTGAATTGCTTCCACCCTTGCTGGATCAATATTCACTCCTTGTTATGAAACTATGTGGCCCAATAATTTACCTTCTTCTAAGGCAAATAAAGATTTCTTGGGGTTTAGTGACAGACCAAACTTCCTGCATTTTTCAAAATTTTGTTGCAGATGTTCCGGGTGTTCATCATCTGACCCTGAGAAAATAGTTACATCATCCAGATATATAACCACATACTTGTCACCTACAAATGCTATGTCCATGGCCCTCTAAAAAGTTGCACCTACATTCATAAGACCAAATGACATTCTTGCATACGTAAAAGTACTCGAGGGGGTTGTGAAAGCTGTCTTTTTCTGATCTTCCTTATCTACTACCACCTGATTATACCCAGAGAATCCGTCAATCATGGACATCCTATAAGCTCCTGTCACTTTTTGTAAGACATAATCCAACATAGGTAAAGGATAATTATTCTTTATAGATGCTCTATTCCAATTCCTGAATTTTACACACAATCTTATCTCTCCATTTTTCTTCCTCATAGGAACTAGATTAGAAACCCATCCGAATATCTGAGAGGAACTATGATTTTTTTCTTGCAACAATTTCTTCACTTCCTTTTCAATTAGAGCTAACAGTATTGGATTAATCTGTCTGAGCTTTGTCCGTGTGGTTTAATTCCTTCTTTCAATGGTATCTTATGATGTATTATGATTTTATCATATAGTTTCAAGTCTTCATATGACCAAGCGAACACATCCATATACTTCTGAAAAAGATCAATGATTCTTTCTTTATAATTTTTGGGAACACCCTTGAATAATTTCACCATTTTTGGCTCCTACTGAGTTCCCAAATTACAATCTTCCATCTCTTCCTCTTGATGTATTTTCTTTGAATTAGCAGCAACATCATTAGAATTAAATAGTATTTCAAGGGGAACCAGTCGTTTAGGGAGTATATTATCTTTCAATTGGATAATCTTCTGCTCACCTATTGACTGCTTAAGATTTATTATCTCTCCTTTCTGCTCTATTTGTTGTTCTTCTTGATCTATCTCAGCATCTTCAAAGGTTCCAATCACTGTCAAGAAATTATTTATCTGCTCATCATATTCAAACACCTGCCAATGTTTTACATTGTCAGGAATAGAGGGTCTATGTCTAATTTCAATCTCATACATTAACCTTGGATTCATTGGTGGCTTAACATTAGGGGAATTTTGAGGTCTAAAATGGGCCTCCTAAGGAAATAATAAAATAATAACTAAACCAATAAAATAATATTTATGAATTTGCAATTCACTTTTTGCATCACAATCTATGTAACCATAGTTAAATTCAATTCAAAAGTTGTACCAAAATAAAATTAATAAAAAAACTGTATTGATGTGAGTATAAATAAGAATGAGCTTTTCAAGAAAAAATCATTATCATTAAACAACTAATGCATTTGTCCTTTGTACTTAAATAAATTAAAATAAAATAAAATATAAATTTGTGAATTCTTAATTATATTATATGTTATTAATTAAAATTTAAATTATTTAAATTGTATAATAACATGTAATTAATATACTATATAATATAATATAATATAATAAATGTATAGGGATATGCATTGTTTTTTTCAAGAAGTATGTAATGACAATAATATTATTTTATTCACAAAGTGTGAAATGAAATTTATTATGAGTACTTTACTTTATGATTTTAAAAGTACTTATCATGGTTAACCATGAGTTTTTATCCATCATTGAGAATGTGACAAGTAAGTACCTTTAACTCAATCAATGCCACCTCAACCATTAGGGATGATGTCATCCCATAAAATGTGATTGGTTCTCATAAAGTGAATTTTGATTGTACATTTTCCTTAGGAGGCCCATTTTAGACCTTAAAATTCCCCTAATGAGGTACTAGATGCAACTCTAACAAATATGCCAACCTATTCCCCTCCCTCAGAATGAACTGAATATTGAAGGCTTCAAAATAGTTCTCTATCAGATCCCAAACTTCATTTCTGTATGACCTTAATCTTGGATGCTTGGTCTGACAATGATTTTTAATCTGTCTTAATATCAATTAAAGTCACCGAAAATTGAAATACACTGAACTCCCATCTGTTTAGCAACTTGAAGGCTTAAAATTAAGTCCTCATACTCAACCACTTTTTTTGTTGAATCAAATTCCAATTTAAAAGAAAAAGGCATGAGGTTACCTTCTGGTGATATTGACAAGAATATAGCTCTTATGCCATCCTTGGAGTAGGCACCATCAAAATAGAATTTTTAAATCTTAGTTGAATGCAAATCTCTATTTACAACTGCTGAAGAGAGTTGCTTCCCTGTGTCTTCAACAAATTTTGCATCTTCATGCAGCATGAAACATGAAATATCTTATTTTTATTAACTATAAATAGGGGAATTTCCTGCATCTTTCTTGGTAGTGGTCTTCACGAACCTTCTTTCCCTGTAAAATCTCGTTTCTTCCCCATTAAAAATAGGAATGATAGCATAATTGAAATCTAATTTTAGAACACCTCCTAACTTTTCTCCCCAAGATCCTGAAAGGAGCATTCCAAACCTGGCTGGAATGTCAGCAACAACTACATCCATGACTATACTCTTTGCTAGAATTTGTGCCAAAGAAACTACTACATCTTTAATTCACCCAACACATTTCACCCTTTTGGAATCAGATGAATACATATCCCTATAATGTTTGGTAATCTGCAAGTTTAGTTCCTTCATAACAGACAATGGCATGAGATTATGGGATGCTCCCGAGTCCAACATACAATTATGGAGAGTAAAATAATGAAGCAACAGAGAAATATAGAATGGTGGAATAGAAGGATCTAATTCTTCTACATGAGGACCAAATGTGACCACTGACTTCTCTTCTTGTAAGTTCACAGTGTCACTTATATCTTCAATCTGTGTGAGATTAATATATTCTGAAATTTCTTTCTTGTAGATTGGTATTTTAGCTAATTCTAGAAGAGGTACCTGGATTTTTAGCTTCTCCAAATATTTTGTCAAACTGAAAAAATGATTTTGTTTAACATTCTTTTCAGGTTCTTTTTCACTCTTTCTAGAATTTTCCGTTTGTTCGGGTACAAGAAAAAATCTCTCCAAAATATTAGTATCAACTGATTTGATCTGGGAAGGTTCACCCTGCTACACATCTGTTCTATTAAATGAATTTAGAAGTTTCTTTCCATTACTGAATTGTTTTACAGGGTCCTTTTGTTGTGGAGTCGCCATTGGAGGAGGGTTAGGGTCTTGTTGTTCACCCTCACTGTCTTGTACCCTTGATATTTTCCTTGATCTCAAATTATACTTCTTGTGCAACTCAACCTGCATAAAATACGCAAATTGTTTACAGTATTCATTCATCTCATCTTCAGCAAAAGATACTTTAGCTTTAGTATATTCTCCTTCACAATATTCCTCTTCATCCTCTTCTATTGTGTACATAGTAGAAATTTGATCTTCAGCCTACTTTTGGTCATCTTTTGTTGACTCTCTGGGTGATGATTCTATATACAATGGTGCTTGAACTTGGTCTTGATCTTTTCTTTCCCTTTGCAAAATTTGCAAGGGTTGTCTTATGAATTGAGGGTTAAATCCTCCTCGGTTTTGTTGTACTTGTCTCTGGGAGTTTTTACTTTCCAATTCCATCTTAACTAACTTATTTGACAAATTTTTATCACCTTTGTCATATCTTCAATTCTTTGATCTTGTGATGATTCTTCTTTTTCTTTCCCCTTCTCTTGGACTGGCTGTTTCCCTTTCACCTTCCCAGCTGCAGTCATATTAGCTTGAATTTCTAAAGCATCTGTCTGTATCTTCTGTAGAGTAGGGGATCTCCTTTCTCTAATTTTGAAACTAAAATCAGCTTTAAATTCCCCAAAAAAGCCACCTTTTCTCCAAAAGGAGGGGGCTTCATTTCTACAAGCAAACTGTTATACAATTTATTGAATCTTTTGATAAAATCTGATATATTCTCATCTGTTTTTCTTTTGATTGCATTGAATTCTATTAGTGAATATCCATGATCCATTTTTTCACCCCATCTCTGAGTGAATTGATTTTCAAGTTCTTCCCATGTATTAATAGAATTATTTCACTTTATAGCCTCTCCATCTAGAGATTGAACAAAAATCCTCATTACAACATCAAGATGTTCTACATTCAAATTTTCAGCAAAATTACAAAACACATGCAAGTGTTTTTCTGCAGTTATTTCATCTTCTCCAGTAAAATGTGGGAATAATTTAAGATACTCTTGAGGCATTGCATTCATTGGTTGTGGAGGGTTAAGTGGAGCATATCTGTTCAACAAAAAGGCTGGTGTTGCTATGTTTGCACCTTGATTGGCTGTTCCTTGGTTAGATGCAATCGATGAACCTGCTGTGAAAATGAACGGAGGTGGAGGTAAAACTAATATGGGAGTATGTTGATGGACAATGGAAAAGGGATGATCAACCAAATTTTGTTGAGCTTGAGTAAAAGTAAAAGAAATAGACTCAAAGGAGTGTTCTTCCAACTTTGGTTCTTGAAAATAAATTGGTGTGAAAGGTGAATCTTGTTCCAAGAAAGGAAGTACTTCAGAGATATCTTCAAACAAAGGATTACTAGAACTACTGCCAGGAGTAGATAGTGTAAGACTGGGCATTGAGGGCGTTTTGGGTTTCTGAACCCTTTTAGAAACCAATCTTTCAGGGTCTGACAAATCAGGGACCTTCTGTTGTGAGGTATCCGACCTCTTATGAGGCCTTTTATGAGCCTGAATTCTGAGAATAAAAAACATAGCCAAATATATCCTCCTCACTGAACAACCAGAGGAAATAATGTGAAAAACCCAGGGAAAATAAACTTCATCTCTTCATCCCCAGCAGCGACACCATAAAATGTTAGTTCTTAAGAGACAATTCCTTGGTTGTGGAAAGGAATCAGTGCTTAAGACATTTTTTTAAAAATGTGTCACAAATGTAAATATATCAGGTGGTCTTCGTTCAATCCCCTTGGAAACTAATTCTTTAAAACCCTAATAATCTGGTATTATGAAATAATATACAATGTCATTAACTTCTGATATCTGAATGGAAAAGAAGAACTGTAGAAGAAACTCAAAATGATATGCTGTAACACATAATCTATCACTTTAAATTTCAGAATGAATTTATGTAGAAATAATAGCTGGAGTGAAGGAGCACAAAATAAGGTTATTTAAATCTTACTCACACATGTAATTAAGAGACCGACAACTACTTTACTTCACTTCATTCAAGGAAGAATGAACACAAAATGGCACAGGAAAAATGAATCACCATCAACAATTGTAGGAAACTTGATGCTTCTTTCATTAATTCCTCAGAAAAGTAAGTACCAAAGTTTTAGTATTCCAGAGGTGCAAAACTCGAAACCCTTCTTCCTTCTTTCTATCTTGCTTAAATACATCAAAAATAGTTCATAACTGCTAGAACTTCTTGAAACTACTTCGACTACATTAATTGTTAAAACCACTTATTACATTGCAATTGAGGAAATCACTATAGCTTTGATCTTAACAAATAAAGAAAATAAATTAAAACTTGAAATTTTTTTTTTTTGCCGAATCTGATTTGTTGTTGATGGGTCTCCCTGAAGTGCTGATGTGTCTCCCTGACAGATCAAACATCCTTACCCTGCATTTCTTCTAGAGTTCAATATTGTTGGGGCCCTTGTTTTGGGCAGCAGACTGAAGGTGCATAGCAAGAATAGGGCACGGGGTCCGGTGGTGTGATGGAAGTGGAGACAGTGATTTGTGATTGACTCAGGACGAGTCAAGAAACTGTGGTCGGGGCCTGTTGGGGCCCTTGTTTTGAATTTTGAATAAAGAACAAATTTTTGGGTTGCGGATCGACACATGGCAACCGCAACCAAGCCGCAACTATGGTGAGTAGCGGAGCTGCTGAGGTTGCGGGGGAACAGGAGATAGCTGATGAAGATGATGCAGATAATTGCAGACAAAGAGAAGATACAATAGATGACAGATAGCGGAACTCATAGACAATAGAGAGAAGCCGAAAGCTGCTGAAGAAGAGCACATGAGGAACTAGCAGTTGCGATGGCGGGTGAATAAATAGCCGTCACCCAACCAAAAGAAGACACGGATGCAGAGGGATTGAAGAGGATCGAGCAGATGCTGCAGAAGAGATCTATCCCGAGCATGACATCCTTGTAGTTCCTAGGCTTCGATTATCTATCTTTCTGTCCTATGAGACATCTGTAACATAATTGTAAGCTCTTCCTGTGGAAGCGATGTAACCGTGGATCCAACTGAAAGTTATCAATATACTTGTAGGTTGCTATCTTATTATATGAGTTACATGCATGCATGATGTCTGTGATGCTTAAAATTTTATTTTCTTAGTATCTACCCAATGCTCTAAAATGTTCTTGCGTATATGATGATATTTATGCAACCAATTCTATATTAATCTCGAATTGTGGATCCATCCACCACTATCGATCTATTCCCCTTCTTCATGTGGTCGCGACATGCCTCGGCTGAGACTCTCTGCTCTCCGGAGTAGGGTGAAAATGCCGGCGTGGTTCTAGACTACAGCGGATTCCCTTGTTGGCCCCAATCTCTGAACCTGGGTCTTGCCTGTGAGACCTGTTTCTTCACCAACAAATAGTTCCGTTGCCAGAACCCTACACGTTATGAGGGGAACTAGATCATGGTATCGAGGGTCTTTGAAGGAGAAATACAGAGATGGTGGGATAACCATATGGACCAGTTTATCGCTCAGCAAGCGGAGCTGACGAATCAAAAGGAGAAGGTGCTCAAGGATCTCGTCCTCTTCTCGAATTCCGCCAGTGATACCTACGAGATCCTTTGGGAAAAATTCCCTAGCGACCTCTATAATTGGTTGAGGAGGTTGCATACCAAGGTGCCTAGGGATAACTCGCGGAAGATCCAACGCAAGTGGGTGCACAGAGATCTGGTGGCCCTGCATCAACTGGATACTGAGTTGACCCGCGTAGTGGATTTATGGGTAGAGATCACTTTGGACGGATATATTGTGGAGTTTGCCGCAGAGTGCTACCAATCCTTCTCTAAGGCTGAGGTGATCTTCCGATTTGGGCTAAGAGGGAAGCTGCTTAAGGAAATTCCATTGTGGATTAAGGCCCTAATGGTGGATGAAGGGCTGATGGAATTCCAGAAATCGAGCATGGAAGTGTAAACCTCCAGTGCTAGGGGAAGGGTCGAAGGGACAGATGCTACATGAAGTGTGAAGCAGGGGAGTGGGGAAATGGACGCTGAGATAACAAGGAGGTTGAGGGAGTGATGTGCACATCAGAGGGCGTAGATCGCCGGTAGGTGGTGAGAAAGGGTGATGCGGGAGTTGAAACGATGAGGGAAAAATAGGAAGAATCAAGAGGAGGCGCCTCAGAGGATAGAAAATATGGACAACCAGGGATACCTTGGAGAGGGAAGGGACCATTGTGGGATTACGGCGGGTGCATGGGAGCCCAACTAGGAGAAAGAGGGAGACGACGTCTGATGAAGAAGATGCAGGTGTGTAGCCCGAAGAAGGTTCCGATGGCGAATGGTACATTGTGATGCAACGGTTATTTCAAGAACGGATGGCATTCATATCTCTAGGTATTCATACTTCCCAAAGTTTGTACGGCAAGGATCCCTACCTTCCCCTAGTAGTGTATAAACCTTTAAGTAATATTTTCGTTAAGTTACAAGCATTGAGTCAATTACATAACAGTTCATTGTCGGCAACGACGCACGTTAAGAGCAGCGTCACTAGTAGTATTGCAGTTCCTAGTGGTATAGTCACGCAACCAGGACCCGGAGGGTTTATTCTAGTCACACCTTCGCAAGTAAATATGGCTGGGTCATTCACCTGGTATCCAGAATTTTCTGGCCGAGGTAACGATGACGTGGAGCAACACTGGTATCTCTGCAAAGCCATATGGAGGGCTTGGCAGACCCTAGACACAGGGAAGCTAATAGAATTCCAAACCATGCTAAGAGAAAGAGCTTTGTGATGGTTCATAAAGTGGTCAGAGGCCCACCCGAATCCAGCAATCGCGGACGTCAAGCGAGATTTTTTTCGAGAGTTTAAGCTCCCCCAAACAGACCAGTAGGGTCTGTCTGAACTATGGGAGATTAAGCAGAAAGAAGGAGAGACTGCATGGGAGCTGATGCATAGGTTCAAGGACGTGATCGGGAAACTCAGCTACCCAATCAACCGAAACCATCAAAGGGACTGGTTCATCAAGGCTCTGCTTCCCTTGACATGAACCCCCCTCACCCAGCAAAAGATCGACAACTTGTAGGATGCTCTGGAGCAGGCTATGAAGATAGAGGCAATGGCGGGCTACCCTTAGGAATATCAGGGAGGGCCGGCCCCACAGGATCCTTCCTTATTGGGATTGCAACATCAGATTGCTATTCTGACTGAAAAAATTAAGGAGATGCAGCCTAGAAGACCAGCTAGGCCGAACGTTTGGTGCACACACTGTCTGGTCGAAGGGCACGTGGCAACTGAGTGTCCTTGGCTACATAGCCCGAGTGTGGGGCCCTTAGTCGCAGCAATACAGGGGGGTCCACCTAGTGGGGGTGGCGCACTGATGAATCCGCAGGGGGTCTATCAGCCGCAACAACCTTACGCGGGGTTCCCACCTCAACCAAACCAAACCGCAACAGAATATTGCAAAATTTGCCGGACGATGGGTCATCAAACTCGGACGTGTCCAATATTACAGAAGTACTCCAATGTCCCAAACAACGTATACTGTGAGTTTTTTGCTTCCGCGACTCACAACACCGAACAGTGCAGAGCTCTCGACGCACTGCCGGACCGATTGGACCGACCCTCCTATAGGGTGAACGAGGCTCCCAGGGGCAGAGGAGACGGTATGCGTGGAGGCCGCACAGGGGGACAGGGTCCGCTGAAATGATATAACTGTGACCAGGAGGGTCACGTGGCCTGGGAATGCCCCCTTCCCAGACGCCCATGGTGTTCCCAGTGCCGCGTGAACACCCATGCGACAAAGGACTGCCATGAACTTATCAAGAAGTGGGAGGAACGAGCACGGTAGAGGGGCATGAATTTGGTAAACTCTGAACCTCGGGGAACCACAACTCCGGCCATGCAGAACGTAGCTATTGTGACGTGAGGAGGAAAGAAGACAGGGGAGGACACTCGCAGGAAGGAGCCAGCACGAGGGATCCGGCCCGCCTCCCCGAAACAAATGATCAGGCCAGACACATAGAAGAAGTACTTCCAGGAGGCAGTGGAAACATTTGCTCAGCTGGGGGGAGCCAAAGGTCTTGAAGTACCCATGATGACCGATACCAGGGAACAGAGTGCCACGAGGGCCTTGATTGAGGAATGGCTCCAGTTACTCCTCAAGATTGTTATCAATGCTTCGATGCGGGAACAGTTCAAGCATAACTTGGAGGACGTACTGCAAGGGAACGCAGGGCCAAGGGAACCTTTGAACACATCACCCCAGTACGTATAGCGGGTCAAGCGGAACAAGCAAAGAATGGGAAAAAGTTCCGACTCAACACACAGGTTGCGGGATTTCAGATCAGCAACACCATGCTCGACTTAGGATCTGACGTCAATATCCTGCCGCGAAAGACTTGGGAGGCTCTTGGGGCGGCCACGACTGACCTACTCGCCAATCCAACTTAGAATGGAAAACTAGTACTGCATTGTTCTGATCGGCCGCCTCGAAGACGTCGAAGTCGACATTGCAGGGGTGAAGACTTACACGGACTTTGAGGTTATTGATATTATGGGAGACAAGGATCCTTACCCTGCACTGCTAGGAATCGACTAGGCATTTGAGAATTATGCCATCATCGACCTCAAAAAGGAGCTGATGATTTTTGAAGACGGAGAAGTCCAAGTCACTTAGCCTCTCGACCCGTATCAAGGCCTGAGGTATACAGAAACTGTGGATAACCAGGAGGATGCTCAGATGTTGGACAACCTTTATTAGTAGACGGCGGGGAAGTGGGAGGATTATATTAACCCGATAGCGACCGGCTCCGTGAGTTGGCGCAGTGTACAGAGCTCGGAGCTGGGATCAGAACTAGCCTGGGAAGACTGGCAGTAGGGGGGGTATGAGACCAGCACGCGGAGATGTGCTAACATTGCTAGGGTCCGTTGGATTGGAGCCGAGATAAGGGAGTACCCCACCCTGTCCAACATGCACGTAGTCAACACATTCATTGATAAGATGGAAGACAAGGTACCGGAGGAGAACATGATACCCCTTCTGGACATAGCACTCCAGTCCACATCCGCAAGGTGGTGGAAAAATCACTGCAACTCCATGACCCAGTGGAATTGTGTAGCGGCGGCTCTGAGAGTGCGGTTCAAGGAAGATGAAGGACCTCGGAGCCAGTACAGGTACCAAGGAACTTCTGACACGGGAGACCACCTGAAAACCTACGAGGAGCATTGGCGAGGCGTAGGGTACCCGGAGGAACTGTGGGTACATCTGTTTGTCCACTTCCTGGATACCATCCCACAAGCCTGGTACTTAGAAGAAGAGAGGAAAAGAGACACCAGCTCCTGGCAGGAAGTCGCGAACAAGTTTTTTCGGTGTTTTTCGTTTGAATGGAAGACAGAGCTGGCGTCCCAGGCATTACAGGCCATAAAGGGGGTACTATTTCTCCGAGATCCAGGGACTGACGGGAGAACACTAGCGCTAAATCCTGAGAGCAGGCGTGAGTTGGCTTGCCAACGGATCGACGGTGAGCTACACGATGACAGTCTGGAGGATCTAAGGCACCTATATTTTAAAGAGATGGAAGGTGAGCGGAACATCAAAGAAGAGCCAACCACTGAAGGAGTCTATCTACTCCTGCTGAAGACAAAGAAGCTAAACATCGGCACGGAGGAAAAGCCCAAACTGGCTACAGTTGGGGATTACTGGGACGAGGAGATGACAAAGGAAATTTTCAGCCTCCTCCAGGAATATAAAGATCTATTCCCTTCATCGGTTGCAGATTTAAATGGCATTAAAGGGGACCTTGGAGAAATGCAAATAGTGCTGAAACTGGATGCCATGCCTGTGAAGCATCGACCTTATCGGTTGAACCCACGGATCAAAGAAAAGGTCAAGTTGGAGATCGATAAGACGCTGATAGCATGTCTAATCTTCCCTGTGGAAGAAGCAGAGTGGGTGAGTCCTATCGTCATTCAGAATAAGAAGGACAAGTCAGAAATCCGTGTATGTGTGGATTACCAAAGCTTAAACAATGCTTGCATTCATGACCCGTTTCCCACCCCCTTCAGCGACGAAGTATTGGACAATGTTGCGGGAAACGAGGCCTACTCCTTCACTGATGGATTTTTGGGCTACCATCAGGTGCACATTGCGGAAGAGGACAAAACGAAGACGACGTTCACCACCGAGTGGGGGTATTTTGGATACCACGTAATTCCATTTGGGTTGAAGAACGCCCCCGTTGTGTTTTCCCGGATCGTCATCGCTGCTTTCCGGAAGTACATTCATAAGTTCCTGGAAGTCTACATGGATGATTGGACTATCTACAGTTTGCTGAAGGACCACACTACCCTGCTATGTATCATGTTTGATCGGTGTTGACAATTGCGGATCTCCTTGAACTTGAAGAAATGCATCTTTGCGGTTCCCTTCAGAATGCTACTAGGACATGTGGTGTGCAAGAAAGGGGTCTGCGTCGAACCTGCCAAGGTAGCCGTGATCATCCACATGGAAGCCCCGGAAACGGTGAAGCAGTTGCGGTCACTGCTAGGGCACATGGGTTACTACAGACGGTTCATCCGAAATTACACGAAGATCACTGTGCCTCTGGAAAAGTTACTCCGGAAATCAAAAGTGTTCAAGTGGACGGACGACTGCAGGATAGCCCTTGACACCCTAAAGGAGAAGCTAGCAATGACACGCATTCTGGTCCATCCAGATTGGGATAAGTAGTTCCATGTGCATATCGATGCTTTCGGTATTGCACTAAGGGCTGTTTTGGCGCAACCAGGAGAGACGACAGTTGACCACCCAGTCTACTTTGCCAGCTGGAAATTGTCCAATGCGGAGCGGAATTACACCACCATGGAGAGGGAAGCCCTCGCAATGGTGTACTCTCTCCAGAAGTTTCGCCACTAACTCCTAGGAGGTACATTTAAGTTCTTCACTGATCACTCTGCATTGAAGTACTTAGTCAATAAACCTGTGTTGGAAGGACGGATATGCAGATGGCTTCTACTCTTCCAAGAATTCACCTTCGAGGTGATTGTAAAGCCCGGAAGGCTGAATGTTGGGCCCGATCACTTATCCAAGTTAGAGAGGGGGGAGAACGAGGGCTCTCTCGATGATCAACTCCCTAATGCTGATCTTTTCCGGGTAGAAGCCATCCCAGATTACTTGGCTGACATCGCAACTTACCTAACCACAGGGCAGTGCCCTCAGCACTACACTCCGATCTAGAAATGACACTTGGTCGTCCGTGTCACCGAATATCAACTAATTGCCGGAAAATTGTATAAATTGGGCCTGGATGAGATTCTGGGAAGATGTGTCCTCGACCATTAACTTGAGGCCGTGCTGTAGGAATGCCATAGCGGCATTGCGGGAGGACATGTGGGGGCGAAACCCACCGCCAGGAAAGTGCTACAGGCTAGACTCTGGTGGTCGACGGTCCATGCAGATAGTAAATCATTTGTTAAGAAGTGTGATGTGTGTCAGCGAATGGGGAGGCCCTCTCATAGAGACGAGCTACCGCTACACTCGGTGAACGTGTTGTGGCCATTTGAGAAATGGGCGGTTGACTTTGTCGGCCCCATAGCCCCGGTAGCTCGGCATTCCAAAGCCCAGTACATCATTACCACCACTGACTACCTCACCCGCTGGGTTGAGGCAGCGGTGGTACAGGATTGTACGGCTGATACAGTAGCTTGGTTCATCTTTGAATATATCATCACTAGGTTTGGCTGCCCATGGACCTTAACCAATGATCAAGGTATGCATTTCATTAATGAAATGATCAAATCGCTGTTGGACACCTTCATGATCCAACACCACAAAAGCAACCCGTACCACCCACAAGCCAATGGCACTGTTGAAGCGTTCAACAAAATCCTTGAAAAGGGTTTGATGAAGATCTGCAATGCCAAGCGGGATGATTGGGACGAGCGGTTGCCAGCTGCACTATGGGCCTACCGAACTACGGTGAAGCGTCTGACCTGTTAGCCCCACTATAAATTTTTGATAAGAAAACAGGGGGCTAAAATGTTTTTGAGCCTTCAAGGAATGCATTTCCTCTGAAAACACCTCATCCTTGAAGCCTCCTTGTGCCTTGTGTCCTCTGATAAAATCTCCTCTGCTGTTTCCATCCAAAAAAGTCTCACTGATTTGCAAGAAATTGTGCTCCAAAAGGCCTACATTTTCCCTTGTATCCCTGAAGGATGCCCCATTTTAGCCCTTTTTCCCCATTGTCAAAATTCCCCTCTTACCCTATAAATCCTCCTAAAATCCCCTATAAATCCCACACATACCCCTTGTTTGGCCTATTTTCCCCTTTTTCCCTCTATCGTTAACCTTGATTGGCGTCAGAATGCACTAAAAATGGGCCAAAAACCATATTATCCATATATGTGGGTTTAGCACCTTTCGGCCCTAGCACCAAAACCATTTCCCCCCACAGGACCAGCACCAAGACCAAGCGTTGGGGTGAAAAGGTGCTTATCGCAAATATGTATCGGGAGCCTTTTCTACCGTCGATCTGTACCGATCGGACGGTCTTCGTAAATTCCATAGCATCTGTAGCTTTTTCCCTTTCCATCCCTCCAATCGCATCACAACCGTCCATTTAACCCGCCGATCAATGGTCGGTAGTCCATCCGCCCCTGTGGTCCCCGCGCACTATGTAGAAACCGATGGTATCCATCGCACTGCGTTTGGAAGTTGAGCGATTTTTTCAATTTCACAGCGATCCCATGCATCGCACGCCGCGTGTCCCAAGCACTGTTTGAAAACCGCCCCCACCATTGCGCGTTAAAGTTCGACGTTTGCCCCAGCGTGATATCGCTATACACCGTCTGATCTACGATCGTCCATCCAATGGTCATCACGCCACGAAGTTGCACGAAAGTTAATCCAAGGCAAACAGTGCCCCTGGCCCACCATCCATCGCCCTCCGCTACGTTTCCCATCGTCGATCTCCTCCTGAGATCGGACGGTCCAGATTTAACGCATACCACGCCATCGACCGGGTCCCGCCACGTCACGATTCCATGTGTTTTTTGTTGCATTATCGTCGGCTCCCCTATATATTTCGTGCAAGGCTAAAGTGTCAAATTTCCGCATTCCGGCAACTTTCGCTATGACCAGTTCCCACTGGTCACTACATTTTCCGCCATCAACCTGCAACTGTTTTTTCCATTTCACCAGCCTACACGTCCATTCTCATTGATCCCGTTGCATCCACCATCCCCAGTGCATGGTTTTCTTAATTTTTTTCGAGTTTTGCAGGGTTACAGGGAAAAATGGAAAACCTCCATGGTTCATACGCACTATGGTGGCGACCCAGTACATAAAGAGGTTGCATTCAGAGCTTGACATTACAGGAAATTTTCCGGAAAGGTGTCTGCAACGTAAATTTCATCAAAGGACAGAGTTCAAACTCTACAAAACCTCTCTGGCGCCATTAATGCTCAGATTGCATAGACAAAGACAATACTGGAGCAATAAAAGAGTATCAGTAAAGGATCAGAGAATTTAACATTGGTAATCAAAGATTTCTGAAGTGATTGAAGGATAAGGCACCAGATCGAAGAGATCAGGGATCACAAAAAAGGCCCAGTGCACAAAAAACAATACTATCAGGATAGCTACATCAGCATAATGTTCCTACTTGTGAAAGGACAAAGCGCCCATATTGTTCCCTTTATTTACCGTGTTCCTTAGAAGATTTCTACCCTGACAAAACAGTCCTATGCTACCAGAGAATTTGTTATGCAGCATGGCAGACCTCAAGGTAATTTATCTGCCTTTTTGTTTATTCACCAAATTACTACAGAGTACTACAGCCAAAGTACATCAGAGACATACCTAGAGTAAATGGAAGTCCGAAGAAGACCACTCTTTCATCCAAAGAGTACCAGAGATAAATGCACAAAGTTTGAACAGAATGGGCCTCAACCCTCTTTCTTTTCTGAGTTTTAATGTTTCATTTAGTTCTTCACCTCCCTCCTTTGCTCTCTTCAGCTATAAAATTCATGAAGGAACTCATTGTAAACGTTGTTGATCAGTTATCAGAGAATTGTAGGCTGTTTCTTTTCAGACATAGTCTCTGTGTAAAGTTGTAAGATAGGCTGAGGAAGATGTTTTTAGGTTGAATATCCAAATATTGGTGATGTTGTACTTGACTGGTGTTGCTCTTTAATATGACAAGCACATTTCTTTGGATCCTGATCTAAAGCACCGATGATGTTTTTCTATCTCTGTATTTGTTATTAACTTGCAGTTCATTTCATTTATTTTCTACTGGCTCGCATAAGAAATCTGGCATAGGATTTACCCTTGTTAGGTACCCTATGTTTCTGCTCTCCTTGCCTTCAATGTTTTCTACTAAATGTGTTATCTAAGGGTTGATTTTAGTTAATTTAACCAGTGTAGTGGATGTCATTGCCTGCTAGCTGATGTATGAACTAATGCATCTGTTCTTAGATGTTATTGTTAGGGTTCAGTTGAATGAATTGGGAACACTGGGAGGTCTTGGACTCTGTCTCTGTCTCACTAGGATCCTTTTCAATTAATTGAACTTTTCTAAGATCCCTCAAGCTGGAGGCCGAAGCATTGAGAGTTCAAAGTCTCTCTTTGATCTCAGGTCTTTAACTTTGTGTTCTAAATCTTTATTGTTTCCTCCTCTCTTACCATTTGTAATATCCCCAACGGGAAATAACCAGTAATACACAGAAATATGACAGACAGATATATAAAACAAAATGCCGGAACCAGAATATGGAACAAGTACACATAAAATGCCAGAACACTAAGCCATTTTATTAATCTGAGAATACATATATATGGGTACAAGATAATCAGAATGAGTGCACCTATCCTTGCCCTAAGCAAGTGGAGACCCTCTCAGAATAAAGAATGGCTGCAATAGGGACTGCGTCCTAGCTGGCTGGAGAAACTGCCGTGAAGAACTGCTGCTGCAATGCAATGGTACTGGGGGCTGATCCCCTCGCCGGAATGAACTGAAAACTGGAAGGGTAGCTGATCTCAACCCTCCGGACAAAACCCAGAAATCGTGAAGCAAATGCTCCACCTCCGAAAATGCACCCAACAAACCCTCACCAGAGAAAACGCTGTCTCTTCCAGTGACAGCGCAGAAGCCAAAGAAAACGCTGGCAAAAGGGGCTGAATCTACCCACAAATCCTCCGGATGAAATAACCAAACTCCTCAGGGCTGGAAACATTGAAAACGCTGCCAAAATCCCACACAACAACCCTGCTCATCAGATCTGCGTCCTCCCTAGCTGGGACTGCGTCCTCTGCCCTAGGCTGTGCAGCCTAAAAAAGGGGTAACTCCTCTACCAAAATGTCCACCAGGAAACTACTGCAAATCACCACTGAAACTGAAGGAAAGAAACCTTGCTCGAGCAGGCACTCGAAGTCCCCCGGAGCCAAGGGTGAGATCTCCGACCGGAGACACTCAGTTTGCACTAAACAGTGCTGCAGACCGACTAAACAACCGGCGTGCTGAAGTAGACAGAAGTCTAGCTCTCAATATCAATATCAAATCAACCATCCAAATGAAGTGGAAACCCCTCCTTTTATAGTGCTAAACTCCCTCCAAAACCTTAACTGCATCCTTCACCCTCCTTGGCCTGCGCAGTTACCCTTGGGTCAGCGTGAGGCCTCCCCTCATACACGTGTGGACCCCCAAGGCCACCCCTTTAAGTTACAACGTCAATCAACTAGGAAAGCACTTTATTTTATAAAGTGAGATGACTCCTCTTATTTCTCACTTTATTTATTATTTTTAGCTAAAGCGGCAAAATTAAACAAAAATGAAATATTCCAATTAGCAATGCTAATTAGGAATATTACAGTCTCCCCCGGCAGAACGTTGCTTGTCCTCAAGCAACTGAAGTGATGGATGCTGTAAGATCCTCTCATCCTCCCAAGTGGCATCCTCATCCGGCAAGTTCCTCCACCTCACCAAGAACTCCCTGATCTTCCTGCTCCGCAGCTGCCTCTCCCTAGTGTCAATAATAGCCTCCGGCTGTAACACCAGATGCCCCTCATCATCCGTGGGTGGTAGCTCCTCTGTGACTGTCAGCTGCTGGCCCAGTGCCTTTTTCAGGCATGATACATGAAAGATGTTATGAATCTTGCTGCCTTGGGGCAGCTCCAACTCATATGCAACCTGCCCAATCCTGCGTATCACCCTGTATAGCCCATAAAAGCGGGGCTTAAGCTTCTCCGCCCCCTTCTGCTTGAGCGAAGACTGTCGGTATGGCTGTAGTCGTAGGTAGACCAAGTCCCCTACCTCGAAGTGTCTCTCGACCCGACCCTTATCAGCATACAACTTCTGCTGATTCTGGGTTGTGGCTATGTTGTCCTTGAGAGCTCGGAGGATATCTTGGCTCTCTTGGATCCATAACTTGGCTCTCGGAGCCCTGCTAACACCAAACATCATGTCCACAAAAGATAAGGAATGATATCCATACAAAGCATAGAAAGGTGACATACCAATAGACATATGATGCGTTGTGTTGTAGCAGTACTCGCCCAAATGCAGCCACTTCAGCCATGCCCTCTGCTGCCCACTGACGTAGTTACGCAAGTAGCCTTCCAGCCACTTGTTAACTATCTCTGTCTGCCCGTCCGTCTGAGGATGGTAACTAGTGCTCGGTGTCAACTCGGTCCCCACTAGTCGGAAGAGCTCCTGCCAGAATCCGCCCATAAAGCGGCTGTCCCTGTCGCTGACAATGGTCTTGGGTAGACCATGCAATCTGAAAACTTCCCTGAAGAACAGCTCCGCCACCTGTGCCGCCGTGTGATGTGCTGAAATGGCGAAAAAGTGAGCATACTTCGTCAGCCGGTCAACTACCACGAAGATGCAATCCTTGCCCTGCACGGTGGGCAACCCTGTGATGAAGTCCATCGATATGCTCTCCCACTTCCCCTCCGGAATGGGAAGAGGCTGCAACAACCCCGCAGGATGACTCATCTCTCCCTTGTTTCGCTGGCAAACCTCGCACTCCCTGACATGTTGGAGTACGTCCTCCTTGAGGCCCTTCCATGCAAATCTCTCCCGGATGGTCTTGTACGTCTTGGTGAACCCCTGATGGCCCGCCAATGGTGAATCGTGTGAAGCCTGGAGTATCTTCTTCTTGAGCTGAGATCCCTCAGTCAAGAAGATCCTGTCCCTGTAATAGATGATCTCATCGACCACCCTGTACCTGCTATCTACTACCTGCCCATCCAGAACCTCGCATGCAAATCTATCCTTGGAGTACTCAACCAACAGTCGAGCCCTCCAATCAGCGTCCAGGCTCATGAGTGATAACGTGGCCGGTCTACGAGAAAGGGCATCAGCTACCACGTTATTCTTCCCCTTGACATACCTTATGTCAAAGTCGTAGGCCTGGATCTTGCTGATCCACTTCTGCTGTCTCTCCTGCAACTGCTTCTGCTCCAGGAAGTACCTCAGGCTGTTGTGATCTGTCTTCACCCTGAATCTGCCACCCACCAGGTACTGCCAGAATTTGGCCAATGCATGCATGATGGCCAACATCTCCTTGTCGTATATGGGATACAACCTCTCGTGTGGAAGGAGCTTCCGGCTCTCGAAAGCGATCAGATGACCGTCCTGCATCAAAACTGCACCAATCCCCTCTCCTGATGCATCACACTCTAGGAAAAAGGGTTGCGTAAAATCTGGCAACGCTAATACGGGACAACTGCTCATCACCTCCTTGAGCTTGTCAAAAGCTCGCTGTGCTGTGTCCGACCAACTGAATGCCCCCTTCCTCGTCAGATCCATGAGGGGTGCAGCAAGCTGAGAGAAGCCCTTGACGAACTTCCTGTAGTAGGTGCAGATACCAATAAACCCCCGAAGCTCCGTCACGTTCCGCGGCTCTGGCCAGTCTCTGATAGCCCTGATTTTCTCCTCGTGGACTCTCACCCCGTCCACTCCTATAATGTGTCCCAGATACAGCATCTCCGTCAACCCGAACTCACACTTGGAGAGCTTGGCATAGAACTGCTGCTCCTCCAAAATGTGCAAGACTGTCTCAATATGCTGGAGGTGCTCCTCCCAAGTCCTGCTGTATATAAGGATGTCATCAAAGAAAACCAGCACAAACTTTCTCAGATGATCCCGGAAAATGTGGTTCATACAAGACTGGAAAGTAGCAGGTGCATTGGTCAGCCCAAATGGCATGACCAGAAACTCAAAGTGCCCATAATGACACCTGAAAGCGGTCTTGGGAATGTCCTGTTCCCTCACGCGTATCTGATGGTACCCGGATCTCAAGTCAATCTTTGAGAAGAACCGTGCTCCTCTCAACTCATCCATCAGCTGATCGATCCTGGGGATGGGGTACCTGTTCTTCAGGGTCTTCTTATTCAGAGCCCTGTAGTCAATGCACATGCGCAATGTGCCATCCTTCTTCTTCACCAGCACTACAGAAGAAGCAAAAGGACTCGTGCTGGGCCGAATGTGACCAAGGGCCAGCAACTCCTGAATGGCCCGCTCTATCTCGTCCCGATAGGCCTTGGGATGCCTATACGGTGTAGTAATCATGGCCTGTATCCCCTGCTCAAGCTCGATCGTGTGCTCAAACCCCCGATCCGGTGGCTGCCCTGGTGGAATATCCCCGAAAACCACTGCATACCTGTCGAGAATAGACTGTAGATCAGGATGCACTGTCTGTCCTGTATCCACTGCCTCTGAAGCCCGCAACTCTACTGCCCACTCTATATCTCCCTTGCGGAAGGTCGCCTCCATGCTGTGTGCCGACACTGTCTGGGGTGGGTATGTGTGCTGCCCCCGTATCTTCTCATGCTTCCTCGTCTTGGGATCATCCTACTCCATCTCTAGGGCCTTCCAATCCGTCGTGACCTTCCCTAGAGTAATAAGCCACTGAACTCCCAATATCAAGTTGGTGTCCGGTATGTCCACCACAAAGAAGTGATCTGTCAATGTATAAGTGCCCATCGTCACTGATAACTCCGGTACATACCGAGCACATGCCATGGTCTGATCCCCTGGAACCAAAACAGAAAACCCATCGAAGCCCTCCGTCTGTATGCCTCTCCGCTCAACCATTTGGGCATCAATGAAATTGTGGGTGGCCCCACTATCGACTAAGACTGAAACTCGCTGTCCGCGCACTATCCCCCGTACGCGCAGAGTCAAATACTTGGGGACTCCCCGCAATGCGGCTAGAGCTCCCCCAGTGGGTGCAAACGATGCCCCACCTGTCGCGGGTGGTGGAGGTGGTAAGGTACTCTGTGCTGCATAACAATCTCCTGCCTCCTCATCATCCCCCTCATCCTCTTCTGCGCTGCTCTCGGAGAAGACCTCTATGAAATGTGCCTTCCCTGCCGCACATCTGTGTCCCGGTGCCCATGGCTCCTAGCAAGTGAAGCACAACCGCTTCCCGCCTCAGCTCTCTCCTGGCCTCATCATCAAACTGTCCTCGTCCCGGATTCGCCTTGGGAGGCGGAGCCCTCGTGTCCTTACCCTTAGGCTGGAGGAAATCTGCGGGGATGGTGGCGAGGTCCTGGGCAAGACATCTTTTGTAAGTAATGAGGTCTGACGTGGCATCCTATGGTGGCAGTTTGTTCGGCCGGACTAGGCCACGAAGTGGCTCTGACAGCCCCTCCACAAACATGTAAACCATCCGGGCTGCCGATAAGTCAGGTACCATCACTGAAACCCTCAAGAAATCTGAAATGTATGTCTCTGCACTCCAAGTCTGTTTGAGCTTGGTCAGCTCAACAAAATGCTGCTCCGGATCCCTCCTGTCAAAGCGCTCTACCACCCTCCTGGTAAAATCGGCATATGTCGTCACTGTGGAATGCCCGAGTGTCGCCATCCCATGAAACCACCAGTCTTGAGCCTCACCCTCCAAATGCAATGTAGCCACCTTAATGGCCTCTGTCTCCGACACCTGGTTAAGCTAGAAATAGATGTCCAGCTTCTCCACCCAGGACTTTGCCGAATGGTTTGATGAGCCATCAAACGTGGGCAAATGGAATCTACTAGCCGCGCGGTGGTCATCGCGGTGGTGTCCGTGCCCCTTGTGCTGATCACGGGGTTTAACGCCATACTGGATATGGAGATAGCGCTCGAAGGTGAGAGAATCCATGAATGCCTGTCCGAAAGCCTGATACTCTACAAAAGCGGCCGCCCATCGAGCTGGACTCAACTCTCTCGGCGCTGTCGACCCCTCGTCTTCTACCAAGAAGGTA
Organism: Pinus albicaulis; assembly: GCA_034641835.2. Taxonomy (NCBI): domain Eukaryota; kingdom Viridiplantae; phylum Streptophyta; class Pinopsida; order Pinales; family Pinaceae; genus Pinus; species Pinus albicaulis. The sequence continues at coordinate 399,542,862 of CM076573.1, forward strand.
GGCATGGTAGGTCGCGTGGGTGCTGGGGTATCCCTCTGTGCACCTCCCCGTACTCCTGCCCCTGTGTCCTCGGGCAAGAATGTGGGCATAGTGGATCGCGCGGGTGCCTGAGTCGTCACAATGGGGATAGCATCGTGCACGGGTACGTGGCGAGACATACCCGATCCCTCACCGACCTGAAGAACTCTAGGGAGTTCTCTCTGACTGATCTCTACGGCCACGAGCCTCTATGACATATCCTGCATGTGATGGATGATTGCATCCAGCTTTTCAGCTGTGTCTGCCATCGGATCCCGCTGCTCTGTGTCCCTCACAGGCTGCTCTGCCTCTGAATCTGTTTCAGGTGGCTCCTGATCAGAATCACTTCCCCCGAAAGGAAACTTCCACCCACTCTCAGCTTCTCTGCGTTTTCTCTGATAGATGTAGGGGTTATACCCGGGCGTCATAGACTGCTAGCACCACAGGCTGAGCCATAACTATGCTCTGATACCACTGTAATATCCCCAACGGGAAATAACCAGTAATACACAGAAATATGACAGACAGATATATAAAACAAAATGGTGGAACCAGAATATGGAACAAGTACACATAAAATGCCAGAACACTAAGTCATTTTATTAATCTGAGAATACATATATATGGGTACAAGATAATCAGAATGAGTGCACCTATCCTTGCCCTAGGCAAGTGGAGACCCTCTCAGAATAAAGAATGGCTGCAATAGGGACTGCGTCCTAGCTGGCTGGAGAAACTGCCGTGAAGAACTACTGCTGCAATGCAATGGTACTGGGGGCTAATCCCCTCGCTGGAATGAACTAAAAACTGGAAGGGTAGCTGATCTCAACCCTCCGGACAAAACCCAGAAATCGTGAAGCAAATGCTGCACCTCCGAAAATGCACCCAACAAACCCTCACCAGAGAAAACGCTGTCTCTTCCAGTGACAGCGCAGAAGCCAAAGAAAACGCTGGCAAAAGGGGCTGAATCTACCCACAAATCCTCCGGATGAAATAACCAAACTCCTCAGGGCTGGAAACACTGAAAACGCTGCCAAAATCCCACAAAACAACCTTGCTCATCAGATCTGCGTCCTCCCTAGCTGGGACTGCGTCCTCTGCCCTAGGCTGCGCAGCCTCAAAAAGGGGTAACTCCTCTACCAAAATGTCCACCAGGAAACTATTGCAAATCACCACTGAAACTGAAGGAAAGAAACCTTGCTCGAGCAGGCACTCGAAGTCCCCCGGAGCCAAGGGTGAGATCTCCGACCGGAGACACTCAGTTTGCACTAAACAGTGCTGTAGACCGACTAAACAACCGGCGTGCTGAAGTAGACAGAAGTCTAGCTCTCAATATTAATATCAAATCAACCATCCCAAATGAAGAGGAAACCCCTCCTTTTATAGTGCCAAACTCCCTCCAAAACCTTGACTGCGTCCTTCACCCTCCTTGGCCTGTGCAGTTAACCTTGGGTCAGCGTGGGGCCTTCCCTCATACTCGTGTGGACCCCCAAGGCCCCCTTTTAAGTTACAACGTCAATCAACTAGGAAAAGCACTTTATTTTATAAAGTGAGATGACCCCTCTTATTTCTCACTTTATTTATTATTTCTAGCTAAAGCGGAAAAATTAAACAAAAATGAAATATTCTAATTAGCAATGCTAATTAGGAATATTACACCATTCCATGCCACACTATCATCTTTAAGATCCAATGCTCTAGATGACTAGCCCAATTGAAAGCCTGCATATTGATTAGCAAGCAAATCCTTTCCTGACTCCATTGCCCAATGGTCTTGAGTGTTCCCTGGATTATCTCTCCTTTTCCTAGAATCCTCTTCGCTCAACCTTGTCTTATACTGAACCCTTCTTTATTGATTCCCAACAACCAACAGAAAATCAAAAAAACAAACTCCAAGCCTTACAACTAGCCTAATATCTTAACCTTTGGATTTCCAAGACATATACCTTCGACAATTATAGAGAGATCCCTCTCTTGACCCAGGAGGGCTAGATCCTGAGGTCTGAAAGTGGTTCTGATGTTGTCTCATCTTTTGGCATTTCCAACCTTGCCAAAACATGGGAACACCAACATAATGGCGAATCCATTGGGGAATTCTGAGTATTTTCCATCCTACTACATCACAAGAGCCTCAGAAGACCTAGAAACTCTGGTCAGGTTGGTAGTGAAACACTTCCATTTGCAATTCACTTTCTACACCATTTGTTGTGTTTCTCCCAAACTCTTAGACATAGTTTGGAAAGGGCCAGGTAGCCTCCAGATCTCATCCTCTTTTAGAGGTGACATATCTGGTAAATGCCCTCCCAGTCAATCTCTGGTTAGAGTTTGTTGTGTTTTGAAAATATCCTTGAAAAGGGATATCTCATAAGCACTGTGGTGGACAATATACCCTCCAGAAGCATCCTAAACTCTCCACCTGGTGACTCCATAGTTCCTAAACGAGTAAAAGACTCCACTAGTGATCAGTAGGCCTGCTGATTATCTTGGTTCACTTAAGACTCCACTGGGAGGCTAGCCTTTATAACAACATCAGCCATAATAGAAGGAGCAAGTAGGGTTAAGCTGCTTTGTTGGAAAACAACATTCTGGCTTCAAGAACCATTCACACAAGAGCTTACCCTAACCCAAACCCCCCTGAAATAGTTGACAACCCTTAGAACATCCTCAAGAGATCCCCTGCACCTAAAGGACCAACCGTTTCCAGACATATCCATAGAGCTAACTCTACACCAGAATATTTTATAGCTCTATCAGACCCACCTTTCGACCTAGACTTTCGAAACAGAATACCTAGAACTAGGTCACTCAACGCTTTAAACCTTCCAGACTTTGAGTTCCCTGGTTCACCATCTAAAAGTGGTCAACACACTAGGGACAGAGAGACCCCTCCGTCTACACCTCTTGATATACATTTCATTCAAAACTTGGGGCTCTGCCACCCTAAATCTGCTCAACAGTCTTATGCTGTTGATAATATCCCTGTCATTCATATACCAGCTGCTCAAGTTAACCCTTTACCACATCAAAACACCATCATGGCAGCCTGGTATGCACCTATGGTTTTACCTCAGCCTCTAGTACCCTTACCCAATGATTATCAGTCAAAGATCCCCCACTTCACAGCAAAGGAATCGACCACAGCTCAGCACCATGTAGATAGGATGGAAGATTCCTTTGACTACATGGAGATAGATGATGATACCGTCAAAATGCGAATCTTTGCCCAGAGCTTAGGAGGTGATGTGAAGAAATGGTTCAAAAGCCTACCTCCTAATAGTATCCAAGACCTTCCTGCTTTATATCAGACCTTCATAAACAAATGGGAAGTTAAGGCCAACCCTCTCCAAATCCTAGCAGAATACAAGAACCTAAAAAGAAACGTAGGAGAGAGTGTCCAGGACTACTCCACAAGGTTTAACAACGTTTATAATGCTCTTCCACCACACATGAAACCTCCCCAAGGTATGGTTCTAGTGAAATACCCTTAAGGCTTAGATGCTGACATGGCCTACTAGCTTAGGGAGAGGGATTACAACACATTGGAAGATATGCAAAAGGGAGCAGTGAGTGTAGAGGCAAATCTGATTGAGAAAAAGGCCAGATTGAGAGCTGAGAAAAGGGTAACATATAGGTATGAAAATGTAGCTTCCACATCTGATCCAAATTATGACCGTCTGTCTAAAAACGTGGAAAAGCTACAACAAATGATGGAAAAAATGGTTGTCACAGTTAGTAACCAAAACATAAATCAAAATCACAACCAGAACCAGAACTTTAGAAGAAACAACGCCACTCCCAACAGACAAAGAGAGTCTGATCAACAAGTTATTCCCCCATTTCAAGAGAAATTTCTTGATGAGGATGAGGGAATCATAGAAGAGTCTGAAGGGAACACAATAAACATGCTTGAAACAGAAGATTCAATCCACAACTGCTACGCAGAGGAAGATGAGCCCTCATCCTCATATTGGGATGAGGAAAGATTAGAATCTGAAGATTACAGGCTGGGTTTTGAAAATGCCATCATGCAGGTCGGAGAATAGTATGAACTTAGGAGAAAAAATATCCTAGACAATTCCAAACCCAAAGCTTTTGAGATTACCATCAAGAAAAGACCTGAGAAATCTTCTAAAGCAACTACTGAAAGTAACAAATCAGCAGTTGAGAGTTCTGGGAAAAACAAAGAGAAAGACAACCAAAACAGTGAGAAACAAAGTCAACCAACTAGCTGCACTAGCACTGCAGTTAGTGCTCCTGATAAAACTGTCATCAACACTGTACATAACGAGGATCAACACACTGATTCAACCAGCAAGGCAGTGGCTAAAAAAGCAGAGTCGAACATTCCAAAGAGTCAGTCCACTTTCAATTTGGAAATTGAAATTGTGAAAATTAAAATCTCTGTCCCACTCTCTGAGCTAGCCACTCAGGATGTATATAAAGGCCAAATTTTGAAAGCTCTAAAGCTTGAGAAAAACAGTGATACGGTCAATCTGAGTGATGATCAACCAACCCTACTGTTTGGTCCAAAGATAGAAGGAAAGTTTCAGTAAGGGGTAGTCCCTCCTTTTTATATCAGTCTCAATATCCATGATAAGATTCTTCACAACGCAATGCATGACTCTGGGGCCTCACACAACTTGATGCCCAAGGTGGTTATGGAAAGAATAGGCCTAGAGATAACCCGACCTTATAAAGATTTATATTCATTCGACTCTAGCAGGGTAAAATGTCTGGGCCTGATCAAAGACCTGTGTGTAAGCTTTACCCAGATTCCAACAAAATTTATGGTCATGGATGTTGTGGTGGCTGATGTGCCACCCAAGTATGGTATGCTACTGTCAAGGTCTTGGGGAGCCAAGCTACAGGGTACAATGCAGATGGATGGGGCATATGCCACAATCCCAGTTTTTAGCCAACTTATAAGACTGTACAGGGAGACACAAATGAAATTCCTGGTTAGTAGCCTTGAAAAGCCTGAAAATTCTCCCCTGTATTCAGTACACACAGATCTAGACTCCTTTATCTTTTGCAACGATGAGTCCTCGGGAGAGCCGGAATCAGAAACATAGATGTAAACAAAGGGGTCGAAACCACATATTTTAACATAATGGCCACCCTGGACTTTAGAGAGAATGAATAAGAAAACCTTAGACAATGCACTGAGACAGAAATTCAGACCAAACAAGAAATTGAATGTGATCATCCGGTTAGACATCCCTCACAAACTCGTATACCACACGAGGAGCTTGAACTTCCATAGCACAACATAGAACCCATGACAAAACAGATCAGTGAAACCCACGTTGAGGAAGGAAACGATGATAAAGCAAAAAATGATCCCCTGTGGGAAATGAACTTTGATGGGTCATGTACCAAGAGAACTGCAGGAGCAGGAGTGTGGGTACATAACACAGAGAGTGATTACGTAGAGAGCCATGCCTGCAAACTGCATTTCAAATGTACCAATAATATGGCAGAGTATGAGGCTCTTATCCTAGGTTTAAATCTGTTGAAAAAACTAGGAGCTCGTAGGATAAATGTGCAAGGAGACTCTGAGTTGGTCATAAAACAAGTGAATGGTGAATACACAGCGAAACATCCTAGGTTGAGGGTGTATAGGAATGACGCTATGGATCTATTGAAAACCTTTGTAGAATACGATCTGGTGTTTGTCCCTAGGAGTCAGAACACCATTGCAAATGGATTAGCCTGCGTGGCTAGTTCGTATCATAAACCTCCCAGTGATCAACAAATCATCATTCAGACCAAATTCAGACCTGCAGTGCCGGGCAATGAAAAATATTGGCAGGTCTTTGAGGGCGATAAGCAGATCGAAGATTTCCTGGTACGCAGATATGAGTATGAATTTTCTGATTCAGATTCTAAATATGACAGTAGCTGCCTAAGTGAAGAGTCCACAGATGAGGAAGAACCACCCTGTAACATATAAATAAACACCTTGAACAAACAGATTGGAAATCCAAACGAAAAATGTGAAAACGCAGATAGTGAAGAAGTAGAGGTGCTGCACTCCAAAGATAAGAACATACCTCGAGGTCTGGCACCTTTAGAGGACCTTTTTGACTTTGATGATGTAGCAAAAAATCCCACTATAGAACATGCAGACTCTGATGTTGAGGAATGCAACATAGGCACTGAAAGTAAACCCAAGATGATAAAATTGGCTAAGTCCCTGCCTGCAAACATGAAAAACAAATACCTTGACCTATTCAGGGAATTCATTGATGTGTTTGCTTGGAGCTATGAGGACTTAAAGGCCTATGACACGAACATTATACAACACAAAATACCCTTGAAAGAAAATTAGAAACCCTTCAGGCAGAAACTCTGCAGAATTAACCCAAAACAATTGCCTGCAGTGGAAAAGGAGATTAAAAAGATGTATGAGGCTAGCATAATGGTTCCTGTGAGGTTCTCTAATTGGGTATCAAATCTGGTGGCTGTGAGAAAGAAAACAGGGGAGATCAGGCTGTGTATTGATTTCAGGAATCTTAATAGAGCCTCACTCAAAGACAATTAACCTTTGCCAAAAATGGAACACATCCTTCAGAGGGTAGTAGGCTCAAAAAGGATCTCCCTACTAGATGGTTTTTCAGGTTACAACCAAGTTTTAGTACTCCCAAAAGACCAACTCAAGACAGCTTTTACCACTCCATGGGGCACTTTTATGTATGTTAAAATTCCCTTTGGATTGATGAATGCTGGTGCAACCTTCCAAAGAGCGATGGACATAGATTTTTCCGATGAGATAGGGCACTTCATTGTCATCTACCTGGATAACATAACAGTCTATTCCAAGACTGAAGAAGAACACCTAGAACATCTGAGAAAGGTCTTTGAAAAATGTAGAAGGTTCAGACTGTCATTGAATCCTAAAAAGACTGTATTTGGGCTGAAAGAAGGTAAGCTTCTTGGCCACATCATTTCTGAGAAGGGGATTAGGATAGACCCAGAAGAGTTGAGGGAATACTACAAATCACACACCCAAGAAACATCAAAGAATTATAGTCCTTCATTAGGAGGATCAACTTCCTAAGGAGGTTTATTCCCAACTTAGCTGAAACCTCAGGAATATGACAAACATGTTGAAGAAAGGTGTAAGAGTTAAGTGGACTGTCGAGGCTAAGAAATATTTTGAATCAGTCAAAATTGCACTTACCCGGGCTCCTATCCTAATCAACCCTAATTTCTCAAAATATTTTCTAATTTTCTCATTTGCATCCAAGCATACCGTGGTTGCAGTTCTACTGTAGAAAAACCTAGAGGGAATGGAGCAGCCCATTTCCTTCTTCAGTAAAGCTCTCAGAGATGCACTCTTGAAATACAACATAATGGAAAAATAGGCCTATGCCTTGGTCAAGGCCTTGAAAGACTTAGGGTGTACATACTGCATTCCCACACCATAGCCTATGTGCCTAAAATAGTGGTCAAGATATCTTGTCCCAAGACCCAGATGGGAAGAGGGGAAAATGGATTGCTGTGATCTTAGAGTACGACCTTGAGATAAAACCCACCAAACTGATCAAAGGTCAGGGCTTAGCTTGACTAATGGCTGAATCAAATCTACAGGTCCTTGACATAAACATGATAGATGCCTTGGATGAGCAGGAAGGATTGCCTGATCTCACTGTTGAGGAGAAGTTTCAGAATTCTCCTTGGTACTCTGATATTCTTTACGTGCTCTCAAACCTCAATGCCCCTCCTGAACTATCAAATACCAAGGCCAGATTCTTAAAGCTAAAAGCCATAAGCTATTGCATAATGAACGAAGGCTTATACTGGAAAAACAAAAATGGCCTATTGCTTAAATGCTTGCCTGAATCTGAAGTAGAAAGGATTAAACAAGAATTCCATGCAAGAGAGTGTGGAGGCCACCTGAACTGGAAAGCCACTGCAAAAAAAATACTCAGAGCTGGCTACTATTGGCCTACACTCTTCAATGATATCCATAAGATGATAATTTCCTGCCACAAGTGCCAGATTTTTGAAGGCAAAAGAAAGCTCCTCCCCTTACCTCTACAACCCATCACTGTTGAAGGTCCCTTTATGCAATGGGCCCTAGATTTCATAGGAGAAATTCACCCTGCTTCTTCTGCACAACACAAATGGATCTTAACAGCCACAGACTAATTCACTAAGTGGATAGAGGCCATACCTACTAGGAATGCCACAGATTCAGTCGTCATTAGGTTCCTAGAAGGTCATATCCTCTCTCGGTTTGGCTGCCCAAGGAAAATAATCACTGATAATGCTGCCGCTTTTGGATCCAAGAAAATGGTTAATTTTTGTCACAGGTATCAAATAGCACTCGGTCATTCAACTGCCTACTACCCACAAGGTAATGGCTTAGCTGAATCATAAAACAAGAGCTTGGTGGCCATCATCAAAAAGCTGCTAGAAGAGAAAAAAAAGTCATGGCATAACAAGTTAGTGCATGCCCTGTGGGCTGACAGGCTTACAACAAAGAAATCCATTGGCATGTCACCATACCAGCTTGTCTATGGGACAGAAGCAATGTTTCCTACTAGCCTGGGAGTACTAGTGATCAAACTTGTCCAAAAATCCAGACAGAAGAAGACAATATGGTGAGAAGGATAAACCAAACGATCCATCTCCAGCAAACAAGGGAAGAGGTCTATAACCGAGCTATCAAAGTTTACGAAAACATAAAGAAGTTGTTTGAAAAGAGAACCAAAGCTTCTGATTTCAAAATCGGAGATAAATTTCTGAAGTGGGACTCAAGGAGAGAGGATAAAGGAAAGCACGGCAAGTTTGACAGTTTGTGGAAAGGTCCATACATCATCCAGGCCACTGTGGGTCCAAATACATTTTTTCTACAAGAACTAGATGGTACAGAGCTGTTTGGGGGTCCTGTCAATGACAGGATGCTCAAACACTACTACTTCTGATTTCCTATTTCCTGTTTCCATTTCCATTGTACATACCATTACAGTGTTTTGTTTTCAAGAAAAAGAGAAAATGTTTCAAAAAACAAAGAGAAAGGAGAGGTTCAGACATGCTCAAAACATGAACCTCAAAATGAAAAGAGTGGCTCTAATATGATCAAAACCTGAGCCAAAGGAAGTAAAGATAGCTGGTTCAAATAGGCCCAAATCCTGAACCAGCAAAGAAGAAAGAAGGATCAGCTCTAGCAAGCCCAAAACCAGAGCTGAAATGAAGAAAAGAAAGTGACTCTAACAAGCTCAAAACTTGAGTCACAAAGAGAAGAAGGATGCTTCAAACTTCAGATTTCAAGCCTTCAAAGTTTTGTTTTCAGTTTTCTACAAATTTCTATCCATGTGCAACTATCTTTATGCCTTGGATCTAAAGAAAACTGGACTGTCTAATCCTAGTTTGACTGTTTTTAAATTTCTGTTGTAGAATGTAGAGAAGAAATCTGCTGGACAGTCTAATCCCAACAGATATTAGATTAGGTAGAGAGGCATATGAGACCAACAGTCTCATATGTAAAGGGTCTGCTAGTTCAAATGCACCCTAGAAGAAGAAATGCTAGGATTGTAGGATGGGTAGGTAGTTTGTTTGGGAGAGTTTTCTGCTAAATTGATGTCTTCACAATTGTGGTAGCTGAAAATCAAAGAAGAAGGGTGGCTCAAGCAGCAGGCATCTGGCCTACTCCAAAGATCATTTTCTGAATTCTTGACTCCTTCAAGAAGAAGCCATCCCCATGTGGAGCCACTGTTAGCCCCCCTATAAATTTTTGACAAGCAAAAAGGGGGCTAAAATGTTTTTGAGCCTTCAAGGAATGCATTTCCTCTGAAAACACCTCATCCTTGAAGCCTCCTTGTGCCTTGTGTCCTCTGATAAAATCTCCTCTACTGTTTCCATCCAAAAAAGTTTCACTGATTTGCAAGAAATTGTGCTCCAAAAGGCCTACATTTTCCCTTATATCCCTGCTGGATGCCCCATTTTAACCCTTTTTCCCCCTTGTCAAAATTCCCCTATTACCCTCTAAATCCTCCCAAAATCCCCTATAAATCCCACACATACCCCTTGTTTGGCCTATTTTCCCCTTTTTCCCTCTATTGTTACCCTTGATTGGCCTCAGAATGCACTAAAAATGGTCCAAAAACCATATTCTCCATATATGTGTGTTTAGCACCTTTCGGCCCTAGCCCCAAAACCATTTCCCCCCACAGGACCAACACCAAGACCAGGTGTTGGGGTGAAAAGGCGCTTATCGCAAATATGTATCGGAAGCCTTTTCTACCGTCGATCTGTACCGATCGGACGGTCTTCGTAAATTCCATAGCGTCTGTAGCTTTTTCCCTTTCCATCCCTCCAATCGCATCACAACCGTCCATTTAACCCGCCGAGCAACGATCAGTAGTCCGTCTGCCCCTGTGGTCCCCGCGCACTGTGCAGAAACAAGTAGTATCCATCGCACCACGTTTGGAAGTTGAGTGGTTTTTTCCATTTCATAGCGATCCCATTCATCGCATGCCGCGTGTCCCAAGCACTGTTTGAAAACCGACCCCCCCATCGCGCGTTAAAGTTCGGCGTTTGCCCCGGCGCGATATCGCTATACACCGTCCGATCTACGATCGTCCATCCAATGGTCATCGCGCCACGAAGTTGCACGAAAGTTAATCCAAGGCAAACAGTGCGCCTGGCCCACCATCCGTCGCCCTCTGCTACGTTTCCCACCTTCGATATCCTCCTGAGATCGGACGGTCTAGATTTAACGCATACCTCGCCATCGACCGAGTCCCACCACGTCACCATTCCACGTGTTTTTTGTCGCATTGTCGTCGGCTCCCATATATATTTCGTGCAAGGCTAAAGTGTCAAATTTCCGCACTACGCCGACTTTCGCCATGACTAGTTCCCACTGTTCACTGCATTTTCCGCCATCAACCTGCAACTTTTTTTGCCATTTCACCAGCCTACACGTCCATTCTCATTGATCCCGCTGCATCCACCATCCCCAGTGCATGGTTTTCTTAATTTGTTTCGTGTTTTGCAGGGTTACAGGGAAAAACAGAAAACTGCCATGGTTCATACGCACTATGGTGGCGACCCAGTGCACAAAGAGGCTGCATTCAGAGCCTGAAATTACAGGAAATTGTCCGGAAAGGTGTCTGCAACGTAAATTTCATCAAAGGATAGAGTTCAAACTCTACAAAACCTCTCCGACGCCATTAATGTGCAGATTGCATAGACAAAGATAGTACTGGAGCAGTAAAAGAGTATCAGTAAAGGATTAGAGAATTTAAGACTGGTAATCAAAGATTTTCGAAGCGATTGAAGGATAAGGCACCAGATCGAAGACATCAGGGATCACACGGAAGGCCCAGCGCATGAAAAACAATACTATTAGGATAGCTACATCAGCAGAATGTTCCTACCTGTGAAAGGACAAAGCACCCATATTGTTCCCTTTATTTACCGTGTTCCTTAGAAGATTTCCACCATGACAGAACAATCCTTTGCTACCAGAGCATTTGTTATGCAACATGGCAGACCTCAAGGTCATTTATCTGCCTTTTTTTTTATTCACCAAAGTACTACAGAGTATTGCAGCCAAAGTACATCAGAGACATACCTGGAGTAAATGGAAGTCCGACGAAGACCATTCTTTCATCCAAAGAGTACCATAGATAAATGCACAGAGTTTGAACAGAATGGGCCTCAACCCTCTTTATTTTCTAAGTTTTAATGTTTCATTTAGTTCTTCACCTCCCTCCTCTGCTCTCTTCAACTATAAAATTCATGAAGGAACTTATTGTAAACGTTGTTGATCAGTTATCAGAGAATTGCAGGCTGTTTCTTTTGAGACATAGTCTCTGTGTAAAGTTGTAAGATAGGCTGAGGAAGATGTTTTCAGGCTGAATATCCAGCTATTGGTGATGTTGTACTTCACTGGTGTTGCTCTTTAATATGACAAGAAAATTTCTTTGGATCCTGATCTAAAACATCGGTGATGTTTTTCTATCTCTGTATTTGTTATTAACTTGCAGTTCATTTCATTTCTTTTCTACTGGCTCGCATCAGAAATCTGGCATAGGATTTACCCTTATTAGGTACCCTATGTTTCTGCTCTCCTTACCTTCAATGTTTTCTACTAAATGTGTTATCTAAGGGTTGATTTCAGTTAATTTAACCAGTGTAGTGGATGTCATTTCCTGCTAGCTGATGTATGAACTAATGAATCTGTTCTTAGATTTCTTGTTAGGGTTCAGTTGAATGAATTGGGAACACTGGGAGGTCTAGGACTCTGTCTCTGTCTCACTAGGATCCTTTTCAATTAATTGAAATTTTCTAAGATCCCTCAAGCTGGAGGCTGAAGCATTGAGAGTTCAAAGTCTCTCTCTGATCTCAGGTCTTTAACTTTGTGTTCTAAATCTTTCTTGTTTCCTCCTCTCTTACCATTCCATGCCACACTATCATCTTTAAGATCCAATGCTCTAGATGATTAGCCCAATTGAAAGCCTGCATATTGATTAGCAAGAAAATCCTTTCCTGACTCCATTTCCCAATGGTCTTGAGTGTTCCCTAGATTATCTCTCCTTTGCCTAGAATCCTCTTCGCTCAACCCTTCTTATACTGAACCCTTCTTTCCTGATTCCCAACAACCAACAAACAATCAAACAAACAAACTCCGAGCCTTACAACTAGCCTAATATCTTAACCTTTGGATTTACAAGACATATACCTTCGAAAATCATAGAGAGATCCCTCTCTAGACCCAGGAGGGCTAGATCCTGAGGTCTGAAAGTGGTTTTGATGTTGTCTCATCTTTTGGCATTGCCAACCTTGCCAAAACATGGGAACACCAACATGACCAATCAAACACCGTTCCAGCTAGTGTATGGCCGTGAAGCTGTGATTCCCACCGAGTTCACCATACCAAGTCTTCTAATTTCCACATCCCTAAAGTTATCGGAAAAGGAATCACTACAGGAGCACCTCCATGAATTACAAGAACTGGACGAGGCTCGATTTCTGGCCGAGTTTCACCAAAAGGTTCAAAACGACAGGTAGAAGGCGTGGCATGATTGCCACATCAAGATTAAAACGTTCCAGGTTGGAGGTAAGGTTCTCCTATACGATAGCAGGTCTTAGAAGTTTCCGGGAAAACTGCAGATGCACTGGTTGGGACCCTACTTCGTCGTCGAGATTAGGGATTCCGGAGCTGTTCGGTTGGCTCAACTGGATGGTACTGTTTTACCTGGGTGGGTGAATGGCGCACACCTGAAGCCCTACCATGCTAAGTTTCTTTCGCTTTTCATTAATAACTCTCACACCCGAGAGAAGCTGTAGAGTAGTGTAGTTGAATAACTCTTCTACAACCGGGATGAGCATAGGTAGGGTTCATTGTCCATCCATAGGTTGTCAATAACCGCTATGTTGTGGGGACTACACCTCAAACGATTGTGGTCAGGGAGGGGCGCGTCTAGCATGTCATCCTTGTAGGATACGCAAATGTGTTGAGTGTCAGTCCATATCATTTCAGTTAGTACTTGTGTCAGTCCGTAGGATCGCCTAGATTTGCAACATAAATTGCCATAATTAGAAGTAACCTTGCAGTAATCATTTTGCCATAATTCGAAGTAACCTCAGCCGTCACGTCTGCCCATTTCCACATACCACCGTCAGCAGATGTCAGAACACATCTCAGCAAGCAACTGATCGCACAATTATCACCGTGGAGAATGACAGCAGGAATTAATTCATTATGTGGTCTCATCAACCTCACTCGTGCCAATTAATTACATAACCTGCATGAAGAAAAGCGCGAGAATGCTGGAGAAATTAGAATTAGAAATTGGAGCAGAACCAGAGCAGTAGAAGTATCCAAAAGCACAGAGCCAAGAGAAGGCATCGAGACTGATTTTGCAAGTGTATCAATGCCGAGCGAAGATGACAAGAGCCAACCCAGTAGTCGTAGAACTGTAGCTCGACAACCAAATTCATAAAACGGAGTCCCTCATTGGGAAGTACGACAGTGCTGCCCTCATAGATGCAGACCTCACAGACTCTTTCGAGTTCCCAGCACTTAAGCACCTGGTGTATATGGAATATTATACCACAGAAGCAAGGCGTGCAGAAAACATAATTTTGCCAGAGTTTTGAGGCCTACAACAATCCTCGATTTTGAATTTAAGAAATTTTCCAGTATTCGGGACAACAGGACCAGCCATGCAATGTACCAAGTTCTTGCTCAGTCGCATCCATAATAGGTCATTGTGGTTGAACAAAGAAATTCCAATCCATGCTGAGGATATCCACCGGCTCACAGGACTCTCACAGAATGGCCCGAATGTATCTTCTGCATGTGAGACCACTTCCAAAAGAGCGAAGAAGTCGGGGGATGTGGACTATTATGCAAAATATGGCACACAACGAGGAGGAAAGGGAGTGAAGATGGAACTTATCAACATGCCCGAAATTAAGTTCGCATGCTACCTCATTGCCAGTAAGACAATGAGGCACTACATGAAGGGAGAATGTACCCTGGATAATATTTCCATTGCAGAGCACTGCGTCCAGGGGGCTAAGTTGAACTGGTGCTCCTTCCTGCTGAAGGAGCTGTTCAACGCATGCGAAGACAATTACAAGAGGGCCACAAGCTTTATTTATGGGTATTTGATAGTTGCATTTGCCATGTGGAAGTGGCATACTCCCCTCGTCAGGACACTGGCAGAAATAGTGGAGGGTCAGCCTCTGGCAATGAAGTTCCTCCCGTGGAAGGTGTTGGGTGATCCCAGCACCAAAGAGGTCAATGCAGAGGCATTTCGAAGTTGGTATGGCTTAATGACAGATGTGGTAGCAGACCAACAGAGGGTGCCTAGGAATCTGCTGGACGAGTACAGTGAGCAAGTATGGTTCGGGGTCAGCCACAGGCACACCTTCGTCTGACCTACTTGCGTGCCGGAGGAGACATTTCACATGCGGCCGCTGAAGTTCCAGCTCGAACACATAGCCTTCCAAAATGAAGTTTGTTCGTGGCCAGGGGTCGCGATTGAAGTCCAAAGCGGGGTACCCACATACAACTTTGATAAGATGCTGCCGCGGCCACTGCTTGGAAAATCGAAAGAAGAGGCGGCACAATGGGTCTCTAACATGCAGCTCGCCCCCCTCATTTTCCACCTGAACACTCAGGTACGCAGCTTCAATGAAGTGGCCCGGGTTGTCTCAAGCGGTGCCATTCCTTTCCTTGTTTTCTCCGAGTTTCAGATTTCTCAACCCAACCCGCTTCTCCACACGACTTCCATCACCTCCCCCATCCCTAATGTTTTATTTACTTCACCAAGTTCGATGACTACCCCGATCGGGGAAAAGAGAAAGCCCACAAACCCCTTAGAAGCTCTTCAGGCCAAGAGGGCCCAAACCATAGAGTCGAGTCCGGTGGTGGACCTCACTGAGGAGGATCCACCCCGGCCACCGAGTCTAGGGGTGCCTATACAGGAAGAACCATTCGTTCACACAGGGGCAATAGGAGGGATTCCACTTCCACCTCCCATTGACACCTCCGACTTCATCAACATTTGTCTTTCACCACCACGTACCGTTCCACCTCCACCTACCACTTCATCCGCACCATCCAACTCATTCGCCACTATGTCAGACCCAGTAATCCGAGATCTACTGAATGGGGACCACGGGGCCAAGGTTGAATCAAGTATTGCAGTGGTACCACCGGTCAACCTCGCTGGGGACCCCCAGGTCACTTTTTATGATATAATTACACAGATGGCGCAAATTGTTGCAGACACGGCTGAGGCACAGCCTGATCCTACTCTATTTCCACAGGCCATTCACACCAATTAGCAGGGGCGACCAAACCTGAATATGGCAGACTTTCCCCCCCATCCAACTCCACCGCCGTCCCCTCAAGAACACTCCACTAGATCAGTTTCCAGTGGGCAACCCCTGCAGGAACGACGACCAGATCAAAGTAATTCAGGGCCTGAAAATTTGGAGACGTGGGGTACAACTCAGCCATACCACTTCATTCAGAGGGCAGCCTAGTAGGCGGAATGGCTTCATTCCGAACTGCAACAGAGGTGTGAACAGTAGCAGCAGCAGATCATCGTGCTTACTGAATAGCGCGAACAGCTCACGGCAGCACATGGGCAGCTCCAGGGCCAGATGAATGAAGTGGCCAGGGTGTTTACGGGGAAATGGCCGGCCATCGAGGCTCACTACACTCGGATGCCTGCAGATGTGCTAGAAACAGAAATATTACAGTGAGCCATCCACCTCAGAGTAGCATTTACCAACCTTCACAAGGAAAATGCAGAGCTCCAAGTAGCGTTAGCAGCACGGCCAGCGCTGCCCGATCTAAAGGCAGTCTACACAGCACAAATTACAGAGAAACAGGGCCAGGTCACCCAGATGCAGGAAGCTCTCACTTCTGCAGTGTGCGATGATTATGACCTCCTGAAAGGTCTCCAAGAATGCTCGATGGCCCTTACGATAAAGACTCAGCCCATTTCAGCGCAGCTGCAACAAATTTCGAAAGAGATTCAAGATGCCACGGACCCCTCGCAGTTGGACCAGCTATACGCTCAGGCGGATGCTCTGGAGGTCCAGATCCAACAAACAGAGGCTAGCTTAGCAATGGACAAACAAGAAATTTGAGAGCTTCACCAGACCCTCCAACTCAGCGCTAGGACAATGCAGCAGTTAGCCGCCGAAGTCGAAACCCAAATCAGCATGGTGTTCGGAACTGTACCGGTGCCCGTCGGGGAGGTAGCTGTCACCAAGATCGCCGTAGAGACAGATGCATTGTTACAGGGGTGGTAGCAAGCTGTGAAAACCTTCAAAGAGCTCAAGGCTTCAACGTTCAGCAAGGTCCCGGAGTTGGGGCCCTTGTTTTGGGCAGCAGACTGAAGGTGCATAGCAAGAACAGGGCACGGGGTCCGGTGGAGCGATGGAAGTGGAGATAGTGATTTGTGATTGACTCGGGACGAGTCAAGAAACTGTGGTCGGGGCCTATTGGGCCCCTTGTTTTTAATTTTGAATAAATAACATATTTTTGGGTTGCAAATCGACATATGGCAGCCGCAACCAAGCCGCAACTACGGTGAGTAGCAGAGCTACTGAGGTTACGGGGGAACAGGATATAGCTGATGAAATTGATGCAGATAAGTGCAGACGAAGAGAAGATACGGCAGAGGACAGATAGCGGAACTCATAGAAAACAGAGAGAAGCCGAAAGTAGCTGAAGAAGAGCGCATGAGGAACTAGTAGTTGCGATGGTGGGTGAATAAATAGCCGTCACCCAACCGAAAGAAGACACAGATGCAAAGGGATTGAAGAGGATCGAGCGGATGCTGCAGAAGAGATCTATCCCAAGCATGACATCCTTGTAGTTCCTAGGCTTTGATTATCTATCTTTCTGTCCTATGAGACATCTGTAACATAATTGTAAGCTCTTCCTGTGGAAGCGATGTAATCGTGGATCCAACTGAAAGTTATCAATATACTTGCAGGTTGCTGTCTTATTACATGAGTTACATGCATGCATGATGTCTGTGATGTCTTAAAATTTTATTTGCTTAGTATCTGCCTAATGCTCTGAAATTTTCTTGCGTATATGATGATATTTATGCAACCAATTCTATATTAATCTCGAATTGCGGATCCATCCACCACTATTGATCTATTCCACTTCTGCATGTGGTCGCGACATGCCTTGGCTGAGACTCTCTGCTCTCCAAGTAGGGTGAAAATGCCGGCGTGGTTCTAGACTACAGTGGATTCCCTTGTTGGCCCCAATCTCTGAACCTGGGTCTTGCCTGCGAGACTTGTTTCTTCACCAACAAATATTTGTCTTTTCTTCTTGCTGTCATGTATTTTCTGTTCCTGATGTGGTATTCGAACAATTTTGCAATAATGCATCTTTGCCTGATTTTCCCCAGCTGTTGCGTTTCCAAAAGTGCCACCATATGCTCTGTTATAGGTTAATTTTGGCACCATTCCCAATGACCTGGTTAACTGGACATCATCCCCAGGACCAATGAATAGGGTCTATCATTCCCTATAATTTTAGTTGTTACATGTCCTAATCCAAAGAACAAGACAAATCATCCATGAATTCCATTTGCAAAATATTTCCAAAATTTGAAGTTTATATTATATCATATGAGATCTCACTAACGCTGCCTGTAAAGGGACTAAGTGCGTTGCATATGCAAGTAACCCCATTCCAGGGTGCTTTGCAAAGCACTTCTCGACATTCATAGGTGTGTTGGTCACATTGGGAGCGAAATTATCATTGTTCCAGAATCTCCACTTGGCCAATGCCTTCTAGAAGAGTTCACATGTGTCAAAATTCTAATCCATGTGTCCATTTGACATCTACAAGACTGGGAACATGCCTTGCCTATTATTAGAAAGTCATTGATTGTAAAACTACTTTCAGCTCCTTTATAAATTGAGCACAGATCCTAGTGCTTGACAAGGAAGAATTTGAGTAGAGAAATGCTGGTGGAATTTCAATTGAGGAATGGATTTGAGTGACATGCTGCTGGAGAGATGTGAATTGTGATGAGGCTGGGATGCTGCTGGAGATGGTGACATCAAATCAATCACTGGGTTGTAACCTCCCCTTCTATCCATTAATAAATATTGCTGCTTACTTTCCCACATATGTATCTGTATAAGCTTCTTTCTTCCATGTTATGAATTCTTACATGATGTGCATGGCTCATGTTTCATTGATTTAAATAAAAAACTTGTATAGACATCTATATTATTGCTATATTTGGATGTTTAGTGTTCATCTTTGCAGAGAATATTTTGGCGACTTAGCTCGAATTTGAAGCTACATCAAAAGCGACAGAAGGAGAATAGGAAGCGCTTGGGCTCCAAGTAAGTTCTTTGATTTGTTTTGTGTGTTTATTTACTGTTAGGAAAAGTAACTGCAAAGTCTTTAACCTCTTGTTCTAGATGAGCACTACATCTAGGGAAGAATGTTTTATCCATAATCCATAATTCCACATAACAAATTGGCAACTCCGCTGGGGAGTTTACCCTTCATCCTTAGTGTATTTGCCTATAATTTTCTCTATTTATTCACCCAATAGCATTTACTCACAAAGATTAGGATTTTTGAAATCCAAATTTTCATTAGAAGTGTGTTAAACAGTTGCATTTTTCCTTATACACTGCGCCCAATGCACTGTTGGACAGGACACAGTGCTTTGCATAGAACTATCTCCCTTTCAGACTTGCGTTGCAATGCTCTGTCTCTCCTTAGAGACTGTGTTGCCTCCTGAAACCATCCAAATTCCATTGAATTTGTCATTGCAATTTGTTTTCAGTTTGTTTTTTGCTGTGTTTTAAAGAGCCTGATACCTCAGATTGACCAGTGACCTTACTTACTCTTCCTCCTTTGAAAGAAAAATTTGTTCAAAGTTTGTTTAAAGTGTTTTTCTTTATCATTGACGAATTATTTTCAAAGTATTTTCATTGCTACATTAGATCAATCTGCTTTTGAAAAAATAAATTGTCATAAATTCTTTGTTTCCTATAGGAGAAATTGTTGTTCTATTCCTCATTTTTCCTATTAAAGAGAAATTGTTGTTTTATTCCTCATTTCTCAAAAAGTAAAAATAATTTGTTTTTATTGATTTGATGCACTTAGTTATTTTTCTGCATTCATAACATTAAAGGAACTGAAAAGAAAAACCTGCATTTGCATGTAGTGGATTGTGCTCCTTGATTGTTTGCTCTCAAATTAATTTCTCTTTCCCTCTAGTAGCTAGGATTTTCATTGAAAAACTAAAAGTGAAAGATTGCTTATCATTTTTTAGTTTGCATTTTAGGAATTTCCAATACATCATCGTGGTGAACCTTGAAAGGCAAATTAATAAACAATATCAACTTAAAATTTATCTCAATTTACCTAACAAAGCATTGGAACCATGACGATAACATTTAGAAGGTCTAGGCTAGAGACGTGTTCCATGGTCGTAAAACATAGCAGCTGTCGTTAATTTTCTGCGATACATTCCGAGTGTGATACCTCACTCCATGTATGTAAGTATATCATAGCTCGTCCACATACTCTCGGGTATATTGGGCAGTGTTACAGTATGAAAAGTATAAAGGGGTGCTCTCACTGTGCGGTTTCGCATTAGACAACGCTAATACGGACTTGGGCCTCCACGTACGTTCGGGTATATTTGGGAGGACAAATTTAGGCTGCTATCCATCCATAGTGAACTGAGTCGGCCGCCTTGTAAATTGTGATACACCGAACACAACATTCGAGGAGATTACCTGCCCGTACTTCTTGGTTCGCCAGGAGGTATTCTACAACTCACAGTTTCTTGGTAAGCCTTTTGCCTAGTAATACCCTTTTATTTTGTTTATTTGTTTTTGGTTAAAATAAACCAGTCGTCATGTAAGAACAAAATCCTTTTCCCCTTCATTCGCGTAGACGAGCATTGAAACCACCTTTACCACCAGAAGTTACTTCTAGACGGCGAAGGCATCATCACTCTACCAAAACCACTACCTCCGGTGAAGCATCATCTTCCCATATACCAGAGTCGACACAAGTTGTTTCTACACATCCTGGTTTGACTACTGTTGTCGAGATGGAGTCCTCAACGTTACCTGTGGTCACGATCCATCCAATCAGTGAGACCATGCCTCCTGAACCCAACGTTGTTTAACCGGAAGTTGATCTAGATCCTGTCTCTTCTTTCCCAGAAAATCTGAATCTCGAAGTCAAGCAACCGGAAGTTGTTCATCCCTTGGTCATCCCACCAGTTTATGTAACCATTGAGTCTCCCATATCACATAGTCAAACACTTGAAATATACTTTGGGCCTAACAGCGAAATTCTTCCCCCTGGTTTGATTTCGATTGAAGAAATCCCACAAGACGAGACACCTTTAACTCCAACCCATTTTGGGGAGGATACTTACCTGTACAAGTATTTTCCTCAATCACCACCCTCTACTTTTGTTGATCCTGTTCCTATTCATATTCCCATCGATTCACAAGGTTACACCTTTAGTCAAGTAACCATGCTTGAACCAACATCTTCGGTTGGGCCATCTGTTCCAATTACGTCAGTACCAACCCTTGCTACCCCATCGATGTTTATAACTTCACCAGAATCATATTTTCATCACTACAAGGAAGAGACCCTCTAGCAGATGTTTTTGAGGAACCAAAAAGAAAAATACCCCATACATCCATTTCAAGCGGAGGTTACTAGAGGAGGTTGGCGAGCAGAGGGTTTTGCGGATGTTTTCCTGTCGATGCTCTTATCGTTAAAACTCGCCCTGGTGCTCTCAAAAAAATAAAGCACCGGTGCGGCCAAAATCATTGGCACACCAGACACCGTGCACTTCGTACACACACGCCCGGTGCGTCATAATATAATAGAGCACCGTTGCCTCACAACTCGTCCGCGCCGGTGCATTATAAAACACAATGCCAACACCGAAACCACGTAGTGCGGTAGAAAGAAACCGCACTGGTGCATCGTAAAAAACACACAAAAACACAAATCGACCGGTGTGTTTTTAGCAAACAGTACCGGTGCGCCTATAAACAACGCACATCAGTAAAGGGTTAAATTAAACGACAAAAACCTAGATTTTTCGGTTTTCTAGTGCTCTTGAGCTATTAATTACTAGTATGCACGATACCATAGAACACACCGGTGTGCACCGAACATTGGCACCCCGGATAGCGTGTGCGAAGTACACACTGCCGGGGCATCCAATTACTGTAACACACCGGGGCGTCAATACTCTTCCGTGCCGGTGCATCATAAAACATTGCGCCAAAACAGAAACAAACCGATGCGTTCTTCTCTAAGAGCACCGGTGCACCAGAAATAGCACGCACTGGAATAACGCTATATATATAAAAAAATTAAGGCCAAAAAACCGGTGCTTTGCGACTATTACGCACCGGTGCTTTACCATTACGCCGTCCGGTGCATCATCAAATTTTCGTGCTAAAACTGAAACATCCCGGTGCGCGGTTAAGGCAATGCCCCCATGCGTTATAAACAACGCGCCAAAATTGATATCGCCCGGTGCGGTTTTATTTAACCGCATCGGTGCGCTTATAAAACCCCACACACTGAAATAGGGTTAATAAAAAAAAAATTACTGCCAAAAAACTTCATTATTCACTTTCCTCAATGCTCCAGAGCTCTCAAGCCCCGATGCTATTTATTTATTTTTGAGCCACCCTGCCATCGGTGCTCTCATTGCACCCATTGCACGCATTGCTGCTCTGCATTGGCAACCAATCTGCAGCTTGCATTTTTAAAAACAATGGGTAAATTTTATTTTCCAAATTTTACAGCCAATATGCCTCCTTGACCGCAAAATGTACAGGTATTTTTCTAGTTTTTCTATAATTAAGCCTTTTACCAGATTAGATATTGAAATAAACTTAAAAATAACCATTAAAATAAAAAATAAAAAATTGTCGCACGGTGCGCTCAAGCTGTTCGGTTCACACTGGTAGCGGTGCTACTTGTAAAATTTACAGGCAGCATCTCTACCTGTGCTAACGGTAACCGCACCGTTTTCGGGGCGGTGCCGAAAGGCACCTCGAATAATTTTAAATTGAAAATAAAAAAAGAAAAAGGCGGTGCGCTCATTTATCTAGGTGCACCGTTGACCTCGGAAATCACAGTGCGGTGCGTTGACTACATTTGCTGCCCCGGTTTATGTCAGCGCATCGCATTTTGCATTCCGAGAGGGTCAACGGTGCAGGCAGGTAAAAGACCGCACCGTCAACTACGTCATTGTCATGAAGTCGGTGCGCTGACATGACTATACGCGCCGGGGCGTATATTTCAGTTAGTGCACCGATATTCTGAATTATAAACAGTCAGCGGTGCTTGAAAAATAGACATCGGCACCGAAGCCGATGCAGTCTGTTTCATTATCGGCCCCGAGGATGGTGCGCTAAAATATTAGGACGCACCGACACCGGTGCGTGACAGTTTTTATGGAGCACCGTCTTGTATGTATGTTTTTTTTCAAAAAAAATTATATATGTATATTTATAAATACATTTATGTTTTAATAATTTTTTATTTTATTTAATATGGCAATGATTCAGAGAGAACAAGAGCAACAACAACAACAACAAGCAGAATAGTATGACATGATTTGCGAATGGGAGGCAAGAGAGAGGGAGAGAGATGGATGCCCTCACCCTATTACTACAGATACCCATGAGATCCTTAAGCAGATAGGCCTCCTCAAGTTCTATGAGGAGGCTATTTCCGGCCTAAAGGCCCATAGTGTGCTTTTGAGACATCTTATCGGCAGGTGGAATGCCCACCGACAAGATTTTCAGGTTGGTCCTGACCAGTGGTACACACCCACTGAGGAGGAAATTTATTTTATTACAAGACTATCGAGGAGAAGGGTGGATTTTCCCTCATTCCCAGATGTGCCACCTAGTTGTGTAGCAGGGAGTCAGTTAGTTTACTCCCAAAGATACATTGGAGCACATGTACTATCTCCTTCAGAGTTTCAGGTACCTGGAGGTCAGTTACGTATAGGTGCTTTTGGTAGATAGGACGTGCAGTGCCTCTCTATTATTGCTTCGCTTTAGTTGCTCACTTTTATATTACGTTGATTATTTAGTACAGCAGCCACGACTTGTCAGGTGGTCTGCCATTTTTTTGCGACAGTTTTGTATGGCCTTAGATAGATGTCGTGCTCATGCACAAGGGAGGGTCAACTTCCCTTTTGCTTCAGAGCTGTTTTGTTTATTTTTTGAGAGGTTTCTAGAGATGAGACCTAGTTTTGTTCGACAGCCTCGTAGGCCGATGTTGCAGGTCCGGATGCGCATGTGGGGGAAGATGATTCCCAAGAGGGGAGACACTATGTTTCCAGCGAGAATATCACATGATTCGCTGGACTTACTAGCCAGCGTTGGTGTTAAGTCCCTATATTAATAGTGTAGTCCCTTATTATGTTAGTGTATCCCCCCTTATTGTTATTGTCGTACCCATGTAACCCCCATATTGTTATTATTGTGCCCTTACATTATTATTTTTAGGTCGGCTAGGATTACATTGTGGCCCCATGGACTCATATATATAGAAAGGAGGTTATGTCATTTGTATCATCCAAGAATTGTTCATTCATGTAATGTATTGGAGGTTTCCCCCTCGAATTGGCTTATTTATAAGGCGTTGATATCTCTTTTCTTCTATTTTTGGAGCTGGTTTCCCAACATTTGGTATCAGAGCTTTGGATTTTAGGGTTTCGCTGCTCCAAACAGGTCATCATGGAATTTTCGCAATAACTTATTTTCTACGAAGCTTTAGAAGCTGAACTTTTTAGAGTGCGAAGCTGAAATCTCGAGGAACATCGCTGCAAAATTTCAGATCTTGGTTCACAATATTTTCGGAGATATGATCTGTGGAAGTTAGGTCTTTTTGCAGACTCCTGAATTTCACTTAAAAAGGTCATCACGGAATTTTCGCTATAAATTTTTTCTACAAAGTTTCAGAAGCTAAAATTTTTGGAGAGAAAAGCTGAAATCCTAGGGAACATCGTCCCAAAATTTTAGGGTTTGGTTCATAATATTTTTTGAGATATGATCTGTGGAAGTTAGGTCTTTTTCAGGCTCCTGAATCTCATCTGAAAGAGGTGATCGTGGGAAAATCTTCGTAACTCTCTCTCTGAGCATCAGATTGGAATTCTGTAAAAAGTGACTAGAATTACATAGACTATAGTTTCCTATCTATAAATTTCAGAGCAAAAGGAGCATATAGTGACACGTGTCAAGTCGTACAAGTTCGCTCTACTGAACCAGTCCATAATTAGGTCATTGTGGGAGATTGGACATAACGTTGTCTTGAAGAATCCAAATCAAGTCAGACCTGTGGTATTTGAAAGAAGCTTCATAGGACTACTACAGGGCTGAATTTCAGATATTGAGGATCTACCAATATAGAGATAAGTCAATTTCAATATCGAGCTCCTCAAAAGCAAGAAAAAGTTGTGTATTTTTTTCTTTCAAATTGCATAAGTCTTGTTTGAAAAATCAGTTTTAAGTGATTCCAAAGGCCTATTGAGCATAGATATCAGTATTGGGTTCTAAAATGCCTCCTAAAAAGAATTCAACAACCATTAAGCCTTCAGAAGGTTCTACTATGGCTCATGAAGATGAAGAATGGCAACATGACATATCAAAATTACAAGAGCAAGTGCAACAAATTACGCTCTCGGAAAGAGCAACAAAAAATGACATGGAAGTTTTGAAGAAAGACTTGGAAACTAAGATGGATGGTTTGAAGAAAGGCGTGGAATCTAAGATGGATGGCTTGAAGAATGACATGGAAGCTAAGATAGATGGCATGGAAGCCGGCATGGAATCTAAGATGGATGACATGGAAGCTAAGATCGATGAAAAAATGGAAAACATAAAAAATGATATAAAAGTAGACATGGAAGGTTTAACAAAGTTGATACAACAAATGTTTCCTAATGGTGAAAAGATAGTAGAGGAAACTCATGATGAGAACAAAATAAATGTTAATCGTGATTTCATAAACTCTAATGTTGGCGAGAAGAACCACCATATTCCAAAAATGGATATGGGGAAGTTTGATGGAAATGATTCTGTAACATGGATACTACAGATGGAGCAATATTTTGATCTCCATAATGTGCAAAACACACAAAAGAATCTAATGAAACAGCAAGAAGATCAACATCACATCGAAAGAAGTTCTGAAGCAGTCATAGAAAGAACTCGACAAGTACGATCAATTTCAGAGTATCTCAACAAGTGGAAGAACTTTCCTGTAGAAGATTCCACATGGGAGGATGAGAATTTTATACAGAAGCATCAAGAAATAATCAAGCGTTGAGGACAACACTTATTTGAAGGAGAGGGGCATGTTAAGTCCCTATATTAATAGTGTAGTCCCTTATTATGTTAGTGTAGCCCCCAATATTGTTATTGTTGTACCCATGTAACCCCCATATTGTTATTATTGTGCCCTTACATTATTATTTTTAGGTCGGCTAGGATTACATTGTGGCCCCATGGACTCCTATATATAGAAAAGAGGTTGTGTCATTTCTATCATCCAATAATTTTTCATTCATGTAATGTATTGGAGGTTGCCCCCTCGAAGTGGCTTATTTATAAGGTGTTGATATCTCTTTTCTTCTATTTTTGGAGCTGGTTTCCCAACAGTTGGCGGGCTGCATCCCTTCATTATGGTCCCATGTCCTTATGCTGGACTAGATTGGCGAAGGTGTCCCAACATCCTCTTCACTCCTGATGAGCCGCCAGATGATAGAGGTAATATTACTGTTTTATTTATATTTATTCTAACATTTTATTTAACTTGTTTTTATTAAATTATGTAATGAAATTGTCTAATTATTGTTGTGTACTAGTATATATTTTGCAGACATTGGGTCATTTGATGGCGATGAGATGCCGAATCCACCACATGATCCAGGTGTCTATCCTGATGATTACGATCAGGAGATGGCTGATGCACCAGATCAGGATGAGGCTGGTGGCACAGCAGAGAGACGTGCTAATCCTCATGTGCCTCATGGTGCACCGGTACCACCTTTTGCTAGGCGTGGTCGACTAGAGATCAGATACCGGATGGAGTTGGGCAACCAACTCTGTGGATTGATTTCAGATGCGGGCATCAGGCCCACTCATTACAGAGAGATACAGGGCTATGATAGATTGATACGGATGTGGAGAGGCATGCTGCGTAACATGTATGGCCTGATGTGGCATGTTGTAGGAGCTACGATAGTTGTTATGCTATTGAGGAGGATTATCCGTAGCTATAGGCGTAGTCGAGCTGCGACATGTGATGGATAGTCTGCCAGCAGCCATTCAGATGCATCTCGTGATCGTTCACCTCGCGGCGTGCCTGATGATCAGCATGAGGCTCCACTACCAGCATCTGACACTAGTCATCATGGAGATGAGGCTGGACCATCAACCACGTCCAGTCAGCAGCCTACAACATCCACCATGAGTACTAGTCATGGTCATCATGAGCAGGTTGGACCATCGACCGCTGAGACTACGTCACCTCCACTACTACTGCGCCTCATATTGATCATGTTGTACTACCACCAGCGGATGCATCCATCAGTACTAGTGATCATCATGATCATGAGTAGGCTAGTCGACCATCGACTGTCGAGGCTGCACCCAGCTTTACTGAGCAGGCCGCATCCACTTCTACTAGTGTTATTGATGTTGTTATACTACCACCAGCACTTGATCCATGACATTTATATTACAGTTGTATATTTTAAAGATTATTCAGTTATATATATATATATATATATATATATATATATATATATAGGGTCCATGTATTTTATGTTCATGTTGCAGTTGTACTTAATTTTCATGTTGATGATCATCATGATGTGGCGAATATTGTTAGTCATGTTAGATATGTTCATTTAATGTTTAGCTTGCAGATAGATGTGTATATGTGATAGGCGCATGAGTTATTTGACATTATATTGAGATGTATATTTGATGTTTGTGTTGTGATGATGTTAATATAATATAATGTTAATTTGATGTTAATTGAATGTGTTTATTAGTTGAATATGATGTTTGTATGATGGTTATCATGATCGTGATGATGTTTATTAATTAATTTAATATTATTGAATGACCATAATATTTATTAAATATTATGTCGTGAATGTAATTGTAATTTAAATTTTAATTCTATGTAAAATTGTAAAATTGTATTTGTATTTGTACTAATTGTAATTTTAAGTGTAATTGTATGTAAAATATTTATTAATGTAACATTTTAATTGTAATTGTAATATTTAATTTATTGTGAAATGATTGTAATTGTATATATGAAAATTTGTAAAATTGTAATTGTGTGTAAATTTCACAAATTGTAATTGTAATTTTAATTGAATTGTATATAAAATATTTGTAAAATTGTAATTGTAATTGTAAATGTAATTCTATGTAAAATTGTAAATGCAATTGTATTTGTAACTGTAATTTTAAATGAATTGTCTGTAAAATATTTATAAAATTGTAATTGTAATTGTAAATGTAATTATATGTAAAATTGTAAATGTAATTGTATGTAAAATTAAAATTGTAATTGTAATTCTAATCATAATTCATGTATGTAAAATTAATGTAAAATTGTAATTGTAATTTTAATTAATGTAATTGTATGTAAAATTTTAATTTGTAAAATTTTAATTCTATTAATTTGAAAATTTTAATTGTATTAATGTGAAATGATTTTATTAAAATATTAAAATTTGTAAATTTGCAAATAATTGTAAAATAACAAATCTAGAATAATACAAATTTTTGTAACATAAAGTTTAGAAAATAATGAAAATAAATTCATGTACTTTATAATTATCATTATTTTATTATGATCTTACACATATAAAGTTTAGAAAATAATGAAAATAAATTCATGTAATTTATAATTATCATTATTTTTTATGATCTTACATACAAAAAAAAAAAAAAAAACTTTAAAAAGTCCGGTGTGCTTATTATCCAATAGGCCCCGGTGCGTATTATTAATAAAACGCACCGGTGCGTCACATTTACGCGCACCGGAAATGAATAAACGCAAATAAAAAAACGCAACTCTATTTTGTTTAAGTTAAAAAAAGCAGCAATTTGAAAAATGGGTGGCAAAATATTTTCGAAAATCTAATTTGATAAAATAATTCTTTAAATACTAAAGACTTTTCCTTATTTCACTATTTTTTCTAAGATTTTCAGTCAGATTTTTGCAGGAGACAGACTTGGAGCAAGAGAGCACGAGGGCACTGTGGATGGTGAAATACGTTCCAACAGAAGTATTCAGACAATCAGAAACCAAAAATCTGGTGATTCAAGTCCTTTATCATAGAATTTTAAACCATTTCGTGATTAATTTTAATTCTTTTTTTTTTAACTTTTTCTGCAGTTTTTTATTTTTTCCTGCAGTTTTATCCTGAACCCTTTATTTGTTTGTTTTTTCCCTTTCTTCTCCATGTTTCTATGATTTCAGAATTAGGGTTTTTCATTTTAGATTGATGTCCAACCCACAGAACGATTTGCATAGTCGGATCCCAATCCATTCGGCAATTCCGTGAATTTTTGAAAAAAATGGATTTTTCTTTATTGGTGTGCCCTGCGTACTCCACCGCATCGGTGCTCTGTATTATTACAGCGCACCGCACAAGTTCCGTGTTGTAAAAAATTGAAAACTTTTTTTTTAAAATCCGTACGCCAAATCTGAAATAGGGCACCGGTGCTCTCTTTAACTAGGAAAGCACCGTACAGTGTATTACATCGTTTTTGCGGTGCGTTTATAATACCCCACGCACAGCTAGGTTTAGTACACTGTTTTTGCGGTGCATTTATAGTACCGAATGCACCATACGACATATTATACTGTTTGGCGGTGCGTTGTTAATATATCCACACACCGATGGCAGTGTAGATTTCATGAAAGGCGCACCGGTGTCTCGATATTTATTTTCTAACTGAAGAGTTGAGAATTTATTTATAAATATATTAATGAATGATATGCTACAGGTTTCAGATTGATAAAGAAATGACTGACAAGATATCAAGTGACAAAAATACTATTAACACATCAAGAAAAGCAAAAAAAGCAAGTTCTTTGTAAATTCTTTATAAAAAATATAATTTTTGAACTGTATGTAACTTTAGCTAATATGCATTGTTTACTGTGTATCATGCAGAGCCACAAAATGATGAAGCTTGATATGATTATTTTTGATCTACGACCAGAAGAGTTTAAAAGTTTAAAGGAAAAATTGCAAAAAGATGAATCAGCTGAATGAAACAATACTATCGATCCAATATGAGTTTCTTTTTTTAATTATCATTAATAATATACTTAAAATTATTAGATAACATGTGTCAAACACTCTACTAATTCAAATCTATTTAATGTTCTACAGGGATCAACAAATCAGAAAAGGAATGTTGTTCTAAGAAAAGAAAAAAAATAGAACATGCAAATGAAAATGAATTTCTCCTTGGCTCATCTGGAGTGGTGCTGGAAGTTAACGAAAGGGGGAAAAGCTTTTACAAAAGTTTGAGGGATCTAGTGGAACGAATACAACAACGTGCTTCAAATGTAATATGTAATCATTGAATTTTTCGATCATTAGGTACAATAAATAAACAATTTAGCATTAAATATTAATTTTCAAGAATTTTCTTGTAGAAAAGAATAGAAAATGGAACCCATTCAGCACATAAAACAAGATGACAAGGAAGAAAATATTTGATCTCTAAGTTTGTGAGTAATTGTTACTTCCTTATAACAACTTAACTAGATTTCATTTTTGTATTTTTTAAGTTGTTTTACAAAAATCATCATTGAAGGTCTTCAAACAGGTGCTAACATACAAAGAAGAATCATTAGACGAATTGATTGAAATTGGGTTAAATATGGGTTGTGAGTATATGTTGGCATATTAGAATTTAATTGTGGAATTTGTAAGCATCTATCGATCTTGTTTTAATTAGCTCCGTCTATAATTAATAGAAAAAAAACATCTTTTATATTGAATATATGATTTGTTATGGGGTATAAAACTTGCATGAAACAAAGTATGGAACTGCGCCAACAGATGAAATTTTGAAAGATGGCATGGTACATGGTTTTGAGAGAATGTGTATAGTTTATGAGTCAATTGTTGCTATGGTACGTCATTTTTATTTTCGATTTACATTGATGTATATTATTTAATATTGGAATTTTCATTATTATCACCAATGTATATGCACTCATTTTAGTTTATTTTTATGTTTGTAGATGGAAAATGAAGAAGAAGAAAACAATCAACGCCATGAACACAACATTCCTGAAAATAACCCAAGTCATGGAAGTAGCTCTGGCAGTGACAACAGTTGAAGCGAAGAATGATGATCACTATGTAATTTGGATATCAAAGCAAGGCGTTTTATTTTTTGAAATATGTCTGTGAAATTAGACATTTTGTTTAATGTAATGGACATAGTGTCCCAATTGAAAGACAAAGGGATATGAATAATTGTCCCATTTTGTATGATAAAGACTGTCTTATTCATATATATATATAAAATCATAATATTTGTTTTAATTTATGCTATTGTGTTCTCCATTGTCGCTATTGCGTTCTCCATTGTGGTTCTCAAATGCACTAATAAAAATTCAATTCATATGAATATTGTTATAATATTATATATATGTGTCGACTTTTGATGAATAATGAATTTAAAAAAACCACAATAATTTTGATATGATATAAAAAATTAATCCAAACAACACATTCAATTGCATTAATAAAAATGCAATTAATATGAATATTGTTATAAGATGTGTCGACTTTTGATGAATAATGAATTTAAAACAATCACAATAATTGGACTATCAGAGGTGGATGTTTCTAAAAAAAATAAAATGAAACCTGGTGCGTTTATGTGTCTATACGCACCGGTGCGTTTATGATTCTATGGGCACTGCACTATTACCGATTCCAGTTATAAATATCGGTGTGTTTGTGTGATACTGCACACTGGGTTGTTTATGTATCTATAAGCACCGGTGCATTTGTAGATGCCATGTGCACCGCATGAATATCGATACCAATTATAAATATTGGTTCCCTTCTGTGATACGGAGCACCGATGCCTCATAAAGCTACACGCACCAGTGCGCTTATACGACCTATGGGCATTGCTCAAATCCCAAGACCAATTAGAACGACCCCGTGCATTGTATCACCAACACCAGGCCTGGTGCTGTTGCTTTCCTTAACGACCTGATGCATTCTCCTTAGACCGCCCCAGTGCGCTGTCTACCGATACACACCGGTGCGTTCAAACCTGATAAGAGCACCGATGGAAAAACATCCATAATAACCTTTGGCCGCCCATTTTTTTTAGTTGTGTTCAATTTCCGTTAAAAGCTCCGCCAAAACCTCCGTTACCAGAAACGGATGTGGTAGAATATGTTTTTTTGACAATTTTGGCCAATTTTATAACACTAAAAACCTCCTTTATAACCTCCGCTAGAGGGTCTTTTCTTGTAGTGCATGGTGGCCCTATGGTCCCAACAGGTTATAAATCTTTATCTGGAATTTTTTCTGGTGCATCTTCAAACCCATGGACTTCACCAATGTCATCGTCTGGTATTCTAATTGGTAAACCTATAGTGAGTACTGAACGGCTTGATTCTTTATACACATCATCACGGCAATATCACGCTGGTCCTTCTGGTTCCATTCCATCTAGTTCCATATCAACTGGACTCCCTGCATTTGGAGAGCAATATTTTCCATCTTATTATCCTCCTCATGCAGGGGGGGCAACCTTTGGTCACCCACTATGATAGTACTCAGTCACTTTTTGGTCAACCTAATGTCAAAATGAATGTTTGTCAATGGTAGCCCACTTTGCCTATCCAACCACA
Source organism: Pinus albicaulis (assembly GCA_034641835.2). NCBI lineage: Eukaryota > Viridiplantae > Streptophyta > Pinopsida > Pinales > Pinaceae > Pinus > Pinus albicaulis. The sequence goes on from CM076573.1 coordinate 399,575,356, forward strand.
AACGATTGTACACTCATATCAACCAGTTCAACCTGTTACACGCACATCATTGCCACTTGTTAATACATCTTTACCCCTTTTACAGAATCCAAATGTTGTACAAAAACCTTATCAGGCGGGTGCTTCAACTCAATACCCTCAAGTATTGGGCCCAAAGACTCCAAATCCTCTGGTTAATTTACAACACCAACTTGTATCTGGAATCATTTATTCATAAGCTGGTTTACCATTTTATGAGATGTCACAACCATAACTTGGTTATACCTATCCTCAACCAAATCAAAATTATCCTAATTTGGGTTTTAACATTGGTGGACAGACCCCTTGGTAGGCTCAGGCAAAAATACCTCAAACTTCATTTCAACAAGTACCATATCTAGGTTTTGGTCAAAAGAATCCTCAAGCGTTTGCTTATGAAAACAACCCCTATCTGGGTTACCAAAAACATATTCCTTATGCTGGTGCTCAAAGGCCTATTGCTCAAGCAATTCCATCATACCTTGGCTATGCTGAACCTGACCTTAATAGACAGTTTCCCTTTGTTGCAACTTTAGAGTTACCAGATTTAAATCGGCTAACCAATGATCCAATAAACTATGCTCCTTGGTGGCCAGTGATACCTCACAAATTACCCTCGGATATTCCTAAGTTCAATGGAAACCTTGGAGAAGAACCATTGACTCATGTTATGACTTATCTTTTATGGTGTTCATCAAATTCCCTAAATGATGATTCTGTTCGACTACGTCTTTTCCAGCGTACGCTCACTGGTTCGACTGCAAAATGGTATATTGAATTACCTAGAGCTTCTTTTGATAATTTCACTACCCTAGCTACTATTTTTTTGAATCACTTCCAGTTACCCATACGATATGAAACTGGAATAGAACTCTTGACTAACTTTAAACAAACTAATGCTACTCATATTTCTGATCATATTCATGAGTGGCGTTGTCATCGTAGAATGGTTAAGACATTTGTTCTTGATCAGCTCCTTGTTGAGTGGTTCATCAAGTCCTTGTTACCATCTATAACTGAGGATGTGGCTAAGGGTGGCATTGTCACTAAAGAGAAAGTCATTGCTTGTGCCCAATATTTAGATTTGACTTATACACAATCTAGCACACTCTATGAAAAAATTCCTAATGCGCCACGATTTAATTTTACTGTTCCTCCTCAATTAAAGGACTCTCATGTTAGAGACAAATTGATTGGTACTGCAAGGATACATCATACTACTACATCTGATCCTGCACCTTCTTCTGAAATTAATGCCATGTCATTTGACAAGGGAAAAAGTGACAAGCAACCCGAAAGTAAGAAAGAGAGAAAATCTAAGAAAAAGCAAACTTCTAACCTGCAGGAAAGATCATTTGATCAATCATTTGGACCTAGGAAACCTCGTTATCCATGCATAATATGTAATGAGGAAATTTTTTTTAGGGATTGTCCTCACCACGCTGAAGTCTAAAAAATCATTAAGACTTCTCATGCGTGAGCTGTGTTGATAGATCCGTTTCCGAATCCGGATACAAATATGGTTGCTACGGATCCAACTTCTAGTTCCAAAGTACTTATGTTATCTATCACAAAACCTTCAACAGATATTTTGGTGTCAACACGTAATAAATGTTATGGTAGTCAGGCCACTGATCAACCTACTACCTCGACTACAAATCCATCTACAGAATCAATACTGCCTACTGCTATTCCTGAATTAACAATCAAGCCACCTAAGGGAGTAATTCATAAATCGACATATAATACTCGAGAAAGAGCTGCTCAAAATTATAATATAGTTGAAGATTTGGCTCAATCCCCTTTAGCTATGTCTGCTCTTGAGGTATTACAAAATTGTCCCTCCCAAAAACAGGCTTTATTTTCAGCTATTGGTGGAATTGATCCAACTGATTCTAATTTATTTGTCTTTAATCATACAGGCTATGTGCCACAACTACTAGCATAATTGGCATTCTCCATACAAGTAAATTTTCTCTATTAATAACCTACAAGCATTGCTATTATTGATGAGGGAGAATATACCTGTATTATGTCTCTAAATTGTTGGAAGTCACTTGGATCGCCGCACTTATCACAATCATGAACGACATTGAAGGCTTTTGATGGACATACATATAAACCTTGTGGTATTATTAATAACCTGCATGTTGAACTTGGGGACAAAACAATGAATATTGATGTCGAGGTTGTTGACGGACCCCTTGACTATAATATTCTACTTGGAAGACCATGGGTATATGCTATGACTGCAATTGTTTCTACATATTTCAAAATGATTGCATTTCCATACAAAGGTTCAATTACAGTCATAAATCAAATATCCTTCTTTGCCTTCGCTTCGCAGGTAACTAGAAGTGTGCACCCCAACTAGCCCTTCAGAACATTGGTGTAGGAATCTTAAAGGATTCCACTCTCATGGGAACCTTTGCATTATCACCGCCTGCAACATCGGAAGAAATTGAAAGTATAGAGACCTGCTACATGATCTCTTCCACTCCATCTAGCTTAAGGGAGAGTACGGGTGATTTTGAAATTGCTACGTTGGATGAGTTTCTGCCGCCTAGCCCTATTGAGCTGGCATAGAAATCAATCTATCTGGCTTGAGCAGCGAATCAGAAATCAATGTCATCGATTGTTTGGGTTGATCGTTCCTTAGATTTTGGTACTCCATCTGATCCATTTTCCTCAACTTTCTTGACAGATGAGAATATTTTGGAGGCCATGATGACAGAATAAGAACCATGGGAAGATTATCATCATCGTTCCCATCTTCCAGATTATGAAGAAAATTATCTTAGTGAACTATATCACCCATCGATCAAAAATTTCTTTTCGAATTCTTTACCTATTAATGCAATCGATTCCAAGCGAAATCTGTGAAATATTGAAGAAACCATTTCTATTGATATTTCGACCAAACCCGACGTTGTAGAAAATATTCTTGTCGGTGTGTCTTGTTCTTAATCAGAACTCGAAACATATCGCTCTCTATTTCGTGAATTCTGTGATGTATTTTCTTAGTCTTACGAGGAAATACCAGGCATAGATAATAGTATTGTTGAACACACTATTAATATGAATCTTAATGTCAAACCAGTGTGTCAATGGCTTCGTCTTGTTCATTCGAAGAAAACCGCTACCATCAAAGCATAAGTTGAAAAGTTTTTGCATGATGGTTTCATTTACCCTGTTCTTCTAACTAAGTGGGTTTCCAACATCGTTCTTGTCATAAAAAAACAAGGAACCATTAGAGTGTGTGTCGATTATCGGGACGTCAACATTGCTTGTCCAAAATACAACTATCCTACTCCCTTTATCGACCAGATTATTGAAGATTGTGCTGGATGTGAAATTTTTTCATTCATGGATGGATTTTCCGGCTATAATCAAATCAATATCTTCCCAGAGGATCAACATAAGACATAATTCGTCTGTCCGTGGGGCACATTCGCTTATAGGAAAATACCGTTTGGTTTGAAGAACGCTGGGGAAACTTTTCAGAGAGCAATGGATTATGCTTTCAATGACATCAAGTACATTGTTCAACCTTATCTAGATGATTTACCTGTGCATTCACGAATTTAGACTGATCACCTGATGCATTTGAGAGCCATCTTCTTACGCTTCCGACACTACAAAATACGCTTCAATCCACATAAATGTGTGTTTTGTGTTGGTTCTGGTCATTTGTTTGGATTCGTAGTCTTAAAAGAAGGAATTCAAATCGACCCATTGAAGGTTCAGGCCATTCTTGATTTTCCTGCACCATCAAATTTACTTAAGATACAGAAAATTCAAGGAAAGGATAATTTCCTAAGAAGGTTCATTCCAAACTACACTGAAATGGCTAAAGGATTTACTCGACTCTTGAAAAAGGGGGTTCCCTTCCATTGGGACCAAGTTGCGCAAGCTTCTTTTGATGCTGTCAAGGATACTCTTGTCCAAGCATAATTAATGTATCCCTCCAATTATCAAAATGATTATATCCTATATATCACCGCGACTGAAATGACCATTACTATGGTTTTGGTCCCAGTATAAAATGGAATTGAACATCCGATCTATTATTTGAGTCGTAATCTCAATGATACGGAAGTTAAGTATTTGTATGTAGAAAAGCTTGCCTTGGCAGCTGTTCAAGCTGTCCAAAGATTTCACCATTATATCATGCTCTGAAAGACCACTATCGTTTCAGATTGCAACCCCATGACTTATATCTTATCATGTCAATTGCTAGGGGGAAAATATTCAAAATGGATTGTCATTTTGCAGGAGTTTGATTTGGAATTCATCAAATCCAAGTCAAAGAAGTCTTTAGTTTTGGCTGAGCTTCTCTGTGATCTTTCCTATGATAGTACTCCTACTACGTCGGAACCATTAATTCTCTATGAGACTCTGTTTCTAATCGGATCATCTGATCCTTGGTACGGAGATTTCATCATTTATCTCCAAACTCAAACTTTTTGACCTAATAGGTCTTGTTCTAAACAACGACATATTCGATACGAAGCCAAATATTATCTAATCGTCGACGATACACTTTATTTTCATGGTGTTGATACCATTTTAAGGAGGTGCCTCACTCATAAGGAGGCCGAAAAGGTTTTAAATGATTGTCATGATGGGGCTTGTGGTGGATATTTATCTAGATACACTACCACGCAGAAGATACTCTGCGCCAGTTACTTTTGGCCTACAATTTTTTGAGACTGCATCCTCACAGTCAAAAGTTGTCATGCGTGCCATATTTTTGATCGTAAAATCTGTAAACCACCAACGCCAATGCATCCTGTCGTCTCTGTAGGATCATTTTCGAAATGGGGTATTGACTTCATGACCTATAACCCTTGTTCGTCTGGGGGGCATCGTTATATTATTGTCGCAGTCGACTATTTTACCAAATGGGCCGAAGCGATGCCTACATTCAACAATATAGGACAGACAACTGCATTGTTTTTCTTTAATCATGTTATTGCACGGTTTAGGGCCCTGCAGGCTATAATCACAGATCATGGGAAGCATTTTCACAACCATATGATGACTGAATTGACTGCCAAGTTAGGATTGTCACATGATAATTCTACTCCTTATTATCCACAATCAAATGGACAAGTTGAGGCTATTAAAAAAATTATTAAACGTATGCTTCAACAAATGATAGGAGTTCGTAAAAGAAACTGGCATTTGATCCTATACTTGACCTTGTGGGCGTACCGAACCTCGGTAAGAAACACAACTAGATTTACTCCCTTTCAATTGGTGTATTGTTTGGAAGCTATCTTGCCGATCCAATGTGAAATACCATCGTTGAAACTCTCAATTGAATTGTTACCTGACACCTTAGAAGAAGAAGCACGTCTCTTTAACTTCATCCATCTTGATGAAACATGTTGTGAAGCCGAATTGGCCAACAAAGCGCGTAAGAGACATATAGAGGCGCAATATGACAAAAATGTCCAGCCTCGCATTTTCTCAGAGGGCGAATTGGTCCTTCTTTATGATCAAGAAGCTGATAGGTATAGGAAAATTTGAGCCATTATGGCATGGCCCCTATATTGTCAAAAGAGTTCTTGTTAAAGGTGCCTATGGGTTAGTTGATTACGATGAAATTCCATTGGCGCAGCCCAGAAATGGGTTGTATCTAAAACGTTACTATGCTTAATCATGAGCGTAGTGATTTTTTGTATTATATTGTATATATATGCTATTGATTTTCATTCACTATTTTAGTTTGTTTTTTAGAGTTTTCTTGACGTTAGTAATCCACTTTACATTTCATCGTAGATGTCTGAATCTTCAAAACCTTTTGTTGGATATGCTAATGGTGCTAGTCGTAATACGCAGAATCTATTCTCTACAGCATGGGCCATTTTTTTTTTGAACAGAGAGTTAGTGAGTTTTCAAGGGATTTGTTTTGGTAGATTGACAAACAATATCGCTGAGTATAACGCATTGATAGAACTTCTCTCTGATGCCATTTCATTTGGTATTAACCGGATTATCATAAGGTTAGACTCACAACTCGTAGTATTACAACTTACTAGTGTTTATACTATTAGAAATCCAACACTGCATCGTTTTTTCCTTAGAGTTTGACTTTTGGAAAGACACTTTGATTTTATTCAATATCAACACATTTCCAGAAATTTGAACACATTACTGATTCTTTGGCTAATCAATTTTTAGACAGACATTTGAAACGTATATAAAGAAAACATTCACATCATTTGAATAGGATTGCACAATAAACATAGGGAAACATTGAAATCAAATAGATAGATAGTTATAGGTTTTTACAAAATTTGTGCCCAAGACACATTGGTCAACTGACCTCAAAATGTATGCAAAATGTCAAAAGTAAACTAGTGGTGCTCGTGGTAACATGCTATAGATCTAACTATCCTACGTAGCAACTGCATCCAACGGTTAGGAAAACCTATGGTGTGACACTATAGTTGCATGGGTAACTCTTCGATTTAGCAATCCGAAATCCCGAAGGTCAACCCCTCTATGTGCTACTGAAGCTCAGTTAGAGTCTCAACCATATCAAGATCCTAAAGGAATGCTCTCCCGACAGCCCTCTCTATTGGCTCATCTGCTAGACGCTCTGGTTCCTCCACCGATTGAACTCGACCAACATCTGCATTACATCAAAAATTTAGTTTAGTCTTGGGAAAACATCAAAAATACAAAAACATTGTATAAACCTTAGGAAAATAAAAAAACATGGTCATAACATTCTTACCTATTGCACCCCACCGAGCGCCTTCTACTAAAGCTAAGTCTGGATCTCCTCGGAAATCAATGCCTGCGTATGCATACTCATCGATGGCGATAACCCGTCGCTGGAACCAGGCGAAGAACGCAATCGAGAACACAATGGTAGATTGGCCTGCATGCCTAACCATTAGTTCCACCCATCTCTGCATCCTTGGATCTCTAGGATTAGACACATCCAGTGTCACATGCTGTGGCTAGATCAGTGGAATCCGTTCTAAGGCAAATGATATGAGGATCAAACCATAACTGAAATTCTTCTTCCTTCCTCCCTTTTATTTTTTCAGTTGTTATTTTATATGAGAAAGTACAACTTCAAACTAGTTGAAGAATGTTGGCTCCATGCACTTTAGCACGTACTGCATATACAATCTATTCGCTACATGTAGTGTAAGGGTGCTAGCAAGTTTTGTGATCGTGAAAAGGATAGTTCTCAAAGGAAAATATCTAACATCCCAGATGTTTATCTTTCCATATTTGTGTTGGTGTTTGGATATGAACAATGTTCAACCCTTTTTCCACATAAATTATCAACTCGAGGGCGTTATTTATTTCAAGACTAACGACAAATTATATGTAGACACAAGCACATGACCTGCTGTAGATCACAGGTTTAAATCCATAACACACAGACCACTGTAACAAAAATTAAATAAACTGCATAATTAAAAGACATTCATAGCAATTAAAGATTAACTGTAATAGCAGTAATAAAATCACACTCAATCATAAAAACAATGCAAGAAAGGGAAAACACAGCACCTGATCAGAAGAGCGGGCCCAACTCTCTGATCAGGGCTGCGGTAAACTCACGAATAACAGAAGAAACAACAAGGTGCTGTGCATTTTATTAATGACAGAATATATTTGTTACAATAACTGTATGTAAAAGGGCTTAACCCTGATTCACACCCCATAGGCCTCTTTATACAAATGTCCTGGAATCCTCGATTCCCTTCAACAACTTCATAATCACAAAATGCATTTTGTTACAACGAAAACCTAGTTTCCCAGAAGGAAACCGTAAAAAGGGATGAAATGGACCTGATATAAATAGAGGTTGTTACGCTGTAACAACAAATGAGGATAGTGCTGGAGATAGGCTGTTCCTCAATTCATGGTTGCAACACTCCTGTTTTGGCTGAATCCGTAGAAATGTCAAAGTTAATATGTAAAAAGGTAAAACCTCCGTGACAATTACTTCATTAATTAAATATCCCAAGAAATATAAGGAAAATGGTTTTACCTCATGCATTTAAGAATAATAATCGTACAAAGAGATAGAAAGATAGGGTAAAATGAGGGAGGAAAGTATACAAATCTGGTACCCAACATCTCCCCCCAACTGGTCTATTTGCATGTCCTCATGCAGCTCGTCATCTCCTTAGATCTGGATTGGACCGATTGTGATCGACATGAAGCTGTGTGAGGTAATACTCTTCAGCCATTTATGTCCCTGGTGGCTTATATCCCTCTGTCAAAACAAAATCCTTCCACTAGTCTGGATCAACGTTGTATGCAGGAGTATACTGAAACCTCAACCCCATCCATCTGACCCGACAGGTATGAATGTATGCCACGAAACGTGGAATTCTCTCTAAAGCCCGAGCAAAGTTAGGTGCCCCAAATGGTTCTCGTTCTCTGACGGCTGAGGATAACAACATCCACCTTTTCTGACAATTGTCCAAAGCTTCCTTACGGAACATCATAATCTGGCCGACACATTGGTCAACACACCATTTATGGGTTACCAACATGTGTTCTTTACAGTACTCAATTTGTAAAAATGTATAATTCTTGTTATAAATGTTTGAGGACTAGCCATGTTCTTTCCTCATCATTAATGGCCTTCCAACCTGGTTTTATTCAAATGTATCCTAGACCTTTCTCCACTTAATCTGATGGATGGTATAAGAGGTGAAATCTCTTAAATTGATGTCCCCCATGAATGGAACGGGGTTAAAGGAATGATCATGCCTTAAGAAATACCCATGCATATAGAGCTCGCACATTAAGTGCTATCCTATGATATTGTGAATTTTTAAAATACAGAGAAATTGAATGGGATCTTCAATTTCGTACCAAATCTCCTTATATATAATTTCAAGACAAAAGAAAAGAAATTGCTTGTGAAGGATAGCTATGTGCATGAGGCCTGCAAGCCATTACCTGCTATGCCAGGGAGAACATCTTATCCTTATTTATTTGCAGCAGCTGCACTTGTTCTTCCAATTCTTCTATTCTGGCCTTCTGTTTAGCTTTCTTTAGTCGCGCCTTATATAAATGATCCATGTACCCTGTGACAACTTTGGTAGCCTGTTCTCGAACCTGAGCTGTTTCCTTTTTATGGTCACTCGCACCAGACTGCCACTTCTGGATTTCAGCGGCCAATACAAATTCTCTATCTTCAAACAACTCTTCAATCGGGCCGGTCTAGGTGGCTACAAAGGAGATCTCTAATTTTGGCTTTATTTCCCTCCATTTATAGATTTTTGCCTTCTTTTTCAGTCGGGAAACTTGCCTTTTCAAATCCAGAACCTCCCTTTTCAGTCTCATGGTTTCACTGAACTACAGCTGATACCTCTTTTTAAGAGGTAACCTTCTTTTATCGCACTGTTCAATCCATTCCTGTTTAACAATAAATTCAGTTTCTGGGCCTATGACAGGCTCAGGAGGCAGCGGAATGCTACCGGTATTCTTAGTGGATTCCTTCATTAGGCCTTCCCGGCTGGGCTCCTTATCTTCAGGGGTTTAATTCTCTATATTCCCCTCGGGGACTCCTGTCGTCTGGTCGACATTTTCAATGACCACTCTGTGTTTCGGTGTCTCCACAGGATTTCTATCTTCTTTTCAAGCCTCTAAGTGCTCCAACAGAGGTTCAATAGCGACTAGTCCAATCTTGGCCGTGTCAACAAATTTAAGAACTGGTGGGACAACTACTTCCTCTGTTAATCGTTTAGGCGAGCAGAATTCCCTCGCCCCTCTAGGAAACATGGACTGGAATGGAGAGAGGGGGACAAACTCATCATCCTCTTCCGGCTTGAACTAGAACTTCACGCATTATTACCTCAATCGGGGTTGATGCTATTTCTTGTGGAGCAGCATTGATTCCACAGCTTGTTTCCCTTTTGTCCTCTTGCTCTTTATTCACCATTTCTTCTTTTAGTGTCGATACTGGTTATTTTGGGACAATATCAACCTCCTGGTTCATTCCTTCTCTACCTTCCTATTCCTCATGAATTACCTCTTTTTCCACAGTTGGTACCAGTTCTTGAGGAACAACGTTGATTTCGTAGGTTGAATCCTCCTGTTCTAGCCGAATTGGGGATGGTTCTTGTGCAACACCCCCACTTGTATCAACATCCATATTTTCTTGGGCAGGTGATGCTATTTCTTGCGAAACAACATCACTTGCCATTTCTCTGTCTGCCAATTCACTCCCTTGTTCTTCATTGACAAAATTTGATGACTGTATGACTGTCCTGATTTCATACACGATGTCCATAATTTCTTCATCTGTGGGCTCTTCAAGCGAGGCTGGTTCTTGTGTGGCAACCTCAGATGTGTCACCAATTACCTCCTCCATTCTCATTTCTTCAGGTTCCTCCTGATCGACCATTATTTCCGCTTCTTCAGGCTCCTCCTGATCAACTTCCATTTCCATTTCCTCGGGTTCCTCTTGGTTAATTCCTTCCAAATGTTCTGCTTCTGCCAAACCAGCTGGAGAGTCTGGTTCCTCTTCTCTAGCAACAATAATGGCTGCTACCTCTTCTTCTGTGAACCCACAGAGTTTTTCCCAGGAGACTAAAAGCCTATTTATTGCATGCACAACCAACAATCGCACCAATCCGTGGTTGAAAAGTACTGCCGGCATTCGACGCGAACGCTGAGCAGCCTGTGCCATATGCTGCAGCTGTTTCCATAGGAAGAAGGGCATGTTCAAGGCATGCACCTGAGCCTGTGGAAATCGAAGGTGCATTAAAATTTTAAAATGATACTTGAACAGAGTTGTGGCCCGGCCTTTGCAAGTTATTTATTTTATTACAAAACTTGCAACTTTGTTCCAAGGATATGGCACAGTCTTGCGCTCATATCCTCTGCCCATTTGAACAACACTTTCCCCTGCCTGCAAGAACAATTCAGGAAATTCCTGGAGAGAAACTTTCCAAGCAAACCATTGCTGCCCCTGCTGTCTCAACGTGCTAACCTCTGCAATTACCTCTTCTGTTATAGGAATTTTCAGACCTCTGACTCGCGAGTAGTACTCCTCTAAATTGAGTGCGAACTCCATTGTGATCCCTACATCAAACCCCTGTAATATTTCAAAGTAGGTATCCCACCCTACATCAACAGAGATTTTCCATACCTCTGGATTGCTACGGGTTGAAGCTGTGTTTTCAGGTTCATGCCACACAGCCAACCCACCCATACTGTGGAGACTTGTAGCAGCACTTCGTGTAACAACAGACTGTTGGGTGAGGTGGTGGATACCAAATTTGGAAAAACAACATGGTGAAAATGAAAGGTGGTAACGGTAAATACGGACGGTAATTCTCGAAAACTGAGAAAAATAATAAAAGAAATATGGTAAGTGTGATGGATAAAAATAATAATTATTTCATATGGAGTGGAAAAGACATATTACGGATCCCAATACGTATTGAATGATTATATCAAATTTTGATGGGGATCGTAAGGTGTACCTACACACAGACTGTCATAATGATTTATGAGGTAATAATTACGCCGTACTTGACTATGACGACACCACCCCTAACTTAAATTTTTTCCGTCCTCGTGATTAAAATCTTCACATGGGATATTTAATTAAATCGGTCAAAGTCACGTGGAGGCGTACTTGATGGCCTACCTAGATGATGTGACGGTTGGTAGGATGATGGTGCAATAATGATGTGGATGGAGTAACAACAGTACGAGTAGCAACATCGGAGTAAAAATAGTGCGAGTAGCAACATCAGAGTAACATCAATGCGAGTAACAACATCTGGTGTAGCAGCATCTGGAGTAACAACAGTGTGAGTAGCAGCATCGGAGTAACAGTAGTACGAGTAATAGCATCCAGTGTAGCAACATCTAGAGTAACAACATCGAGTAGTAACATCCGGTGTAACAGCAATATGAGTAGCAGCACTCGAGTAACAACACCATGAGTAGCAACAACCGAGTAACAGCAGCACGACACATTGAAAAAATTTCTTTGATTTTTCCTCCTTAGTAGTAACTCCTGCAAAAAGACAACAAGATAAAACATAATTCTTTATATATATATTTATATATATATATATATATATATATATATATATATATATATAATTATTTTTTTATAATTTTATATTTATTTTTTTATATTTTTATAAAAAGGGTGTAGAGGAAGAGTTCTCTGCACCGATAACCTTCAAACCATATTTCTCAAAGAGGTGTTTAATAAAGGCATCCTTAGAGGTCGGGCGGTGGTACAATCTCAGGTGATGTCCATTGACTATGAATGAAGCACGTGTATCTTTAATTGTGAATAACCTGACTATTCCACTATCAAATACAATGTCCACCTCGTAAGGTCCCATCCAATGAGTGTAAAGCTTTTCTTTAAAATACTTAAAGCGGGAGTCATAAAGCAGTGCCCAATCTCTAATTTGAAACACCTTATTTTTAATAAATTTATCATGCCATCTCATTCTATACTGTTGACATCCATTGAACATATTTCATCTTGTTCATTGAGCTGGGCCAGTCGGTGTTTCTGGGCATCTGACAGATCCAAACCAACTTCAAGAGCTGTTCTGAGCATACTGATTTCAAATTCTATTGGAAACAATGGGGATTTCCCATAAACTAGCTCAAATGGTGAAAACCTAGTTGTATTTCGCCATGTTGTTCTGTACGCCCAGAGAGCTTTAGGAAACTTCTGAGCCCAATCTCGACGATGGTAAGCCACAGTTTTTGTCAAGATGTTTTCCAATGTCTTGTTTGTGTTTTTCACTTGTCCATTCGCCTGGGGGTGGTATGGCGATGTCACTCTGTGCTTAACCCCATATTTCTGCATGATATTTGCTATCATGTGTGATGTGAATTGTGCTCCTCCATCTGAAACAATCTCTCTTGGAGTATAGTAACGAGCAAAAAATTCTTCAAATAGAAAATCTGAGACCACCTGCTCTGTTGCTTTTGCAACAGCTTTGGCTTCCACCCACTTAGTAACGTAATTGGTACAGACCAAGATGTGGAATTTTTGCTGGGAGGGTGGGTTGAAGGGTCCAACGAAGTCAATAGCCCATTTCTCAAAAGGCTCAAGGACTACCTGTGCCTACAAAGGAATTTCATTAGCATGACCGAGCTGCCCCATACGTTGGCAACTATCACACCTCCTAACATAATTATGTGCATCACGAAAGATAGAAGGCCAGTAATATCCCATTTGCAGCACCTTATGGCCTGTCCTTTTGTCTGCAAAATTCCCTCCACAAGGGCCATCATGAGTAGCTTCCAATATCTCATAAATATCATCCTCAGATACATAGCGCCGGATCTGCATATCCGCTCCTGTATGAAAAATGAACCCTACCATCCAAGAATATTGGGCACTGTGATGAATAATTTTCCACTGTTCCCTATATGACAAATGAGGAGGAACTTTCCCTGTAGCAAGATAATTAGCAATATCTGCATACCACAGAGGTTTAGTAGAAACTGCAAAAAGATGTTCATTGGAAAAACTATCTTCTATAGGTGTGTAGCCATCATTGTTATCCATTCTAGATAGGAAATAAACCACTACATTATCTTTTCCTAGCTTGTCTACTATTGTAATATCAAATTCTTGAAGCAATAGTAACAATCTTGTAATATGGCCAGGAGTAATAGGTTTATTCATCAAATACCTGATTGCTGCATGATCAGTATGGACAATAGTAGAATACCCAGTGATGTAGTGCCGGAACTTATTGACAGCATAAATGACATCCATGAATTTTTTTCCGTCACCGTGTAATTTAATTCAATAGGAATTAATTTCTTGCTGAAATAGTAAATTGCATACGGTGTTTTTTCTACCTGTTGTCTTAAAACAACCCCTAATATTGTCTGAGAAGAATCGGTATGTATGTGAAATGGTAATGCCCAATCAGGTCCTTGGAGGATTGGAGCCATGCACACCAGCCCCTTAATTTTCGTGAAAGCTGTCTCACAATCTTCAGTCCACAAAAATTCTGCATATTTTGTTAGCAATTGAAACAATGGGTGTGCTATTTTAGCAAAATTTTCTATAAAGCGCCTGTAATAACCAACACAACCAATAAATCTATGTACTAGTGTGGGTGTTTTGGGTACTGGGAAGTGTAATATTACCTATACTTTAGCCGGATCAACTTGAATTCTAGTAGCTGAGAGAAAATTTCCCAATACTACTCCTTCTTCCCTCATCATATGGCATTTAACTGTACTCATAGATACATGAGTCTGCTTACATATTTTGAGTAATTTCTCCAAACTCGCCAACCCTTCCTCAAATGAGTTCCCATATGGAGTAAAATCATCCATATAGATCTCAACGCTATCATCGAATAAATCAGAAAAGATTCCCAATATTTCCGTTTGGAAGGTAGCAGGAGCATTACACAGGCCAAATGGAAGGACCCTGTATGAAAAGGTTCCCCAGGGGCATGTGATAGTTGTTTTATCCTAGTCTTTCGGGACTATCTGGATCTGGTTATATCCACTGAATCCATCTAGGATGGAAAAGAACTTCTTCCTAGCCGAGGTATCAGGACTTGGTTAATGAATGGCAAAGGGAAATGGTCTTTTTGTGTTGCTTTATTTAGTTCCCTGTAATCTACACATATCCGCCATTTACTATTCTTTTTGGGAACAATAACTAGCGGAGATACCCATTGGATATCTGAGATGGGGTAAATGAATCCTACATCCAATAATTTTTGTAATTCTTCCTTGACAATGTTTTTGAGAGCAGGGTTCATCCTCTGTTGAGGATTTCTTACAGGGCGGCAATATTCTTTAATATAGATATGATGAGTACATAAATTGGCAGGGATCCCCTTCATGTCGGTATAGTCCCAAGCAAAATCTTCCTGCTAATCTTGAAGGACTTTTAGAAGCTGTTTTGTTTGGGATTCAGACATGTTTGGGTTGATATTGAGTGTTTTCCCTGGTTCAATCTCAATTGCAATACTATCATGGGATGAGGTTACAGGAATGTTTTCAATGTCATCTTCTGGTTCAATGTTTTCCTGTATCTCACAGCTCATAGCAGATTCTAGAATATGTCGAGTTGAATCAGAAACAGAACTGGAATCATTAATGAAAGCGTTGATAACATCGTGCTCAGTTTCTATTTTAAATTTAAGGGCCTGGATAATAGTGAGGACCGGTCTAACATCTTCGTTTTCAGGTTCAGGATCTTCTATAGGTAAAGGTTTATGACGGGGTAATGATTTTTTCAGACAGGCTCGGTTCTGCAGGAGGATAAAGATTAAGATTCTTTGCAACTGTCCCATTTTATATGATCATATGCCCAGATCGACACCCTATATAGGCGTATGCAGTTGCAAGCCAGGGTATTCCTAGGATCAATAAGTGACCACCTACTGAAGATCGGGTCTGTAATATAAGGAGGTCCACAGGGTAATGCCATGAATCTACTCAAATGATCACATCCTCTAATTTCCCTATTGGTTTAATTGTAGATCTGTCTTCAAGTTCCAGGATAGTAGGGGTTGGTTTAATTTTTCCAAGTCCTAATGTGTTCATTGTTTCATCAGTGATAATGTTGATGGAAACTCCCAAATCTACCAGTGCATTTGGGATTTCAACCCCATTAATCTGTACTGTTAGAATCGAGTTCCCAGGGTCTCTGTATTTCACAAGCATGATCTTTCCTAACATGATATCAGATAGTCTGCCCATTACATGAATGGTTAGTGGATCCTTAGGTTTCCTCCCTTGTTTCTTAGAGCAGTATTCGTTCAGAGTCTTTGCGTATATAGGTACATCCCTCATATCTTGTAACAGGGGTATTTTAACAAAGAGATTCTGCAGTTCCCCTAGGAAGTCAAATTCTACTTGAGGGTTAGGTTTACTCAAGGTCAGTATTTCAGGATATGGAGGAGAAGTTAAATGACCTTGATTAAGAACAACTTGGGGAGGTGTTTGACTTATTATGTTTTGGTCTGAATTCTCCCTCACTGTTCTCTGTTCTGCTTCTGTATCTTCACTGCCAAGTTGTTCTGTAATAATAGGTGAAGTAGGTGCATTCACTACCCGGTCAGACCGTAGATTTATCTCATTGAGTCCTATGGTAGAGATGCTGTAAGACAGAAGGTTGAGAATGTCTGTTTGTTGGACCCCTTTATTATTCGGATTCGGGTTGGGCTGGATAGGAAGCTGGGGTCTAATGGCTGGGTTTCTAGGGGGTACATTGGAGGGAAACTGAAGTTGCTGTTGAGGCATAGACTGAGGAAACTGTCTAGTAGGAGAGGGTCCACGCCAGGTTTGATTCCATGAAGGATTTGAATTGGCCTGGGAAACCCATTTTTTCCAAGGGGGATACTGATATTGAGACCACATAGCTGGAAACGGTGCAGATTGGGGACCCATATTGAAATTGTTAAAGTATTGAGATGGGTCCTGAAACATACCTAGATTCATAGATGGTGGTTGAGGTTGCCACGACTTCTTCTGCCCCATGAAGTACAATTGGTCTACCTCACTTTCTTCACTTGCTCCTTGGAAAACTGCTTTCAATCCGGGCAAGGAAGAACATGAATTGGTTGCGGGAGTCTGTTCATAGATTGCGCAGGCTTCCACCGTGTTCAACGGGCATTCCTTCAAAGGATGCTTCTTTCTGCACTGTGGGCAGAATATGGCCATGGTATTTTCCAACTCCATCTGCTTCTATTTTGCCTACAGAGTGTCCATTTGGGCTGAGAGTGTGCTCAGAATATCAGTCCTTAGGTTTTCCAATATATTTCCAATTTCTAATTTTGTAACTCCTCCACCAGAAGTCTTGGATGACCGAATCCCCTGTCCACTCCTTGTAGCCCCCCGTGAACACTTAATACAATAACCACAGATAGTGTCAAAGTCTTCTTTCGAAATATCCCCTTTTCCTACTATATTCAGAAGTTGCATTGAGTCTTCCCTAAGTGCTCAGAGAATAATGATATTCAGAATTCCTTGTCCATGTCACTATGTCCTAACCTCTGTAATATGTATTTAAATCATTCTACACAGTCCTCCATGTTTTCATCCTTTTTCTGTGAAAATTTAAATATTTCCTCCTTAATATCACGAGATTTACAGTAATCTTGGTATTTCTACAAGAAAGCTTCCTTCATCCCTTCCCATGAGGTAATCATACTCCCTCCTAAACCCATGAACCATCTCAGGACTGTCCCCTTTAGGGTAGCAGGAAATATCTTCAATTTCTGAGCATCAGCAATATAGTCATACCCTCGAAAATAAATATCAAATTCAATGAGGAACTTACTTGGTTCTTCAGAAGAAAACCCATGGAAACTAGGCAAAGCCGTTAAAGGTATGGGTTTCATTGGTGCATCACCTATAACAATTCCATTGGGAAAATAAATAGAGGAACTTACAGGTGCCATAAATACCCTCCAATACTCACTTGGAATTTCGACTGGCTCCGTAGCTAGTATTTGAAGTGATTCAACTGTAGGAGGTTGCACCACGCTCCCCTGGTCCCTTGGTGACTCAAAATATTTCAAGAATTATTTTACCAAATCAGAATCATTTGATTCAGCTGCAGAAATTTTTACAGCGCTGCCTTTGTCTTGTGGGGATGAAAACCTTTTTAGAGGTTCTCCTTCCCAGTTAGAATTGCTCAGCTCTTATGATCCCCTACTTGCTATTTCTTCTCCTTCTGCTGCTGATAAGGAAGTCTCCTCCACTGATACCTTGTTTATTAAGTCTTCTGCTATAGAGAGAACACCTTCTAGTACCATGGGTGGCACTGGTTTCTCCATAGACTGTCCTTCGGACTTTGTCTGAACTCTAACCCTAACAACAACACAGGATGATGCCTCAGATCTATATTTTTCAATAATTTCCTGAATGTATGTCTTCCTTCCCAGATCCTTTCCTTTGTTTGGGGGTCTTCCTCTGCCCCTCTTATTCAGGTCCTTGTTCATACAAATTGTGAGGAGGGTTCATCAAGGTAACAACAATTGCTCAGGACCCGGAGTAGGACATATATCTTCCTCCTCGGGACGAGAGAATAGATTCAAACAAACAATAAAAAGAAAGATGGAAATCGAAGTTCAGGACCTGAAGTAGGGTAATCACATACCCTCCTCAAGATGAGAAGTTGGCTCACAGAAATAAAAATGAAAGACTAGAACTTAGGGCAAGATTTCAAAATACCCTCCCCAAGACGAGGGATTAATTTTTAATGAAAAAGAAGAAACAAAGCAGAAAGAAAAATAGCATGCTATGCTCAGGACTTGGAGCAGAGTAATAATTGCCCTCCCCAAGACGAGAGATCAATTCCACAGAAAAAAATAAAAAGTAGGAAAGAAAAACACAAAGCACTTACGCTCAGGACTTGAAGCAAGGCAATAAATTCCCTCCACAAGACGAGATATTGACCCTTATATATGTTGCAGATCGTGTTCTTGCACCTGTTAGCCTTCCCCAGAAATGATGCCAAAATGTTGGTGTCTAGATATGAACACTGTTCAACCCTTTTTCCACATAAATTATCAACCTGAGGGTGTTAGTTATTTCAAGACTAACGACAAAGTATATGCAGACACAAGCACATGACTTGTTGTAGATCACAGGCTTAAATCCATAACACACACACCACTGTAACAACAATTAAATAAAATACAGAATTAAAATACATTCACAACAATTAAATATTAACTGTAACAACAGTAATAAAATCACACTCAATCATAAAAAAAATGCAAGAAAGGGAAAATGCAACACCTAATCAAAAGATCAGGCCCAACTCTTTGATCAGGGCCACGATAAACTCACGAATTACAGAAGAAACAACAAGGTGCTGTGCATTTGATTAATGAAAGAATATATTTGTTACAAGATCTGTATGTAAAAGGGCTTAACCTTTATTCACAGCCCACGGGGCTCTTTATACAAATGTCCTGGAATCCCCAATTCCCTTCAGCAATTTCATAATCACAAAAATACATTTTGTTACAATGGAAACCTAGTTGCCCAGAAGGAAACCGTAAAAAGGCCTGAAATGGTGCTGATATAAATAGAGTCTATTATGCTGTAACAACAAATGAGGATAATGCTAGAGATAGGCTGTTCCTCGATTCATGGCTGTAACACTCCTGTTTTGGCCGAATTTTTAGAAATATCAGAGTTAATATGTAAAAAGGTAAAACCTTCGTACAATTACTTCATTAATTAAATATCCCAAGAAAGATAAGGAAAAGGGTTTTACCTCATGCGTTTAAAAATAATAATGGTACAAAGAGATAGAAAGATAGGGTAAAACGGGAGAGGAAAGTATACAAATCCGGTACCCAACACTTCGATTGGCTCTGCCCCTGGATAACAATGTTGCAAAACATAATCTCTCACACTCTCTCCTCCAAGAATAGACCTGAGAGCGAAATAGGCAAGCCTCTCCTTGAAAAACCTGTGAGAAAGTATACATCCTCTACTGTTATGGGAACCACTTGGTTCTTAATATGAAATGCCTCGATAGCTGGATCCCATGCTCGAACTAAGAACTCCAAGAGTTATATTTGTTGCCTCATCTATGACAACTGAAAGTACTTTAACAGTCCACAATCCCTTAAGGCTCTTACTGTGCCCGGATCATTTAGGGCAATCATATCCTGTTCTTCATGCTCTCTTTCCCTCCATATAATCGTCATTGTAATCCGATGGAAACCTGAAATATAACCATAAAAACCATTCAATTTCATTAAATGCAAAAAATTGGGCATAATACAAAAAATAAAAATGAAGATTGTGCCCAACGCAGTCCTGGGCTTAAGACAGTGCATTGTATATGCAACTTCCCTTCATTATAGCTACTATGCAATGCACCTTTCGACATTCAAGGGTGAATTTCCGTCTTTAGGAGCAGGATTTACCCTAGGGCCCCCAAAACCCTAAAAAATTGCACTGAAAGGAATGAAATGATTACTGAAGAAAAGAGAGGGTTCATGACACTAACCTAGATTAAACGGAAACGAAATCCGTCCATGCAAACGATCGCAATTAGTTGCTGAAGTTCGGCGGAAAAATCAGGTTCAGAGCTCCAAAATGCAAATGGTAACTATGGAATGGTAAAAATGCATAGTAAAACTACCTTTATTTAGTCATTTAATTGTTTGCAATGAATATTTATTGATATGACTATAGTTTTATTATGTTTTTATCATGAAACAAGTATTTTTAATCCATTTGATGTTGTTCTGAACAGGTTTTACAACTGATGAACATATTAGTCGTGCAAATTTATTTCAAGAATGATTTGACCATAAAGCATACTTTTTATCCTTATATTTCGAGCTTTGTTAAAAACGAAAAAGGATTTGAAGCGCACTTTCATCTCTTTTTTGAGCTTCGATAACATCGAAAAAGGAACCCCTGGAGTCTTCTTTCAGCTCTTTTCAGACTCCGATAATGTGAAAATATTGCTAAGCACTTTTCTTTTCGAGCTCGTAAAAGTAAATGAATTGGTATCTTCTCAGTATAAGTTTAATCCTTTTTCGGACTGAGATGGATTATTTATGAAAAAGGAATATCTTGGTCAAACATGACTAAAGAGGTTCTCTCAGATATTATTTTACACTTTTTCGAATATGAGCGACAACTATATGAAAAAGTACTTATGGAGTTTTCTTTTCGTCCTCTTTTTCAAACTCTCTAAACATGAAAAAGGACTGGGCTGTCACTGTCGTTAGGCTCGTTAAAACATGAAATAACGATGGACTTGTTGATCATGGCAAGAATTGAGTTTCATTCATCGCTAGACTCGTTAAGTTATTAAATAGTGATACATTGTTCACCCAAAGGGTTGAATTATAGATCAAGCATATGTTATCCTCCTCAAGCTTGTTTAAAAATAAAGAGGTACTGGTCGACAAATGACCGGGGAAAATTTGGGAAAGTGAACAGAACTTTTTACGGTAGCAGGTCGCTCTTGAACATGATGCTTCACTCCATCACCGTGACTATTTGGGTTGGGTAATCTTCTTGACGGTTCATTGATACCTATGGTTCATCATACCTTCACTTCGATTTTGGGTCAATGTTTCCAACTCATCTCAGTGTCGCCGATATGTTCAAGAGAAGTCATCCAGTGAATACTCATCCTTCTGCAATACTCATAAACGTTCATTCTCATGACAGTCATCCCTGAACATTGCTATATCAAGTCATACCTTTGTCTCCGAAATCAGTAAATCCAGTTTCGAAATAAGGTGGCTTCCTGTCAACGACAAATCATTATCCAGGAAGTTCACTTAGAAACATCATATTCCAGTACCATGAGGCTTGTTACAACATCAACAAGATCCTCGCTTCCGGATTTTTGACCAAAATATTTTGTTTGGCATTCGACATCAAATCATCTTTTAACGCCTTACGAAATGTACTGCAGTACCTTGAGGGCCACTGACATCAATGGCGGTTCTCTCGCATCTGTTAACAGCTCACATCTTTGGCTGGTAATCAGACGATGTCTTTCCATGTTCGACTACAAATCATACATTCTCATGGCTAGACTTATACCTGAATGATTGAGTGAATGAAATAATAAGACCCCGGATCTAGTTTCATCCATCTGGGCTGCGATTTCAAGATTTTTGTACACATCATCTATACAGTGACCTTACATACTGATCATCATCCGAACATGGGCCTATATCTGTAGGCATGTCTGTGTTGGGCAACATTCCAATGTAGACGAATTTTTGAATTATGTACATGTTATTAGATTTCTTATGTGCTGAACATGGGAGTGCCTACCCTCAACAATTATGATCAAGAGGATATATCATGATGTAATGTATTGTAATATTGATGCAAGTTGCCACTTTGCTTCATCTCCAACCCATCACAGTGTAAAGCATCTCAATCAAAATATTTTTATTATTATTCTAACTTCATGCTTTAGGGGGTGATTGTTATAGGTCAATTTGGGCACCATTCCCAATGGCCTGGTTAACTGGACATCATCCCTAGGACTGATGAATAAGGTCTATCATTCCCTATCATTTTAGTTGTTACATGCCCTAAGTCAAAGAACAAGACAAATCATCTATGAATTCCATTTGCAAAAGGTTTCCAAGGTTTGAAGTTTATATTATATCATATGAGAGCTCACCAACGTTGCCTCTAAAGGGACTAAGTGCATTGCATATGCAAGTAACCCCATTCCAAGGTGCTTTGAAAAGCACTTCCCAACATTCATAGGTGTGTTGGTCACATTGGGAACAAAATTCTCATTATTCCAGAGTCTCCACTTGGCCACTGCCTTCTACAAGAGTTCACATGTGTCAAACTTCGAATCCATTTGTCCATTTGATATCTACAAGACTGGGAACATGCCTTGCCTATTATTAGAAAGTCATTGATTTAAAAACTACCTTTAATTCCTCTATAAATTGAGCACATATCCTAGTGCTTGAAAAGGAAGAATTTGAGTAGAGAAATGATGGTGGAATTTCAATTGAGGAATTGATTTGAGTGACATGCTACTAGAGAGATGTGCATTGTGATGAGGCTGGGGTGCCGCTAGAGATGGTGACATCAAATCAATCACTAGTTTGTAACCTCCCCTTCTATCCATTAATAAATATTGCTACTTACTTTCCCACATATGTATCTGTATAAGCTTCTTTATTCCATGTTATGAATTTTTATATGATGTATATGGTTCATGTTTCATTGATTTAACTGAATAACTTGAATATACATCTGTATTATTGGTATATTTTTTTGTTTAGTGTTCATCTTCGCAAAGAATATTTTGGCGACTTAGCTCAGATTTGAAGCTACAACAAAAGCGATAAAAGGAGAATAGGAAGCACTTGAACTCCAAGTAAGTTCTTTGATCTGTTCCGTGTGTTATTTACTATTAGGAAAAGTAACTGCAAAATCTTTAACCTATTGTTCTAGATGAACACTACATCTAGGGAAGAATGTTTTATCTGTAATCCATAATTCCGCATAACATGCTCCTTTTGCTTGACTCCGCGTATGCCTCTATGTTTCAAGCAATGTTATCATGCCCCCTTATGCCCGACTCTGCCTCTTATGCTCGTGCCTGCAACGTTCCGTCTTCTCTTCTCCTTTTCTCTGTGTTGGGTCACTTACCCGAGTCCACCATCGCTGTGTTCAAGCTTCCATTTATTTATAAGGCGCAATGCATACAACACTGTTTTGCACGTGGTTAGGTGTTACCTGAGTCTACTGCCCGCGTTCGCGTTTCTTCATAAAACAACGCAATTGCACATAATCCTGGACTTTAAATAAATTCAAATTTTCCTTTGAAAACTATCGCGTCCATCCCTTTATCGCATATCAACCTTTGGCGTTTCTTTTGTAAGCTATTCCTAAGCTTTGTGATTGCGATATACAAATGGAATATATTAAATAATAGTTCTAAGCTGCATCAAGTCCGAACCTTGTCGCACTTCGCATTTTGGTATTCCAACATGGTTCATGAGCGCCATTCCTCCTGATCTTGCGATGTGCGATGTGCGAGTGGAATATATTAAATTATAGTTCTGAGCTTCATCGCGTCCGACCCTTGTCGTACTTCACATTTCGGCATTCCAACATGGTTCATGAGCGCCATTCCTCCTGAGCTTGCGATGTACGATGTGCGATATGCGATAAAGGTAGGGATGATGTGGCAAGTGGAGGTGGGCTCGATCACAATTCGCAATTGGCGATATAAAACTTATCACAAATTGCATATCGATGTTCATAACATATCGAGGATTGGAGATCAACAATGGAATTTTTAAGTTGCGATATACAGGGAGAAGAGGTGACGTGGTGGGGAGGGTCCCATTTAATATCACATCAGCGGTCAGGATTGGTAACAAATGAATATGGAAAATATTTTTTGCAAACTCTGATTGCGATAAAGGTAAGGGGTCCTACCAAGGTTTTAGGCAGCAGTTTGGAAACAATAAAACAACTTTTCAGAGGGGGGAGTGAATGGTATGTGGTATTGGATGGGTGGATAGGGAGCGAAGATGAAATGGAGGTGGCCTAGCTGAACTGTTGTGCACTGTTATGCAAGTAGAACACCCGACTCAACCCTGGAATGTAATGTTTTGAATGAATCAATCGACCTGACTCTTGAATTTTTCTGCACATGAATAAGCACGACTCGACCCGCCTTCACATCTCTGCACATAATGTTAATATGCTAACATATAAATCAAAAATTATTTTTTGGCATACAATATTTTTTACATCTTCTAACATATACAATTTTTGTGGTGTTTTGAGAAATATTTCAAAAGTAAACTCAAATGACCCACAACAAAACCGGAGGCTATTTTAGACACCCGAGAGAGACAGTTGCGGAGCAAGAGAGTCAAGGAGTACTTGGTAAGATGGAGGAACCTTCCAGATGAGGATGCCACTTGGGAGGGTGAGAAGATCCCGGAGCATCCATCCTTGCAGTTGCTTGAGGACAAGAAACATTTTGGTGGGGAGGACTGTAATATTACCAATTAGTAGCAGCTAATTGGCAATATTAATTTTGTTTAGATTTTTTACTTTCTAATGTCTAGCCATAAATAAAAAGGGTGTTGGGATCCATAACCCAACTTACGAGAAAATAATCTTCCTAAAGTTACTTGGCCAACATAATAAATTCAACGTAGGGCCAAGGGGGGGACCAAGTGGCAGTGTAGGAAGAGGGAAAATGCAGGGACAACGTGCGCCAGACAACCTAGTGGCAGCATGGGCCAGCCAGTGCAGAGTAGGCATGGGCAGCGTG
Source organism: Pinus albicaulis (assembly GCA_034641835.2). Lineage (NCBI taxonomy): Eukaryota > Viridiplantae > Streptophyta > Pinopsida > Pinales > Pinaceae > Pinus > Pinus albicaulis. The sequence continues at coordinate 399,600,164 of CM076573.1, forward strand.
GCAAAGAAGACATCGCAGAGCAGTGGGGCTCAAGGGAACGTTGGGGCCTCAAGCATAAAAAGGAGCGAGGGCCTAGCTTCTCATTCATGATATCATTCATCTTCAGAATTTCTGTATAACAAATATTGAGCACGCTTATGTTGTTTAGCTAAGTCTACAAGTGTTGTTCAGCACGCGGGTGTCTCCGAGCAGAGATCCCAACCTCAGCCTCACGGGACTTCGAGTGTCCGCTCAGGTGAGGAGCTTCGTCATTAGTTTTCAGAGCAGATACCAAAGAGCCAGCCTTCAGGAGTTATGTAATTCACCAGGCAGTGCAGTCACTTAGAGGGATTACGCAGTTTTGGAGCAGAGAAGCTCAGGGAGTGAGGGAGACTTAGGATTTTCAGTCCGGGAGAAGTGCGAGGGGATTAACCCTTCACAAGTTGGGTTTTGGAGTAGTGAGAGGCCAATATTCCTAGTCGATAAGTTTAGAGGCCAACGTACTCACTAGGAGTGCGTAATTTTCTCAAGGGGGTCAAATTCCAGGGTTAGCCTTTCTAGAATTCCTTCTTGGGTTTTTATGGGTTTTAGGAGGAGAACACATAGCCGGAGTTTCAAAATTTTCTGATTAGGGGAACAGCCCCAAAGAGCAGCTCCATTGCAGTAAGTAGCAGCATTTTCCAGCAGCAACAACAACCCAAAGAGTTATGCGGTCACTAGAGGAGTGATGCCAGGTAAAACCCACATTCCCCATTTTTGCTTTGCATATAAAATGCCTTTGTAATTGACCATTCAAAAGGGTCCTCAATTTAAAAATCTGGCAATCTCAAATACACATATGGAAGCTAGACTCTCCTCTTAAGGTCTCAATGGTTAAAACCATGCTTTCCCCCAATCTATGAGGAAGTTTTACCTTTTTCCAACCCTATGGTTAGACCATAATCTGACCCACTTCACGAGCTCATCAAACGTATAATTCAACTTTGTAGTATATATACATTCCTCGACCAACACATACATCAATGTATGTATAAAATTTCACCATATCATAATACCAAAGCATATAATTATAATAGTCACAACGTACCGGCCTTCTTTATGTTGGCTCCACCGCCATTTTCCATCGATAACCATTAGCATTATTCAACCCATACTTTTCCCTTCATGTGTATCGGCCCACATTATATGATTTCAAGCTTTAATTAATCAAATATCAATGTGAATATTGATATCACCAACCTTGGGGTGAACCCAATTATGCACTCATCTTACGAGACCCCAATGCATATATCCACCATCAATATTTATTTAATTTGGCCTCCGTAACTTTGACACACAAAAAAACTATCGCAATAATTTTATAATGCATTTGGGCCCAGCGTTTAATGTACCTCTCCATCCAACGATGGGCACATCGTCGCGCTTAACTTCAGCGATCCTACGGAAATCAGGCTACAAACTTGCTCGAGGCTTAATCCATCAACCCCGCACGATAAAAGTGGGTCCCAATATTTAACTCACCCTTCACATCCAATGGCTGACGCATCGTCACATCCAACACCAATGATCCAATGAAAATAAACGAATATCGCGTTTTTTTGACCTCCAAGCTTTAACACTAAAAAAAAACGCGACAAAAGTGGTTTTGCACTTACTGCCTTTTCCACGTGTCGAGCGAAGACCGATATCGTGTTTTTTTAAGCCATTCCACTTACCGTTTTTAAAAAGTGCGAGACTGCTGGTTTTCTATTTCCACCCGCCTTTACTGTTTATTAAAGGTTCCGCTATCCCAGTTCTGTTCCACACATTCATTCACGGTTCCCCTTCAAATATAGTTCTGCATCTAAATATGATTCAACACCTCATTACCTGAATTATTGATTTGTCACAAACTATTCTTTGTGCCTTATGAGACTCCATGCTGCATCCCAGCAATGCTCGTGGAAAGATTCAACAGGTCAAATGAACTTGAAAGACCTCTACGCCATCATTTTACTATCTAACCGCTTCATTTAAGGTCCGAACAACCCCAATATAAAATTAGAATTAATCCCAGAGCCACCTTCTCTATTGATCAGAGATTCTTCTGATACCTGCATTAAAAAAGACCAATTCGAAGAAATCATTTTCTTCCTTGTATGGTTGATCCTTCCAGTGATCGATAGGACCTTGACCCATATGTCCCTTCAGATATATATATAAATATATACACACAAAATCACTAATGAACCCTTATTACAGTCAATTCAAAACAACACTGATTTCTTTCATTATGTGCAGAGTATTATCCCTATTTCAGATTTTATTCATACACAGTCCATGGAGGTTCAAAGCATTCTCACACAGAATTTAAATCAACCAATACACATACATTCAGGAAAAATTATTTCATAATATATATATGAAATTACTTACAAAACTCTTGTTTGGCCAGATCTTCAATTCGATGGCCTTCTGCCTCACTACTCTGTCTCTCCTTTAGATTTCCAAGTCTATCTATTAATGCCCTTAAGGCTTACACTTATACAAGATGGGAATGAATCGAATAAGCTCCTACAATGATTCGACAAAACTCTTGAAATCCTCAGATCTTAAATTTAGCTTAACTCCCTAACTGCACTGAACTGACTCTTCACATTCCTATCTAATCGACTTCACCTGTCCTCTAATCATTCGAGGGCAGTTACAATTCTCTCTACATTTATCAAAATTAATTAAAACCTGCTAATCTCATTACATAAAATATAACCCCTTTGAAGACTTAAAACTCCTAAGCCTATAAAACTACATGGAATTTGTTTTAGCCTAATGCCCCTGCATCAGACTCGCCAGGTTAAATTTAACCATGATCCCTTGATCATGTGCTTGCAGTCTTGTCCTTTTGGATCCCACACTTTGTTCTGCAACTGATCATCTGTTGCAATATTCTTCTTCTGCACTTCTCCAGGCTCCCATATCTTATTCTGTCTTGCTCCACTAGCTACACTTTTACACTCTCTTTCTGTCTTTCTTCTACTACTACTTCTGCTTCTTTGTTTTCTTACTACTTCCTTCCTCTGAGACATATTCACCATTAGCTTTCTCATAAATTCAATTTCCCTGTCTAATATGTCTTCTGACTGCTGGATACTGCTTCCTCTTGATTGCTGAATTCTTACTTCTGCTTCTACTTGTTGAGTTCTTGTTTGCTGAGCCCTTGCTTGCTTAGTTCTTACTGTTGTTCTTACTCCGGCTCTTGCCTTTAATTGCTGAGCCCTAGCTGCCACCCAATCATCCATACCCTCTTGTTCTCTACAACAATGAAACTCTTCCTGATAGTCACCCATGACAATTTCTTCACTCTCTGACTTCAAAAATTTCTTGGACTGGTATTTAAATTGCCAATCACTGTCATCATCTCTTTTCTTCTCCTGGACCAAACATCCTTTAGTCCTTCCATCAGCACCTGCAATCATAAAACAAACACCAAATTCATAAAATATTTGTATCTCTTCCTCCTCTTCTAGCAGCACTTCAAATTGATGCTCTAACATTTCCTCTGGAAACACTTCAATCTGCTGCTCTGCCATTTCCCTCTCTTGTTCAAATGTTTCCAGCAAACATTTCAGCCATCTATTCTTAAGCATTTCATCAATATGTTGCAAACTTGGTTCAGCATATTCTTCTTCTTCTTCCTTGACAATCTTTAGTAATTGTCTTCCATCTTCTTGATTGATTCTGGCAATCGATTCAAGTTCTTCAAGTACTGTGTCCTCATCTTCTATCAGAGTAAAATTCTGATTCTCCACCGTTGTAGTAGTCCCAAAATTCTGTCCTCCGGTCTTCTCTTTGTCCATCAGACAAATCAGCTCCTTCTTGTCATTATCAGTAACAAATTCATCTTCAAACATACCTGTCATATTTCCATTGAAACAATCCTTTTCACAAAACAAGGAATTTATGAATTCCTTTTGCTACAGTAATTAAATCTGATCTTCCTCTGAAAGATAGTCATCATCATATTTTAATTGGCAACATCAGCTTCACTAAATACAGTTTCATCACATGAACTGTCTTCTTCAATACCTGCATTCACACAGAACTTGTCAATTTTAAAATCATAAGACCCCACGGTCTCATTTGATGATTCAATAATCAAATATTCTTTCTGCTATTCCAAATCCTTTCCAGGACCCAGAAAGTCTTCACTGTCCTCATTCCCTTGTATCTTCACATTCTGCAATCCCCAATTTTGAAATTGAGGTTCTCCTTCTTGCATTGAATCCTGTTTATTCCACATAATCTCTAGCAATCCAATTTTTTCATTCCATGGATTAAAATTTTCCACAGAATCTTCCTCCTGCTTTAATTGACTATTCAATGGTGTCAATTTTCCTTCAGCACCAACAAAATCTGCATTCATAAAACAATTGTTAAAATAGAAATCATAAGGCCTCAGTGCCTTTTCTTCCACTGCCAGCATTTCAATATGCTGTCTTGAATTCTCCTCCATCTCTATCAGCACATTAGTATACTGATTCAATTTTCCCAAAGAATTCTTTGAAGAAACCAACCCTTCACTTGTCTCTGAAAATTCAAAAATTCAAAAATAAGGGCTACCCATAGTTGGGAAACCAACCCTTTACTTGTCTCTGAAAACTTGTTTCACCTACATTCGCTAATACATTATCAAAAATACTGTAAATAACTGTAAAAATGATAGAAATCAAGTCTGTCCATAGGAAGACAGAGATTCAAGAACCTTCATTCACTGTTGGTGTCATCATACTGTTCTTCATCAGTTGTTGGTTGTTCCTCCTCTGTAATTGGACACCCATAGATGCGACCAATTTCCTCTTGTTCCTCTGTGAATACCCATGGCTGTGGCTCCATTGATTCTCCGCGTGCATCACATTTTTGCCCTTGATTGGCCTGAGATGATGAGGGAGGTTTTATGGGAAGATGCATGATTTTTTTGGGCAGGGGAGGGATTTCTAAGGGGATGTTCGATTTACGATACTTCCTCTTCAACCTGGGCAGTGTCGGCGCTGTAGGCTCAGCGTTCGGGAGAAGGTGGGCTATAGGTGAGGATGCCGAGTGATTAGCTGGGGGAGTGAGGGATTCTTTGAGAGCAGACTAAGCAAGGGGAACTTCCATAGTTTAGAGGATGGAGGAATTTAAATCAATGGCCATGGTTGCAGAGAGAGCCGAGGTGCTGTCTATGGCCAGGTCTGTGAAAGGTGAGTTAAGAGAGGTATCTTGCTCAGTCATGGAGTGAAATAAATGGTCTGTAGACTCTCTGGTGAGAATGACAGGCAAATCTCCTCTAGTGCTTCCTCTGCGGGGCTTTTGTCTCTGCCTAGGCACCCTGGCAGTGAGAGAACAAAGCTGAAAGCAACGCACTAGGTGATGGAGGGAGAAATCGACAGTGCTATGTTGAAAGAGAAATGGCATAGTGTAGAGGTGAGCATTGCGGTGGGTATTTAAGTCGATGCCCCTTCTTTTGAGGCCCCAAATGACATTGAATTACCTCATTAACTGCATTGATAGCCTTTGGCTGCCACCAAGTGCAGTGTTCTTGCTGTATCATCGTCGGTTCTTCATGCGGAGAGGCATGTTGCACCACGGGATGAGATGGCTGTCATTTCACCTGGATCCGGGACCCCATATTGTTATTATTGTTCCCCATAGAAGCCCACTATTGTTATTCTTGTTCCCTTACATTATTATTGTTATGTCGGCTAGGATTATATTGTGACCCCTGGGACCCCTATATATAGAAATGAGGTTTTTTCATTTGTATCATCCAAGAAATTTTCATTATGTAATGTAAAGGAGGTTTCACCCTTAAAGAAGCTGAATTATAAGTCGTTGATCTATATTTTCTTCTATTTTTGTGACCCGGTTTCATAACATTTGGTATTAGAGCTTTGGATTCTAGGGTTTTGCTGCTGCAAACAAGTCATCCTAGAAGGTTCACTAGAAATTTTTTTCTATGAAGGTTCAAAAGCTGAAAAAAGTAATTTGAGCCAAAATCCTGAGGAACTTCTTGTAAAAATTTCAGATCTTGGTTCACTATATGTTTGAAGATATGATCTGAGGAAGTTAGGGTTTTTGTAGGCTCTAGAATTTCATCTGAAACAAGTGGCGGAGGGAAAATCGTCATAAATTTCATTCAAACATCGGATTGGAATTCTATAAAAAGTAACTGAAAGTGAAGAGATTGTAGTTTCTTGTGTACATATTTCAGAGCCAAAATTAAAAATAGTGACACGTGGCACACCATACAAGTTCGCTCTGCTGAACTAGTCCATACTTAGGTCATTGTGGGAAATAGGGCATAACTTTACCTTGAAGAATCCAAATTAGGTCTGACTTGTGGCATTTGAAAGAAGACTCAGAGGGATACTACAAGACCAAAGATCAAATATTGGGGATCCAAAATCATATAGATACATCAAAAGCAATAAAAAGGTGTAGTATCAGGAGACTCAGGAGACTCAGGAGACAGTATGCGTCATATGAACTTCAGGAGACTCAGGAGATTGCTTGTCTGAATGTTTTGAGATTTTGGTAGTGGGTGTCTGAATATTCTCCGCAATTTCTTCTCTAGGATTTTGAATTTCAAAAGAAATTGAAGAGGTTAATGAGGGTGTTTTGCTCTCAGAATGGCCTGTGGATAAAGATTTACTTGCCATTCATAGCTCAGGCCCTCCTTCTAGCGCCAAAAATGTTGAAGCCTAGAAAATCTCTGCTTCAAGCATTGGGGAAAACCACCCGGTCGGGACCTTAGGACAGCTCCTTTTCCGTTTGGTATGGTGGCTCCGACTGGATTTAAAGGACCAGTTTCCTTATAGCTAAATGGGTTGGTGATGGGTTGATATGGATGAGTGGAAATGGGACTAAATTAACTGAAATAAAACTATCTAATTAAACTAAATGCTGATAAAGAAATTCTAACACTAACCCGGGCAATTATATGTGAATACAACTTAAGATTGTTCCAATTTAACAATAACCATGAAAATGTATTATTGTTAAATTGAAATGTGCAGAAACGAATAAAGATAACTCTGTTTAAGAAATTAAACAGAGTTATATTAGCATATTGCATTCATCATTGTATACCATCTATATATGCTTATGAAAAATAGCATTTCAATTATACTCAGAAATGATATATAAAAGGAAACACTATGAAAACCAAATATATAAATGATAGAAAATTCTTCAAGTGAATATCATATAACAAAGGAAATCAATAGTGAACAGATAGAAATACCTCATTCATCTTGAAGACTGTCAAATGAAATGTGATACTCTAATCCAGTAACTCCGATGTAAAATTAAATCCAAAGGTACAGAAATGCAACACTTCAAAGATAATTTCAGCACAAAAATCACCAGATGTGATCCTTTATAAAAATATAAGAGGGAATGGAGTACAGAAATGTAAGCTCCAAGTCCAAAAAATATTACAACTTCGGATCCCTCTCTAAATGCATGAGAGGGATTTAAATAAGAAATTACATAACAAAATCCTACTACGATTGCTACAATCTATCAAATTAAAAATAGAAATGCTATCTTAAATGAAACTGATTCATTGCTTTCCTTTCTCACTTGATGTAGCCAAGTTGAAAATCTTCAGCATATCTTGGAGCCTTGGTGGATGACTCATCTCGGAATGCAGCTATCTAGCGTAGGTGGCATCGGAAAATTCTGGAATTAAACAATCAACAGCATTTGAAAGAAATTTAATATCCATTTGTTGATTGTTTGGCTTAATTAAATGAGTCCACATATTTTCCCAGGATATTGCTTGAAGTTTGTCGATTTGTTGACTTTTCTTCACCATTTCTTCTTTCCATCTGTTTTCAGTTTCTTTCACTTTAGGCAAATTGCCAGGAACATAGTCTGAAATGAGATTGATTTAATACAGGCTGTCATTGATAAATTGCATGATATTATTCATCATGCTCCTAGCTCTTGATATTTCTCTCTCAACTTTCATTATCTGATGTTCCCATTCTGTAAACAAGATTTCTTTATGTCTTTCTTCTATGCTAGGAAGATTAGCTTCTCTTCCCTTTTCTGTATCTTTCCAAGTAAGAAATTCAGAAATCTTTTCATCAGCATCATCAATTTCCTGTCTGAGAGTAATGACGTTCTGGATCAAGGATGAGGTAATATCACAAAATGGTTCTGCCTGTGATAGCTTTGCACAAAATTCATTCAATTGCTGAGATAGTAGTTTATTAGCTTCAAGAGCTTCCGATTTGAATTCACTTAATTTCGGGAAATCTTTGAACCTATCTAAAGTTGTTTGAAACTCCTTTTCTTGTACAATCTTCGCATTCTTTTCATTTTGTAACAAACCTTGTAACCTGGAAATTTCTTCATTCAATTGTTGTTGTTTGCCTAAGACCTGTTCATCAACTTTCTTCTTTTCTTCGGCCAGCTGTTCTTCTAACTCTTTGGACTTGAGTTCTTGATCTTGTAGTTGTTGTTGCAATTGAGCAACCTTTTGCTGACTTTCCTTAGTTTGCTCTTCAAGTGAAGCTATATAGAGATCTTTCTGAATCATCATCTGAGAAAATTCTGCAGCTTTGTCTATTGTTGCAGCACTATATGCTCCTGCATATTGAGACAACTTAGTGAGATCCTGAGATGGATTCACTTCAGTATTCTTGTAACCAATATTCATAAATTCTTCCTGTGGAGTAGAAAACATGTCCTGATCCGTCTTCCTTCTTTTTCTCTGTCTTCTAACAACAACCTTGTGTTTAGGGCTGTAAAATACGTCTAAAGGAGGGATCTCCTCAATCTTTAATACAATCTGCCCTGTCGGATGTTCAGGAATGATTTCGACATCCTGCTCTACTTGCTCTTTATCTTTATCCTGCAGTCCCAACCGCTGAGCAAATTGATCATATTGTTTCAATAATTGAGAGGAAACATTAAGATCAGCAGAGTCTATAATTTTCTCAGTAGTTTCTTTTCCTCCCGATTGCGTGTCTGCTTTCTCTGTATCTGCTCCTTGCTCAATGGTTTTTCTATTCGATCCTCCTTTTTGATTATGCACATTAGTATCAGTACTTGTGCATTTTTCAGTTGTTTGAGCAGCGGACTGCTGATCAGTATTTCGATCGGATTTCTCATCAGGTTTGCCATCAGTGCTCTTTTTCTCAGTATGTACAGTGGGCTGGTTAATAACCGATTGTGCAATGACTTTACCTGCAGATGTTTCTCCTGGCATTTCGCCAGATGTACCCTCTGTCTCTGACCCTTGTATCGGAATTCTCAGTTGGTCTAGAGGAACTCTCAATAGTCTTTGACTTCTGAATAACAAAAATTTATTCATTTCTTCCTTCTGAAATTTAGACTTGGCTAAATCATAAATTTGAGGAAAATTATTCAACAAAACAAAAAAATCATCAAACTGATCTGGCTCATGCTCAAATCGAGCAATTGAAACCGAAGCAGTAACATTAAAGGATATCTGTCGCGGATCATACTGTCTCCCTGGAATGGTTGCAAATTTACAACCTTTTATTTTGGCGACTTCCTTTTCTGCGTGCTTGAAGTCATTTAAAGTAAACTGACCACAATTGAATGGGAATGGAGGCCACATTCTCTTCTTATTATTGTTTAAAGCTCTGGATATTCCTTCAACTGTTAATTGATAGGAAATTTCTTGGGCGAGAAGTTTGTCTGGAACAATAAGAGGAAGAACATGGGGTTCCGCAATACTCCCAAAAATCCTGATGTATGTAAATTTCTCCTCTCCAAACCAATCTCCTATTGAGGATAAGTTGGGTTTAGCTTTATCAGAGAGTCTAGGAGGGAAGCGATTGAAAATGGTTTGGAAGACAGGAATAAGGAAACCATGGCATATTCTATACACATTGTCTTGGAAATGAACTTTCCAAAGAAGTTTATGATATATATGAATTGGGGTAGGGTCTTTGGGAGTCCATTTCCATCCTAACAGGGGAAACTCGGAATTAAAACAAATAACATCTAGAATATAGGCACAAAAGAAAAAAGGAGTGGAATTTCCAGCGGTTTTATCTTGTCTGTACTCGAGTATTCTATTAGCTATTCTATCAGAAAGAATAACAGCCCAGTCCATAATGTCGGAATTGACAGCAACTAAGATTAAGGGGACCATTTGTATAGAAAACCTAGCGGAATTATCATTGCCAAATAATCTACACATCATGGCAGCGGCATAGCAATACGGAGGTAAGAGGGAAACTACAGAATACATACCGGATGCTTCATTTCTGTGCTTCTCAGGATTTTTCCTCCACTCTTTGATAGGATCGGATTGCACTTTATTATTATCAGCAAAGTCTTTGATAAACTCTTTGTTATACACCTTGGTGATCCGGAAGATGATACATTGCCTTAATGTCTTCTGCTTTAAACGACCCAAAAGACACTCCGGAAGCTGAAACAAACGTTCTGTATTTTATCTTCACACTATCGATGACCCATCGAATTACATCATAATAAGGCATGATGCTCGCTCTGGCTGCAATTCGATGCAAAAATGAGTTTGCGAGTGATTTTTCAGTAATCTCAGAGTCGAAATCTGAGCTATCTTCGTCTGGAACTGATGCCTCTTCCACCGTGACTTTGGGGTTTTCTTTCTCCAATAATTTGTAAACACCCTCCCACGTCATTCTTCCGAGCCCTTGGCATGATGTATCTGTGACTAATCTCAGTTTTGTGGGCTTTTCTTTTGAAACTGTAGGAGTCTCAACAAACTTAACAGGAATAACGGTCTTGGCTCTTCTCGCTCTCTTTGACATTTCTGCGTCTGCTATTACTTCCCTTTGTCTGTGAATGAAAGGGCTTGGAGTTCTTTGGCTCTGCAAAACAATAAACTTTCAGTCGTGACAAACAAGCAACTTGAATGGAACGATTATGAACTCATGATTCGTTATTTATTGGTTTCGTATACCGTGTAAATGTTCTTTTTGGGTCACACTCACGTATTAAAAACCAAATCATCAACCAATATTCATTCGATTTGCTATTGAATGCCCTCGCACAAATGGAGATTTGGCGCTTGTGAAACATTATAATATTCACCTATTCTGAACTTTTCGAATGTAATAAATGACATTTATCAATCGCATCGAAAGTTTTCAAATGGCGCATAAATATCATAATATAGATTTCTTCGATTGGTCGATTGCGATTGAAAACTTTTCCGATTTCCGATTCAATGGTTATAGATTGCGATCGGGAAGTTTCAATCGAAAAGAATTGTTAACAGCCTTCTCCGATTTCCGATGGTGGGGTCCACCATATAATTTTTTTTTATTTAAACGGACAAATGTTTGTTTTCCTTATGAAAAGTGTTTTTATAATAAGCGCGCATCGCATCGAAGAATTTGAAATTGACCGCAAAGAGCTTATTAGAGAATGCTCCGATCATGCGATTGCGATTGATCGCATCACATCGGAGATATATAAATAGATAACTTTAAACCCTTTGCGATCGAAGTTTTGCGATCGAACTAATCACATCGGAGGATTTTAAACAAGTATATAAAACTTCTTTTAAGGATTTCTTCGATTTCCGATTTCCGATTACTTGTTCATAGGACTTTTATATTTTGACTTGTTTTCTTATGATAAGGTCTTTTATACTTGATCGGATCGGAAGTTTTGAATGTTTGTATTTGGTTTGTATATAAACAAAGATGAGCTTTTTCAAAACAATGAATCTTTATTTCTAAGTCTTTTATTTCTATAAAAAGAAAAAAGGGACCCTATTTCTAAATGAATTTTATTCTAAAACTAAGAAAAAGGGAGGGTTGTTGTATAGTACAACACCTCCCCACACCATCACCATATAAACTATGGAGCCAAAACATGATGGCTGACATGAAAAATATCACATCACCCCAATACACCCAAACTCCTTGCTGCCATATGATGTAAGTTCCATGCCAAGTTCCATCCACCAACCTACTCTTTGAAATAGAATGTGTCATATGATGACCAAACTCTTTCAAGAGTAACAAACGCAGCCTTGCCTCCTGCTGCCCTATGTCATAGATTTGCAAGTGGATTTCTAGCCTCTTTATCATCAACATCACCCACCCAACCAATGGTGAGTGTCTATCATCATGTCCAAAAGTGGCATCCCTCCAATGGAGAATACCATCCTCCCAAATCAGATTTCTGTCCTTGCATTTCATGGGATGTTGAAATGCAATCTCCTGGAGATATACAAATGAGGACCACTCATCAATGACCAAGTTGACCCCATAAGGATCCAAATAAGTGGTAGGAAAAATTTACCATCAAAATGTGAAGTGCTCATCAAGAAGTACCCATCATAATAATGGAAGATGTCATCCCTCATAGAATTCCCTCCATCAATCATCTATCTACCCTCTGCTATGCATGTAGAAAGGTCATTGGAATGCTCCAATAATGGTTGGGCCCCCAACTCATCACTGTTTCTTAATGACAACACTACTGATCTCCATAGTGGTGCAATTGCTGTCTCAATATCATGCCCAATGCTGAACACATAGTTCTGCATTGCATTGTTTAAGACAATACTCATCCCATCCTCCAAGAATCTACACTCCAACCATAAGAGTTTTGTGAAACTCAACAATGATACACTAGGATGACTGTATATCTCCTCCTTAAACAAATCAAGGCTGCTCAGCGCAGTGATGGTCTGCTGCTCAAAATCAACAAGGCACTTTGACCCTAGGTCATGCAATGGTACATTCCCACAATCCTCCATGTGATGTGCTGAAGTAATAGAAAATGGAAACATGTGCATACCTTGGTAAAGCTTTGGAACATCTTGTATTGCTACAAGGGTTCCTCCTTCCAGTGTGATGGCTTCCCCAACTACTGATGATGATAGATGCTCTTTTATGGCTGCATCAATGCTGGTACAAGTCTCCTCCTCCTCATGCATCTCTAGAATAGTGCATGGGACTCTAACTGTCAAGATATCAATACCACTTTGCAAAGGTGCAAGTGTTATTTCTCTTGATGCAAGTGATCTTGCAACAAGTGGTGGTGAAGGACTCTTCTCCTCTGATTTATTCTTGTCAAACTTATTGATAAACCTTTGAGTAAAATTTGCATATGCAGTCACTCTTGCATGACTCAAATGGATGAACCACCAAATGTTTGCTTCACCCTGAAGGTGCAGTGCTGAAATCTCAACAACTTCTTCCTCTACTACTGGGTGTAGTAGGAAAAATGCATCCAACCTCATTCCCCAAGCCCTTTTTGTGCATGAGGAAGACCCATCAAAGGTATACAATAGAAATCTATTTCCCTTAATTCTTCTATTGCTGCAAGATCTCCTTTCTTCTTTGAGCTGAATGAATTGAGGGAGAGTTAGATTCTTCTTGAAAGCTCTAGGTTGAGACTTATATTTTGCAAGATACTCACTTATAATCTCATGATCTAAGTGTCCTCTATCTCCATGCCTCTTGTCTTCAAAAGAAAAGGGCATAACATGTTTCTTAGGAGCTCTATGCAATACCAGATCTTCTTTTTGCCGATAGGAAGTACATGGACCTTCCTCATCTTGAAAACCTAGTGTGGTTTCATGGATTTTCTCCATTTTTCTTTGCTTGAATTCCTTGGTGAGGTCCCTCTTAGATATGAAAAGAGATGAGATAAAACTCATTCTCTCCATCATTCTGATCTCTTTCTCCTTCTTCTTAATCTCTTGATAGCATAATGGCTGAGATCCACAGGCTGAGCCAAGTTTATGTTCTGATACCACTGTTATATTCCCAAATGGGAAAGAAGCAATATTTGAACACAATAATGGAAAGAGAAATGAATAAATCAACACACCATGATATGAGACAAATGTATAGCCATATTATTAAACATATCAGCAAATAATAGGCACAATATCTTGAGGATGTAGTAACTCAAGCAATACAAAACAAGCGTCCTCTAAGCAAGTATGTTAACACATGTAAAAATGCTGCCATACAAGTGCCATGAGCCATGAAAGCACTTTTTTAGGGCATAAAATGCTACAGAAATGATATAAAAATATATATATATACCGTTATATAGCTCAAAATGTGTTGGGGCTAGAGATCTATGCTCCCAAACACATTTCCAAGACAACCCGAAAAGGGTTTCCTGAAATACACAAAAATGCAGAAATACAAATATGGCCCTAGAGCTGAATAATATCTACAACTAGATAGATGAGAGGAGGTTTTTGATCTGATTTGGAAATGTATGAAAACTCCTCCTATAGATTCTCCAAAATAGAGGCTGATCCCCTCACTGAAGATCTATCTCTCCCAACTAGGGTTCCAAACCCTTCACTGCAACTGCACCAAGAAATAACGCAGTTCCTTCAGAAAACTATGCTGTAACTGATAGAAGCACCTTAGCCTGATGCTGGATGATGAAATAAATCTCAGTGGTTCTCCTTTCTGGTCTACCAATGGAAGGAAACCTTCCTCCAATTGAAATCAAGCAAGGAAGTGACCCAAATCACTCTCCACTACTGCACCCTGCAACATAACACAATACTCTGTGGAAACTGCACTGTACAAAAAAGATGTAGCTTGGTCTGATGCCAGATAGTGGACAAGGTAGTACAATACTCTCCCAAGAGTCATCTCAAGGAAAGAGGTGAGATTCCCGCTCAAGAACACCTTGTGCTAAACAACATTGCAATCTTAGCTAAACAAATGAAGAGAGGAACAAAGTCTAAACATACATATCAAAATAATAATCAAAACATAACCCCCTATGGCTGCCATCCTCTTCCTTGTAAACAATGTGAGCCTTCTCACCTTGGGTCCCACTCATTAGGGTTTCCACCATCATGCAATCAATCTCCCTCCAAAACTGCGCTGTCCCACCATTAATGCCACTCCTCCATAACAATGTTGTTTGATTTGGTCAAAGTTGATCTATTCAACATGCTCCAACCCCTTTTCACACTTAAGGGTCTTGAATCCAGCTTTTAGATAACCTCCATTCACACTAGGAGTGTCTTTTATTCCTACTAAGGAGATTTATGGGTCTCCATACCCTCTTATTCCTCTAGCTAAGAAATCAAAATTTTAATATTCCCATTAGCTGTATGTTAATTTAGGAATATTACAGGGGCAACCTACGCTGAAGTGGTAAAAGATTCAATTAAGAATGGCCAATCAACATAAAATTATTCCCATTTTTTGATTGCATGGTAATTGAGTTGATATTTATGGAGTAAGTGTGTTTTCAGACTTTGAAGTCATTGATATTGTTGATGATAGCAATCCGTATCCTAATTTGCTTGGATTTGATTGGGCTTATGATATGGATGCCATAATCAATCTGAAAAATAGAAAGATGGTGTTTAAGAAGAATGGTACCAGTTTCATTGTTCCTTTGGACCCCTCTGAAGGAGCATGATATACAGAACCAATCCAAAATGAATATGGTGATGCTGATATCAACAATATCTATAAGATAACTTCGCAGGATGAAGATTGGATCAATCCTACCACTGATGAAAGGATAACTTGGGAGCATGATATATCACTTGTTTTAGCCTCTAACGAAGAGTTTGAGAATTGATAGAAATTATTGCATGAATTTTCTACTAAGTGGTGTAATAGAATTACCAAATCACTTCACTGCATCGCATCAGAGGTACGTGGATTTCCCTATTATGATGGAATTGGTGATGTTGACTTATTTCTTGAATAATTTGAGAAGAAGGTGCCTAAAGAACAACGATATGAAGCTTTGGACTTCACTCTACGATACAACCCATCTAGATGGTGGGGTGTGAACAAAGAAAACTTAGGAGGATGGAAGGAATATCACAGATTGATGAGACTCAGGTTTGGTCATACAAACACCAAGCTCACATAAAAGTAGAATGGTAAGGATGATCCTCATGAGAATTTGTCTCGTTGGCTTACGGATTGAGGTGAAGAAACTCAACCTGAATGGGTGCACATATTTTTCCACACCTTGGAGATGATACCTTAGAGGCGGTATCTTGAAATGGAGTTGTGCCATGGCACCAAAAATTGGTACGAGATAACTGAAGGCTTCTTATTTACCCTTAGCTTCGAATATGTTTGGGATTGTATTGATGATGCTCTGCAAGACGTCTGAACAGGAATATTTTGAATAATCACTGAACCAATGGCTTCGGTACAACCTGATTGGGATGCGCAGTTGGAACTTGCCCTAGAATGTTACAATGTGACTGCAGAAGAAGACGAGGAGCATCCGCACAACGTCAATATTCTAGAATCAGAAGGGTAGCGTGAGGTTTCAGGTCCTGAAGTGGAGATACCTGAGATAATACAACATGTAAAAACTCAACAAGTAAACATCAGATCAGACGCGGAGCCCAAGTTCGCGAAGATTGGAGATTATTGGGACGATGATACAATCAGAAAGGTTGTTGACTTGTTGCATGAATACTAGGAGCTGTTTCTGACAAATTTCTCTGAGCTAAAATGAATTGTAGGAGATTTTGGAGTTATGAGTATTAATTTTAAGCTCGATGCGAAGCCAGTTAAACAATGCCCATATTTGCTGAACCCAAAATATAAAGAGAAAGTGAAGGAGTAACTCGAGAAGATGCGACACAAAATTTTGGTTGAATCACATGGTGGAGTTGCTGGAGGACGCTACGAAGGGAAGGCCACTATGCAAAAGATTATGAGAGGCAAATTATGGTGGCCCATGGTGCATAAGGATTTTAAAGAGTATTGTGGTGCTTGTGATGTTTGTTAAAAGACTGGAAGACGATCACGAAGGGATGAAATGGCACTGCATCCTCAAGTCACTTTTCTTGCATTTGATAAATTTGCAATTGAATTTGTGGGACCGATTTATCAAGCGAGCGGGGCACCAGAAACTATGAGTACTGCAAGTTCGGAATTGGAAATTACCACTAAAATTCGAGCTCTTCTAATCCCTACGGGAGCTCTACATTTTGACACTGCAGACAATCAAGCACAATAAATACATTGGCAGAACACCAGACTGAAACTTACTACACTCCATTTGAAGGCATTGCATGATTTCAATCAGGGCATCATAGAATAATTACAGATCCGCGAGTAGTGCACCTTACTAGTTATTTAGGATGTTATAGAATAAAGGCAGAGGATGACAGAGGAAAAGTAGTAGACCATGCAAGAGCGAGATGAGGCATCTATGCACAGATGAAATTTGGAGGCAACTATCACTATGGTTTGCGGCGAACTGCCTAATTTATATATTCAAGCTACAACAACACCAGAGGAAAAAGTTCCAAAGCTCATGATGGAAGTAAAAGACTCCAAGGCCCAAGTTGACAAGGTGCGACTTGAGATGTAGATGAAGATCATTGAGCTGTAGATGCAATTGCAGCCCGCTACTCCGCTAGAGGTCCGGGAGCAACGCGAAGCAGATATTAAGGTTGCCACTGCTAATATTGAATCCATTGTCCAAGAGTGCAGCCGAGTTTTTGAAGATGTTATGGAAGTATGGGCCTCGTTGCAGGAGGACCTCCATGTGTAGAAGATTGAGGTAGAAATCCAAGAAAATATGGAGAAATTTGATCATATTATGGTTACAACATGGACGTTGGATCTAACACAATGCTATGGCCATCTCCAAGAGGGAAAATTTTAACAGGGACAAGTTGATGACTTGCGCAGAAAGGAACATATTATCATAGCTAGGATGCACCCTTGGGAAGCCAAATCCAGTTAGCTATCACAGACTGTGGAGACACAACTAAAATATCTATGCCAGAGACAGACGGAAGTTGCTAAGAAGATCGCAGGGCCAACCACAGAGAAGCTGTTGACCGAAGTTCGTGAAGTTGAGAAGTTGTGAGCCGAGATTGTTCAACCACTGAAGGAGGCATTGAGCAGTCTCAAAGCCAAAACTGAGGGTGCACCAGTTGAGTGACTAAGGACGAGTCACATATTTGTGTTAGGGTCCTATTGTACAAGGTACTCTTAGGTTGAATATTTTTATAAAGACTCTGAATTTTGAGGAGCGGAGCGTGCTGCGTGAAGATGTATTAGAGTCTTAGGGGCTCTGGGGCAGGTCAAAGTCCATTATTTTGTAAAGGGATGGGATAATTTTGTATACGTTAAGCTCCGCCCATGGTTTTCAGACCATGGTATTGTAAAATAAAAGAATATATAAGGAGTCTAGGGATATCTCTTTAGGTAGATCATAAAATATAGATTCACTGATAGAATTCATTTGGATGTAAGGTTGTATTGAGTTTGTATTTTGTTGCTTTGTGCAAAAGGAAAGGCTCCTGAAGCTGAGTGCACAGAGACCTTAGAAAGTCTGCAATAGAGTGCGTAGGGTGGAAAATAATGTATTGAGAAGATCTAAAGTAATAATAGAAGACTTTGAATACAAATCTGTGTTCTTTGCTTATGTGTTTTCTTTATTTGTACTTTGATATTTTCTGTGCTGAGCTAAGGTTTTTACATATAAATGCATCATGAAGTCATGTTTATAGTTTCTTATGTTGATTAATACATGCTAAAGTAGAATCACACAGTCCGCAAGCTAGTTCAATAGAAGTGTTGAACAACGACTCCAAAGTTAACATAATTGTTCTACGAAGCTATGATAAGTGCTAAAGAGAAGATAATCCATAAAGACACACTCCATAGTCCCTCTGGATGCAAAACCCTAGTTCTAGCATCCCCTAATATTGCCTCGGGTGAGACTTCGGACTGTGTAACAGATCATTTCTCAAAGGTTCAGTAATAGTGGGTTCTTTTGGTTCGCGCAATCATATTTGAACCTGGGTCTATGCCCCATCAAGCCAACATAGATCCTTCAAAAGTTTTCCATTATGGATTGTAAATCCATGGCTACTCCCATGGTGACTAACTTTAAGAAGTTAATGATACATACTTATACATGAATGTAATAGAATACATATATAACCATAAAAACAGAGAAGCATAAAAAATAAAACTTCATTTCATTAATAACAATAACTGAAATATGCTTACATACAAAAAGGAAATAAACTAGCTCGGGAAACGGTAGCTTATCTCTGAGAAGAGATGTGGCATCTATATGCCTTTGATCTGTATTACAATGAGGCTCGAGGGCCTATTTATGATTTAGAAACAATGGAAAACCATAAACATCCAAAAACCTAACCCTAAGAGATGAAACGACAACATTGTGGGCCCTGTTGGGGTAAACTGGTACATTAACTTTTTGAGTTGTAACTTTGGCATACGATCTTCGTTTGATCTGCACAATATCTCTTTAGAAAGATCTATTTGATGACAAAAAATTTTGACTTCAAATTTTAGGAAAATACTAACATTTTCTCATTTTTCCAAAAAATTCTTGTTTAGGGCCTTAAAACAACTCCATAAGTTCAAGACCTGAAAAATGCCAAAAATAGTAAATTGTGCTACAATTAAGGAAACTGAAAAAATGAAAGAAACAATTGTAGGGGTCCAAGTGGAATAGGAAATTTTCCACCAGTATCCACCTTGATCAGTCCTCCCCCCTTAGGAAGCAATGGTCCCCATTGCGTTGAGTGCCTCCATGAGATGGGGAAACTTCTGCTGAACTTGGTCCCTAGTGAGCCACTTGCCTTGCTGCAGGATTTGGCCTGCTTTGACAACTCGATACAGTTGGATCTTCTATTGGAGAGTTCTTGATTTTTGGGTCCATGATCCTATCAGTTGTGGCCTACTTGATGGAACTTGGGTTGAGCTCTGTTGGTGTCAGTTTTTCAACAATGTATGATGTGTCAAATAATGGGGGAAAGTATGGTTGCAGTCAGTCCACATTGAATACTGGGTGCAGGCCAAGGAATGATGGAATTCTAAGCTCAAAATAATTGTTCCTAAAATCCTTATTGATAGTGTAAGGCCCATATCATAGTGGGAAAATTTTGCGGTAGGCCCAAGCGAGGCGCTTCTTCTGCAAATGTAACCAAACTTTGTCTCCCACCTAGAACTTGTGTGGCACTTGATGCTGGTTATGACAATATTTGTACTTAGAATTTTATTTGTCCAATATGTCATGGACCTACTGGAGGATGCGCTCAATGAAGTTTTTATCCTTGTTAGCTTTGGACTGTACGTGAGCCGAATATTCTTGAGTAGCTACAAATGGTATGGCCACATCAATGGGACATAATGTCTAGAATCCCAACCCCACCTAAAAGGGGTTCTAGGATGGTTGAGCTATGGAGAGATCTGTTGTAGCTATGCTAGACATAGGGGAGGCTTTCATCCCATGTGCATGGATTCTTTGAGTTTTACATGTGCAAAATATGTACAATCATCCTATTGATGACCTTTTTTTGGCCCTTAGTTTGGGGGTGGAAGGCTGTGGAGTTAGTGAGCTTGGTGTCCAACATCGACTAAAGGCTTGACCAAAATGTACTAATGAACCTGCTATCCTAATCTGAAATAATATTCTATGAGATCCCAAATTGTACCCACACTCATTCAAAGAATAGCTTAACAATGGCTTATGTTGTGATACTCTTCTTGCAGGCCACTAGAATGGCCATCTTAGAGAATATGTCAATGACCATGAAAACTTAGTCGTTTCCATGCTTATTAGAAGGAAGGAATGATGTTGGGTGATTTAATTTTGAGTTAAATCCCTGTCATGCAATTTTTCAACCCGAGGTTCATGAAATGATGAGGTATACGTGTACTATATGTACTAGGTGATTATTTATCATAATAGATTAATCTAATGCAAGAAACTAAATCAAATCAAATCAATCCAATCCAATCCAAACATTAAGAAATTGAAATCACACCTGCATAAAGGAAATGAAATTTGCTTGAAATTGAAATCTGATCTAGGTGGCTCTAGACACCCTTAGAAGACCAAGAGGGCTCAGAAATGGTCAAAATTAAAAGTGGTCGGATTGCTCTCAAACCATGTTCAGATTGAAGTACTCATCATCCTGATTCCAACAGTGTGAATGAATCTCCAATACAAGCCCATATGGAGGAGTTAGAGCAAGTCAAATTTCTGGTCAAAATTGGGGAGTGGGCCGGGTTTAAGTGTCCCACAAATTCACCATCAACTAGCAGTGAACTTAGCTCCTAAAAACGGGTGAAATTGTGGCCTCGTTAAGTTTCCCAATGACCCTTATTTTCGTTAAATATAAAAATAACCACTTTGTTTTAAAAAATGAAAATAAATATAAAAAATTGGTGGCAGGCTGCCACCCCTGCATGGTTCCAAATTTCATTATTATTATAACAATTTCGTTGGGGGGTCGGGCTGTCAAACCCGTCACCCCCGCCGGAACCCACCGTATGACATAACAACCAACTATGCGGGTAGGCAATCCACCTCCACTGGACCTGGCCCACGCCACCACCGCTCCATATATGATATACGAAGGCTGGAGCTGGTGGGATTTGAACCCACGACAGACGAACTGGCCCCACCCACGCAGCGGCTCCACAATAGTGCACCACCAAACAAACACCAAAGAACATAACAAACAAAAAACACACCCCATTTAATACAGCCCGACAACATGAAGTATGGGACTAGCAGGGGTCGAATCCTTCTGGCCCACGTGGCCAGTCCCCAAGCGGGTAGTCCCCAAATTAAAAGAAATTCAAAAATTATGTACAACGGCAACCCAAAATGCATATATGCATGGAATTTCAAGTGGAGGCGGGATTTGATCCCTCGACCTCCCCTCAACAAGTTACCTTAATTACCATTAAGCCAAACCACCTCATGTTGTAAACTCCACCCCGAATTTACATAAAAACCTTCATTTTTCCAGTGCACCTAGGCAGAGCAGGAGGAGAGAATAAAGTTCAAGGAGTGTTAATTTTTTGTAGGCGAAACCTCGAGCCATGGAGACAATGGAACCATGCCTCAGAGAATCTTGAGGGTATCAAAAATATTCCTTGAGGCCCAAAACTTGTCGGAGTCCATTTTCGACAAATTTTATGTCGATTTTACACCTCTCAACGACAAGAAATCAATGGTGATGTCCGTTTTAGCATCAGGGATTCCCATATTTTGGCCATTTTCCAGATTGGAATGACGGTGTCATATTCTCAAGTGTAGACAATCGATTCTATGCCCCTCGACACCACGAGTTCGATGGTGCAACCAGATTCAGCAGCTAAGCATCCACTTATTCAGCCAACTTCAGGGGTTGAGGTATATGTACTTTGATCATGTGCCTCTTTTTGCTGTGAGATGTATTATGATTTCTAGATCCTTGCTTGATGCATTGCGGGATCTTGTATTGCTTCATGTGAGATTATGTCATGTTGATACTAAGGTCCATTGTGAATGAGAGTTCCTTTAGCGGAACGTCTTGTGGAGAGAAAAACCACTCATGTTGAGGGCACATATCCTTGTATGACAGAGAACATCACCCATGTACATCTCACCATTTACAACACTATATGAAGAGGCCTACCCCATTTTGACACCAGGCCCGGAGACATAGCCCACACAGGGTGAACTCCGTTATCAACGTCTTGTGTTCTTTTGTTACTGATGGTTGTCTTGTTTCCTCTTGCTTAAGCATGCATATGTGTTATTTTATGCTCTTTTAAAATGAGATTCTAACAACATCATAGGTGTAAAATATCATGGGTAAATCTGGTAGCTGACTGACCCGGATCAAGTGGTGTCAGAGCGATCTTCTTGCTAATGCGAATTGCAAGCGTGAACAACGATTGAACGTGGAAAAATGGAGGATGGAAAAGACATGTAAGAGGACATGCTCAGGATGTCCAAAATGGTGGACATGATGTATGAAGCTCATGAAAGACAAGAGAAAGAAGAAGTGGAAAGAGATGCTTCATCCCTCACCATCTTCTCATCATTCGAATAAGGAGATCAACCATAGCCTTCAAGAAGATAACACTGAATTGAAAGTGATTCTGCTAGAAGAGAAAGAGGATAAGAAGAAAGTGCAGCTTCAGTTGCAAGCCATAGAGTTAGCCTTGGAATAACTGAAGCACAACGACTAGAGCCTTCAAGAAAAGGATGTCGAATTAAGGAGGCTTCTACAAGAAGAGAAAGAGGATAAGCAGAAACTGCAACTTCAACTACAAGCCATGGAAAAGGCCTTAGAGGAGTTGAAGTGCAACAAAGGCTTGAAGCCTGCAATCATCACCTGCATCTGAATTGACATCTGAGGTAAACACTGTTGATGTTTCTTCAGTTTCATCTTCACTTGCTATCATTTATGTGGGAAATGTGGAGATACCCATACAGGAATTGACATGAGACTCCTTACCAAAATGGGATACAAAGGAGGAGGACTTGGCGTTAATGGCCAAGGCATGATTCAACCATTGGAGGTTGTGTAGGGACCTCTATTATAAGGTTAGGGATACACTGAAGGATAGTTCTCGAAGGTGTCCGAAGCTTCCAATACATGGTTGAAACCATTGGGGAAAGAGAATGATGGGAAAAAATCACCATCATCCTATGACAACAGACATTGCAGTGAAATAGCTGAGACAAGCTCTTATCACCATGAGTGCACCAGAGACAAAAAAGAAGGGTATGACAAGTCATAGTATTCTAATGTCCATTTTTATTACAAGCATGTTGCTAACAATGAACATAGATCATAGCATCGAAAAAATGTAGTTTTTTTGGATTACATAACCATGTCTTGGCTAAGTGTTGGAAAAGAATGGAAACACAAAAGAGGACGAGGCGTGAAAGGCCTTCTTCACTATAGGAAAATAAGAAGGTAAATCATTGCAATCATTGCAACAGAAGTTTCCATCAAAGAGCCACATGTTGGAGGCTCCATCCAGAGCAGCGCCTTAAGGACAAAGCATCAGTGTAGAAACCAGTTGAAACATATGTTCGAGAAGAAAATGTGCCATAGAGAGATGACCCCTTCACTTTGATAAGTCAGAGATGGTTTTATAGGTTTGGTAGTGTGTTTGGCCTTATTTTGAAAATCATATGTTGCAACTTAAAATGTAAAAGTGATGATGTGTTAAGCGACAATGATGTTTTGGCCTTATATTGATAGTTGGGGTATTGGTACCATTTGATGTAAACTT
This sequence comes from Pinus albicaulis, assembly GCA_034641835.2. NCBI lineage: Eukaryota > Viridiplantae > Streptophyta > Pinopsida > Pinales > Pinaceae > Pinus > Pinus albicaulis. The sequence continues at coordinate 399,624,196 of CM076573.1, forward strand.
GACCACAAAGTATGGTTATAAACTCGTGGAAAGTATGGAGAATGCTTGGGTCATAGGTTGGTCAGTTATTTAAGCATGTAATTTTCAAAACATTGTACTACAGGTTTGCAGAGGATGCATGTGTCAGCTCATCGCTTATGGCTCCAAAGGACAAAGGTGAAAGAGAATGAAGGGTGACCTTTCAGGATGATTCTAGTGCAGACATGGTACAAAGTAGCTGCAGATTATGTTCATGCTTTTGGTGGACCAAAATCTCCTCAGTGGGGAGGATTGATCCAAGTGGCTCCAAACACCCTTAGAAGACCAAGAGGGCTAAAAAATGGTCAAAATTCAAAGTGGCTAGATTTCTCTCGAACCAGGTTCAGATTGAATTACTCATCGTCCTGATTCCAACGGTGTGAACATATCTCCAATCCGAGCTTGTATGGAGGAGTTATAGAAATTCAAATTTTTGGTAAAAATTGGGCAGTGGGCCAGGTTTAAGTGTCCCAAAAATTCACCATTAATCGGCAGGGAACTTAGCTCCCGAAAATGGGTGAAATTGTGGCCTCGTTAAATTGCCCAATGACCCTTATTTTCGTTAAAGACAAAAACAACCACTTTGTTTTAAAAAATGAAAATAAATATAAAAATAGGGGTGGTGGGCTACCACCCCCGCCACCCCCACATGGATCCACATTTCATTATTATTATAAAAAATTCATTGGGGGGCAGGCTATCAACCCCACCACCCCCGCAAGAACCCACTGTATGACATAAAAACTAACTATGTGGGTGGGCGGGCTACCTTCGGTGGACCCGACCCGTGCCACCACCACTCCATATATGATATACGAAGGCCAGAGCTGGTGGGCGTTGAACCCATGGCCGACAGACCGACCCTGCCCACGTGGTGACTCCAAAACAACGCGCCAACAAACAAACACCAAAAAACATAACAAACAAACAACGCACCAACAAACAAACACCAAAAACATAACAAACAAACAACACGCCCCATTTAATACAACTCCACAACAAGGAGTATGGGACCGGTAGGGGTTGAACCAGACTGGCCCACATGGCCAGCCCCTAAGTGGGCGGTCCCCAAATTAAAACAAAATTCAAAAACTATGTACAACGACAACCCAAAATGCGTATATGTGCATAATTTCAGGGGGAGGTGAGATTTGATCCCCCGACCTCCCCTCAACAACTTACCTTAATTGCCACTAATCCAAACCACCTCATGTGGTAAACTCCACCCCAAATTTACATAAAACCCTTCATTCTTCTAGTGCTCCCAGGTAGAGCAGGAGGAGAGAGAAAATTTCGAGAAATATTATTTTTTTTAGGTGGAACCTCGAGCCATGGAGACAATGGAACCATGCCCTGAGGAATCTTGAGGGCATTAAAAAGATTCCTTGAGGCCCGAAACTTGCTGGAGTCCATTTTTGACAAACTTTATGTTGATTTTACACCTCTCGGTGACATGAACTCAATTGCGATGTTTGTTTCTGCAACAACGCTTCCCATCTTTCATCCATTTTCCAAATTGGAACGATGATGTTAGATTCTCAAGTGTGGACAATCGATTCTACGCCCCTCAACGCCATGAGTTTGATGGTGTAGCCAGATTCAGCAGCTGAGCATCCACTTCTTCAACCAAATTCAGGGGTTGAGGTATATACAGTTTGATCATGTGCCTCTTTTTATTGTGAGATGTAGTATGATTTCTATATCCTTGCTTGATGCATGTTACAGGATCTTGTTTGGATTCATGTGAGATTATGTCATGCTGATAAGAGGTACATTATGAGTGAGAGTTCTTGTAGCGGAACGTCTCGTGGAGAGACAAGCCACTCATGTTGAGGGCGCATATCCTTGTATGACAGAGAACATCATCCATGTACATCTCACCATTTCCAGCACTATATGAAGTGGCCTACCCCATTTTGACATAGGGCCCAGAGACGTAGCCCACACTGGGCGAACTCCGTTATCAACATCTTGTGTTCTTATGTTGCTGATGGTTGTCTTATTTCCTCTTGATTAATAATGCATATGTGTTATTTTATGCTATTTTAAAATGAAATTCTAACAACATCATAGAAGTAAAAGATCATGGGTAAATCCGGTAGCTGACGGACTCGGATCAAATCACACTTGCAAAATTGAAATCACACCACACTTGCATAAATGAAATCACACCACACTTGCATAAATGAAATCAAACTTGCAAAATTGAAATCACACTTGCTGGAAAGAAAATAACACCTTCTGAAATGAAATAACATAATTACACAATGTTACCAATATCTACAGAGATGTGCAAATTGCGGTTGATGGGGGCCCTCCATTCCTTAGTAAGAACACCAAACAACTATCACATATTCAAAGTAACAATATGCTAGAGAATCTTGGACCGAACTATTTAATTTTATTGCTTGGAAGAATGAATGAATAGGTAGTGCTCCTTTGAAGGATGCTCTCCTATTTATACAAAAATTAAAGATAACTACTCAATAAATACAAATCCTCAAATCTCTCCTAAATCCACATTTATCTCTTGTGGTTACAACCAATCATCTAAAAATACAAGGTACAAATCCTCTCCAAATTCTCTCAGAGTTTTGATAAGGAAACATTTCAAAACATCCATGATTCTTCTCCTTTGAATGTGCTTAACTTAATGATCCACATCTTCCTCAAATATTCTACAAATCCTTATGACTTGGAATTTGAAATTCGAATTTGTAGTTAGGTGGCCAAATAGGACCCTTCTAGAATCTCCAAGTAGTCCTACAATATCACAAAACTCATAACACTTTTAGATATATATGAAAAATTGTTAATTTCCAAATATTTAATCATAAATTCTCTTAAATTAATTAAAATAAGTGACTTGGAAAATAACAATGATAAACCCTATGGTCATGAAAATGGTTACTAATGTAAGGCTTATGAAATTACAAAGTTACGGAATGAGGGTAAAATGATGGAAATGAGGGTGAAAGTGGATGACATTTTGGTGGCCCAACATACCCCCCAACGAAAGATGTTGCATGTCCTCATGAAACTATTTCATTTCTTCCTTTAATCATAAGTTGATATTGTTGAAATGTTTTGCTTCTATATGAGTGCTTTGCATTTATTCTCTTTTAACTTTGCATAATCATATCATTTGATAACTTTATTCTTTTTGCAAAGTGTACCTTGAAAGACATTTGATTGCAACATATTTCTTATGGTTGGTTCTTGTGTGACAACCAAAATTTATGAGTATTGTTTATTGTGTAACAATGCTTTTTTATTTTTGTTGCATAAAAAGACTTGAAAACATTTAGAATTACTTTTTAATTCAGCCATTTAATGTGCTCATTCATTTATCATTGCAAAACACATAATCTTTTAGAATCAAAATTCAATAATAGTTGGTTGGGAAAAATATGTTGGTTAGAATGAAATGAAATGTGTCATGTGAATATGAATTTATGTCCTTTCCCCCCAACTAAAGTTGTTTTCAGTTTTTGACAAATGAGAAAGGGAATATTAATGTGGTGAGGTTTTTTTTTTCCAAAATCACTATTCTAGTATTTAAGGAATTACATGATTAAATATTAGAAAACAACATACCTTCACTTACCTGAAAAGTGGATAAGCTATTTATATAGATAAGAGTGTGGCTGTTGCTGCTGGATCATGGAATATGTAGTAAAAGAATTTGATTTGCTTCTTGTTTCTCTTGGTTATATGAATTGAGTATGAGCTTGGAATATTTATTGCTACAGATGGTGAATTCTGAATTGAGTCTTGCTGCAAGCTGCTTAAATCATATAGTTTTCATTCGTTCCGACTTAGTGGCATAATTATTATCTATGTGAATAGATGTGTCGATGTCAAACATAGAAATATTTTTTTGGATTATTGGCCATTAATGAATGCCATTAACCAATACGAGACTACTCACCATTGATGTCAATGAGAGTCAAGATGCCCAAGTAAATCTTACTAGATACGAATAAATGTGTCATAGTCAAGTCACCTAGAAGATCCGAAAAAAAGGTGACATTGATGTATTCCCACTGTTTATTGCTAAGAGAACTTTCCATTAAGGCATGCAAGCCTAAAGGTACTTGAAAGATATCTAGTTTTGATCCCAGATGATGTGTCCAAGTTGATGGGTCAAAAATTGTTAGAAGAGAGGCCTTAATGAATCCTCCATCATCTAACACAAGTATGAAATAATAATTTGAAGGACTATAGATGGAAAATTTGCATTGAAGAAATGTTTATTTTATAGAAAGGAAAATGAAAATGGGGTGACTCAAATTTGTAAGAGAGTTGAATGAATTTATTTTTGGGTTAAGGGTGAGTGAAAATTAGTCAGGAAATTATGAATATTGGAAAGGGAAATGAGTTTTTTTGTATTAGGGAGATGGAAAATTATGGATTGACTGTAGGCTTAAAATGTGTAACAATGGTAAAATTGGTATGTGTTTAGTAGCAATAGTGTAGTGGCTCTGATTTTAAAAAGGTACTTATGCATATAGTGCTCTTCTTTCATTGTCTTGGAACTTGCAAAAACTTAGCAATTTCTACAATAAAATGTAAGACTATCAAAAGAGAGAGGTAATTAGTCCCTCTTCATTTGATGTATACACAAAAAAATAAGAAATAATTCAAGGACGAAAAATTAAATGCACTTTTACCTTATCAGTACCATGGATCACCTGTTATTATTTGTTGGTGACTTCTTCATTGTGTTTCTAACCAATTTTGAGCTTGAGACCTATTCTCCACACCCTCAATTCTTCATCAATAGATCATAAACTAAATTTGTATAAGCTACTGAATTGTGTCGATTTAGTGGCTACGTCGATTCTGCAACTACCAAAAATCTGGATCATTTCACTGCCTTGCCTCTTTACAACCTGCAATTAGACTCATATGGTGTTTTTTTCAATTATTGCAGTTTAAATATTTGTAGGTTTTTATGGAATTCTAATTCTGTAATCATTGTTCTGAATCCAAGTCATTTCGTTTCACTAAAATATGACTTCGGATGCTCCCAGAATTGCATTTTGATCGTTTTGTGACACTACTAAAAAAATGAATTTTTGAGTTTTTAGGAATGCCCAGTCAGCAGTCCGTATGCTGACTAGGCATATGACTGGGCAAGCTGATTGGACCTTCACTGGCCAATGGATGTTTGGCACTTGGCACTATTTGATTTGTTGACATGTGGTTTTTTTTATTATTGGTTAATGGTTTTGTTGTGGTGACCAATGTGGGAGTGCCACATGGCCTCCTTGTGGCAAGCCAAAATTTGTGTGAGGTGAAACAACCTCCACAAGAATTGAACCTGTGACCTCATACATATCAAAAAAGTGCTTTACCAATCCTCCTAACTTGCTTCTTGTTTAAATATATTCCAAAAAAATTATTTAAAGTCTAAACAAGCGCACCATTTAAGGAAGGGGCCTAGCGCCAAGGCACATAATGCGGTTGTATGGTGCCATGTGACCAAAGGTGTAGAGGAACTAAGGGCAGTTTTAACTTTCATACAAATTCGACTACTAATAAAGAAGGCCAGATTTGCGCGCCATTCCCATTTTCGGGGCGTACTAGCTCGGTTTGGGTCAAATTGTAGGATTATTAACAACAGAATTGGGAAAAAACTTGAAACAATCATATTTTACTCAATTTTTGGCCAAATGAGGTGCAAAAAGAGTCAAAACAGTGGTTTTAGATAGTGCTGGATACATTGGAGACATAAATTTTACTGTTTGAGCTTTATAAAAGCTTTTAATTATACTTTTGAGTATGAATTTATATCTCTTACCCAATTTTTATTGCAATAATTTAAAACTAACTTTGTTCAATTTTCTTTTATGATCTTCCAAAACATAAAGAGTGCAAGAAGAGAGCATACTTAGAAATATTGAAACTCTTTGTCCATTTAAAACCTGAATTAAAAGACAAATTTAAAAGATTTGATCTCTAATCTTCATATTGTGACGCTCAAAACTCTATATGTTCTCCTCTTTTCTCAAATATTCCTTCTCTTTCTACATATTCTTGCAAATTATTAGTGAGTTGGGTGGATCTTATTGCACCACCAAAACAAAAAATTTGCAAATAAAATGAAATTTAACTTGAAAACTTAAAACATCACCAAACTTGGTTTTATTCATTAATTCTATCCTACTCTACTCTATTGGAAATAGAAAATTTGTTTTAAGTGTATGCATATTTCCAGTGTAACCATGTGCGTGACAAGAGAGAAAATATATTCATGCTTGGTTTTGAAAAATATACATTAAAACACATCATAGCATGAAAAACCAGTTGTTTTGATAATGCAATTAAGAAGTAAGGAAGAATGAAAGAATGATGTGATTTGATCAATGATTGGAACCATGTTTCAATAAGGCCATGAAATTCATGATTCCTTTCTTGGGTTAAATCACTTTGAATATCCTCCTTTATTATGCATTCCTCAGATTCTGGTAGTTTCTCCCCATCAACACTATTGCATAAATATTCAGTCTCTTCAACAAATTGACAAGAGGACTCAAAGGAGACTTGAATATATTCTTGTGGAGGTGGAGAGACAAATAATTTTTTGAATGAAGTTAAAATATACTCTTCTTGAGAAGTGGATATACAAGCTCTTTCTAGAATTCTAGAGAGTTCTTGGAAGGACATTATTCAAACTCCTTAATTGTTCATGAATTACTCCAATTGGTTGATAATTCCTGTCATGCACACAGATTAGTACAAAGTATCCAATTTATTATTATTATTTTTTAATTTAATATGCAAAATGATTTTAATATGATTTTATTCATGCATATAAGAATGAATGCAACTATAATGGGTTGTCTAAACTTTCAAAGTAAACACCTATGTATACCTCCCCATCAACGATGCCAAAATGTTGGGTGATTTAATTGTGAGTTAAATCCCGGTCATTTAATTTGTCAACCCAGGGTTCGTGAACTGATGAGGTATACGTGTACTATATGTACTAGGTGATTATTTATCAGAATAGATTAATCTAATGCAAGAAACTAAATCAAATCAAATCAATCCAATGCAATCCAAACATAAAGAAATTGAAATCACACCTGCATAAAGGAAATCATACTTTCTTGAAATTGAAATCACACTTGAAAAATTGAAATCACATGACACTTGCATAAATGAAATCACACCACACTTGCATACATGAAATCAAACTTGCAGAATTGAAATCAAACTCGCTAGAAGGAAAATCACACCTTTTGAAATGAAATAACATAATTAAACAATGTTACCAATATGTACAAATATGTGAAAACTGTGGTTGATAGGGGCCCTCCATTCCTTAGTAAGTACAACAAACAACTATTACATATTCAAAGTAACAATACGCCAGAGAATCTTGGATTGAACTATTTGATTTTATTGATTGGAAGAATGAATGAATAGGTAGTGCTCCTTTGAAGGATGCACTCCTATTTATACAAAAACTGAAGATAACTACTAAATAAATACAAATCCTCATGTCTCTCCTAAATCAACATTTATCTCTTGTGGTTACAACCAATAATCTAAACATACAAGATACAAATCATTTCCAAATTCTCTCCTAGCTTTGATAAGGACACATATCAAAACAACCATGATTCTTCTCCTTTGAATGTGCTTAAATTAATGATCCACATCTTCCTCAAATATTCTACAAATCATCATGAGTTGGAATTTGAAATTCGAATTTGTAGTTAGGTGGCCAAATATGGCCCTTCTAGAATCTCCAAGTAGGCCGACAATATCACAAAACTTATAACACTTCTAGATATATATGAAAACATGTTAATTTCCTAATATTTAATCATAAATTCTCTTAAAATACTTAAAATAAGTGACTTTTAAAATAACAATGATAAACCCTATGGTCATGAAAATGGTTACTAATGTAAGGCTTATGAAGTTACAAATTTACAGAATGAGGGTAAAATGATGGAAATGAGGGTGAAAGTGGATGACATTTTGGCATCCCAACACCCGACATGTAATCCATGGAGATGGATTCCCAAGGCTGACTAAGATTAGGCAGAGGATTATATAGGCATTACTTCTTGATGGTTGGTTTGGAAATGACACAGGTAGTCCAGTATTTGATGTACTTCCCAACGTCCCGTCGAAGTTTCGACCAATAAAATACTTTTTTAGCACTGTCACTTTTTTCTCTACTCCAAAATGTCCAATGACTCGACTCTAGAGCATCTCCTAGATCATCATGGAACGCTTGCTTGAAGGAACAAAAAGGTGTTCTAGGTGGCATAAAAATGCACCCTAGAGGTGAAAATTTTAAACTTTCTTGCCTCCCAGGATCATCTGGTATGTGTTGCTGAATTCTGGATCGCTCTTGTAAATATGCGACCACCCTGAAGTCTTGTGTCCACAAGAGTCGAGCACAGTGGTCCGCGCCATGACCGACGGTTTGCTGAGGTAGTCTGCAACATTATTGGTGCTTCCCTTCTTGTACTTAATGTTCAAATGGAATTGTTGCATGTATGTGGACCATTTCTGATGGCGATTGTTTTGCAACTTCCCTTGTGTCTATATGAATTGCAGAGGTCGGTGTTCTGTGTGGATGACCATTTCCTTCCCTATAATATAATTCTTCCTTTGTTAGCATACCTGAAAAAAAAGTACATATCTTTTTCATAGGTGGGATGCTTTCAAACTGTGTCTAAAAGTGTCTCATTGTGATATGCCACTGGAAGCCCCTTTTGATTTAGAATTGCACCAATAACATAGTGAGAGGCATGTGTCTCAATCTCAAATGGTTTTTGAAGGTCTAGGAATGTGAGCACTTGTGTAGAGAAGAGGTCATGCTTCAACTCGGAAAACACCTTCTGTTTGGATTCAAACCAAAATAAATATTCTTTCGCTCTGCGCTTGGTGACTTGACTCAAAGGCCAAGTGATATGAGAGAACTCCAACATGAACTTGCGGTAGAAATTGGCAGGACCCAGAAAATTGCGGAGCTCTGTTAGAGTGGTTGGGGCTAGCCAATCCCAAATAACTTGTATCTTGGCTGGGTCCACATGCACACCTTGATCATCAATAATGTACCCAAAATACTGAACCATGGGCCATACCAAAAGTTCATTTATCCAAATTGGCACACAATTTCTGTGTCGCAAGGTTTGGAGGACCTATCAGATGTGGTGGAGTTGTTATTCCAAACTCTGGTTGAAGATCAAGATGTCGTCCAAATACACTTCACGAATGATTTAGTGAAGGGATGGAAGATATCATCCGTCAACCTCATGAAGGTTTTGGGGGAATTCGTCAACTCGAAAGACATGACCAGTTGTTCGAAAAGGCCCTCCTTAGATTTGAAGGAAGTCTTCCACACATTAGAGGCTTCGATTGGTACCTGGTGATAACCAGACTTCAAGTTAATCTTACTGAAATATTTGGCCCCATTAAGCTAGTCCAAAAGGTCATCAATCCATGGAATCAGATACTTATTCCAGACAGTGATCTTATTCAGCGCCCGATCATCAATACAAAGTCTCCAGGTCTCGTCCTTCTTCTCTACCAACACGATCTGGCTCCCACAGGGTGATGAAATTAGCTTGATGTTCCCTTTATGCAAAAACTGCTGAATATGTCTCTTGATTTCATTGTTATCCAGAACCAAGCATTGGTAGATCGACCATTGGGTAGTGGCACACCCAGGGTCATATCGATGGAGTGATTGACCTGACAGTGTAGGGGTAACCCTGTGGGTGCAGTGAAGATGTCCCTGTACTCCTCCACGACCTTGTCCATCTATTTCTATCGTGTGAAGGAGCCATGTCTACAGGTCATGGTCATAATATTATTCTTTCCCTAAGGGAAAATCATAAGGAAAAAAATTTCCCGGTCTAGGAAATGATCTTACTAAATTGCTTTGCAATGATCAAAGAGATGCTGGTAGGTGGTGCCACCTCCTGTATCATGTACAAATTTTTTCCCAAATTAATAATAATAGTGCGAGGCCTAGAATAATACACAACATGTCGCTTCCACAAGTATGGTTTGCCTATTAATACATCAAAAAATTTAAGAGGAGAAACATCACATAGTACCTAATTCGTGAAGGGCTTGATGTTGTAGGGAAGGCGACACTGCTAGTTAACACGAAGATCTCGTCCTTTGTGAAGCCACCATATGGTGTAAAACTGCAAGTGTGGTGTGGTCGGTAGGCTCAAATGCTTCACGAACTCTGCTGAAATGATATTCTTCTGACTCCTGCTATCAACAATGAATTGTAACAGAGAAACCTTCAACCACATCTATGAGTGGAAGAGGCGATCCCCCTCCTTTGGAACACTAAGCTCAATATTCTAGATATTTGTGGTGGAAATGGTGGCATTGGGCTCCACATCAATAATATTATTACCTTTTTCATTCCCCTTTTCAGGTTCCAACTTAGAGTCAGAACATGCATATGATTCAGAAGCCTTTAGTTTGACCATCAGAGATTGCTTGGCTCGACAGTTATGCGTATTGTGAGTGGGGCTCTTATGGAACTCACACCATTTAATTGTGTCCTTTGTCTTCATGGTGTTGTTCCTTTCTTACGGCTTAGATGGGTTGTCCTAGGCCATCCCACCTTGGCTCTATCCTTTGTTTTGCGGTTTGGGGGCACCTTTCCCTTGCTCCATATTTGCAGATCCAAAGTCTCATTTCTTCTGTTTAAATTTCTGCTTGATCTTGAAAGTGTATCGATAGGCGACACCGAGCGAGGATATGGCCAAGAACTCCATATTGTATTAGATTTAATTGTGTATAGATTTGTGGTACTTGAGTAACAAATTCTGCTCAGAATCCTTGATACCCAACTTTTTAGAAAGGGTATGAAACAATTTGTGAACTCTGGTACCTCCTGGTCCCTTCCCTACCGCAACATGGTCCACTTTATGTATTTATATTCATGGCTCCCGACAGGGTAATACTGCTCCTTGATGGAATTTAAGAAAGAATTCCAAGTCGGTGCAGATGAAAATAGTGAGGGTTCCCTCTTGTATCTCTACTCACAATAGGATTCCCACCAATCCTTGATGTGGGCGGCAACTTTGAGGAGTGAAAAATTACTCTATTCCCGATTGGAAAAATCATGAATTGAAAAATATCCTTCTAAAATATTTAACCATTTATCTACAACATACACATCTATCTAGCCTTCAAATATGGGGATGTAAAAGTTGGCTTTTACCTTAAAGGGAGTGGTGCATCCAAATTAGTTTCCGGAGCGTCTCCAGGGGTAGTTGCCAAAGGATTTGGGTGAAGTTGTCCATCATCGCGTTCCTCTATCACTCGAGGGCTTATTTGAGAAATATTTTGAAAGTATATCCTACTTCATATTCTTTATTTTCTTCCCCCATGGGAGGTCGTCAAGGTTTGTGAGGATGGTGTTGCAAAGGTTCAACCGACTTGAGTCCTAACTCCTTATATCCTAACCTTATCAGGGACATGCAAAAAAAAATAGAGAAAGAGTAGACTGCTCTGATACCACTGATCCAGACTTATATAAGAACACAAAAAAATACAAATATAACCATAAACACAAATACACAGCAAAAATGAAACTTCATTTCATTAATAACAAGAACTGAAATATGCTTACATATAGAAAGGAAATAAACTAGCTCGGGTGATGGTAGCTTATCTTTGAGAAGAGATGTGGCGGCTACATGCCTCTGAAATGTGTTACAATGAGGCTCAAGGGCCCACTTATGATTGATAAACAAGGGAAAACCCTAACAATCCAAAAATATAACCCTAGGAGATGAAGCACCAATACTGTGGGCCTTGTTGGGGTAAATTGGTACATCAACTTCCCGGGGTTGTAACTTTGGCATACGATATTTGTTTGACGTGCACGATACATTGTTAGAAATATCTATCTGAGTACTACAACTTTTGATTGCAAATGTAATTCAAATACTTGCATTTTATTGTTTTTCAAAAAAACTTCGTTTAGGGCCTCAAAACGACTCTGGAAGTTTAGGACCCGAAAAATTGTAAAAAATAGTAAACTGTGCTACAGTTTATGAAACTGAAAAATTGAAAGAAATAATGGTGGGGGTCTAAGTGGAATAGGTGGGTGACCACAAATATCCACATGGATCAGTTAAGAGTATCCTAATCCAGTTTGGTAGATCCATCGATGTACATTTGATTCATTGGCTCATTAATGTATTTGGTTAACACCAGGTAGGACATCTAATTTGTAATGAACACCTTGAGTTAGTTCCAGGTTGAATTGAGACATTGTATAAAGAATAACTAGAGTAAAACAAAATATTTACCATGAGAGATAATAAATTTCACCAGCAATAGTACACAAATATGCAAACATTGTAAAAACAACCCAGCTCTAGGGAAAAAACCAAACCCAATAAAATTTCATTAGCCTTGGCCAAAACCCTATCCAACCTGACCAAGTGAGCCTTCACTTTTCACCACACTGGCCTTACATTACAATGAAGTCTTCCTAACCTTTTATAGGATCCATTACATGCACTACCATGGGCATAAAAACATGGTACATAATACCATGTGCGCAAAACCTCCACTATTATACTTGGTCAAGTTTAACTCTATTCCATAGTCACATTTACGTAACATTCCCCCCTTAAAACTTGACTTGGGGTCTCTTTGACTATATCCATCCAAAATTACCAAGTGAATCAGTCCCACTCACTTTGGCCCTTACCCACCTCAAAGTTTATACATGTGGCATCAGTTAACCCGACATTCCCCTATCGCCTAGGTCTAACCCAGAATTTACTGGCAATTACCAAGGGGTATGCATGTCTTACCAGATCTTACAATAATATTCCCATTTCCATGCAATAATTGAATCAATTATATATTTTGTTCATTGTTTCTCTCTTTATATGACCATCCTATAAACTTAACACACTCTGTGGCTGATGCTTTCCTCATCCATGTACCACCACACTATGAATAATTTGATTGACACATTCCATCAAATACTTTGTGTGCATCCACAATCCCACACCCCAAATTTTTACAGGGTTCAAATCTCTCCATCCACCATGCCAATACAAACCATTGGAAATAGAAGCGTCCCTCTAAATCCAAAATTTGGTCGTTATACCACATGTAGAAAAAATAACCAGAGTAAACCAAAATATTTACCATGAGAGATAGTAAATATCACCAAAAACAATAGACAAATATGAAAACAATATAAAAACAATATTTATCATGGGAGAAACCCAACCCAATGAAATTTCATTAGCCTTGGTCAAAACCCTTGCCAACCCGACCAAGTGAGCCTTCACTACTCACCTCCCTGGCCTTACATTACAATGAAGAAAACACATCCTTTTATAGGATTCATTACATGCAATACCATGGGAAAAAAACCATGGGTACACAATATCATGTGCCCCAAACATCCACTGTTATACTTTGTCAAATTTAACTCTATTCCCAAACCAAGTTGAACTAACATACATGAGAATTAGATTGTAGCAATTAAAATTGCGAGATATCTACGTGGTACTATGAATTATGGCCTGAGTTATGTTGCAAAAATAGATGTACAACTTCAGGTGTATACATATGTTGATTGGGTTGAGAGTGTTAATGACATGAAGAGTAATTTAGGGGTATGCTTTAGTTTGGGGTCCACTATGATTACTTGGATGAGTAGGACACATATATATGTTTCACTTAGCATTGCAAAAGCATACAACCAATGAAGCATTTATCGAGGCAATATGGCTTTATATGTTGTTTGCAAGATTATTTGACTAAGAGATGGAACTGATGGTGATACAATATGATAATCAAAGTTGTGTGACGCTTTCATAGAATCCTATGTTCCATTATAGGTTGAAGCATATTGAGATCAAGTACCACTACACCCGTGACATGGTGCATAGGATAGCAGTATGGCTCGAGTACATCTCCACTGAAGAGTAGAAAATTGATTTCTTGACGACATTGTTTCCTAGAGAGAAGTTTGTGTACTTCAGAGACAAGATGGGGCTTTTGGAGATTATCCCTCTCGCTGATAGGGAGTTTTGATATGACACCAACACAGATGGATATTCTCCAAAGAGGGAGAATGATTTGAGAGGCCGATAGTTCTCCCCAGGTATGGTTGAGTGAGAGCCTCTCAACAAGGAGACCCAATCACTCCCCGTCAGAGGGTTGGGTGAGGCCTGTTAGCATCAAGACCCAATTACTCCCTGGGAGAGGGTTTAGTGAGTTCTTTCAACATCAAGGACTAGATTTCTCCCTAGGAGGGGTGAGGAAGTGCTTCTTAGGAGCGTTTATTGAGTACTTACCGAGAGGGTTGAGCGAGTAGTCACCAAGAGGGTTGAGTGAGTGTATGCTAGTACTCTCTAGGCAGCTTGAGTTTCAACTTTTAGGACCGATCACTATGGAGGGGTGAGTCCTGGTCTGCTGATGATGATCCATGGGTTTTGTACCATCTCAGATATTGCTACTAGTGGATGTTGATGTTAGAGGATGATGCTAATCTTGATGATGATTTCATATAACATTTTCTTAGAGAAAATTTTCAGCTTGGGGACATCTATGACAACCATTATGAGTACCTCCCTACTTATAAGGGAGTGTTGAATTTGTAACAATAGTTAGTCTTCATAATGTATAATAGGCCATTTTATGTAATTTTATTGATTTTTATAAAGCATATTTTTAAAAGCTAGAGTTAAAGGAAAAATTATTTTGAGTCAAAGTCCCATTGAGACTTTTTAAAGAAGAAAATTTGAATTTTCAAATTGAAATTTTTGGCTCCAAAATTTGTCATGTTGGCCTCCCTCCAAGTCAATTAGGCCTAGGGTAAATAAAAAACCCTTCGACCTTGTAGATAACTATATAAAGGTAGCTTGGCCTCATTTCTCCACCATTGACTCACTTCTTTCTCTCAAGCAAGTTTCTAGGCAAGCAAGCGAAGGAAAAGAATCACTAAGAGTATGAAATTATCTCTTCTATATCTCTATTTTAGCTTGCATGTGTGGATAGTATCTCTCTCTACAATTCACATATTTTTGGGTAGTTCTGTTGCAGGGGGCCAAAATTCTAGGCAATTGCAGGTGTTGAAATTTTGGGTGATTGAAAATTGTAGGAGGGCAACTTTTTTTGGGTTAAATCAAACAAAATAAATTTTTGGGTCATATTGGGAGGCTTGAATTGGAGGGGTCTACTAGATTTGACCATAGGTCTAAGCATGTCTCTTGTTGAACAAAATAATTTCTCTATTGAAAAGGTTGTTGGGTTTTTTTCCCTTGGCGGGTTTTCTCAAGGTAAATATAGTATTTCTTTGTGCATTGTGATTTCTATTGTTCTACTATTCTTGTATGGTTGAATTTTTGAAGTATATTTATTAACTGATATATTTGAATAATTTAAAATATATACAACAAAAATGATTATTAGTAATTCAGAAATATTGTGTTAAAATATATTGCACATAGAAAATCAACACCCTTGTCCCACAAATAAGGGAGTTTCGTACACCAATTTAGTCTTTGGCTCGATTACGACCTTAAATTATTATTATTATTATTATATACATTTGCATTTTTCTTGTTGGATATTTGAGCTACCAAATCTATGATGAACCATATTGTGAGTCAACGAGGTTCTCTTACATTTCTTCCAACTAGATAACCACCTTGAAGTATCTTCAGAGTTATTTGGATAGAAATAAGTTGCATTTTATAAGCCATAAATTCACTAATTGCTTCTCTCATTTGATGGACTGTAGGTACAACCAAACAAGTACCTATTATATCTATATTCATCAAGCGAGGGAAGTTCAAGTAGAGTGGAGGAAGGAAAAGATTTATTACATCTAATAGATAGAGATCAACTAGAGGTGAGAACATCAAAAGAAAATTCCATGACACATGGAATTTTTTCTTGCTGAAGGGGGGTCATTCTCTTATGATGCTAAGAGAATAGATGAAAATGAGGTTCCCTTGAGGTACAATCATCTAATGAAATGATGGGTACCCAAGGACCTTCCTCAAGTAAACATTGTTTTTTTTTTCTCAACGAGAGGATATTATATTGCATTTATCCATTAGTGTACATGGTTTGGGGCTATTTTCCATGGATGGTATAAATGTTTGTTATGGTGGATTAGCTAAATTGATGGAGTATGTCAGACCTTGTTACAATTACAATGAATGTGTTATCACAATTTTAGTTGGTAATTTTTAAAGCACTGACAAGGGGAGTGTCAATGTTATTGCAGTTTTGAAAATTTAAAATTGCTTTATGATATATCATTTTTTGGGATTCAACTGCGTTAAGTTAGTCATTAGTCTATGACCATTTCCATGAGAGGTAGTCATAACTGACTAATTTCTCATGATTTTTGAATAGTCCACTTAGCACTCATTGCATCGGGTGAAACCCCTTGAAACTTAAATTTAAAATTGCACTAGCAACCAAAGTAGCAACGCAAATTTTTGAAGACAATAAATTAAACTCTGACAGCCAGAAAATCAGTGCAAAATTCAAAATTCAAACTTTTTCATGACCAAAGAAATGCGTCGTTGGAATAGCATGTTTAATTTCAAGTGTTTTCGGATGGTGTAAGTACTTATATTACCATGAGTTAAAAGTTGTGTAGAGTTAATCCTTTGTATTTTTTTATCTGCTAAAGTAAAACAATTGTTATCCTACATTTTTGTAATCAAATACCACTCCCATATCCATTTCCTATGTTTCTGGACAATGGAAGTTATGACACAACCTCAACAGTCAAAAGGAAAAGGTGCTAAAGCATATTTGTTTTTACTTGACAAAAAACTTAGTTTTTCCTGTACAACACACTAATTTTGGGCAAAGTTTCCAAAAAAATAAGAATGATTTTTTCAAAACTGAAATAGATTTTTTATTTATTTATTTTTATTTTTAATTTAATTTAATTTAATTTTTTAAATTTTTTAAATTTTAAATTTATTTATTTATTTATTTTTTTTTTTTTTTTTTTTTTATTTATTTATTTATTTATTTATTTTTTTTATTTTTTTTATTTATTTATTTATTTATTTATTTTTTTTTTTTTCTGGAACAAACCCATTTAAAAAAATATCTCTTGATTAGACCCTATTTTGCAGGAATTCGCGAGGAAAAAGCTCATGGACTATTGTTGACTTGGATGCAACCTCATCAAATTCTACTTGGTGATCCTTATCTCTAGCCATGAATCCAACAACAACATGATATTTAGATGCACATAGGGTTATGAAGTTTTCTATATGCATGTATTTGATAAATTATGTTATTATTTTTAGATTTTGTAATTAAGTTTTGCTAGAAAAATGTTGTAAGTTACGGTCTGTTCTATAAAGACAATTTCTGATGAATGAGAAAGGGTTGGGTTCTGAAGACTTTATGGGCTTTGTATTCTTCATATTTTTATTAATTGATACTATAATATCATATGTACTTATTCTTTGATGTAAATATTCTTGATCCAATAATTTCTTGTCTTCTTTTTCTTCTATGTGATTGCTTTTCCTTTCTCAAGTTAATTCGTTTAATGTTTCATCTTCAATATTTGAGTAGAGATAAATGAATCAAAATTCTTCACTTCTCTTTTTCAATAGTACTCATATATTAATCACCCTTATCTAAATTTTCTTTTGGATTCTTCTTGGCCTTTTATGCCCAACTCTAGTGGATTGTTTCCTTTCTTTAACCTTTGGCTATAATGATAAATTGATGTCTAAGAAATTGCTTTCTACCTTGCCTTTGCCAATCATTGACCATATAACCAACATTTTGCAGATCTTTGTTATTTCATGTGTCTGACTCCATCACCCAATGGATTGTCTTTATTTCCCAACCAAACACCTTTTTTTTTAAACCCCTCACTCTACAAATGATCTAACCATCAAGCTCATCAAATAACCAATTAGTTTTGGATGAGTTATAGAAGGGATCCCCCTTAGGATTGAAAGGAATATATTTCAATTCAAGAGATTGGTTAGACGTTACCTCAGTTATTTCCTTTCACAGTCAAGGAAATTTATGAGTGATAACAAACTGGATGTAGCTAGTCCAATATATGTGAGGTATGCAGAGATACAAAGTGAATGAAAATTATATAAAACTAAGAGACAATTGTAAAAATAAAGGAGTGTTTATTTATATTGATGGAAGGTCAAAATCATCAAGGAATATTGCAATGTTTATAAATAATACACAACCTAGGACAACAAATAGGCAACCCAATTGCATATTTTAGGGATGTGATGGAAACCACGTAGTCGTATGTGAGATAAAATCAATAGCTATAGGAGAAGAGATCTTGATCCATTACAATATGAATCGAATAGACACAATCACTATTTCTATTATGGGGGGAATATGTAGCAAAATTTCATGGCCAATGAAAATTGTATGACTAACTTATCAAAAAGTTATTTCTAGTGTCATTTTGTATTTTTGAGGTGTAAATAAATGAATCTATGGTTTTTTTATAAGATTGTGTATATATGATCCAACTAACTAGAGTCTAAATTTGGTCTTCATATGATTTATTATATATTTTTTAAGCCATACATTTTATCATAATGTGGTAGGATGATCATGGAAAAGTGTCAACAGAGTTAGAACAGGTAAATTATTAACAAATTTGATTTACTTTGAATGTGAAATTGATTATTTGTTTAAATAATTTGCGAGCCTCTAAATTAGACATAAATTAAGGCCCATCTAACCTTTCTTAGGTACATAAATGATATATTAAATCTCCCCTTCTACACTCAATAATGTTTTTAAATATTTAATATGTTCTTAGGAAGGTTTAGAGATAATTTCATATTTGTGCCTAATATTATTTATTTTTGAAGAATATTGTACATATTATGAATATTTGGAGAAGGAGATCAATATTGGAGAATAAATGAACAAATTATCATGGAATTATTGAGAAATTATGGAGCTCCAATGATTGAGAAAATCTATGAATGTGTTCCCTGTCATTTAATGTGGATTCCTAGTGTTGGGAACCAGGTCCACTATTTGAGGGATTTTGGAGGGGAAAGTTTCCTACTTTCAAGGATAATGCTTCCTCATCATTTTGTATAATTACCAATTCAAATTGACCTCTAGGGGCATGTATTGTTTAGTCTTATTATGGAGAAAACTTGTTGTTTAGCAGCTCCACTTTCATTTCTTGCAGGGATGTACTTGGATTGATTCAAATAATGAAGTTTGGTGCCATTTCTAGCTTCTAAATATTGGTTTCTTCCATACGAATCTGAGTCTCCTTGGGCTTGGCCATCCCATGAGCCTCAGATCCCTCTTGCACAATTTATTTATGTTCTTTTCAGTTCTTATTAACATGCATCTCTTATTCTTGTTTTGCCTATTTTTGTATTTAGTATTGATGCTTTTCTTGCTGTGGGATTGAGTTAAATGATTGAAGTGAGTTATTTTGCATTTTATTTATAGATTCAAAATAATTATTCATCCTTAGAATAACTTTGGAATTCCATCTTCATCATTGGACTACTTGGATTTGGTTACTAGTTCACGAATATACGATTTCTGGAAATGCCTTGTACGAAATAGCAGTAATTTTATGTTATATTTTAGAATGGGTTAATGAGATTCATTTGAGTTGATTCCACTTGTATTAGTTCATAAAAATATTCAATTTAATAGAAAAAAATTTCCCCATTGCATTTTCACTTTATTAGGTTAGGCATTTGATAAGTTAACTAGCTCTCTAGTTCTTGAATTTTCAATTTTTAGAGTAGTAATTTTCTGTCATTCTTTAGGAGGTGTAAATAGCGGTATTTTGGAGTGATTCCACTTGGAATGGATACCTAGGACACCTTTCTTAATAAATTTTTTTGTCCCATCCCATTTTCATCTTATTTATTAGTCATTCGGTGAGTTATATCCTAAACAAGACTTCTTAGAGCAAAAACATAACTTCCTGTAGCACTCTTATAACACGTGTAAACTCAACCATATTTTCTCCCAAAGGAGGTTTTTGTCTCTTAGGCTTGAATAATGACCCCTAGGATCTAAATCCATGATTTAGGAAGAATAAACACTACTTAGGACATGCATTTTTACAAAGTAGATTAGGCCTATTTATTTGAGTTCATGCTCATAGGATTTCAATTAAAAAATGTTGTTCTTGCCTAGGATTGATTTATTTTCGAAGCAAAAATTCCATTTCTAATTAGTTTAGGCTTTGATTTCGTGACATTCACTCCATTACATTAGATCAAAAAAAGGACACATTGTATGCTGCACATATAGTGTCGATACCTCTTAAGTTTGTGCAAACCCCAAGCTGATAATTAAAGTTAGTAGCCTTGGGAGTTGCAACATTCTTGTTGCAATACTAAATCTTATCACTTTTTGGCACCATTTCTGGAAATGTGTCAAAGTATGCATTGTTTTATTCCCTAGTTGATTCATTTATTTTCTTTTTGCAAAAACAAAAAATATTTGCATTAAGCATATTTCATTTCAAAACCAGAAAATTGCATTGCATTAGGATTCTTATTCAAAAAATTAAAAATACTTTCCCAACACCAACACCCCCATTTGATCACGTGGTGCAGTAATAACCACATCACCATCCACTTTTGTAGGTAGAAGAAGAAGAGGTGGAAGACAAGGTAGAAGAAATGGATGGAGATGATGACGATGAAGAAGATCCTCTTGGATTCCCCATTCAAGATACCGATGTCAGTGTGCATATGAAAAACATCCCACCATATTTCCTTCCCAACTTCCAAGGTATGAGGTTAGAGGATCCAGAAACCTTTCTCTTTGAATTTAAAATTGTTTGTATATATTATGGTTACTTATTAAACCCTCAAAAATTGAGATTGTTTCTGGCAACAATGAAGGATAGAGCTCTTAAATGGTTCATGACTTTAGAGAGTAATTCAATAAGGTCATGGAATGATATGCAAAATTTATTCCTAGAAAAATACAAAGATCATAATCTTAAAGAGTAAATTTTTAGAATGAATCAAAAAGAAGTTGAGAGCCTTGAGTATCTAATAGAAAGGTTCATGTATAATGTTAAGAGGGAAAAATTACATCATTTAGGATTTGACACACTAAAACCCCTCTTAATTAGAAAAATTGGGGATGAGTGGATTGATCTCCTTGATATCAAGAGTAGAGGAGATGTAACCAATTATCATTTGAAGAAATTTGTGAAACATGCAAGCTCATATCAAGAGGAAGGGAAAGAGTAAGTGAATCAACATCAACATTGGTAAGTCAAGTTGAACTTGGAAATTTTCTTGATAACTTTAAAACACAAATTCTTAGAAATATAAGTGAACAAGTAGAAATGCTAATGATGCAAAATGAGAGAAAAGAATAAGTTGATATTCATGTGTTCCATGCAGAATCATATGCTACTAAATATTTCTCATCATTGCCAAGGTTGAAGGAATTGTACCAAGAAGACAATGGAGCAAGTCAATCACCAAAGGAACTCTATTATGTAGCTCCAAGAGGACCATTGTAGCCTAGTTAACATGGTATGGTTTAAGAACCCGATTCACAATTTCAAGGTTATGCACATCCATCTGAAAGTAATTGGAACACACCCATTCCTTAGCAACCTTGGCCATATCAACCCCAAAACCAATCTTGGTAACAAGGTTGGCAAGAACCTTATAGGAAAAATCCACAATATCCACAATATTTTCCTCAATATCCTCCATACCCATCTCCATGCTATCCCTATTATCCACCTCCACCAAAAACACAACCTGAACCACATCCATATCAAAGCTCCACTCCCAGTTAACTACTTGTACAACCATTTATAAACCCATACAAAGAAGTATCTCAACCCACTTACAATGCTGAGGTAAAACACTTCCAAACATCTCCTCTTAATCTAAATGTTATTCATCTTAGATCAGGAAAGGTATTGGAAAAAAGAGATTCTCTTGATGTCATTGAAAGACAACATTCAAGAAAAAGAAGATTCAAATGAGAATACCAAAGAATATGATGGGTTGCACTTCATGAAGAGCAGACATCAAAATCAGAGTTTGAGCAAGTTACATCATGTTCACTATTATATCCTCTACGTGTTAAAGAGAATAATCAACAAAAAGAAGAAGATATGAATTTCATGGAAGAAGAAGACATCCAAGATGATCGAAATCAACAAGTGGACCCGAAACATCACAACTATATTAAAATATGGTTCCATAAAATCATTAATTTGCAGCAACACACTCTTCTTCAACATTAATTGATATCATCTCAGTCAAAGCAGTTGGTATCTCATATTTAGGTACATGTCAAAGCATGTATTTTAAGCCTACATATGATTTTATATATCATATTAATGTGCACATGGATCCATTGGAAGTATTTCTATACTTGAAAGAGATTTTTTTTTTCAAGTAGAGTAGGATAGAAAAAATAATAAAAAAATGGAAAAATAAATAAAACAAAAGAATAAAATATCATGTGAAAACATCCTTTGAGGCGCTTGATATTGGCTCACTGATTGAAACCTCCATGAGGCGGTCAATGGGTTGGAAAAAAAGAGAAAAAAAGAGAAAAAGAAAAGATCTTAGGTGAAAACCTCCTTTGAGGCGCCTAGGTAGACTTACTAGTTGAAAACCTCATTGAGACAACTAGTAGGCCTAAGAAAAAAGAAAAACAATGAAAAAATGAAAGGAAAAAAAAATATTTGCTCCATGCATCCCTCTCTAATGAATGCAGGTGCTTTCCAACCTTTAGAAGCAACAAAAAACAAGTCAGCACCAAAAGAAAAAGTGTGTCAAAAATCTAGTCAGAGGAAGTCAAACTTGGACTTTCTCCTCCTTTTCTCAGATTCTCCAAAAGGATCAAGGTCATGTTAATCCATTGCCCTCATCAATTTCCAACATCCACCCATAATTTCCAAGCTTTTCTCATTCATTTTCCTCATTGTCCTAAAATGCTACAGGAAATCCCGTTTTTGCTACAAGAAGTCTTGTTTTTCAGTAGAAAAATGTTTTTATTATTTATTGAAAATCATGCATCCATTTTCCAATCTATTTCATGGGGATATGCATATGGATGACGGTAACATGCTCAAACAATTTCAGAAAATTACGATGCACAATTTGTGAGAAGTCGACCTCCATAACCTACAATAATTTTTAATTTTTCTTGATATTCGTTCATCCAATGGATGAGATTTTTTATGGGAAGGTGCATATGGATTATGGTAACATGCACAAAAAATTTCAGGTCAATCCAGTCTACTGTTTGAGAGTTACGGATAAACAAAGTATGCTATAAGGGGGTTGTCATGAAATGCTACAGGAAGCGGATCGAATTGGAGGAAAGGGTAAAAGGATAATTTATTGTTTAGAGAGGGTTGAGAGAGGTCCCCCAACACCACTTCCATCACCTATAAACTCCATCTATCCAAATTCATCCTCAAATTCCACTATGACTTACATGATAAAAATCAGAAAACCCTATGTCATCAACTTTTCCACCACCTACACGACCTCTTGATGATTGTAACCTTATCCTTATACCTCCTATGACTTTCCATAAATCCCATAGGTAGTAATTATGTATAAAAAATGAATTAAATGACAGCTACAGGAATATGATTCCTCTTGTAGAAACTTGTACAGTCACATCAAAAATCAACATCAATTCCTTTTTCACCCACAAAGAAGAAGATCCAACCACCTTGAGCATCATGAAGCCATTTTTGAAGTTGAGAAGATCACACCCTCCTTAGGAAGAAATCCATCCACTCCACCATCAGAAGATTGAATGCTGGGAAGAAGACAACACACACAGAAACTTTATCAGTTAAAGAATCATCATGCTATGAATATTTGTACAAAAGTAAAATCATCAACTACAACACTCACATTATGAGCATCTTAGCAACATCATTTTAGCTAGCGATGTGAAGCAGCAACAAAAAAAAAAAAAACCCCTAGAAGACCTCCATATTCAAGGCTATTAACAATAGGACCTACAACAGACTATCACATGCAGCTTCAGGATCATTAGTAGCAGCCTCAGAACCACCAAAGGGAGCTTCAATAGTCATATTAGCAACCTCAATATCACTTGAAAAAATACATCAAGGGTAAGGCTCAGGTATGAAACTCTCTAACCTCACCCTTCGAATCTATTCTAGATTAAGAAAATATTAAAAGTGTGAGAAGGAAATGTTTTTTTAAGCCAAAATCAGTAGCAGAGCAACCTTGGCCTTATCTAGCAGTTAGCTTCACTTTTCCACCAAGACACGCAAACATGTGGGAGAGGAGCAAGATAAAAGTGAAGAGGACTTGATAAAGTGGGTGGTAAGAAGTTAGTTGTGATGGAAGACAAAGAGTGCCAAGGGGTAACTCAGGGCCAACTTAGTTAACAAAAAAAACGCTGAGTTTATTTTGCATGCAATGAAAAAAAAAAGAAAAAAATTGGAAAAAAGAGTAAAAAAATAAAAAATAAAAGGTGGACCCACCACATCTTGGCATGCACATATTGGTTGCTATACGAAAAATAGAGCCACTATAGGAAATAGAGTTGCTGCAGGAAAAACTGATTTGCTACAGGAAGAACATATTTGCTACTGGAAAGACAAATTTTCTACAAGAAGCTAACAGAGGTCTGCAACAGAAATATTTTTCTACAAGGGTGTCAGACAATGATTAATTAATAGCTACAAGGTACAAATAAACACAACATAGCTGCAAATGATTTGATACAGACATGGTAAATTCTCCAAGGGTGAAAGGTACCCAAGTCACCAATTTGGTCATCACATCATTCGTTTATTTTTCTTCAGTTTATTAACAACAATTTCTCCCATTTTATGAAGAAATAGCTCTTTGTTAAATGCTTTCAATTCCAGAATTTAATGAGAAAAGTGAATTTACATTTCTAGTTAAGGATGTTCATAAGAATTTGATTGATAATATGGTGTGTCATGGCCAATTATTTGCATCAAAATTAAGAGGTTTGGACTTAAATGAGAATGAAATTACTAATGAGGTAATGGATTCCAAGAAATCCTTATTTTCACAAGGATAAGTGCCATAGGAATACAAAGAATACAAACCAAAAGCAAGATGTTTCCCTCAGAAATAGAAACCATTACAATTGAAGAATCACCTGAGAGAAAGAATCATCCTAAACCTACATTAGAAGTTCCACCAGAAACTGAGATAAGGGAAGAAATGCAAATAGAAGAGTAGAAAGAAGAACAATAAGAGGAGCAACATATGGACCAAAAAACAGAGAATGACCAGACCAGAATACAATAAGAACCATATGGCAAGGAGGATGAATATGTTGCTCAGAGGATGAGCAACAATTTCAGTAGGGGGTATCATGGTTCTCTAAATTAGACATAAATTAAGGCCCATATAGACTTTCTTAGAGACATAAATGCTATATTAAATCTCTCATGCTACACTTAATAATGTTTTTAAAACTTTAATATGTTCTTAGGAAGGTTTAGAGATAGTTTCATATTTGTGCCTAATATTATTTATTTTTGAAGAATATTGTGAGAATATTGGACATATTATGAAGATTTGGAGAAGTAGATAATTTAGGGACTTGATCCCTACTACAGGAGGATCAATATTAGAGAATAAATGAACATAATATCATGAAATTATTGAGAAATTATGGAGCTCCAATGATTGAGAAAATCTAGGAATGTGTTCCCTATCATTTAATGCAGATTCCTAGTGTTGGGAACCAGATCCATTATTTGAGGGATTTTGGAGGGGAAATATTCCTCCTTTCAAGGAGAATGTTTCCTCACCATTTTTTATAAGTACTAATTCTAATTGGCCTCTAGGGGCTTGAATTTTTTAGTCTTCTTGTAGAGAAAACTTGTTGTTTAGAAACTCCACTTTCATTTTTTGCAGGGATGTACTTGGATTGATTCAAATAATGAAGTTTGGTGTCATTTTAAGCTTCTAAATATTGGCTTATTCCATAGGAATCTGAGTCTCCTTTGGCTTGGCCATACAAGGAGCCTCAAATCCCTCTTGCATAATTTATTTATGTTCTTTTCAATTCTTATTCACATGCATCTCTTATTCTTGTTTTGTCTATTTCCGTATTTACTATTGATGCTTCTCTTACTGTAGGATTGAGTTAAATGATTGAAGTGAGTTATTATTCATTTTATTTATAGATTCACAAGAAATATTCATCCTTATAATAACTTTTTAATGCCATCTTCATCATTGAGCTACTTGGATTTGGTTACTAGTTCACGAATATAGGATTTCTGGAAATGCCTTGTAGCGAAATAGTATTCATTTTATATTATCTTTTAGAATGGATTAATGAGATTCATTTGAGTTGATCACAATTATATTAGGTCATAAAAAAATTAATTTGATAACAAAATCTACCCCATTTCATTTTCACGTGATTAGGTTAGGCATTTTATAGGTTAACTAACTCACTAGTTCTTGAATTTCCAGTTTTTAGAGTAGTAATTTTCTGTTATTTTTTAGCACGTGTGAACAGGGGTATTTTGGAGTGATTCCACTTGTAATTGAGACCTAATAAATCCTACGTAATAACAAAATTTTTCCCATCCCATTTTCATTTGATTTACTTAGTCATTCAGTGAGTTATCTCCTAAACAAGACTTCCTATAGAAAAAACAGAACTTCCTGTAGCACTCTTATAACACATGTAAACTCGACCATATTTGCTCTAAAAGCTTGGTTTTTGTCTCTTAGGCTTGAATCATGACCCCTAGGATCTAAATCCATGATTAGGAATAATAAACACTACTTCAGACATGCTTTTTACAAAGTAGATTAGGCCTATTTATTTGAATTCATGTTTTTAGAATTTCAATTACAAATTGTTGTTCTTGCCTAGGATTGATTTCATGAAATTCACTCCATTACATCATATAAATAAAATAAGGACACATTGTATGTTTCACATATAGTTCCGATACCTCTTAATTTTGTATGAACCCCGTGTTGATAATTAAAGTTGGTAGCCTTGGGAGTTGCAACATACTTGTTGCAATACTAAGGCTCATCAATAATAGAAATAAATTTTATTTTGTCGAAATATGTAGTATGGGGACATGACCACAATTATCATGATTAATTTGATGAGGGGGAGTTGTTCGATTCTCCCAACCCATTAAAAACAATAAAAACACTTGTGGTTAATTCAAATAAAGAACTGTTTCATTTGATTTGCATTAGAGAAAACACTTTGGAGATGAAACAAAGGATTCATATCTTCAATGGAGATCTTAAGCCTATATGAGGTAATAACCATATTTTAAAGTGATGTTTTTTTATATCATAAGTTGAATTATGATTTTTTTTTTTTTTTTTTACATTATCTGATAAAAAAAATCATTTTATTTCTTCTATAAGATTATTTGGTAGAGACACCACAACATCCCACCACCACAAGTGATGATATAACTACGAGGCTATTCACTTCTCCAACTTCTAGTGTTCATAGTCCTAGTAGTTAGATTGGATCCACACCTTTGGCTTTGATCCATGAGCATATGGCCCCAAAGGAAAACATAACCAACTTCTAGAGGTGGTGACAAAAGTGACCCTATTGATGAAACTATGGGTTCATTTTATGAATTTCCATGTGTTACCAACACAGGGACAATTTCATGCACTTTTTGGTGAATGAACAAGAAATTCCAATAGAAACACCAAAAATCCTGGCTAATTTTTAATGTTTTAACTATTTCATGTTGTCTCTCTCAAATATAAATCATCTATATTATTTTAAAACTAATGATCATGTATTTTTTCATGTAGGAAACAACTTGTTCTATAAACACATGAATGATAAATTGTTGTTGATTTTTGGGCCCACCATATGCATAGGGTGGAAATAAAAAAATTCCAACCTGAAGAAAGAGCTTATGGACTACCTTGAAGGTCTATTTTGGGTAGATAATTCAATAAGAGCACGGTCAACTCCGCAGTCGACAATTATTTAAAATATATATAATACATGTATAGGGGTAACTTGGAAAATTACTCTAGGTATGAGCATCCATCCATGATTCCTGTGAGGGAATGGAAGTTCCTCATCATTGATGTAGAGGAGAATAAATATAGAAAGGCGAAAAAACACCACGTGGTGCACTAAGGTAAATTACATTTTTAGTTCAATACTTTTAGTTTTAATAAAATTGTGGTAAATAATATAATTGAAAATTTTCATAGGCTCCTTGACACTTCGAAGCCACCAAGGAAAGGCTTGAGAAACATGGAAGAAAAAAACTAGGCTAGGGAAGTTATTTGAAATTATAGGCACAAGTTGTAAGTACCCAAAAATATTAACAATATTATTTTTTATATTTCCTTCCATTTGTCTTGGAACTACAATAGCCAATAACAAAAATCAATACTCTTATGCATTGGAGGGTGATGAGTTTAGAACCCAAGTCATTGAGGAAGATTTTTGGCTTCATTTCAAGTTCAAATTTCAAGTTGTTGTTGATGGTTGAATAAAAATGGGACAAACTCCAAGCTTCAATTTGAAGGACACGATAAATACAAATCAATCCGTATTAAATTTTTATTACTTACAAAATTCAATCATGTTTGATATCATCCACAAATTTAATGTGTTGCTTTGTTTTAAGTAGGGAAGCAAGAGTATCAATGAGCAATCCATTGCTAGTGGAGTGCAGCTAAAACATGGTGCTCCCATGAAACCCCTTCCAATGGGATGCAATGTCATGATATTGCTTTAGATGAGGCCCACGATGGTAGTTTTATGATTGCAGTTATAAATTTTATGATGGTAATTTATGATTGTGTATTTTAAATTGTATGCTTTGAATGTAAAAACCTATCACACATGAGGATATTCTACCCAAAGAGGAGCACAGCGTAGCCATTCCAATGGTGTCAACTAGTGCACCAGGTAAATAATTACATTTCAAAGGTATTTTGAAGAAATATATGAAAACAAAATAATAATATTAGAGAGGAGAATATTGGAAGAAAATGCCTCAAGCCTCACAACATATATTCATCTTATGATGATACAATATATAATAAAAATATGAAACCACCTCAATTTCTCTCACCTTGATACCTCACAAAAGAGATAATGTCGGATGAGAGAAAATAGGATCTAGAAACTTTAGAAACATTCTTAGGATAAAAACGAGATCCCAAGATGTAAAATAAACAAAGGTGGTACATTAGGACCTAATTATTTATTATGTGATTAAGAGGCTAACATTCCCCCCCTCAATCATAAGTTCAAGCAATAATACCAGAAATGCAACATAAACTCTTCATGTTGAAGCTCTTGTGATGAGATGCAATGAAGAATTTCCTAAAAAACTGCCAAAAATGGATGCTTAAACCTCCAATATGAAGAGAGCGAACCAAGAGAAGTGAATCAACTGCAATTCTGATACATCCCTGAAAATTCCAAGATAGAATGCTAAAGGATCCATCTATCCATTTCTAGGTCAAATGACCATCCAAGTGAACAAAAATGTCCATAATTTTGTTCTAAATAAACATCTCACTCGCTTTCCCATATGGAAAATTTGATTGTGTTGTTGAATTTTTTAGTTTGACAACCATCATCATCAATTAAATTTCAATTTCATCTTCAGTTCCCCGCTTTTTCAGCTGAAATAAAATACCATAACCATCTGTATTTTTTTTTAAACTCCCCGCCTTAAGATGTAGGATAATTTCACCATTGTACTCCCCCTTTCAGGCTCATGAGATTATTGTATTCTTTTGAAAACACCATGTCTTTAATCGAGATTGAATTCTTTGGAAAGACATATATAATAGTTTGACTATTGACAACCACTCCTAAGGATCAATCCACTCATAATTAATCTTCAATCTGGATGGTTTCTTTCTTCTAGAACAAATCTTTGATGAATTATTCTTCTTCCCGCAATGGTTACAAGTATGGATATCAAAACAATGATCTTCCATATGACAAATTTGATTACAATGTTTACATTTGCAAATATTTTGTAGTTGTGAAACAAGATCAAGTGAAGATGAATCATCATGAAGAAACCCAACAATATGAAACTGAATGGGCTTGGAATAGTCTGGAATATGAAAGAATAAATCCTTGTCATATCCAAGACCAATTCTATTCCTATTGTTAATAACTTCTGCCCAAGGTCTAATGATGGGAATGGAAAGATAAGGTTGAATATGATCATGTAAAACTTCATTATATTCTACACTTGTAGTTGTATCATTGAAGGGATTGGAATCATCATCTTCATCTTTATTATTATCCTTAGAGAAATAGGTTGTTATGAACTAGAAATATTTTAGAATCACAACTCTTCTACTATAACTCATCTTGTTGTATTTGTGACTCAAGTTGAGGAAACTCAATCATTTCTTGTGCATGATGTAGATACATTTTAATATCAACATGAGTTATTTTTCTTATTTTCATTATGTCCTCAACAATAGATAATATTAGAGTATTAACTAACTCTAATACTCCTTCAAATTTGGCCATTTAAAAAAAATTACAATCAACTTAGAAAGAAGGTGTTTGTTTCAACTGAAAATGCACCCAATACAAGTAAGATTTTAATGATTCAAATGACTGTCAGGTCCTATAGGTTTTAACCCCGCACATAAATTACCTGCAAACGAATTCTTAAAAAATAGAAAATAAAAAATGGAGAGAACATAAACACAAAACACATATACATAGAGATTTTCCACTGGATCCCAAAACCGGGACTACTAGATTGATTTTTCATTATTTTCCTTTCAATGTTACAATACATATATATACTTTCCGAAGCAGTCATAAACTCCAATCCATTAACTTTGGATTAGAACATAACCATAGTTCCCTTGACTGGATCTACAAAATACCATGGAAATAAAACCATAATTCCCAAAACCATGTGCAAAACCCATGCACAAAACCATATGTAGGTCTGCCTACCTAATATAGGGTCCAATTTTTTTTTCTCGGGGCATTGCCTCGGACCTCGTGTAGGGGGGCTATCGCCCCCTACAAACCCCCCGATAGGGGGGGCCATGCCCCCCATGTGACCCCCCTGATGCGCCTGGCACAACGATGGGAAGGCTATCGTCCCCCCTCTTAGCCCCCCCCGCCCCCCCTTCACACATGGGCCTAGTCATGGAAAGAATATAACACAAACCCAACATTCTCCCACTTGTTGTTTTATTTCAACAGGGGGCCACAAGAGAGCTTAGTCATTGGTCTAACCTTGCAATGTCCATTGTTTCTCTACACCAAGAGAACTTCTCATTGCTCATAAAATTCGTTAATGCATCTGCAACATTCTTTAAAGTGTCCAACTTTACCAACAACACCTTTTTGTCCTCAACCATATCTCTCACAAAGTGATATTGAACATCAATGTGCTTTGTCTTTGAATGATAAGTGGGTTTCTTAGCCAAGGAAATTTCACTTTGGCTATCACAGTCTATCCTTATATCTCATTGCACCAAACCCATACTTGAACACAATATTTGCAACCAAATTTCTTCCTTGCTTGCATGAGTGGCTGACATGTATTCAACCTCTGTAGTTGAAAAAGCCACTACATAATGTATTTTTATCATCCAACTGATTAATCCTTTAAATAGGTTAAACACATACCCACTTGTAGATATTCTTTGATCTAGATCTCCAACTCAATCTGCATCAACAAAGCCACGAATGTCCAAAATTTTTTCCAATCATGGTCTTCCTTGGTAGCACAAACCATAATCACTACTGCCACACAAATATCTGAAAACCCGCTTCATTGTTGTCCAATGCTCCTTCCCTAGTTTTAACATAAACTTGCTCAATACTCCCACTGCATGTGAAATTTATGATCTAATACAAACCATTGCATACATCAGGCTACCCACTGCACTTGCATATGGAATACGAGACATGTCCTCTTCCTCTTCTTGTGTCTTGGGACATTGTTCATCATATAAATTTACACCTACAAGAATAGGAAACTTCACCGGTTTACTATCCTGCATATTAAACCTCTTCAATATTGTCTCTATATACTTCCTATGGTTTAAACATAACTTCCTCTTTACCCAATATCGATTAGTTTCCATGCCCAAAATATAGTTTGTAGCACCAAGATCCCTCATGTTGAATTTGGAGGACAATTAGGTCTTCAAATCCTGGATAATTTCTTTGTCATTTCCAATCAACATCATATCATCCACATACAAGACCAAATAAATAACATGGTCACCAATTAATTTAAAATACACACAATGATGTGCTTTGCTTCTGTTGAAGCTAAGTCCCCATATATATGTATCAAATTTCTGATCCTTGGTGACTATTTTAAACTATATAGAGACTTTTTAGACATGCATATCAGTTCTTTCTTACCCTTCATCGCAAAACCTTGAGGTTGCTTTATGTAGATCTCTTCTTCCAGATCCCCGTGAAGAAATGTTGTCTTCACATCCATTTGTTCTACCTCAAAATCAAAATTAGTAGTAACAAATAAAAGTAATCTAATAGAAGTTAACTTGGAAACGGGAGAAAAACTATCACCAAATTCAATGCCCGACACCTTGGAATAACCTTTTGCTACCAACTGAGCTTTGTGTTTCTCCACCTTTCCTTCTACATTCATCTTCTTCTTAAACACCAATTTTCTTCCAATGGGTTTCCTTCCATCTGAAAAATCCACCAAATCCCATGCCTCATTTTTATGCAAGGATGCCATTTCATCAACCATGGACTCCTTCCAGAGTTTTCCATCCTTTGAATCCACTACCTCCCTGATAGTTTTGGGATCATCATCAATGATAGACAAAGAAAAATTTGAATAGAAAGCTTATGGACTATAATTTTTTGGTTTCTTTCTTTCTCAAATTGATCTTATCAAAGCTTTAGTTTGTGGCTCTTCCTCTTCTAAATCTTGTTCTGCTGTAGAGTTTGATTCTTCCTCCTTTAGCTCAAACTTTATCTTCTTAGGTTCTTTTGGTCACGACTTCATGTTTAATAACATATTTTAGCTCTATAAACACTACATCTCGGTTGTACACAACCTTCCTTTTTTATGGATTCCAAATCTTATAACCTTTTAAACAATCCTTATACCCAATAAATATGCACCTTTCATATTTACTATCCAACTTGGTTCTTTTCTCCTTTGGAACATTTACATATGCATCACATCCAAATACCCTCAGATGTGAAAGAGAGGTTTTCTTACTAGTCCATACCCCATGTGGAGTCTTATACTCCAACGCTGATGAAGGTGGTTTGTTAACCAGTTAACATGTAGTCTCCACTGCCTCTGCCCATAATTCTTGTCCTAACCCGACACCACTGAGCATGCTTCTTGACTTTTCCATCAATGCCCTGTTCTTTCTTTCTACAACTCTATTTTTCTGAGGTGTATATGGAGTATTCTTATGTCGTGATATACCACACTTCTTACAGAACTCTTCAAATTCCTTCTTGCAGAACTCTCCACCATTATATTTCCTCAACACTTTTATCTTCTTCTCTATCTAGTTTTCCACCAGAGCCTTAAATTTTTTAAATCTGTCAAAGACTTCAGATTTCTTCCTAAGGAAATATATCCATGTATTCCTTGAGAACTCATCTATAAATGACACATAGTACACATGCTTACCCAGTGATGGAACCGGCACAGGTCCAAACACATCACTGTGCACAAGCTCTAATATCCCTTTCGCCCTCTTAGCATGAGAGGGAAAAATCACATGATTCTGCTTCCCATACACAAAATGTTCATAGAAATCGAAATCTAGAGAGAAATTAGACATACCTTCTACCATACCATTACCATGAAGTATTCAAAGCACCTTCTCTCCAATATGTCCAAACGTTTGGTGCCATATCATGGTATTTTCTCCAAAGACCACAAGTTTTTTAGCTCCACTTTCAGGAACCACAAAATTGTTGCACCCATAAATAATAATGCTATGCAGAAGCTTTCACAAAGTTCCAATCTGAACACCCCGCATCAATACTAGTGCTACCCATAATCTTGTATAGAGTTCCAATCCAAACTCCCCGAATCAATACCAGTGCTCCCCGAACCATCTTGCAAGTTTCCTTCTCGAGTTACTACTTTTACACTTGCATCATCCATCTTGCTTATAGAAATCATATTTATAGCCAATTCAGGAATATGTAGAATACCAGGAGGTATTCTAATCTTTCCACCTTGCAACTTCAACTTGACTTTTCCACGTCCGATGATTCTAGCCTTCCTGTCATCCCCTAGGAAGACATCACCACCATAATATTTCTCATACTCATTGAGCCACTCCCTATGGGGAGTCAAGTGAAAGGATGCACCTGATTCAATCAACCATACCTCATGATATACATGTGTACTTGAATAAGAATCCAAGTACACATCCCCAACTTCATTTGAGGTGGTTTTCACCTCTGCAGAAGGAACATCATTATATCCCTTTCCTTTCTTGGGAGATTTAGATCTACAATCCTTTTTGAAGTTCCCTTCTTTTTCGCATTTCCATCACACCTTTATAGGTTTTCTTGGATATTCTGATCTCCCTCTAGATTTAGATCTCCCACTTGAGGACCTATTTTTATTTCTATTCCATGATTGTTCTCGTACAAACAAGGCATCTCCATTCTGGCCCTCCATATTTTTCTGTCTCATTTCCTTCGACAACAAGGATGCGACAATTTCATCAAACTTCAAGGTAGTTGTATTGATACCTA
This sequence comes from Pinus albicaulis, assembly GCA_034641835.2. Classification (NCBI taxonomy): domain Eukaryota; kingdom Viridiplantae; phylum Streptophyta; class Pinopsida; order Pinales; family Pinaceae; genus Pinus; species Pinus albicaulis. Next base: position 399,658,993 of record CM076573.1, read on the forward strand.
TTGCACGGATCTGGTAGAGAACACAACAAACTGATGCAATTATCTTCATCTGAAATTATAATATCAACAGAAAACAATTAACTTTCCACAATATTAAAAGTGTTCAGATGCTCCATCATTGAGTCTCCATCCTTCATCCTTAGGTTATACAACTTTTATGTTGGAAAATTTTGTTCACCAGAGACTTAGATTGATACAAAGTCCCTAACTTGTCCCATAAAGACTTCGCTGTAGCTTCCCCATATATATTTAACAATATATAATCTAAGATACAAAACTGTATTGTGCTCTTTGATTTCTGATCCAACTTCGCCAAGTCTTCATCTGACATTATCGTTGGTTTAGTACCCAAATATATCATGATCCACTGATATTTATCCACCAAAAGATCCTCCATATTGAGCTTCCACAACTCAAAATTTCGACCATAAAATTTCTTGATCTATATCTTTCCACTTCTCACCATCTTCTTTCATAGCAAGAATTGATCCCACAGATCTCCCATTGAATAGGGTATACCACAGGCCCAAGAAAAACCCCTCAGTCATAAAGGTATCCCCTTGAAGCCGAAATAGCTATGATACCAAATGTAGGTTTTGATCCTGTATATAAATTACCTACAAATGAATTATTAAAAAACAGAAAATAAACAATGGCAAGAACATAAACATAAAACACATATACACAGAGATTTTCCCTTGGATCCCAAAACTGAGACTACCAGTTTGATTTTTCATTATTTTCCTTTGAATGCTAGAATACACACACACACACACACACACACATATATGTCGAAGCATTCATGAACCCCAATCCATTAACCCCGGATTAAAACATAACTGTAGTTCCCTTGAATGGATCTACAAAATACCATGGACAAAAAACCATAATTCCCAAACCCATGTGCAAAACCCATGCAAAAAACCATAGGTAGGTCCAGCCACCTAATATACGGTCCAATTTTTTTTTCTTGGGGAGCTGCCTCGGACCTCGTGTAGGGGGGCTACTGCCCCCCTACAAACTCCCCAACAGGGGGGGTTGCACCCCCGTGTGACCCCCCTGTTGTGCCCAGTGTAACGAAGGGGGGGCTATTGCCCCCCCTCTTACACCGCGCTTCGTGTGTGGGCCTAGTTGTGGAAAGAATATAACACACACCCAATAACTCCAACCAATCACGCACCGATTTTTCAAATACAACAATGATAAAGGTGTCGGGTAACACTAATAATGCACCTTTTATTTTTAAACTTGGACACCATAACCTCAACTTTGATTTGATTTTTTCCTTGACTCAAAACATTTGTAAACTATTATTGACCACTCACAGTAGTTGCAAGAAATGCCAAGCAATTTGATCGAGCTACGAATAGGGGAATTTGAATGATGGTGTTGTGGAAACCCAACAATTCCAAAACCTCAACACGACGACAACTAAGAAAGATGGAGGAAGCCAATGGCCTAAGGCTTTGATACCAATTGAATAAATATATGCATAGAAATAATAATATTAGAGAGGAAAAGATTGGTGTAAAATGCCTCAAGACTCGCAATATATATTCATATTCTAATGATATTAATATATAGTAAAAATATGAAACTACCTCAATTCCTCTCACCTTCACACCTCACAAAATAGTTAATGTAGGATGAGAGAAAATGGGATATAGAAACTCTAGAAACATTCTTAGGATAAAAATGTATACCAATATGTAAACAAATAAGGTGGTATACTTAGACTTTACAATTGTAACATGAGAAATAGGCTAACATATTTTTTAGTATTAATTAACGAATTCGATAATATCGTCTTTGAATGAGTTATTTGAATCATTGGGTAGCCTCATATTTTCTTAATTTAGAAAGAGGATTACAATTAAAAATATTTAATTGAAAATGATGTATTAATTATAACATTTCTTGTTTCAGCTATAGAGCAAGTAGAGGATGAGGCTAGACAAGAAAATGTGCTTTCCTCCGGTACTTAAGTAGGTAAAGAACACTCTCATGCTCTTTTTATTAATGAAATAATTGTAATATTAATAACAAAAAATATTAATTTGACATTTCTTTCTTGTTGCAGCTAATCATTCACCCCTCTTGCAACAACCTCTATGTCATGAGTACACAACAAGCTTATCAAGAAGAGTTTAAGAGGCCATAATAACTGAAGGCGAAGAGTTCCTTTCTCAATTTAGGTAAAAAAAATAAAAATTGAAAAGAAATATTTCAACTAGTTATATAACTATAAACATGATGCACTATATTATGAAAACCTATTTTTTATGATAAAATTTATTGAGATGAAGTATTTTATATCTATGATTAATAAATGAATGAATGATTGTAATATGTTAATGAATGATTTATATATGTTTCTTTATGTAAAAAACCACATATGTTTCTTTATGAATTTTTAATTTTCTAGTGGTTGTGCATGAATCTTAATGTGGTGATTTCAAATATTTTCTAGTAGATAGATTAGGTACTAGGGAATTTAGAGTGACGTGAAGGGGAGAGGGGCCATAAGAGACTCACCTTCACATGGTTGACCTTGTTCAGTAGATATTAAACTAGGCTTCGAATAATATTGGATCAAACATCCCTCAATTGAACATAGCAACAATAAAGTCAATGTTGACTTCACTGTTGCTCTATCAAATCAAGGTAGGTTTTCTCCAAGATTAGACTACTCCAATAAATTATTCTCGAAACCAAGAGGAGATCATTTATGCATTCATGCACTCAAGTATTTTAAATTATTATTATTTAGTCATAAAAATGTTTGTTAATTTATTTTATTATTATTTTTATTCTTTAAGTGTTGGTTGAATCTTCTGCAACACTCTTCAACAAAAACCTTTAGAGATCAAAGAATTCATATTTATGTGAGGACCAAGGAGGAGTTGGAGTTGTAAAAATTCCAAACGGGAATCTTATTGCAGCAAGTGGAAGCTATTCTCCTAATTATTAATTTCATTTAACAATTTATTTGTTGTTTTCTATGGAAAATACTGAATAAATCACACTGCAATATACAGAAATAAAATTGTGGAAGAATACGTGCTGGAAGAAATTCTATCACACACACATTAAAATTAACACAATTATTTTTGTACAAAATTCCCCAGAAAAATCCAATGCGGGAAAACTAGTGCAACAGATGGGGGTTTTATTATTAGGCAATAGTTAGAAATTATGAGCACAAATCGATGCCAAAATATGGAAAGCCTACAAAGAAAAATACTGGAAAAAATCTAGTGAATAATTTTCCACAGCCCACAAGAAAACTCTCGGCATGACTTGCCTTTAGAAATTCATCCCTATGACCCTCTGCGTCAGTCTCTGCGCTGCTCTGTGCAACCTCCTAGATATCTAACCTCATACTGGTCTTTGATGAAGTAGTTATGCCTTCTGTTGGTTGGAAAGATGCTTTTTTTGCACTCTGTGAGTCCTTCTCGGCCTCTGGAATTGAAAACCTATCTCCCCCTCAGCAAATCGATTTTTCCTTTAAAGACTGTTGCGCTACCCCAACGCCAACCTCTACATGGCTCTTCTTCCTCTCTGCAAATTCACTCGTTGGATTTGGAATGCCTCCTCTAGCCTCATTGTCTCTAACTCTCTCTCACTGCTTTGATCTCTAACTATCTCTTTGACAACTCACTGTTGCTACTCCAGAAATTGATCTGCCAAGAATTCAAACTTATGGTTCTCAACAGTGATTTCTCCATCACCACATTGATCTCCTCTTACAATCCTCTATTGGAGCACCAATGACCAAGATTAAAACATAATCGATGGCTAGGATCATCTCTGGATCGATTCGTGTGAGTTTCTAGACTATTATCACCTTGAATTAATTAATACTGAATAATTAACCTATTTTCCTAAGTTTAGAATTAGGAAACATTTAAAAAGTGGTTAATAATCTAGTTAAGTCACTTCTAGGTGGAATTTCTAGAAATGATTTCTAGGTTCTGGAGATATCATGTATTCTATCCTCTCCACAAAGTTTCGTGCCTAGAGAACATCCGATGCTACAAGAAATAACACTGTCTCTTAGCAAGGAATGTGTTCTGGTGTTGCACATGCTGCCACAACAACCTATATCTGCATCATCTCATGTCATGTCACTGATGTTTGGCTACTGCTACCCACCAAATACTACAAAACTCTGATATACGTTGCATATGTACTGCTTCTGACCCTTTTATACTACTTCCAACACTGCATTTGCACTGCAAATTTGTTGTTGCTGCTACTAAAACATTTGCAACTGAAAAACATCCAAAATACTGAACCAACTGTGATCAGTATGATGCATATGTCACCTGATTTTATGACTGCTACTAGCCTCTGCACTGTCCATTGAAGACTCTGCGCTACTGCTAACTTTGCACTGTGCCACGTGCACTGCTGCCAACACTACACTGCGCTCCCCAACATCTGACTACTATTAGTCTCTGCAACTGTCACTTTGGAATCTGACTGCATCTACTGCCACTAATACATCCTGCTACTGAATATTATGGGCCCCTGTAGCAACGTATTGATCCAAGAGGTGGACTCCTCAAGGATTTTTCCCATCTATAACTCTCTCGGTCTACAACTCCAAATCACTCCACCTCACCCCTGGAGGTATATGGGAAATCATAGCGAAGTCTTCCTCCAAACTAGAGGACAACTTGTCAATCTCTTTCTTCCTGAGAGGACATTGGGTACTATAGTGGCCTAGCTCACCACATATGAATCACTTGACTTTTGACAGGTCCTTCTTCTTCTTCCTATGCTCCCCTTATCCCTTACTGGGACCCTTAGATGCAAGGGCCACATTCTCCTCCTCCTTCAGCATCTTCTGTCCGTTGCTACTACTTCCACTGATGGAGCTCTTCATAAGAGCTCGTCTCAAATCCTCCTACTGCAAATCAGCCCACACCTTGTCTCATCCTATTAGTGTGTATTTTATCAATATACTTTGGACAAAGACCTGCGAATCCTCAGAGAAGATATTGAGAGCTAATCGCACTAGCTCTGACAGTTGAGGCACTTCCCTAACAATTGCTAGCTAGTCACGAACCTCCCGAATCCTTGTGAGGTAGGGGTCTATGCCTTCCCCTTTTTACATCCAGATGAGCCTCAATTTCTCCTCGATAGACATCTTTTGCTGCTCAGAATTACCCTGATACAACGTGGTGAGAGAATCCCACATATGCTTGCCAGTATCTTTTCCAGCTATATGTGAGACTATATGATCCTAGAATCCATCTAGGATCAATTGATTCGCCTGTTCCATCTCCTTTCTGTACTCTTTCAGTTTATCTGCATCCGTACGAATTTCCACTACATTACCAACGTAGGTTTTCAGTCCAAATTCATCTAGAAGGAAGGATATCCTTGCCTTCCAGATGACGTAGTTGGAAGCTCCATTCAACCTACCATCTGCGAAAATGTCGAAAAATCCCTCTTTCCACGTATCGACTCTTTGCTCTGCTACTCGCACTCCCTCCTGGAATGCATGAAATGTTTCTTCTGTTAATATGTGGCGTCGGACTTTCCACGAGACTAGGTTCCACAGGGGAAATTTCCACGATTAACGGCCATCTTATCTCTCCTTGTAGGATGTTGGTTTCTACGCCAGCTTCTGGACTGTCATCCAGTGAGATGTCAACAAAAAAATATGAGTTGCTCCCTTTTCCTTTTGGAATCACTGGATACGCCAAGTTGGGTACAAACCCTCGGAAAAAATAAAATCTCCATCATTCAACTCTTGTGGAAATGGTGCCATATAGAATTTTGATTTGTTTCCCACACTAAGCAACAAAATTCTTTCTTTTTTCCTCTGAGCTCTTCGGCTGATCAACTGCGCTCTCATACCACGTGAAAAGTCCAAATGGGAATCCTATTGCAACAACTGGAAATTGTTCTCCTAATTTCTAATTTTATTTAACAAATTATTTGTTGTTTGCTACCAAAAATACTAAAAAAAGCACACTACAATCTACAAAAATGAAAATGCAAAAGAATAAACGCCGGAATAAATGCTAACACACACACACATAAAAATTAACACAATTATTTTGGAAAATATTCCTCAGAAAAACCCAATGCGGTAAAACCAGTGCACCATCTGAGGGTTTTATTATTATGCAGCAGTGAGAAATTCTGAGTACAAGTGGACACTGAAATATGGCAATCCTATAGAGAAAAATACTGGCAAAAATATAGTGAGGAATTTTCCTCACCCCACAAGAAAATTCCTGACACGAATTTCCTTCAGAAATTTGGCCCTCTGACCCTCTGCTTCAGCATCTGTGCTACTCTGTGCAGCATGATGGATATCTAGCCTCATACTGGTCTCAGATTAAGTTTTTTTTCATTATTCTACCTGAAAATATGCTTCTCTGGCACTTTGGGACTCCTTCATGGCCTCTGGAACTGATAACGTCTCTCCCTCTCAGAAAATTGATTTTTCCTCTAGAGGTTGTTGCAATACCCCACCATCAACCTATTTGTGGCTCTTCTACCTCTATTCAAATGCACTCGCTAGATCTGAAATTCCTCCTCCGACCACATTGTCTTTGCCCCTCTCTCACAGCTTCGATCTCTGACTCTCTCTCCAGAAACATACTGTTGCTACTCTGGAAATCAATCTGCTAAGAAATCGAACTTCTAGTGCTCATGAGTGATTTATCCATCACCACATTGATATCCTCTTATAATCCTCTATTGGAGCACCAATGTCTAAGATTAAAACATAATCGATGGCTAGGATCATCTCTGGATCAATCCGTGTGAGTTTCTATACTATTCTCGCCTTGAATTAATTAATACTGATTAATTAACCCGTTTTCCTAAGTTTAGACTTAGGAAAAATTAAAAAAAATGGTTAATAATTTAATTAGGTCAGTTCTAGAGAGAATTTCCAGAAACTATTTTTGGGTTCTAGAGATCTCATTTATTCTAGCCTCTCCACAAAGTTTCGTGGCTAGAACACATCTGATGCTACAAAAATTGACAGGTGTAATAAACTAAGAGACCTACAATTGGGAATCAAGGTATACAAAACTTGGTTGATGTAATGTGTCTCTTCTTATGGATATAGATCTATATGATTTTCCCCTTTATTATATTGTTTTATGGAAAAAATTTCTAGATCTAATCTTCCTTTAGTAGATTAGGTTAGATCTAATAGTATTCAATATTATTGTTTCTTGAAATGGTTTTATATTGGTGTTCTTGTTCTCTTGTGTGTAGGAAGAAAGTGTTAGGAGTTGGAGCTGGATCTTTGGGGCTATATCAGCCAAGATATGCACGGAAAACTATCACATAAAGGGTATGGGCCATATTCTCCATTCCCTTAGCATGTATTAGGATTTATTTCATTGGATATAGTGGAAAATTACATTGTAGTCTATCCCACATTTTTTCTTCAAATGATATAATGTTTCTTCATCATATTTCAAAAATCCTTTGCTTATATTCAATCCACTCATTGCACCTTATTTTAAATATTCAATCCACTAGTCACACCTTATTTTTAATATTCAATATCTAGTCGCACCTTATCCAAAAAAATAAATTTCTACGTAGTGGTTAAATCCATTTTGACAACTTGTTCTCTTAAAAATGATCCTCTTGACTTATCCAATTTACCAGTAATCCTCTATCATTTTCCCCATGGGATTGAAACAAGTTACAACTAAATAGCTATAGAAATTCCTTTGGGAAGGAGGAAAACCAAACCACATTATTTTTCATTTGGTGAATTGATGCGTAGTAAGAGCCCTGAAATCTCATGGTGGGATAAGAATAAAAGGCCCTTTTTCAATCAACCAACCCTAAGAAGATAAAATATTATGTACATTGGTTATTAGGAAAGTTTACAAGTTAGTGTAAGAGGTGGGTGGCCACTAATATCCACTTGGATCACTTGGAAAGACAAGGTCAAGGGGAAAGTGAAGTTACTTTCACATGCAACCCATGCAGTAGCAATTATGTAACAACCTATTGTAGTAGTGAATGCCATTTCTAGCAATAACATGGATAATATGGTTATGCCAAAGGAAACCCCTAATTAGCTTTTATATTCCATCCTACAATAGAGGAAAATTTTCTTTGAGATTTATTGGAGTATACTTGATGATCAAAAAAGAATAAGATTGGAGTTGATTCCTTTTGGGACCAAAATATTGCAAATGGGGAGGTGTGATCTAAATTGGATCCTCACCTAAAATATTTTGTATCTTTGTAATAAACACCTAGTTTCCTTACCTTTTGTAAAAACATTTAATAGGTCCTTTTTATTTTATTATATATTTTTTGAAAAATTTGTAAGTGGAAGGATAGTATAATAAAACAATGAAGGTTGTAGTGAGGAAAACAACAAGAAATAGGTAAGGAGAACTTGAGGAAGATAGTAGCAAAATTGAATTCTCAAAGAGGGACACCTACTTGAAGATCAATTAACAAAGGAAATAAGGAGCATGTACATGATGATAAACGGTTTAAGCTATGGGAATCTACATATATTTTTAATGCTCCATGACTAATAATAGGCATTTGTGTATAGTTCAACCCTCTGTATTTATCTCCCGAGATTAATTAATTGACCATTAATGTGGAAATTTTTATGTAATAGTTTTAATTTTATGACTCTAGTATGTGTTCATTACTCTATTGTGTATTTTACCACTATGGGATATGGATATTTTTGCGAAAAAATCGACAATATTAATCCTGTAAACATAGTGTAGGCACCCTGATCTGTTCATTAGTTTAACATAAAACTAGTTCATATCAATCCCTAAGTTGAATTGGTACTCACGAATGTTTTTATTTTGTTCATAGACCATTCACAATATTCCATTTCTTGTTGGGAGTTTCTCCTTTGACCATAGGCCATCCACAAAATTTTATTGCTTGTTGGTTGTTTTTCCTCTTCCACAAATTTATACATTCAATTATATATTAATTGAAGTGAATTTACATACCCTCAAGCATTTAATACATCACCTAAATTAATTTACATAATCCTAAGAATTTTATACACTACATAGGTGAATTTACATAAATTTGGATACTTTATTCGGTGACTGGGTGAATGTACACTCTCACGTGCATTTTATTCATTTCCTAGGAAAATTTACACCCCCTAGGTGTTTTATTCACTACCTAAGTGACTCGATTGACTTACGTGGATGGATTATTCTTACAAGTCAATTTATTTTCATTCGTTGAGTTGAATTTTGTTTGTTAGGGTTTTGAATTGATAGAGTTATCAATCATTGGTTGAAAAATTTACCTTCAATGAGAAAAAAAAATTAGCAAAAGAAGAGGCTATGACAACTCGTGCTATGGAAAATTTTCAAGAGGACATGAATTCAAATTACAAAACAAGTAGCCAACCATATCTAAATTCATCTCAAAATATAAAGATAATTTTTTTTATTCTATAGGGTATTCTTGTTAATTAAATGGACAAGCCACATGCCCACCATTTCCAGATCACAAATTATATATCATTTAGATATGTAGGAGACAATGAAAATTTTATTATCTTGGAAAATAGATCTAGTATTTCAATGGAAGAAAATATGCCAACCAGTATAGAGGCTTAATGCCCCATGAAAAACTAGGAATTCACATGAATCTCTTCAAGGATGGATAGAAGATCAAAATCATAGCCATAAAGAGTATAATATCGCATAAAATCAAGAAGTATTTATTTTTCATTCCCACACCCTTGTTGTCAAACATGATGAGCCTATATTTGTCTTCTATAATTGCAACCACATGCTTCTACATAGACTAGTCCGTGTCAAATCCATGAGCCAATACAATGTGCTCATGGACAGATCCAAGTACATGAACATTGTGAGAATTTTTTAGATACATTCTTCCTTTAGAAGAAGCTCAAAACTATAATGAATTACCATAAAATTTGAATTGCAGGTGTTGGAAAGGTAAATCCTCTCTGTGGATAGAGATGATCCCTCTAGCCCTAGAGTGGGTCTAGCAACAAGGGAACAAGCTAATGTGTAGGTTCCTAGCTAACAAATGAAATAAGTTGGGGTAGATTGTCCTACCTGGAGTCCAATGCGATTTTCATAGCTATAGTAGTGGCGGCCTCTTGATCTCTGTCCTGACAAGTCGCGGTCCTCCAACAACGGTACTCGTATTCCTACACAAAGATCAAAGACAAAAGCAACATACAAGACAATAATTGGATTCATAACTAACTAGTCAGTCAAGGAGGACTAAACACATTGCGTAAAATAAACCATATTAACACAAGATGGGAACCGAACAATAGTCATGTAAATATAAATAGAAGAAAGATATTACAAACAGAGCCTTGACGTCGCAGCCTCCTTCAGCGAGTTCAGTCGAAGCACGTATCGAAGGATCATCAAGGAATTGGGACAAGGCGAGGACACAAGCCTAAGCTTTCTCTCTGGACAAAGGTCTCTTTCTCTATTCTATCTCCCAGAAAAATGTTCAGAAATTCTCTTCGGTCTTTTAGCTATATTTGTTCAGCTAGTGTATCAATGGGTGATAGATTTATTTATAGAGGGAGAGGAGGAGGTTGGGATCCATAGAATAGTGGAAGGGAGGCATTATCCTTTGGGAGGTTTTGCCAAAATTTGGAAACAAGAGACCAAAGGAGGATGGTCGTGGTTATTCAGTCGAACCACCTAGGCTAACTCGCCCAAGAATTTGTTATCATGGAAACTTCGCCTCTATTTTTAAAAAAAATTCCAAAAAAAACTTGGCGCGGGTAGCTCACTGGGATAGAGCGCCAATGGGTGCAGGGCCCAGTGTTAATATTCCTCATTAGCATGAGGGCATAATGGTCTACCAGTGCCAACCCAAAAACATGTGTTTCTGATGGTCTGCTCAAGGAATTGTCAATAGAAGGAATGTTGTCCTCATGGTTAGGGATACAATGATGGTCTTTGCAAGGCATGACACTTCTTATTAGCCACAAAAATGGTCCTCCAATATGTGGGATGGGGATTGCAGGGATGGTGACAAAATGCTGTGTAACAGATGCCCCCTAAAGCATGAGGTCCGAGAGAGAGGGAGGGGTGAAATGCTTTATGAGAACGCATTCGAACCAAACACCACTGTCGGAAAACTTGCAAGTACAAATACAACTGATATCTCTGATACATGAAAATGTGGCATGAGTGCAACCATCCATAATAGAGTACATAAAAACTGAGATCTGAGGTATGGACACATCCATCCAATAGTAAGGATCAACAAATAGATTCAGGTATGGTCGCAGCCATCTAATCAAAAAGAGTCATGCAATAAGTCATGACAAATCACAATATTTCGCAGCCTGGATATTATCAAACAAAACCTAGGGTCTTGCACTCCATCTTGACCCGGAAAAGTACAAATTCAAGCATGAGAATATGTGAACTGAAGTCAAACATGCAAGAAAGTTACCTGATTACTAGCCAATGATGAAAGCTGTTAACAGGCATGAGAGAAACCACCAATAATGACAATGGCTCTCAAGGTACAACATGTACAATCCATGGAATGTGAACAGTGATCTGGCACAGAATCACTTGATCGAAGGCCAATGATGTGGACCTGTCGTCGAATGCGAAGAAATTGCCATTGAGGCATGTAAGCTCTAAGGTACTGGAAGGGAGTCTCTAGGTCAACTTCCTAGATAATGAGCTAAAGTTGACAGGAAGTGAACCGATTGAAGGAGGGTCATAATATTTCCCACATCATCGACACGAGACAGAGGAACATGAAGATAGTGACTTAGGACTAAACAGAGGATCAAAGGAAGGTTGAAAACTGCAGAGGCAAACTTCTCTTGAAAATATCAGCAACATGACTCTGGATTTGGCAGTATTTGACATCAAGGGGTCTGACAAAGGAAGAACTCGACATATTTTCATGTTTAGAGAGTTTGAAAAGAAGCGGAAAAGAAAACTCCAGTAGATCCCTTTTCGTAAGTATTCCCTCAGATCCGAAAAGGTAGAAAACAATATCGGAGACAACCTCTTAGTCGCAATAGGCTAAGGTATTCCTTTTTCATAAATAATCTATCCCAGCCGAAAAAAGGGGTAAACGTATACTGGGTAGATATCGTTTCACATCCATTTAACGAGTTCAAAATGACAAGATTATCGACAATCTTTTCAATTTTAGAGTCTCAGAAAAGAGCTGAAAGATGACTCCAACAACGACTTTTTCGTGTTTTTACCGAGTCCGAAAAAGTATAAAATACAACTTGTTACTTCATCACCGTTATGTTAAAAAACCTGCCGCTGCACAAGAGAAGCACGTAAAAACCCATTTCTCGAAATAACATAGTGAAATAATAAAAAAACATGTCTTAAAACCTAATTAGGGTTTCAAAATTTTGTAAAATGCAAGAAATGGTAAATAATAATTACCTTTCACTTTTACCTCTTGTGGAGCAATAGTTACCCATTTTACACTATGATTTTACGGCGGTGATAACGGGAAATCTGACAGACCAATCTCGAATCCGTCAGTTCTAGGTAAGAGCTAGCATCCTTTCCTACATTTTGATTCCTTTTTATTACCTGTAACCCAAATTTTATGTGTCTATGGGGAAATTTGGAAAATTTTAGGGCGCAGCGGTTGGCGTAGGTATGAGGCACAAACTTGCGCCAACCGATTGATTTTTCAAACTAGGGTGCGCCCATTTCCGCGACTATTTCTAAAACAGTCGCGCCAACCGTAGCATGCATTTTAGCTTAAAAATGCAAGCAAATGGGCCCATTTTAACCAAACAAAAGCTTTGAATTTAGCTAATAACAATCATATGAATGTTTTTGCAGGTATAAAGCGGAAAAATGGTGATTGAGTGGAAAGAACGAGAACATAGCGAAGAAGACGAACTTGCCATGGAGAATGAAAGATGCATGGACGCTCTTAGAGATTGTGGAATCAAGAAATTATTCATGACACCATGCCTCAAAGCTCAACCGGAGCTGTTACAATACTTGATCAGTGTCTGGGATGTTGATCAGGAAAAGTTTATCATTCACGATCAGGAACTTGAGATCGAAGTTTCTGACGTTTATTTAATCACAGGGATGTCGCGGAGGGGGTCAGTACCAATCCTAACCAACACCCGGCCTACAATGGAGAACATGAGTATGGTGATCGAAAAAGTATGTCCAGGGGCAAGGAAAGGATCGAGAAGTGGAAAAGTGGATATCCAGACTATTCCATACTTGGCACTAAAAGTAGTGCTGCACACCATTACGCGAGTTGCAGGATCACAAGAACCGCACGAAGCAACAAAGACACAGTTAATTATTACTGTAGACTGTCTGACACCGATTCTCTACAACTGGGCAGAGGCAGTGATGATCAACATGAAATGTCAACTGACGAAATGCAAGAAAACCAAAATGAAGCAGTTTGGATATGGGTCTATTCTGGTATTTTTCGTCCTGGAATGACTACCAATCTTCCAGTGTCAGGAGGTCATAGTCCCGACACCACTAGCACATGAGTCACAGATGGCCTGTTGGGTAGCTCTAATGCCAAGGTCAGGGGGTGGTCAACAGATGTCCTGGAGACCGAAGTTTTTTGAGTGGCTCTGCCGACAGCTGATCATCGTGGAGGATTAGAACTATTCTGGTATAGATTTTACTGGTGATGCAGATCTCCCACTCCCAGAAGGAGAGGATTGGGATGAAGTACTTGGTAAGACTCATTTTTTATTTTCATGAGTATTATGATTTTTTTGGTTATGCATGTTCTGACATTGAATCCATGTATGCAGATGTTGGCCTAGAGAGATCTGCAGGTATGTCCCCAATAGCAAGGCAGATTCCTCGCGACTTGGATGTTACCCCTCATGGTGAGGGAGGTGAGGAGGAGAAAATAATATACAATCTGGAGGGAATCTCCCGTGGGATCCCATATTATGCGCGATTGACGATGTTCCTCGTGCATATCAGAGACACACTGCAGGGGTGTCAAACTGAGTTCATCACTTGCTGAGGTGGCTTGTACGGGTAGTGACATGATATCATGAGCGTCATGTCGAGTAGACACCTAGGTTTATTTCCACACATTTTGAGAGACATGGTGTCTCAGGATGTAATAGAAACACACATATTTTTTGAACTTTATGATGCACACTGATGCAAACATTTGATATATATATATATATATATATATATATATATATATATATATATCTATTTTTCCTATTATGGATACTGTCATGTGATGATGATTTTACAAATTACGCAAATGTCTATCTAATACAATGTTAGCCACTGTATCAGTTAATGCATTCATTCACCTAGGAATATGTTGATATGTAATGTAATCAAAATTTCTTTCTAGCAAATGAACATGTAAATACAACCTTAATATGGAAGGGTTTCTAACTGAATAATGTATATTAAGTTGAAGAACGACAAGCTGTGAGTCTAGATTTACAACCAATGCAAAAATGCCGAGGGTAATCACCTCGGTTAATAGTTCAATGACAACACTATACTCAGCGACATTGTTTGTAGTTCGTCCTATACAGATACCTTGAAGATCTATCAACTCACCAGTAGGATCATAAATTAACTAGGCTACTGAAGACAAGTTCCGAGTATTGCGGGAAGCACCATCCACGAAACCAACATAAGGGGCAATAGACATCTGCACAGAACGAAATGACCCAATAAGCAAGAAAACACTTGCAAAGCACACCAAGCCAAAAATGTACAAAAATGAAAGTAACACCTATGTACACAAAACATGCATGAATGAATTATGCATAATAGTTTTTAAGATACAACCCATTTCTGGGCTGATCCAAAGGATGGCCTTCGTAATCAATAAGCTCATAGGCCCCATTCCACAAAACACGTTTAACAATGTAGGGCCCATGCCACATGGGTTTAAATTTTCCTTCCCCCAACTTATCATGAGCTTGGTCGTACATGAGGATGAGGTCTCCTTCTACGAAGGAGTGAGGGGAAACTGACTAGTCAAAATGAGCTTTGACCCGCTTCTTCTGTGCTTCAATGACCAAAGCAACAAAGCGACGAGTTTCATCCAGCCTTTCTAAGTAGAGAAGACGCTCTTCTTCTGGTGAAGTGTTTGGCAGCAATTCAACAGCCAGCTTGAGCGAAGGTATCTCACACTCAACCAGAAGGGTAGCTTCTAGACCGTAAACAAGCCTAAAAGGAGTGAATTCGGTCGCATCATTAGCTAAGGTCCGGTATGCCCAAAGAGCCGAAAATAAAATGAGATGCTAGTTTGATTTGTGCATCCCAATCGTACGTTGAAGCATGGTGACAAGAAATTTATTCATAGCTTCAACCTGGCCATTGGCCTGAGGATAGTACGGTGTTGAGATGTCGTGATGCAGGCCCAACTTGGAAGTCAACTCTGCCACCATATAATGACCAAAATGGGAACCATGATCGGTAACGATGGCTTGAGGGACACCAAACCTAGAAATGATGTGATTGAATATGAACTGAGCTGTTGTCTTACCGTCAGCCGTAAGTGTAGGCATTGCTTCAGCCCCTTTGGTGAAGTAGTCCACGGCTACGATAATATAAGCATGCCCCCCGGCCGAGTGAGGGTTACACGTCATAAAATCGATGCCCCACTTCTTAAAGGGACCAATGGTAATGATAGGGTGAATATGGGAAGGTGGTGCGTGCATCTTGCGCTGATAGATCTGGAAATCATTGCATTTACAAATAGCGACAATGCAGTCCTTGTAGATAGTGGGCTAGAAATACCCAACACGAAGAATTTTCTGTGCAGTGGCATAACCAGACATGTGACTGCCACAGGCGCCACTGTGATAGTCATTCAAAGTTTTCTCAGTCTTCTCGAGAGTCAAACACTGGTGGAGAATGGAATCAACTCTAATGCGGTAGAGTGTATCTCCAACTATAAGATAGGGTTGCGATTGATGACGAATGCATCGACGAGCATCCTTCAACAACTTAGATCTAAAGGTAGAAGTCTGAAGGTATATGATGATATCACCATACCAAGGATCGAGGGTGCTAATGAGAAAAAGCGTATCCTTTGGAATGCGTTCCTCGGAACTAGACGGAGTGGAGTTGGAAGGCAGAGAGCAGATCAGCTCGGCGAAGACTAATGATTTCTTCGACTTGGAAGTGGTGAAATCCAAATCGAACTCTTGGAGGATGAAAATCCACTTTGAGTACTTGCCCCCCAGTAATTGACGAGACAATATGTAGGTCACAGGGTTGCAGTCAGAAATCATAGTCACCGTATGCAACAGGATGTAGTGACGAAAACGTTGAACAACTTGAACAACAAACAACGCCAAATTCTTGACATGTGCATATCACGTTTCAGTATCGAGAAGGTTACGAGACAGATTATAAATGACATGCTCATTACCGACATCATCATCTTGTACCAAAACCATGGAAATTGTACTGAAAGCGACGGCCAAATAGAGGGAATAATCGCGATGATAATTTGGAGGACGCAACAGAGAAGCGTTGACAACAACATCTTCAAGGCATCAAAATATTTTTGGACAATCTCATCCTAAAGGAATGAGACACCTTGCTTTAGTAATTGCGTGAATCCTTTAGCCACTTCGGCATAGTTAGGTATAAAACGGCGTAAAAAGTTAGCCTTCCCCTGCAGACTCTGTAGCTGATGTAATGAGGATGAAGAGGGGAGATTAATGATAGCCTCAACTTTGATTAGATCAAGGCGAATTCTGTATTTGGAAAAGATAAACCCTAAGAGTCTATCAGAATCAACTCAAAATATGCACTTATGATGATTTAGCCAGATGTTATAGCGTCGACAGCGATGAAAAATCTAACGGAGATGGTCAGGGTGGTCTTTACGCTTAACTGAATGAGTTGGAAGGTCATCCAGATAAGGCTGAAAAATGTGTTTAATATCGTGGAAAGCATACAACATCGTTTGCTGAAATGTTGCCCCAGCATTTTTCAAACCGAAAGGGAGCTTTTTGTACGCGAAAGTACCCCAACGATAGATAAAGGCAGTCTTATGTTGATCAGTCGGGAGAATGTTAATCTGGTTGTAGACAAAAAATTCGTCCATAAGGGAAACGATCTCACTCCCCGCACAATCATCAATGATTTGATCAATAAAGGGAGTAGGATAATTATCCTTAGGGCAGGCCTGATTAATGTCATGATAATAAACACAAACCCGAATGGTGCCCTGTTTCTTATCTACAGGGACAATATTGGAAACCCATTCTGTCAAGGGAGTCGGATAGATAAAACCAACTCCGAGAAGTTTTTAAACTTCACCTTTAATAGCGGCAACCTTTCTAGGGTGCACAGGACGAAGACGCTGACGAATAGGCTTTACACCAGGATATGTCGGAATCTCATGCACCACTATACTAGGATCAATGCTGGGCATCTCTTCGTAAGACCATGCAAAGACATCGCAGAACTCACGGAAAAGGCTAGTGTAAACTTGGACTTCATATGAAGAGTAGGTGACCCCAATATAGATAATACCCGGTTTTACGGAAATGTTGATAGGCATCGTTTGCATAATATTACTCAAGTTACCCTCCATAAAAACTTCAAGTGTCATAATCGGCATTTGAAGTGGAGGAGAAGGAACCTGAGAAGCGAACCTCTCAAGACACGTAGACATGGCCCCAAGGCCAGGCATGAATGAGGAACAATGATGACTATCGTCCCACGGAGGATCCTCAAGAGACATAGTTTCCACAATGGCTTCATCGGAGGGAAATATCTCTTTCAAGGGATCAGGTGAATCCGAATCGCGGAGCCAAGGGGATTGAGATTAAGTGTCGAGAGACATGCTCAATGGAGCATGATCAGGAGGCGAAGGTTCCGAAGCCGAAATAATTTCACAATAGTCAATCTCGATCGGACTTAACGACATCGAATCTCCAAAGAAATCGATTTGCTCAGGCGAAGGGATGATCCACGGGTCGTTATACCAAGAGATCATATTGATCTCAACAGTGTTGGGTGGAGGAAGAGGAAAAAGACCCATGAGGTTAGGATCTTTGAAAAGACCCGACCCTACGCTCTTGTAAGGCATAGGAATTTGATCCATGTACGAAACGTTGCTCTCGGAAGAAGAAGTGAAGAATGAAAATTGATCAATAGTAGCGATCTTTCCTTTGTGTGGGAATTTCAAAACATGAAAGAGAGTGGACGAAATGCATAGCATGGCATGAGTCCAACTGCGACCGAGGAGAAGATTGTAATTGAGCTTGGCATAAACTACTTCGACCTCGACATTGACCGTCTTCCCTTCGAGAGTAATCGGTAAAATAGCGATAACACCAAGGAGGTTTATATTCCCTTCCATCAAACTCTTCTAGAGCATTTGGAGATGAATTCAAGGTTGGAGAACAAATGGCTTTCCAGCAGGCATATGACATGACACACATAGATGCACCCTCGTCCACAACCGCTCGATGGATATTTAGTCCATTAATGCCAACTTGTATGATGAGCACAAGCTGATGTGGGAGACGTGGGACAAAATTCTCCAAGTCGAAAGTGATAAGGCTCGAATTAGTAGGATCAATCAAGCCGATCACAGATAGCAAAGCCTTCCATTGAGACAGACAACTTTGAAGTATTTCTAACGCAGACATTGCAGATGGCGCCTGATTCAAATCCTCAACAATACTGTAATGTTGAGCAGCACAGGCGTTGGGATTATAAGAAGACTCACGGAGTATACCTTTGGAAGGTGGCTATAAAATGGGCTCAATACTGGGCCTTTCAATCTGAAGAGGGCCAGAAACAGGTGAAGGAGGAGGACCATCGGTAATCTCCTTCCCTGCTGCCTGATGTGGTTTGGTATAATCTTTCGACCGGGTAGCGATAGATATGGATGCAGAATGGTTCATCATGAAAGACTGAGAGCCAAATGGGGCATAGGATTGAGGTTTCTCTACCATTTGGGTCTACTATGATGGAAAATGTTCTTTTAGAACGGCCGGAGTTCCTTGGGTGCCTTTGAGCAATGTACTCACTTCGGCCCATCGAGGACAGTCCTTGGTGTAGTGCTCTTCGTCACAAATCAAACAAGGGTACTTTGGATTCCGTTGTAAACCATCATCAGCATGAGATTTATGAGATTCATGTTTCGGGGTATCGGCTTTGGCCTTACCTTTACCCTTATTTTTTCCCTTGGAATTTTTATCCGCTGGATTGGCCTAAACGACATTGACTTCCGTGGTTTTACCAGAATTCGGGGTAAAATGAGAAGCAGTATCATTGGAAGGATTATATTTTTTCTTCCCAGGGTTTGAAGGAGAAGACTTCCGAGAATTCTAAGACACGGAACCAATAATACCGTCGATAGATGGCATCGCCGATGCTCTAGAATTTCCAGGTCGAGGAACATCAGGCAAGATATCATACAACGTGCCAGACTGGGAGTACATGAGATCAAGGTACTGGGCATGAGCAATGGCCTGTTATTCGGTTACACATGCCCCCATAGCTATGTCATTAGAAATTTGATTGAAAAATGAGGTGGTGAACCAATCAGTTAGAAGCTGATCAGGAATATCAAACTTGATCAAGTGACGACGACGTCTCCATTCATGAATATGATCCAAGATATGAGTAGCTTGGTCCTGTTTCAAGGATGTGAAGAGGTGCATCCCGGTCTCATACTAAACCGATAACTGAAAATGTGTAAGAAACGCCATGGCTAAAGAGTTGAAATCTTGAAAAATGCCACGAGATAATTCAATGTACCACTTTGCAGCGGCACCAATAAGAGTCCGTTGGAAAAGAGAGATGTTGGATAGAATCGTCAACCCAAGAGTTAGATGAACACCAAATATGGTATGTCATAACATGTGCTTGGGGGTCTTCTCCGGACTTTCCCTCAAACTTAGGACAATCACTAGGAATCTTAGTTGGAACTGGAGGCCAATATGGATTATGAAGAATTGGATCGTTGGTCAGTTCCAACGTCGCGAGAAATGACAATTGAGGATTAAAATGCATTGGAGGTTGTTGATAAGGACCAACGTTAGCATTCCACCTAGGTTGGGAGAAATTCTGCGCCCATATGTTTTGTCCCGGAGGATTTTGGCCATAGGGGTTATAAGTGTTGGAAATACTGAGAAGGGGGGGGGGTGAATCAGTATTCCTTTCAATTAGAGCATTAGTTAATCTTCAATTATTGTCAGTGTTTGTACAATGATAGCAACAAACAAGAGGAACACAAATGCACACAATTTTTAAGGTGGAAACCCACTCCGGGACAAAAACCACCTAATGATTTTTTAATAATTCTTTAATATTCAACTCCAATTGAAAATAAAGCTCCAAATTCCTAGAATATAGAAAAGCATTCTTCTCCAGCTCCCACTGGATGGACGCTCCAACGCATGATATTCTCTTCAAGAGGTCAACCGAATGGATGCCTAACAACGCAATGAGCTACAACTCACCCTAGCACCATGCTACCACCCTACAAGAATAAAAGAAGGATGGACTCCCCGTACCAGGGAAAATGGTCCACTTTACAATGATATAGAATGATGTAGAAGAAGACATACTAGACCATAACCTCAACTTTGACACAAAAACCTAATGATGATCCTAGACCTCCCAACACCGCCTTTAACCCTTGGAAGATAGATACTAGTACAATTTGTACAATAATGTATTTACAATGACTAAGTACAATGGTACTTTTACAATGATTGTATGCAGTGCTGCCCACTTGAAGACTTCATATGATGAACTTCTTGTTGCTGTTATGCACCTTGGTTGCTGCTCTTGTCATGCTACCCTCTGTTGCACCTTGCTTTTCTTTGCTGCCATAGAAAGTCTGGTCCTTTGCAACCCTTGATAACACATGATCTAGCTTTTTCTTGCCTTCTAGGAGCTCAATATTGAATCTGGTGTATCTCGGTTATTTCAGATCCTCAACATCTGATTTTTAGTCCCATAGTAATATCCGAGTCAGTTTCCTTTTCCAATGCCGTCAGTCCCACCCAATTTGGATTCTTCAAGAGAGAGTTATGCCCAATCTCTCACAATGCCCTAATTATGGATTGTTTCAGCAGAGCTCACTTGTACGGCATGCAACGTGTCGCTGTTTCTTCATTTGGATCTGAAATTGATAGAGAAAAAATCAAATACTATGTACTATCTACCAATTTTTACATAATTCCAATCCGATACTCAGAGAGAAAGTTATGACGATTTTACAAAGGTCACTTCTTTGAGATGACTAATTTCTGTGAGCTTCGCAAAACCTTACTCTCCACAGATCATATCTCCAAAAATATTGCGTACCTTGATCTGAAATTTTTACAGCAGCTTCCTTAGGATTTCAGCTTCGCCCTCATAAAAATTTCAGCTTCTAAAACTTCATAGAAAAAAATTTAGAGCACAAATTCCATGATGACCTGTTTCAGATGGTGAAATCCCTTGCCTAAGGAGGAAATGAAGATCACAATTTATAAAAATGCTTAGGTTGAGAGGGGCTTCAACAAGTGAGTGTGGGATGGATTTTAGGAGCTTAAAAATATTAATTATGACTTTTCAATGACCCATGCCCCAACCCCATGGGGTTTTAGCCCACTAACTGGGGGTACAAACTTCAAACATGAATATCTCTCAAACCGTGAAGAATTACATGGCGTGCCATATATCAACGGAAACATCTCGACAAGTAGAAACCATCAAAAGAATTATTGACCTAGAATATATTAATTTTGTAGGTAAAAATTCCCATGCAATATTGGGTTAGCCCCTGGTGCTGCTTGGGTTGACATCAATGACAACCGTTGATCAACAATCTCCCCCTTTGGCATTGATGGCAACACAAGTACTCCCCCTGTGATCATGACACCTCTTCCTACAACATTATCTTCCCCTTTGACATCAATGGAAAAGGGTAACTCCCCCTGAAACACAACCATCCTGCGGACCTGTACACACTTCCACTCCCCCTGACACACAACTGTCTTGCAGATAATCTAATGAGAACTTGGGAGAATCCCAAGCTTCTGACGAAGATATTCAAATGCTTCATAAGGTAAAGGTTTAGTGAAGATATCAACAATTTGTTCTTTTGTACAAACATACTCAAGTGTGATATTCTTTTCAACGACTTGTTCTCTAACAAAATGATATTTGATCGTAACGTGTTTTGTTTTTAGAATGCATGATGTGATTCTTGAGATGCCGAGGCACTAGTGTTGCCGTCGTTAACATGGAATAGGCTCACCTAATTGTACTCGAAGATCTTGGAAAATTTTTTTGTTTCCATCCAAAGGACTTGAGTACAACATGATGTCAGCTTTCGCAATGTATTCTTCTTCCGCTATAGACAATTCAGATTAAAGCCTTTTTTCTCAACCATGATATGAGACAACCACCTAGATAGAATGTTACTCCACTAGTACTCTTACGATCATCAATTCTTCCTGCCCAATATACATCTGTAAAGGTTTGAATAATGAGATTGTTACCCTTGGGATACCACAAGCCATATTATTTTGTTCCCTTTAGATATCGAATAATTCTTTTGATGGCAATAATATGTGATTCTTTTGGTTCTTCTTGGAATCTTGCTACTTGTCCAACTGCTTGCATAACATGTAGCTGAGAGGCTGTTGCATATAGAAGACTACCAATCACAGATCTGTACAACCTCTGATCCACATCCTTAGATGAGTCGTTCATGCTCAATTTGCAACCTGTTACCATCGGAGTAAGGACAACTTTGCAATCTTCCATTTTGAATTTCTTGAGCATTTCCTTGATGTACTTGGCTTGACATATAAATATTCCTTTCTCTTGCTGAGATATTTGAAGCCCTAAGAAGTATGTCAGCTCACCAAGTAAAGACATCTCAAACTCACTTTTCATCTTTGTAGAAAAGTTCTTACTTATTCGATCATCATTGCTACCAAATATTATATCATCCACATATACCTCAACAATTGTTAAATTATCTTTATCTATTTGTACATAAAGATTGTTATCAACAATACCTTTCTTGAACCCTTGTTGACGTAGATATCCATCAAGACGAGCATACCATGCTTTGGGAGCCTGCTTGAGACCATATAGAGCCTTCTTTAACCTGCAGACATAGTCTTCTTTTTGTGATAGTAGAAAACCTTCAGGTTGTTCGATGTAAACTTTTTCTTCTAATTCTCCATTCAGAAATGCTGACTTAACATCCATTTGGTAGACTTTGATTTTTCTTGAACATGCATAGGCGAGAAACATTCAGATGGCTTCCATTCTGGCAACTGGTGCAAATGTTTCGTCGAAATCAATTCCTTCCACTTGTGCATAGCCTTTACAAACCAATCTTGCTTTGTTTCTGGTAACCTGCCCATCTTCATTCAATTTGTTCCTGAACACCCATTTAGTCCCAATGACATTTTTATCTTTTGGTCATGGAACTAATTCCCAAGTGTTATTCTTCTCAATTTGATCCAATTCTTCATTCATAGCTTCTACCCAATGTTCATTCTGGCTGGCTTCCTCAAAACTACTAGGCTCAAAGGTTGCTAGAAAAGAAACGTGAGCTTGTTGTGATGAACGAAGTTGTCGACCTTCATTTATGTCACCAATGATTTGATTTGATGGATGGTTCTTTTGAATCCACTCTTTTTTTCTCCTTGGAGGAGCTTCTTGTTGTTGTTCTGGTATATCTTGATGATCATTGTTTACTTCTTCCTCGTTGACAGTTGCTTCTTGTTCTACAATTTTATCTGTGTCTTTTTCAGCCCCTGTCTCAAGTTTCAAAGATTCTAGATCCTCATCATTACTCGCTAGAACACCATCTTCATCAAATGTAACATTTATGCTCTCCACTATCTGTTTTTGTCTTAGATTATAACATTTATAGGCCTTTCTTTTGCGTGAGTAACCAACAAAGATACCTTCATCAACATGTGATTCAAACTTACCCAAATTTTGATCTTCTCTTTTGATATAACATTTTCTTCCAAAGATTCTAAAATATTTTACATTAGCTGGTTTTCCTTTCCATAATTCATATGGAGTCTTGTTGCAATTATTTCTGAGAAGACTTCGGTTGATAATGAAGACTGCCATATCAATTGCTTGAACCTAGAATTTTTCATCCAATTTTGATTCCTTCAACATTGTTCTACCCATTTCCTGTACGGTTTTGTTTTTTCTTTCAGCAACTCCATTTTGCTGAGGTGTTCGTGCTGTTGAAAATTTCCTTTTTATTCCATTTTAGTCACAGTATTGCTGAAATAATTTGGAAGTGAATTCTCCACCATTATCTGATCTTAAACACTTTATTTTCAAATCAGTTTCATTTTCAACCAACTCCTTGTAGATCTTAAAGCACTCAAATTCTTTAGATTTTTCTTTAGGAAAATGATGGTTGTCATCCTGGTATAGTCATCTATCATTAACATGAAATATAATTCTCCATCTAAACCTTTTGTTCTCATAGGACCACATAGTTCAGTATGTATCAATTCCAATGGATGTGATGCAAAGTGTTATTTTGTTTTAAATTGGACTTTTGTCTACTTGCCATGCCGACATGCCTAACATAATGTGTTGGAAGGTTTTGAGATTTTTGGAATTTCTCGTACTGCTTCCTTTTTTCTTATCCTAACAAGATTGTCAAAGTTTATGTGACCCATTCGTTTGTGCCATAACCAACTTTCATCTTCTTTAGCTAGTAGACATGCTTTAGTTGCTTCATCCAGAACATATATGTCGTTTGGAGCTCGACTTGCTGTAGCCACAATTTTACCATACCTACCTTTCCCGATTTCACATTTTGTGGAGTTGAATAGCATTGTGTGTCCTTGATCACACATTTGTCCAACACTGAGCAGATTGTGATTCATGTTTTTGACCAATAGAACATTCTTGGCTATAACATCTTTGCTTTCGAGAGTGACGGTACCTGATCCTATAACATTTGAAGATCCATCATTTCCAAAGGATATGGTTCCATCCTTCTTCTCTTTCAGAGATACAAATTTCCTTCTATCTCTAGTCATATGCGTTGAGCAACCACTGTCAACATACCACACATCTTTCTTTTTTTGAGCCTTGAGAGCGAGAGCACAATTATTAGTCTTCTTCTTCTTCCATGTTCGTTCATTCTGTGGCTTCGAAGATTCTTCTGGAGGATTTTCAAGTCTGCAGTCTCTGGCTATGTGTCCAAAGTTCTGACATTTGTAACATTCCATATTATTTCTTAAATTTTCAAATCTATTGATGTTTCGTTGAGCCTTGGGAGGTTCATATTTGAAGAATCTCTTGGAATTGTATTGGTTCATAGGGTACGTGCGACATTCTACAGCTTTATGACCAAATTTTCCACATGAATAATAATAGCCATGAAAAATATGTTGGTACCTGGATGAAAATCTTCATCGAGGAATCGTCTTCCAAGGATGTGCTTGCGAATCTTGTCCAATGAAGTCTTCATGTATGTCAGATCTCATAGGTTCATTGTATTTTGTTGTAGAAGGTCCTACTTCTTCTTCTTTGTAACCGAGGCCAGTTCTGTCGTTGTAAGATCGTTGATTGTTGATGAGTTCTTCCAATGCCCTTGAGATGTTGGCATAGTTTTGGACAATTTTTCCCTTCTTCACTTCCTTACGCAGTGAGACTACTTTGGTTTCTAATGCTTCCCTTTCTTGGTTGCTTTCTTCCAACTTCTTTTGAAGTGACTCTTCAATACATTTGTGTTCTTCAACCTCAATTTTGAGACCTTGAACTTGTTCTTCAAGAGTGTTGGAACGGATCTTCTCAGCATTGAGCTCTTTTATAAGCTTGATTGCCTCTTCATAAAATTCTTCTATGGTCAACCCTTCTTCTTCATTGTTTGATACTTCTTGTTTATTGTGCTTGGCCATAAACAATACTTTCTCATTGGCTTCTTCTTTGCTGTCACTTTCTTCATCGGATGATGAGCTATCTTCTTTAGAGAGAAAGTTCCTTTTGGATCATTTCTTTTTGCCTTTCTTGTTGAATTTCTTAAAGCCTTTCCTTCCTTTTGAGTTGCCATCACTTTTGTTCGAACATTTTGCTATGAAATGCCCAACCTCACCACAACCGAAACATATCAATGGAAGTTTACCTTTGAATTTTCCCTTACCAGGTTTTAGTTTTCTTGTAAAGTAAGCATATTCTTCATCTAAAAGACCTTCTCCATCATCTCCTTTTTCTTCACACTTGCAGGTGCATGTCATTTCAATTGAAGGTTGTTTGTCCTTATTGGTTTGCTTAGATGCAATGAACGCAATTTCTAGATTTGAAGTACCCTTTTCTTCATCAAGTCTCATTTCATATGCTATGAGAACTCCATGTACTTCTTCCTTTGCTGAATTTGTCCAGATTTGCATTGTATTCTAAGACCGATACCTTTGGGGTGAATATCCCTGGTAACGTTCTAAGAATATTTCATATAATAGTCTTCTGGTCAACTGGCTCTTCCAATCCTTCCAGAGTATTGGTTATTTCATCAATGCATTGGAAGTATGCAACAATGTTGCAATCTTCTTTCATTCTGAGTTTTTCAAAATTTTCTCTATATATTTGAAGCTTTGCTTCTTTGACATTTGAGTCACCCGCATATATATTCTCAAGCTTGTCCCATACATTTTTGGTAGTTTTACAACCCAACACCTTATGATAAGCAGATTCAATAAGTCCACTGATAATAATATTCTTTGCTTTTGCATCATTTACCAAATTCTTCTTACCTTGTTCATCCGTAGTTCATGTAAATCCATTTAAAACAGTGTCCCATACTTCGTAACCTTGCGCCAAGAGACAGACCTCCATTCTTCCTTTCCAGAGTGCATAATTATTTTCATTGAATAGAGGTACACCATTCTTGGTATGCTCCATGACCTCCTTCCAGCTGTTAAACTGCTATTGAAGGAACCAAGCTCTGATACCAATTTTTGGAAATACTGAGAGGGGGGGTGAATCAATATTCCTTTCAATTAGAGCATGAGATAATCTTCAATTATTATCATTGTTTGTACAATGATAGGAGCAAACAAAAGGAACACAAATGCTCACATTTTTTAAGCTGGAAACCCACTTCGGGACAAAAATCACCTGAATGATTTTCTAATAATTATTTAACCTTCAACTTCAATTGAAAATATAGCTCCAACTTCCTAGAATCTAGAAAAAAATTCTTCTCCAGCTCCCACTGGATGGATGCTCCAACGCCCAAGATTCTTCAGTATTCAACTGAACGGATGCCCCAATACCCAATGAGCTACAACTCACCCCTAGCACCACCCTACCACCCTATAGAAGAATAAAAAATGAATGGACTCCCATATCAGGGAAAATGGTCCACTTTACAATGATATAGAATGATGTAGAAGAAGAAGATATACTAGACCATAGCCCAAAATTTGACACAAACACCTAATGATGATCCTAGACCTCCCAACGCTGCCTCTTCAACCCTTGGCAGATAGATACTAGTAAAATTTGTACAATAATGTATTTACAATGACTTAGTACAATGGTATCTTTACAATGATTGTATGCAGTGCTGCCCACTTGAACACTTAATATGATGAACTTCTTGCTGTTGTTATGCACCTTGGTTGTTTCTCTTGTCATGCTACCCTCTGTTGCACCTTGCTTTGCTTTGTTTCCGTAGAAAGTATGGTCCTTTACAACCCTTGACAACTCATGATCTAGATTTTTCTTGCATTCTAGGAGCTCGATATTGAGTTTGGTGTATCTCTGTTATTTTAGATCCTCAATATCTGATTTTTAGTCATGTAGTAGTCCTCTGAGTCGTCTTTCAAATGCCACATTTCTGACCCAATTTTGATTCTTCAAGAGAGAAAGTTATCCCCAATCTTTCACAATGCCTTAATTATGATCATCAAAGCAGAGTGCACTTGCACGGCATGCCGTCGTGTCGCCGAAGTTTTCCATTTGATCAGAAATTGACAGAGCCAAAAGCACACAGACTGCAATATTTTTCCAATTTTTACGGAATTCCAATCTGATACTTAGAGACAAAGTTATGATGATTTTACCAAGGTCACTTCTTTGAGATGAATTTCAGGAGCCCGCAAAAACCCTGAATTCCAGAGATCATATCTCCAAAAAAATTGTGCACCTTGATCTAAAATTTTTACTACAGCTTCCTCAGGATTTCAGATTCACCTCATAAAATTTTTAGCTTCTGAACCTTCGTAGAAAAAAATTTAGAGCGAAAATTCCATGATGACTTATTTTATATGGCCGAATCCCTTGCATAAGGAGGAAATGAGGATCACAATTTATATAAATGCTTAAGTTGAGAGGGGCTTCAACAAGTGAACGTGGGAGTGATTTTAGGAGCTTAAAAAAATATTAATTGTGAATTTTCAATGACCCATGCCCCAACCCCATGGGGTTTTAGCACACTAACCGGGGTACAAACTTCAAACATGAATATCTTCAAACTCTGGTGAAGAATTACATGACAGGCAGCATCGATGGAAACATCTTCGACAATTAGAAACCATCAAAAGAATTATTGACCCATAACATAATAATTTCATAGGTCAAAATTCCCATAATATTGTTAACTTCGGTGTTGCTTGGGTTTGGACACTAATGACAACCGCCGATCAACAATGTCGGACAATTTTCTTTCCATACCTCCAAGCAGGATCTACCCATTTTATATATACCATTGATGTCCTTGCTAAGAAACATATGGATTCTGCTACGGAATGTAAGTATTTCCTTGAGGTGGATTATACACCATCTAGGATTGACTTTGAGGGTAATGAGTGAAACCTTGGGGCGCACTATATACACCCCGATATCGACCCAGAGGAAGGTACAAATGGCTTTTGAGGTTGACAGTGGTACTTATTTAAAGGAAAAGCTGAATGGGTTGTCGAGCCGGAAGGAATGTGTTGAACCGTTCATCGTGTTGGTGTCGAATAAAGTTGAACCAATCGTTGAGTGGGTTGAGCAAGTTGAATCGCCATCGAGGCTGTAAGGTGTCGCTCGCGGAGGTGTTGGCTTGAACACTACATGGTGGTTTCCTTGTGGAAGAGGTTGGCCTGATATTAGATGACAAGGTTGCCTCTTATAACCAGGTTGACTGAGCAGACCACAAAGGTTGTCCTTGTCAGACAAAAAGTTTGACCGTTTCCTCGAATGTGCGTTGCCGTTGGTTGCATAAAAGGCTGTCCCTGGTGCCCTTGAGCTCGCCTCAAGAACATGGGAAACTCTGGTTGAAACTAAGGTTGACCAAAAGGACCGTAGGGTCATCCTTGTTGGACCGAAGGTTGACCTTGTAAGGGTTGTCCTTGTGGACCGTAAGGTTGTCCCTGAGGACCAAAGGTTTTTCCCTGCTGGAACGAAGGTTTTCCATGTAAGGGTTGTCGTTGTAGGCTCGAGGGTTATGTTTGTATCATTGGCCCTAGATGAGGAGCAGTCTGATAAGGATCAGCCAGAGGCAGATAAATAGCTTGATGTGGATCAATCCGATGCATATACATGGGGTTACCTAGACATCATAATGGTGCAGAGGATTGACAGGAGCTTGGGGCTGCTAAGAACCCTGAGAATTCTGTCGCTGAACAACCAAAAGATACTCATCGAAAGTAAGGTTTCCAAGAATAGAAGTAGAATCCGTAGCCGTACTAGAAGTAGGCATGGTTTCCACAGTGAGAGCTTGTGATCTACTCACGGTGGGTCTAACAGGCCACGTAGGATTAAGAAAAATAGACCTGCGAGTGTGAAAAGATCCTGACGACTGAGTCGTAACAACCGGTGCAGACGAAGCCACATAAACAGTAGGTTGTACTGGGACATATGTAACAATTAATGACGAGCTAGGTGTCTAAGGTGACATTCCTAATGAAGGAAGGATTAAACTCCTTGGAGAAGTCGATGTACTGGACTATGCTATGGACGCAACACCAGAAATAATCTAACTTAAAGTACGATAACCGGGTGGAAGTGACACCAATTGAGGAGAAGATTGACTAGAAACATGCGGGAGATCTTCTGAGAAAAGCTGATATTCCCTTGAAGAAACAAGTAGTTCTTCACTACTGACGGGACTTGAAGAATCCATGTCTGACGAAGCCATAAGATCATCGAAAAGACGATGAGGACTAGGAGGCATAGAAGCGGCGAAAAATGGCGATCCCGAGGAAAGAGGAGGGAATTATTCCTCGCTCCAAAAACTAGACTAAGAACCCTAAGGTGGCCAATTGAACTCAAATGACTCTTCAGGAGGAGACAAGGTAGCGAGAGGTTTAACACTTGGGAGAATATGCTGTGCAAGTTTGATAGACCTAGTGGTTTTGAAATAAAATTCAGGAAAATAACTACCACTAGGAGGCAGTGAAGAAGATGAAGAAACTGGTGGTTCTGCCACTATGACAATATTTCACTACAGGAAGAAAAATGAGATAGCCAATTCAAGGCTTCAAGATCAAACTCTAAGGAACTACAAAAATAAGCCAAGTGGAAAACTTTTAACGAGAATGTGATCGTGGGTAATTAATTTTACGACATCAGAACAAAACTTTGTTGTTTCATGTTTTAAGAGTCGAGAAACAGACAAAAGATGACTCTAGTCACTTTCAGAATTAAACAAGCGTGAAAGGACAAGTTCTCGATGATCTTTTCCTTTTTAAGGAGTTACGAAAAGATCAAAATGACTATTCAGGTAATCTAAGGAAAAGGGTGTACCAAGTTTCCGTGAACTTCCATATATACCTTGGTGATCAAATGAAAGAGAAATGACCAAGGACTTAACGTACGTGTAGGTAGTCTCCCTGAATGTTGTGTTCAATGTATCACGGTTATAAGGTGGCAGACTCGGCTGCCTATGGATAAAGGATTTGAACCTATGAGGGTCTCCCTTTATATACGCGACGGTACGTGGAGCACAAGTCCATACTAGTGCTGTCTAAAGCCAGGTGGCGAACAATAGCTACTAGGTTTAACGACACCGGAACACGTCACTAGCCTACACTTCAAAATGCTAATTAAGAGAAGGATAGAGATCTTTCTGACAAAGTAGTAAACAATGAGATCATAAGAAGAAATACACTAATGCATCTAGTACAACCAAACGAGAAACGAAAAACTCTTTCCTGGTTCACTAAGAGCTAGTTATGCAAAAGAACTTTTCATTTTTGATGCAAACGAAAGAATGCAATTTTTTGTTTTTTAAATGAATGAAGCACACAATGCACTATTACATTAAAAATCAAGAAAATAATATTTTAGAGCATTGTGAATGTAGAGATCTTAAAATGAATAATTCAAAGGCAATACATACATTAAAACGCACTCAAACCAATGATGGACTCTTTCAAGAAAAAGAAAGGCTTTCAAAATGATACAAACGAGCAATGTGATCTATGCTCGAAGTGAAAAGACAGAGAGTCAAATGGAAATCGAAGAAGACCACATTAAACTAAACACTTAGGACCTAAGAAATGTCATAATCCGCAGTCAAGCACAAATGACCAAAAATTAACACAAGAGAATGCAACCAAATCTAATGATTTTAAGCACTGGTATGGTAATCCACGCTAAACAGGGTCATGCCATCGCAACACAAGCAACAAGTGCCACCATGCAATCGTTCAAAGAAAACCACAAGAAGTCCTAAAATACAGAGGAAAATTCATGATCGAGGTCAATATTGACACTGGGAGTTAAATAGAGCATCTTCAACAACAAGCAAACCAAAAAAGACAGACAAGCAATCAAACGACCGAAGTCGTCTGGACAAGGCAAATTCCCAATGAGCAACGAGACGAAAAAGTCACACTGATCCCCAGCTGAGTCGCCAACTTGTTGGAAAGGTAAATCCTCTCTGCAAACAGAGACGATCCCTCTAGCCCTAGAGTGGGTCTAGCAACAAGGGAAGAAGCTAATGTGTAGGTTTAGCTAACAAATGAAATATAGGGTTGGGTACTAGTTCTACGTGGAGTCCAACACGTATTGTCGTGCCTAGTAGTGGCATCCTTCGATTCTGCTCGACAGGTCGCAACTTTCCGCAATGGTACTCATATTCCTGCACAAAGATCAAAGACAAGAGCAACATACAAGACAATAATTGCATTCATAGCTAACAATTCATTCAAGGAGGACTAAACACATTCCGTAAAATAAACCATATTAACACAAGATGGGAACCAGACAATAGTCATGTATATATAAATGGAAGAAAGAGATTACAATTATAGCCTTGACGTCACAACCTCCTTCAATGGGTTCAGTCGAAGTGCGTCTTGAAATATCATCGGGAAATTGGGACGAGACAAGGACACAAGCCTAAGCTCTCTCTCGGCAAAGGTCTCTTTCTCTGTTCTATCTCCTTAGCAAAATGTTCAGGAATTCTCTTCAGCCTTTTAGCTATAATTGTTCAGCTAGTGTATCAATGGGAGATCAATTTATTTATAGAGAGAGAGGAGGAGGTTGTAATCCCTACAATGGTGGAAGGGAGGCCTTATCATTTGGGAGGTTTCCCCAAAAGGTGGAAATTAGAGGCCAAAGGAAGGTGGTCGTGGTTTTTCAGTCGAGCCACCCAGGCTGACTCGCCTAAGAAGTTGTTATCATGGAAACTTCACCTCTATTTTTAAAAAAAATTCTAGAAACAACTTGGCGTGGCTAGCTCACTCAGACAGGGTGGAAATGGGCATGGGGCCCAGTGTTAATCTTTCGCATTGGCACAAGGGCATAACGGTCTACCAACAACAACCAAAACACAGCTTATGTATCCATTAAGGAATTTTTTAACAATAATGTTGTCTCATTTGTCGTATACAATGATGCATTACTGCTGGCATGGCACTTCTTATTAGCTTCATAAAATGTCCTCCAATGCTAGGATGGATTGGTGAAATGGTGTGGACAAACACCTGGTAATTTGCTCGCGGGAAGGATTATCTTTATTAAATATATCGTATATTATGTGATGGATGATCATTAAATAAAGATGGATAACTACTACATGACTACATGCAGGAATAGGAGCGTAAAAACAAAATGATATCTCACAGGTTTTCTATGTTGTAAAATAGTAGTGGAATCCATGTACTATTATACATCCTAGTGTATTCTCCCTTTTCCATGTTAGCTATTTGTTATTCAAAATTAGGTAAATGTTTTTATAAAATTATCTATTGGTGAATGACAAGAGCTTATCATTCAATTCTATACCTTCTCCTTGGGCCATATAAGATCCTCCATTGGGAGTGGTGTTATGGTATTTAAAAATTCTTAAAGTGCATGGTTTCCAAAATTAACTACTCATTAATTTTGTCTTTGGTTTAACCCCAAAAGAACATATCAGTAAACCCAAGATTCTGGAAACTAAATAAATATTTAATCTGAAATAAGTGATTAAGTTCTAGAGTTTCCTTATCTTGCAAATATAATGTTCCTTAGTTTAAGGCAAAACATTTGGTACTTTTCCATTTGTCATGCAAAAAAATTACTCGTATTCCTTCCTTGCTTAGATTAATTTAAATGTAGAATGAGATTTTCCCTCTTTCACCATAAACTTCTATGGATCTCTAAATATCTTACATTGTTGGAAACAATAGCTTAGTTAATTGAATTCATATATATTGCTAAAACTATATCCTTCCTTTGTTGATCACCTTATTGAAGTAGTCCAACAGTAAGGTTGGGCTCCTATGATTTCTTAGAGTAATAAAGGATCCATTAAACCCAACAATCAAGATGGGATAAGGGAAAAAAATATTGTCAATGTTGCAGAATTAAATATTCCACCCTTTTGTGGAGACTCCAAAAGTAGTCTCAAAAAATATTTTATAGCTCTCATTTGATGGATTAAGGAGATGAAGGTTTGTAAACTATAACCTTATCATTAGTGGATGTTTAGAAAGTGGTTCTATCCTCAAATTTGCAGTGGTTTGAAGCTTCACTAGACCTTGAAGCATCCAAATCTTAGATATTATGTTTTTACCGTGTGTCAACTTTTGAAATATTCCATAAATTTTGAGATACTTACGGGTCTCAATATCTATTACGACTCCCTAAAATTCCACCAAAATTTCAATCTAGAAAGTATTTCTCAATGATGGTACCTGGATCCTTAAAGTATTGGAGTCCATGATAGTTTCATAATATTGCACCAATAATTTTAGTTTGGTAATTTTTTCTCAACTAACTATCATTATTCTATCCCAAGGTTTACAAGGATTCTTGCCCAAGTCTTCACCGCGTGTCTTATTGCACCATTTGTTTAATTCACAGTGGTTCAAAATTAGTTTTAAATCTCAAGTTATTTTTCCCCTGATTGTCACCCTTCAATGATGCCTTGATCAATATCTTATTTAATTCACAGCAGTTGGCTTTTGATTTTCTTGTTCATATCTTACCGGTATGTAATTTCTTTAAATTTTGAGGACATCATGGT
Organism: Pinus albicaulis; assembly: GCA_034641835.2. Lineage (NCBI taxonomy): Eukaryota > Viridiplantae > Streptophyta > Pinopsida > Pinales > Pinaceae > Pinus > Pinus albicaulis. The sequence continues at coordinate 399,693,439 of CM076573.1, forward strand.
TGGAGGAATATAGAACCACTCATATGCATCTTATTAGTGTGAAATTTCTACTACTTAAACAACAAAAAACATGAGATTATTTGGGTTCATGCCATTTTCCTCAATGTGAATCCATTTAGGTGTCCTTAAGAAAGACATATTAGTCATAGTGACATATCGAATCTTAGATTTTACTTCTACACCAACTTCAACCCTCATTGGGTTCCTAAACTTGGTGCTTGAAACCTCTTCAGTTGCCTCAATTTTGATAGAAAAAAAAGGCATGTCCATTGTTGCTTTGGTAAACAAACTATAATGGATTAGAACTATTTCTAAAAACCCACATCTAAGAACCTATACACCTCATCTAATATAAGAACCTCAAAGAACCGAAAGTATAGAATGTTTATTGACTCCATGATATCATTTAAGTTCTTATATGTACCTAAAATTATGTTCACAATATTATGTTTTAGTTTCTTTAAATCCATTTCCACATCTATCTCATCAATGACAAGCATGAATCTTAGATTAGGAAGAATAGAAACAAAAGGCTCTATCACATGGTATATTTGGGATATGCCCTAATCATGGAATTCCATATGAAAACATCTCTTGTGTGCATTATATCAAAAGCAAGACATGCATTCTCCAGGATACCATACTTGGAACACATGCTCACCAAATGGGATGAAATAATTAGATTTTTTTCAACTTCATTGTCACGAATGTAGGCATGGACTTATATTCCCTTTTCCAATGATTGAATATTAACACATGACTACAAAATACAGGAATATCTACTACACTCTACAAAAATCTAAAGTTGCAACTTCATCAAATGCAATTCCCCTTTCACATAACCCTTGCTGCTTAATGTTGAAAAACACGACAAGAAAATCTCAGTTTGACTCTTCCTTGGTCAAACTAGAGAAAATTTGAATTTCCATTCACCAAAAATATTGGAGGTAGTTAGCTGAGGTGACATGGATTTTGTCACTAAGTTAACTCAGTTAATTTGAATTAGAGGCCTTGATTTCGAATAAGCATGAGTGATTGATAATTTGTATTAATCTAATTCTATTAAATTGAGTTGTTGTCAGTTAAGCTAGTTCTAATTTTTGGAGGAACTAGTGGAAGGTAAATTTGTGCAGTGAGACTTTAGTTGAACTCAATGATCATTCGGATAACTAATCAATCAACCAAAAATAATTGTTGCATGCAGAGAATTCGAGTTACCCAGTTGAGATGGATATTCTAAGGAAGTGTATTATTAGTTGTAGACTATTCCAATGTGTACAAATGGTGCATGCAATCAAAGATCAAACCTTATGGATTGCACAATAAATTGAGGGAAAAATACCTAAATAATAGGGGTTAATTCCTTAAGGAACAACACATGGAAATAGGGGATTGAAGGGCTTGAAAATTGGCTAAGTGTTAGCTAGGGTCAGTCAGTCAGGAAGTGAGATAGAATATATACTTGCAGGTTTTGCTTAGGCTTGAGCAAGAATATGTATTACATATCTATTCTTTGATTAATGCAATACAGATAGGAAGGGGTTTTGAGAAGCTACTTTCCCCTAGATAAATCATTGCACATGTGTGTTAATTATTATTGCATGTCTACGATTTTTTTTTTAGATTGTGAATTGAATTCCGCAGAGCAGTAGAGTAGGTTCGTTTCATGTGATTTATAAAATTTCATGAGAAGTTACAAATATAGATCATAATTTCTACATGGTATCAGAGCAGGATTCCCAATAGAGTAGAAATTTCAAAGTTTTTTCTCAGTAGAATCGAATTTTCAGTTCAATGTTGCAGTATCTCTTCAGAGTTGGGAAGATGAGCTTCAACGGGTTGGGGCTATATTGTGCCTTGGAAGGAAGCTCTAATTTCATCACATGGAAGGATCACATGGAGACGATATTGGATGACAATGGATTGTTGTATTATGTCAAGACAAACATTTCATAACCACATTAAACAGATTTCTAGGACCTTGCTCAATGGAAGAAAAATGTAGCCAAAGTGAGGATAATAATCTTGGAGGGAGTATGGGATCACGTTGTCTCAAATCTACATGAAAAATAAACTCCTTTTGCAACGTGGAAAGCACTGATAAAAATTGTTGAGAATAATAGCGACCATGAGAAGCCGACACTCAAGAATTAACTTTGAAATATCAAGATGCAGAAGAATGACTCCATACCTTAGTATTTGAGCAGGTTCACACATGTCGTGATGAACTTTCTAGGGTTGTTGTTAATGTAGTAGAGTATGATTTGGTAAGACTAGCCCTTCTAGGCCTTCCCAAGAGCTGGAAAAACTACCAAGATTCGTTGAACGAGACAAATAAATTACCAAATTGGGAATGCTTATGGTATGATTTGGTACAAGAGGAAATAAGGTAGAATACTAGAGATGGGATTTCATCCAAGGGCGAGGATGAAGAAAACTTTGCATTGGCTAGAAATGAAAAGAAAGGGAAAGGGAAGATATCTCAATCCAAACCAAAATCCAGTCAAGGGGGCAAGAAGAAATACTTGTCCAAAATTAAATGCTTCAGTTGTCTTGAATTTAGGCACTATGCCACGAAGTTTCCACACAAAAAGAAAAGCAATAAGAGCTCAGGAGGAGTAGCAGGTGAAGCCTTGGCTTTGTAGTTCAAGCTTTAATTTTCTCTCATTACATGCATGACCAACATATTGATGGGGAGATTTTGGTACCTGGATAGTGGTGCCTTGTTCCACATGTCAGGGAATATATATTTTTCCAGTGACTTGGAGGAGAAATACTTGCAGATGCACGTCAATATGGGGGGAAATGGAAGGTACAACATGATTGGGATTGGTACAATCACCTTTCATAGGGATTTAGGCTCCCATCTCATACTTAAGGATGTCATGTTTGTTCCAGGACTAAAGAAAAATCTCATCCCTATTGCAGTTTTGGAAGACCATTTTTATGATATGATCTTCAATAAAGGAAAGGAATTCCTAAGAAACACAGCCAAGGGATAGGTGGAGTAGACCGTGCTTCGTATGAAGAACCTGTATAAGCTAGATGTGGAATATTGTGATGCATTAAGAACTAAGGCGGAGAAGGTGCATATATGCAATGTCAGTGAACTTTGGCATAGAATACTTGGCCATTTTCATCATGGCACCCTGAAGATTTTGCAGCAAATAACCACAGGCCTCCCCAAAGGATCACTTTAGCAGTAGGATGTGTGTAATGGATGTACTTTGGGGAGTTACACAAAATTCACTTTCCATGATCGAGAAAACAAAGCACATACAATCCTTGAAAGGATCTACTCTGATTTTTTTTACCTTTCTCGAAAACCTCCACTGGCAGGCATAAATATTTTGTTATCTTTGTAGATGATTTCTCACAGAATTGCTGGACCTTTTTCATGCAAAATAAATATCAGCCATTATCCAAGTTCGTTGAATTCAAGGAACTAGTTGAGAAATAAACAGGAAAGAAGGTGAAGGTTTCATGAGCGATAATGGATGTGAGTACGTGTCGAATGAATTTAAAAATTTTGTGCAAAAGAAGGAATTTGACGAGAGTTGAAAGCACCCCAAAACCCACAAAAAAATGGGGTGGATGAGAGAAAGAAATGATAGCATTGTGGGAGTTGTGAGGGATATGTTGCATGACCAAGGCCTATCACTGCATTTGTGGGTGGAGGCATCCAAAAAATTAGTCTATTTGCATAACTAAATTCCTCATCAGATTATGGGCATGATTACACTAGAGGAGGATTTCTCGAGGAAAAATTCAAATGTATCGCACCTTAGGATTTTTGGAGCCTCTATTTACTGCCATGTCTCCAAAGAATCAAGGAAGAAGATCGATCTAACAACAGAGTTGGGGGTATTTTTTGGGTACACAAAAACTCCTAAAAACTACTGTGTATACTTGAAATCCATTAGAATGACATTTGTACGAAGGGATGCAAATTTTGATGAGGAGAAAACGATGTGGTTCTCTCTTGAGAGGGAGCTTCAGATTCCACCGGGTGTGGATATTTTAGCTCCAAAGGAGGAACCTCAAGAAGTTGTGGAGCAACCACAGATTGAGGATTAGAGAGTGGAGATAGCCACTAAGGTAAAACCATCCAAATAAGGTAGAAAAATAACCAGGGAAGCTGAGATATTATTGCATGATGCTAAAGAGAATGTGGGAACACCCACTTCACAACACATGAAGAGAAGGTCACCTGGTGGGTACACTTGCTACATGGATCTAATGACTGACCTTATAGAGACTGAACCATCCTATTTTGAGGAAGCAATATAGAAACTTGTATGGGTTGATGCAATGGTAGAGGAATATGATTCCATTATAAAGAACAATATTTGGGAAGTGGTCCCAAGACCAGCAAAAACATTAGTTGTGGGTTCAAGATGGATCTTCAAGGTATAGCATGAAACATATGGAATCATATATAACTATAAGGTAATATTTGTGGCCAAGGGTTTCTCTCAAGTTGAGGGAATTGAATATGAGGATACCTTTTCTCCTATATCAAGGTACTCATCCATTAGATCAATTCTTGCATTGGATGCGCAGATGGGGTGGAAGATCCACCAGATGGATGTAAACAAAAATTTCCTTAATGGATTTATTGAGGAGGAGGTGTACATCGAGCAACCAAAAGGTTTTTAGACCTTTGATCAAGAGTTGCATGTGTTAAAACTCATGCGAGCATTAAATGATATCAAGAAAGCACCCCATGCATGGTACACCAGGATCAACAACTACCTCACTAGTTTGGGCTTCACAAAAAATGAAGCGGATGCAAATATTTATCATATCTTGGTTGAAGGTAAATTGATTACTATTGTCTTATATATTGATGATTTGATTTTAACTCGTGATGAGAAGTTGATTAGATCTTGCAAGGAGGACCTTGCAAGAGAATTTGAAATGAAGGAAATGGGACTCATGCACTACTTCCTAGGATTGGAAGTAATGAAAGGAGATGGGAAACTATTTGTCTCTCAAGGAAAGTATGCAAATTAGATACTGAAGAAGTTTCACATGGACCGTAGCAAACCCATGGAGACTCCTCTGGAAATTAGTTGGAGGAAAGAGGATGCCACTTCAAGCGAGGAAGTGGAGGCTACCATTTATCGACAACTTGTGGGTTCACTAATGTATCTTGTGAGCACAAGATGAGATATATGATATGCAGTCAACCAACTGAGCCAAGATATGGTTAGGCCAACCAAATTATTTTGGAAGGAAAATAAGCATCAGGGGAGTTTTGAGGTATAAAATTGGCCTCCTAAGAAAATGATAAAATAATAGTTTAAATAATAAAACAACACTAGATTGCATCATCAAATTTTAGAGGGAAAAAAGGGAAAACTATTTTTTCAGCTAGTATTTTGAACTTATCTCCCTATGGGTTTACTCAAATTTTGAGCGGAAACACTTGTTGGATGAAAAATTTGATTCCTAATCCAAGGAGTACCCATGTTGCATACTTTTGATGGACCCTAATAAATGAAAAATGAGAAATACATGAAAAATGTGATTGCAATCACGTTTTTTCATGTATTTCTCATTTTTAGTGTAGTAGGGTCCGTCGAAAGAATGCAACATGGGTACTCCTTGGATGAGGAATTAAATTTTGCATCCAACAGGTACTCACAATCAAAATTTTAGTAAAACCTTAGTGAGATAAGTTGAAATACGAGTTGAAAAAATAGTTTTATTATTTTATAATTTTTTAACCTTTTTACTTTTTTACTCCAAAAATGGTGAATCATCCTCCATGGTTGACATCATCATCTTGAATCTTATTTGTTCTTATAAAGTTTATTTTGGTTGTACATTTTTCTTAGGAGGCTCGTTTTAGAGCCCTAATGCATGTTCTACAGTACCTCAGAGGGACTACCCAATATGGACTATGGTACAAATGGATAGAGGAAGTGAAGCTATGTGGCTTCACAAATGCAAATTGGGTGGGGAGTCCATTAGACTAGAAGATTACATCAGGATAATTTTTCAGTGTTGGGTCCGCAGTTGTTTCCTGGTACAACAAGAAAAAATGATTTGTGGCACTCAACTCAGCAAAAGCAGAATACATGGATGTCAGTCAAGCAACATGTGAGGCGATCTGGATGAGAAAGATTCTTGTGGGACTATTTGGTCATATGATGGATCCAACTGTAATATATTGTGATAATCATGGTTGCATCAAGGTCTCTAAAAAACCTGTATTTTATGATCAATCCAAGCATATAAATATTCGATATCACCATCTATGTTATTGTGTGCATAAGCGAATAATGTTGCTAGAATACAATCCAACAAATGAACAAGATGCAGATATTTTTACAAATGATTTGTCAAAAGGTAAATTCGAGTTCCATAGAGGCAGGATAGGCATGAAAGATAATCCTTTTTTTACTGAGAGGGAATGTTGAAAAATGCAACAAGAAAATATCAGTTTGACTTTGCCTTGGTCAAACTAGAGAAAAATTGAATTTCCATTTCAATAGAAATCTTGGAGGTAGTTAACTGAGGTGACATGGATATTTTCACTCAGTTAACTTAATTAATTCAAGATGGAGGCCTTGAGTTCATATAAGCATGAGTGATTGCTAATTTGTAGCAATCTAATTTAGTTAAATTGAGTTATTGTCAATTAAACTAGTTCTAACTTTTGGAGGAACTAGTGGAAGGTCAAGTTGTGCAGTGAGACTTCAGTCGATCTTAGTGATCATTCAGATAACTAATTAATCATCCCAAAATAATTGTTTCATGCAGAGAATTTGAGTTACCCAGTTGAGATGGATATTCCAAGACAATGTACTATTAGTTGTAGACTATTCCAATGTGTACATGTGGTGGATGCAATCAGAGATCAAACCTTATGGATTGCGCAATAAATTGAGGGGAAAATCCCTAAATAATAGGGGTTGGGGTCAGTCAGTGGGGCAGTGAGATAGGCTATACACTTGCAGGTTGTGCTCAGGCTTGATCAAGCATATGTATTACATCTATATTCTTTGATTAATGCAATACATATAAGAAGGGGTTTTGAGTAGTTTCTTTCCCCTAGATAAATCACTGCGCATGTGTGTTAATTCTTATTGCATGCCTATGATTTTCTTTCTAGATTATGAATTGAATTCCATAGAGTAGTAGCATAGATTTGTGTCTTGTGATTTAGAAAATTTCTCGAGTAGCTACAAAACTACATCATAATTTCTACACAAAGCAAAGAGGTGCATCGAAAAAATACAGCAATTGGATTTTCAGATACTCAAAGTTTTTCCAATTAACAAATCTAGCTGTGGCATTTTTTAAAACACTTTTCTTCTATCCTTAAACAAAGTGAGCAAGCAAACAATAGAATTTTATATATCTATATGCTCAAAAATGTTCTTTTAAACCCCACTATTATGCTCCTATTCCTCAATTTAATTTTTATGCTAATCTATAACACAGAGTTGTCCCCATTAAAGCAACTGGGTCCACTCAATCATTTTCATTAGCATTGATATGAGTACAAAAAAAACTACTATTTGAACTTGCTATATAAGAAAATTTATTGTTTCTAAGTTGATGTGGCCAAAGGAAATTATTTTTAAAGAAATTGTGGACCCGTCATTTGAAATAATAGGCGACTTGTATTGTAAGGCTAAGTAGATGAGAACTATGGACCGCGATCTCTCAAATAATGATATCTTTCTTGACCTTAAACCTTTATTATATGTGAAACTAGTGACATTAGATATTACAAACATCATGTAATTTTTGAAGCCAGAGTTCAAACTCCTTCATTTATCATTTTTTTATGAAGTTACTTGAATTACTGACATTTGGGAACATAGTGAAGGTTTCTCAATGCAAAGAATTTCTTATCAAATTATTATGATGCAGGAGCATCTTCTCTCCAAGACATCATTGAATACCAAACATGGAGGGGTCTTGTCAATTCCATGAGGAACTAAATTCCTTGATTGGAATATTGTAAAAATGTAATTTTTTATAAGTTACTAGGAGATATTTGGAAAATGAGTCATTAGGTTAATTAGGATGAATGCTAGTGAGAATATGAGTCATAGAGTCATTAAATATGAACAAATATCTTGTAACAAGTTGTGATATGTGTTAGCATTTGATTTGGGCTAAGAAAAAGATATACGTATGAGTCATTTAGGTTCAGGTTTGGTTTCTATTTATAGGAGTCAATTACTAAAAATTAGGAGTTAGTTGAAAAGATCAATAAATAGGCTTGTGTACAAATAGAACAACGAACTTAAGTTGTAGGGGGGGTCAATTAGCTTAGAAAAGGGAATGTTGGTCGATTGACCATGTAACATAAATGAATCAGGTTGATGATATGTATGTAAAAAACTTCTGGAAATAAATATAACAAGTAATTTCCTGCCAAATGAGGAATGATGGTTTATTATGGTTCTAATCTCTATTAGTGAATAATACTTAGATTGATGAATGCATAGGAATATAATATTATGTTGATTCTGGGAATGACCTGGTAAAGAATAGAACAGGGTATGTTATATCTCTGTATATTTATATGCATGGTTGAAGTGAAATAGTTCCAAACTCTATGCAAGAGTTGAAACCAAGGATAGTCTAGAGTAGGTCCTATCATAAGTGATTGTTGAGTATGTTTCAACGTAGGATTTGATTCTGTTGAAAGGTGGAAGGTTCCAGTTAATTATTTTTTTAAAGATTGAGAAGAAGCATTGAGGGTTCTAACAGAAATTGAATAGAATTGGGTAGTCTTTTCATTAAAGTTCCAATTGCAGAGAATTGGAGTTTGAAACCTAGTGGAGAAGTGCGATTTCTATGAGTGAGTTCTGGAGATGAATGAGTAATGAATACGAAAGAAGTGAATATAAATCTAGTTAGAGATAACCCATTGAGATTGAACCTGGAGTGACGAAGTTGTTTGAGTTTCGATAACCATAAAGAAACGAATGAGGTTTAAGCAAGTTCCAGAATTGATGCGTTGTGCATACATATAATGCCCTTGTGGGATTCTCTCTTGGTGAATTGGCGCTTGGTCTTGGCTTTGATACTGGCTTGTGTTGTGTTGTTGGTGCTTGGCTCATGGATTTGGAGTTTGGCAAAGGCGGAATCAAATTAGCAGAAGTGGACAAAATTTGGTTGGGTAGTTAAAACCCAATGCAAATTATGAGTAAAGGAAGAGAGATCACGACTGTATGTTGATAGAGATCTATGGTTAGAAATCATTTGGAAAGAGCGAGAGTTTTTGTTCTCAGTGTGAGATGGAAACTGAACAACGTTTCTTAGACACATGGTTTTTTTTATCAGCAAGTCAAATCTAGCCATTTATGTTATAGGTTCGAGAATACAAAAGCACTTTGTATCATGTCAATAGAAGAAGGGAAATTCGTAAGGGAAAACCGTCATCAAACTTACAGGTCAATTTATGATCAAAGGAAGATGAAATTCGAAATTCCCCCATCTGGGTTTTGTGCAGAGTAGGGTATATTTGGTAACTTGCAAGCAAATTTTCAAAAATATACTTGGTTGAGGAGTTCCAAAGTGATCTTTAAACTATGTTTTTGTAGATTGCATGACTGGGGAAAAATGACTTGTTGTTCCTTTGCACCAACACTTGTGTTTGTAGAGATATGAGCCATCAGATTACATCATAATTTCTTAAGGTTGAACTAACCGTACTTGATTCACACCTGGAATATTCATTTATGGATTGGGTTATTGTTTGTGGTTTAGTATGTGAGCATGTCAATCCAGGGCACATACAAGCATGGAAACTAGGTAGTTTATTTTACTCTGTATGACAAGTATGGAACTCAATGAGGTGGACAAGGTTCCACTATCTACAAGATCAATGATCCCTAGATGTAGTAGGATTTTCAATTTACGAGCCACTATTATGAAACCAACTCCAAAAATAGAAGAGAAGAGAGATCAATGCCTTAGAAATCAGCTACTTCAAGGGGAAAACCTCCAATACATTACATAAGTGAACAATTCTTGGATGATACAAATGACCAAAACCTCCTATATATAGTAGTCCATGGCGTCCCAATATAATCCGAACCGACCTAACAACAATAATGTAAGGGCACAATAATAACAATATTGGGGTTACAGGGGTACATCAATAACGGTAAGGGGATTACACTAACAACAATAAGGGACTACACTAGTAATATAGGGACCTAACATTCCCCTCTCCTTGAAAAAAGTGTTGTCCTCAACGCTTCAGTAGCTCTGGATGCTTCTGTATAAAATTCTCATCCTCCCATGTAGAATCTTTAGTGGGTAAGTTCTTCCACTTGATTAGATACTCTGAAATTGATCGATTTCGTAGCTATCGAGTTATTGTTTCCATGACTGCTTCAGGTTCCAATACGATTTTTCCTTCCTCATCAAGTTCTGGCAATATTGTTTGGACAGGAATTTTTTCACCTATAACCTTCTTTAAGCATGAAACATGGAAATCTGGATGCACTCGTGAAGAAGTAGGAAGCTCCAATTTGTATGCCATAGTACCAATCTTTTACAACACCTTGTAAGGACCATAGTACTTTTGCGATAATTTATTATCCTTCTTAGCTTGCTTGAGGGACATTTGTTTGTATGGTTGTAGCCTTAAAAATACGTAGTTTCCTACATCAAAACTTCTCTCGCTGCGATGCTGATCTGCCTCTTGTTTCGTTCGATTTTGTGCCAAATTTAGGATATCCTTTAAAAGTTGGAGAACTTCTTGTTGATGCTCGATGTGATCTTCCACTGCTTGGAACTTAGAATTTTCTCTTAAATATGATGTGATGGACGGTGGATGATATCCATAAAGTGCCATAAATGGGGTCATTTTTGCTGCAGTATGGAAGAATGTGTTATACCACCATTCAGCGAGAGGTAACCACTTGACCCATTGTGTTTGATTATCATATACAAAACAACGAAGATATCCTTCCAAACATTTATTCACTATCTCAGTTTGACCATCAAATTGAGGATGATAAGATGAGCTATGAGCTAGTTGAGTACCCAAACAAGAAAATAATTCCGTCCAAAAATTTCCAGTAAAAATGCGATCCCTGTCACTTACAATAATCTTTGGGTTTCCATGTAGCTTTTGAATTGTTTCCATAAATGCAGTAGAAACTGTACTTGCTTTAATGGATGAGATAATGCACAAAAGTGTGCATACTTGGTAAGTCTATCAACTACCACCATGATGACACTCTTTCCTTCTGACTTAGGTAAACCTATGATAGAATCCATTGAAATCTCCTCCCAATGTTGACTTGGAATGGATAAAGGTTGTAGAAGACCCGGGGTCTTAATTGTCTCAACTTTATTTTACTGGAAAACCAAACATTCCGCCACAAACTTTTGAATATCAGATTTAAGGCCATCCCAAAAAAATTCTTTCTTCACCATGTGGTAAGTTTTTAAAAATCCCGAGTGTCCTCCTAAAGGAGAAGTGTGCAATTCCAAAAGAATCTTTTGTTTTAGTTGGGAATTATTACAAATATATAAGCAATCTTTGTACCATAAGGAATACTTTTTCCAACTAAATGTATCAGATGTACCAGGATCTTGCTGCAATTTTTGAATGAGTGTCCACACTTCTTCGTCCTTCTTTCATTCATCCCTTGCTTCGGTTATCCAATCTGGTTGGATAATAGAAATGGCACAAAGCAATGCTTCCACCTCCTCATCCTTTCTTGAGAATGCATCTGCAACAATATTTAACTTCCATTTTTTGTAGATGATTTCAAAGTCATAACCCAACATCTTTGTGACCCATTTTTGTTGCTCTTCTGAAGATAGTCTTTGTTCCAAAAGTGTTTAAGACTATCATGATCAGTTTTTACCTTGAAGTGTCTTCCCATTAGGTAAGGTCGCCATTTCTTTAGTGCATGTAGTATTGCCAACATTTCCTTCTCATAATTACCTTTCTGTAAATACTTTCCTTTGATAAGACGACTTTCAAAATCAATGGGTCTTCCTTCTTGCATTAAAACAACACCAATTCCATTTCCTGAGGCATCACATTCTACAATAAAGGTTTTTGTGAAGTCTGGCATAGCTAAGACTAGTGCTAGGCACATTTCCTCTTTAAGATGTTCAAAGGCCTTAGTTGCTTCAAGAGTCCATGAAAATGCATCTTTCTTCAATAATGTTGTTAGAGGTGCTGTTATTCTCCTATAATTCTTAACAAACTTGTGATAATACCCTGTTAACCCCATAAATCCTCACAACTTCTTTATGGTTATCGGGACTTTCCATTCCTTATTGGCTTTAATTTTGTTAGGGTCTACCTTAACGCCCTCGCGAGATACAATATGACCCAGATATTCCACCTCTTGTACATTAAAGAAACATTTGGATATTTTTGCATATAATTGTTTCTCCTCCAATAGTTTGAGCACCCTATCAACATGTTGAACATGATCCTTCCAAGACTTGTTGTAGATTAGTATATCATCAAAAAATGCTAGCACAAATTTTCTAAGGAAGGGTTTAAACATGGAATTCATCAACCCTTGAAAAGTGGAAGGTGCATTGGTAAGGCAAAAAGGGATGACCAAAAATTCATAATGACCCTCATGAGTTCGAAACGCTGTTTTTGGAATATCTTCAGTCTTCATTCTAATTTGATGATATCCCAAACGAAGATCCAACTTGGTAAAATAAATTGCTCCATGTAATTCATCTAATAATTCATCAAACAGAGGAATGGGAAATTTATCTTTAATAGTGAGCTTATTGAGCTCCCTATAATCCAAACACATGTGCCATGATCCATCCTTCTTGTGCACCATTACTACTGGAGCAGAGAAAGAACTTTGACTAGGTTGAATTCTATCAACCTCTAACAATTCTGCAATCATATGTTCAATTTCGCTCTTTTGGACATAAGGATATCTGTAAGGCCTGATGTTTGGAGGGACACTTCTTGGAATCACATTAATAGAATGATCATGATCATGAATAGGTGGGAGTCCTCTGGGAGTTTCAAACACCTTGGAATGATTGTCCAAGACTTTTTGAAGATTTGGAGAAATAAATGATTTTGATGTTGGAACTTCTAGTGAGCATAATTGTGAAATTACGCCTCGTTTTTCTTTCTTCATAAGCTTTGTCATGATATTAGAACTTATTTATCTTTCTTGGTTTCCCTGCGATACCCCGTAATTCGACTTCCTTTCCTTCCAAAAAAAATTTCAAGAAAAGTTCTTGAAAATTAAAAGCTACCGTATGCAAATATTGTAACCGTTGTACTCCTAGTACAACATCAACACCTCCCATTGGAATAGAAAGCATTGGACTATTCAATACATATTCCCCCATGGTTAGCTTGATATTATGGCATTTTCTAGATCAATTTATAGTTCCTCCATTTGCAACCATCACTTGAAATTCTGGTGCTAGGTATAGGAAACAATTCAATTCCTTGGCTACCTTACAATGAATAAAATTATGAGTACTACCCGAATCAAGCAATACTCTTACCTTTTTCTTCTTGATATGTTTCTATCTTGAGAGTTTGAGGAGTGGTAATTCCTACCAATGCATTACACGATATGGTCGGACTCATTTCTTCTTCTTCTAGGGTTGGTTCTTGGTGTGTATCCTCTTCTTTTGAAGCTTCTTGTTCATTTTCTTCCTCCTCTTCACAATCTATGTAAAATAATTTCTTCTCAGCACACTTATGACCTTTAGTGTATTTGCTATCACAACTGTAGCAAAGCCCTTTTGCTCTTTTTTCTTCCAATTGTTGTGGTGTCAACCTTTTAGGTTGTGGAAATCTAGGCGTAGCAACACTTCCTTCTTTATAGAATTGAGTGGTAGGCTTCCTTGTCGCCATAATTTTACATTCAACTTTTCTTGCCAACCTGAATGCCTTCTCCAATGAATCAGGTTCCAGAACGCGCACTTCATGTTGGATGTTATCCTTTAAAGTGCCTATGAAGAGATCAATCATGTGTTCCTCTGGAATATCGGTTACCCTTATATTCAATTTTTGGAAGTCCTCAATGTGCTGCCCCACTAAACCCTTTTGTTTGAGATTTATCAATTGGCTAAAGAAGGTGTTGCTCTTTGTATCCTCATAATGCACTATCATTTCCTCCATAAAAATTGACCAAGTGACAATTTTTTTACGGGATCAAAGCCATCGATACCATACAAATGTATTTTGTTCTAAATGTAAAGTTGCAATGCGTACCTTTTGTGTGTTTTGCACATTATTGAGATCAAAATATTGCTCCATCTGTAGTATCCATGTTACGGGATCCTTGCCATAAAACTTCCTCATATCCATCTTTGGAATATGGTGGTTCTTCCATCCAACATTAGAGTTTATGAAATCACGATTAACATTTATTTTGTTCTCATCATGAGTTTCCTCTACTACCTTTTCGCCATTAGGAAAAATTTCTTGTACCAACTTTGTCAAACCTTCCCTGTCTGCTTTTAGATCATTTTTCATGTTTTCCATGTTGTCTTTCATTTTTTCATTGATCTTAGCTTCCATGCCATCCATCTTAGCTTCCATGCTTTGCTTCAAAACTTCCATTTCATTTTTTTTTTATCTTTGCGAGAGCGAAATTTGGTGCACTTGCTCTTGTAGTTTTGATATGTCATGTTGCAGTTCTTCGTCTTCATGAGTCATATTAGAGCCTTTTGAAGGCTTAATTGGTGTTGAATTATTTTAGGGGGAATTTTAGAACCCAATACTGATATCTATTCTACAATATGCCCTTGGAATCAATTCAAATTGATTTTTCAAACAAGACTTATGCAATTCGAAAAAAATACACACATTTTTCTTTCTTTTTTAGGAGCTCAATATTGAAACTGAATTACCTCTGTGATTTATGATATTCAATATCTAAAATTCTCTCCTGTCGTATCCCTCTAAATCTTCTTTCGAATGCCACAGTTCTGACCTGATTTGGATTCTTCAAGACCAAGTTATGCCCAATCTCCCACAATGCCCTAGTTATGGATTGGTTCAGTACAGCGAAATTGTATGACGTTCCACGTGTCACTGTTTCCATCTTTGGCTCTAAAATTGATAGATAGGAAACTAAAGTTCGTGTACTTGCGGCCACTTTTTACAGAATTCCTATCCGATGCTTAGAGAGAGAGTTATGACGATTTTACCACGGTCACCTCTTTGAGATGAAATTCAAGAGCCTAAAAACATACTAACTTCCACAGATCATATATTCGAAATGATTGTGAACCAAGATTTGAAATTTTTACTGGAAGTTCCTCAGGATTTCGGCTTCGCTCTGTAAATTTTTCAGCTTCTGAACCTTCATAGAAAATAATTTATAGCGAAAATTCCATGATGGCTCGTTTTAGGTGAAATTCGGGAGCCTGAAAAACCCCTAACTTCCACAGATCATATCTTCGAAAATATTACGAACCAGGATATGAAAATTTTACATGACATTGCTTGGGATTTCGGCTTCCCTTGTAAAAATTTCAAATTCTGAACCTTCGTAGAAAAAAATTTATAGTGAAAATTCCACGATGACCTGTTTGGAGCAGCGAAAACCTAGAATCCAAAGCTCTGATACCAAATGTTATGAAACCAACTCCAAAAATAGAAGACAAGAGAAATCAACGCCTTAGAAATCAACCATTTCAAGGGGGAAACCTCCAATATATTACATAAGTGAACAATTCTTGGATGATACAAATGACCAAAACCTCCTTCTATATATAGGAATCCATGGGGTTACAATATAATCCTAGCCGACCTAACAACAATAATGTAAGGGCACAATAATAACAATATTGGGGTTACAGGGGTACACCGATAACAATAAGGGGGTTACACTAACAACAATAAGGGACTACACTAGTAATATAGGGACCTAACAACCACAATATTACAAGAAAGTCCTTGAAAGGGGAGTGGTCCCTTTATGCCATGATAGTGGCTAAATTAGTGCCCAAGGCATCTTGGTTGAATTTGTGCACATTTATATTTCATGAGTTATGGCCACTTACACTAACACATATTCTTTAGGTTTACCTTTTATTGTTGGACTTTTTCTATTTAGTTTTGCTATGTATAAATGAATTTTGTCATAGTAATTCCAACTTTAGTCAACCAGAGGTCAAGGTACCTTAGATATTTAGTATGTTTCATAGAGGATTTTCCAAGATAATCAAAATAAAGCTGTGCATTTGTCAAATGGTACGATAATATGGTGGTAACCATTACAACTTTATCAGGGTAACCCAATTTTTAATTAATATGCATTAGAGTAAAATATATTTTTCGGTGGATAGAGACAATGCTTACATTCAACCTTGTATCACAGAAAAAATCTAAGTTAAAGTTTCATCACTTACATTTTATCTAATAGAGAAATATTTCAATAAATAAGCATGTTCATGGGTGGGAATGTAGAAGAAACAATCACCCACTAGATTCACCTACATTTTTCCCAAAGTGTTCAAACAATCACAGCAAAGAACTTCAGATAAGCAAATAACACAACAATAACCTGTCACAGAGAAAAAGATGACACCATTTTAGACTCCAATGTTGAGGATGAAATGATGATAGGGAATTTAGTACCATAGAAGAAATAAACTCCCATTTTTCCTATGGTTTTTATATGATTAATTCCAAATTATGCCACATGTTTTGGATATGACCTCAAGTTGACACTCAGTGAGGTAATTTTTTTTTGTATGGTAACTTCTTGTTTCACTTGTTGAAAATCCCCCCCAAAAAGAGAAAATTATTGTGTGCTCACTTAACACGATTATCTTACAATGAAAATACCATACACACCTATAACATTTTTCTTGGAAAGGAAAAAGTCACGTGCACTCACTTAACAATTGTATCTATGGTTATTCATTCAACAAACATCTTGCAATTTCTTATTGAAGCATATCTAACATTAGAGATAGTCTTTCATATACATGCACTATTTATAAAGTGGTTATGTTTTTTCCATAAAATCTAATTCTAGCATCTGCCATTGGAGATGTCCCTTCTTATAGATACATTTTCTCAATTAGTTTTGTTGTTTTCCTACATTTAGCTATTTCAATATATATATATATATATATATTGTCAACCTTTCGATGGTTGCTAACTACTACTTGTAACTATTATGATGAGAATTATGACAGTTTCTAATGTTGGCGATATAGCACATTCGTCACAAAAAAATATTATATTGTCAATTTTTCAACATTAATTTTTCCATCTCTCTTTGGATTCCTATGGCTGAGGGTGTTGGTAGAGCGACGTAAAAGAAAATAGGTCTTCTGGCGACAAGTTTCATCAAAGTATACTTTTAGCTACAAAATGATCGCATGATTTTTAATCACGTGACACCATAAGAGTCCTCTTTCCATTAGTACAACATATTAGTCATCCTTTTGTTAGTGTATTGGCGTGCGGTAGGCATCGAAATTATGATGAATTTGGAAAACGCCAATAATGCGACTGTACCATGTTACACGTTTAGAAAAAACCCCTTTTTTCATTATAGCGACAAAATGTCATCAAAATAGTGACAAAATTCTATCAAAAAATGAATCAATTTTTATTAGTGTGAAAAGAGTGATTCACAGATAAATGTAGAAAAAAACCACCCCCTCAAATGGAAGCATACCCTTGTGATGCCCCATCAAAATAACCCTAAGGAATGTTGACATCCAAGGTTTCCATGAGCATTGCTTTTACACCTGAGGGAATCTTAGACAAAGGATAATGGGAGAGAATGGCTAAACCTTCAGCTATAACCTTTTCCAAGTAAGATGAAGAGTTTTGGAAAATTTCATTATTCCTTTCCAACCAAATACTCATAGAATGAGGGGGAGATTCCTAAAGTATTTAGTCTCCCTATTCTCATTCCATCCTTTCCATGTTTCTTTGAAAGATATACCTTCCCAGCTGCAATCCTAACATGTTGAAGAAAAACATGACCACCAAATACGCTTTGTGAAAGAGCATTGAAAAAAATATGATCAATTGTTTCCTCGTTTCCCTTGCACAATGCACACCATCCTAACCCTATCTTATGTCTATGCTGCATGAAATCCCCAGTAGGAACTTTACGCTCTGTGATGCACCAAACCAACAACCATGATTTGGAGGGACAATTGGACTTCTAGAGGACCCTCCACCACTAGGCCACCTCTAGATTTTGGGCAAGAGAATTGAGGTGGAAGTAACCCAACTTAGGAGTATAACAACCATGAAGAGCGAGAGCCCATACCAACTCATCATTGAAATCATTTAATACGATATGAGTAGGCTGAAAAGAATCTATAAACCTTGACCACTTCTCCTAAAAAATATCCAAAAGGTTTAATTCAACAACAAACATCCAACCTTGTTGCCAAAAAGTGGTTCGATCCAAATTATTTATACGAGAAAAATGGGATACACCATGGTCTCTAAAATTATTAATAAGAGCTTGGGATATTCTGTGACTATCCCCACTCTTAGGCCAAGGATCATATCTCAGTCGAGCATTGGACCTATTCCCAATCTTCCATGCCATACCTAAAGCCACTAGCCCAAACGAATTAAGAACAACCCTCCAAACCATCGAGATGTTTTATCTTTTCCGATATGGAAGCCTCATCCAATCTACTAAGGAATATAGAGCTATATACTTATGTATAACCACTTTTGTCCATTGATGACGTGTGGAGGGGAGTCTTTGCCCACACTTGGAAGCAAGTGCTTTACATAACATAAACATATTTTTAAGTCCCTAACCTCCCAAAAACTTTGGAACTATCAAATGATTCCACCTTCCCCATGAAAGGAAAAAAGAATCCTGAGAACCTTCCCATGAAAAACTTAAAATAGATCCTTAATTTTGGTTTTCTGTAAAACACCATTTGGAATCCAAGTCAGAGACATCCAGTACATTGGAAGGGCTTGAAGGACTGATTTTACTGACTCTACCAGCTCTGGATAGCCACTAAAACACTAGCAATAGTCTTTTTTCTAGCTTATCCAACAACTACAACCAATCTTCTTTTTTACTTTAAAAAAATTAAAATTTCATTGTTTTTGTTGTTGTTGTTGTTGTTTTCATTTTTTGTTGTTGTTATTTTATTTTATTTTATAAATCTATGTTTGCTCTTTTTTAAGTAATATTTTTTTTTATGTTTTTAATATGAAAAATAAATAACATTCGAAAAAAACATCTACAAAACAAGAAAACATAAATAAAATTTAGTAAAATAAATAAATAAAAAGAGAATTTAGAAATCAATAAAATTAAAAATAAAAATATATTAAATAAAAAAATAAATAAATAAAGAAAGAAAAATTAAAATAAAATCAAAATCAAAACTAAACACTTTAAAAATTTTCAAATATTAAAAATGAGGAAGGGGGGTTAGGGGCAATGTCAGACATCACTTCTTGTTACAATACAATGATGAGGGAAATGTTAAGCATATCCCCCGATCCCCACTCACTTAGTTTTTTTCTCTTTTTCTATTTTCTTTTCTATTTTTAAATATTTTATCTCAAAATTTTATTGTACCGTTTTTTTTATAAATTAAATCCCCAAATGATTAAGATAGTAAAAGGAACATCCAAAAATGAAAGAGTTGAGTTGGAAAGACTTAGAGAATTCAAAGATGTCTTTGCATGTTCATACCAAGATTTAAAAGGCTATATCAAAGATGTCATCCAACATACTATCCCTTTTACGGAAGAGGTCAAACCTATAAGGAAAAAGTTGAGAAACATAATTCTTATACTACCCTCCCTTGGTCAAAGAAAAACTTCGAAAGATGTTGAATGTTAAGATCACTTCCCTTATAAAACACTCATGGATATCAAATCCCATGATCACTAGGAAAAAGAATGGTAGCATTATAATGTGTGTATATTTCAGGCATTTAAATCAAGCACGTCTCAATGAAAAATATCCTTTGCCTAACATGGAAATCCTCCAACAACAAATCACACGATCCAAGATAATTTCCATGTCAGATAAGTTTTTAGGGTACAATCAAGTGGCAGTGAAAGAGGAAGATCAACTAAAAACTACATTCACTACCCTATAGGGAACATATAAAAATTTAAGAATTATATTTGGTTTATTAAATGCTCGATCAACTTTCCAAAGATCCATGGAATTTTCTTTCAGAGATCTCATTGGTAAGATAATAGAAATATATAAAAATGATTTGGCCGTGGCGTCCAAGGAAAGGGAAGACCATTGGTGACATTCTATGAAGGCTTTTGAGAGATGTAAACAATATGGTATATTGTTGAATTCTAAGAAGTGAATATTTGGTGTTGACCAAGAAATGCTATTAGGGAATGTCTCAAAAGAAGGAATTAGCATTGAACCTGAAAGGATAGAAGTCATTAGAGCTATAGTGCCTACTAAAGAGAAGAAGGCTTTGAGATCCTTCTTTGGTAAGAAACTTTATAAGGAGATATGTTCCAAATTTTGCTAAAATAGTTAAACTAATGAATGACATCTTAAAATGGATAACAAGAAGATCAAATCTTTTGATGAAATTAAATAGTGAATAAAACTTCCCCTACCATAATAAGTCTTGACTACTCTAGAGACTTCATCATCTACTCATTTGCATTTGAAGACACAATAACAAAAATCCTTATGCAAAGGGATGATGAAGGAAATGAAAAACCCATTTCCTTCATGAGATAATCCTTGTGGGATGCTGAGGTTAGATATACTATTACTGATAAACAAGCTTAAGCTTTAATTTAGTCCCTCAAGTATTTTAGGCTATATGTTGGATACAACAATATTCTAGCTTACGTTCCTTACCTTGTTTGTCAATGATGTTTTGAATCAACATAATTGTTTGGTATCTAGGAAAGTGGGTTTCCAAGATTCAAGAATAAGATTCAGACATAAGGCTTAAGAAAGTTATCAAAGTTCAAGGGCTAGTTAATATGCTAACCAAGGAAAATACAAAATCTTTCCAATTGAAATAAATAGCAATATTATGCCACAACCATTGAGCTGGAAAGTGACTAATGGTATTCCAATATTCTATATTACTTGAGGAATTTGTCTCTCCCACTCAAATTAATGGAGCATAAAATAAGTACCTTAAGATTAAGAGCTATGGTGTATTGTTTAAAGAAAATATGGTTTGGGATGGAAAAGTCCTAATGGGGTAATCCTTAGATGCATAAATAAGGAAGAAATTGATAATTTTATCAACTAGTTCAATGAGGTTTTGTTGGGGACACTATGCTGCCAAGATTATTGCCAACAAAATTCTAAGGATAGGATATTATTGGCATACAATTTTCATTGACACCCACAAGTTTTTCAGGGCATATCAACCTTGTCAATTGTTTGCCAACAAGAAACAATTACCTCCTCTTCCTCTGAAATCCATTGTCATTGAATCATCGTTTCAAAAATGGGGTATTGATTTTATTATTGAATTCAAAGATAATTCGATTAATAGTCACAAATGGATCTTGAAAACCACTGATTATGTGACCAATTGGGTAGAGGCCATTCCTACAAAAAAGGACACTGATTAAGCAGTAATAGATTTTCTGGAGAATCATATTATTACAAGGTTTAGTGTGCAAGCCAAGACTGTGATTGAAAATGATAAAGACTTTAATTATATGGCCTTTGCATATTTTTACTGTAAATATGGCATCATGTTATTCCATTCTTCTAGTAAATATTATCCAGAAGGAAATTATCAAGTTCAATCAAGCAATAAGAACCTCATAGAAATTATTAAAAATACCATGGGTGATAATAAGAAGAGTTGGAATGGTAAGATCAAGTATTCCCTTTGGGCTAATCACATAATTTTCAAAGTGTTGACAGGGATTAGACCTTTTCATGGATTTTGTACGAAATGGAGGCAAAGCTCCTAATCCAATTACAATTTCCCCTATTAGAATGCCTAAAAACTTGTACTGATCAAGATTATGTCATGCAATCTAGAATTGAACAAATCACTCCATTAGATGAATCTTGACGCCTCATTGTAGACCAAATGGGTAAGAATCAAGTGAAAGTTAAGACTATATTTGATCGAACAACTATGCCTAGGGAATTTGAGCCAAGAATTATGGTTCTGTTATGGGATAAAAGGAAGGAGAAACTTGGAATGCATCAAAAAATTGATAAGTTATAGATACAACCTTACAAGGTGGTTGGCTCGATGAGTGTTAATGCATAGCACTTTGAAACCCCTGAAGGAGGTTCCATTCCACTAAATTTTATCTTATAGCTACAATACTACTACTTGAATTGCAACTTTGACCTTGCAATTTCAGCCTTGTAGCTTTTATAGCAACCCTAACTAAAGATTTTTCTATGACCTTCCAAGAGCAAGATAACTCTTCCTAAGGTCAGCAAGGTATAAAAAAAAATTCCTTCCTCCTAGCTACAAGATGTTGCATTTCGTCCTACTGCAACTTGGTCCTGCAACTTTGGCTTCTTTCTGCAACCCAGAAACCCTATAATTTCACATGTGTGAGAGAGAAAGAGCCAAAAAAAAAAAATTCATCCTCCTAGCTTCTCCTACGCTCTCCTTTTCCTAGCTTCCTAGCTACATATCAAACTTTTTCCTTGATATATCGAACTTGTGAGTGAGTGTGTCTCCAAATGAATTTGAACTGCCCTT
This sequence comes from Pinus albicaulis, assembly GCA_034641835.2. Classification (NCBI taxonomy): domain Eukaryota; kingdom Viridiplantae; phylum Streptophyta; class Pinopsida; order Pinales; family Pinaceae; genus Pinus; species Pinus albicaulis. The sequence continues at coordinate 399,716,092 of CM076573.1, forward strand.
TATATAGCCTTCTCAAGGGTTTGAATTCACTCCTTTAGGACGACTTGAGGATCCTAGGGTAGAATTGTACTCTTGGAGATTCCAAGACTTTCTAGCCTCAAAAATATTTCCTTTTACAATTACAAATTTCCTGGAAGGGCCTTATAAACATGATGATGAATCCTTTGACTCATGATAATAAATCCCAAGTCCTAACAAACCCTAGAAGCAGGAAGAACGTGATTTCACCTAAAATACCATCAATAATGAGCATGAAACCCATGCTTTAATAATAATAATTTTTCTTTTCTTTTTCTTGTTTGTTACATAGGATATATTGAAATGAGTACAACAATTATCAAGACATAAACTAGTTACATTTCACAACACTCCCTCTTAACTATGGAGGTATTCATAATTGTGCAACCAACAGAACATCATATCTCTAACTGAATTGTTCTTAAGAAGAGTCAGATTGATAAGCCTTACTGCAAGCATCGTCATTATGACCAACACGATCCCTGAGGCCTAACTAGACAATCTCTTCTTTATTCAAGAGCATTATGTTGAGAGGCTTTCTGTGTGATACCCCACTACCTCTCTAAGGTACATATCCCATCTGGATGTCCACACGATATGCTCTTTTAGGACTATTCTTATCTTGTATCTCCATTCCTGAGTCCGCAAATAATATCGGCCCTCTTCGACCATTTTTCTCTTGGATTCCTATCCTATCCTCAAAGAGTGTCGGTCCCTTTCCTTTCTTGGAAGTTATATCCTCAATGAAATCACAAATGCTTATCCAATCCTCTGTCACTCTCTCTTAATCACTTGAAGAGGATAATGCACATGTGATGTCTACCATCACTCCCTCTTAAACTGAGAGTACATCCCTATTCTCCTCTAATCTTGAGAATAGATCCCTACTCCTATTAAGGAGACTCCTTTTACTCCCTCTTAAAACCAGAGGAGATTCAAAACTTCCTTCAATGATGAAAGCCAACAACACAAGTCTTATAGTTGCTCTTCATCAAAGTATCAACTACTAGTTCTCCATAGCTACATGGATCCATATTTCCTTCGTATCTCTCGCATTGAGCTTGCTTCGTTTCAAGTTATCATGGAACCATCTCCACTCTTCATTCTTGTGATAGGATCCATGTCATCTCCCTTGCTTATCACTTTCCTTCTTTGACATGAAGGCATTGTATTTAGCCTTCCCAAACTTCTTAATCATGATTTTTCTTTATGAAAGTGATATTATTGACCGTCATGTTATCTTCTCACAAAACTACCCTTTCAATCACAAGACGGACTCATCTTGAATTCATAGTTTCCAGGCACTAGATTTGAGCTTTCCTCAACATTCTTCATCCATAAAGTTGAACTTTCCCCAAATTAAATAGGCTTACCTTACCATGGTGACCTTCTCATTCCATCAAAATCCTCATCCACCATCTCCACTTGATATTTTATTCTTGCATCAAAGTGCCCAAGGATCGAACTTGATTACCAAGTCACAAATTTTCTTCAGGAGATTATACTGGATATTAATTATCATTTTAAATATTCTAGATAAAGTCCTAATCTTTTATAAATTCTTAAGTAATTCAAGTTATATTCAACATCATAAATACTCAAACATATCTTTATAACCAACTTTATTCCACAAGATTCTCATACACATGAATCTTATCCAAAATTTTCTTTACAACATGTATTCCCATGTTTTCATCCAATCATCTAGCTATGTATATACTTTTCAAAAAATCTTGTATCCTAACCTATTGCAATCCTTCACCCATTTTTACTAGCATGATTCCACATTACATAGAATACATACTATTCCTGTAATGATGATTTTCCCAAGGAAATTAAAAATGGTGGCCCTTCTCGGATCTTGATGATCCATTTTAGCAATATGACAACCTCTAACATAGTGCTAGATAATATCTAGATGATCTCTTATGCAAAAATGGTCTATTATATCTTAGGTTATCTCTACTAAGAAACATAATCATATATATTTCAAACATCATATGCTTCTATCCTATGATGCTTATGCAAAAACATATCAAAAGAAAAAATTAACATTCTTAGAGAACCTTGGAGTTAGTGAACCTTCTTTAGTAGTAGAGATCCTTCACTTCTTCCATATTTTCCTTTTTCTCAGGTTCTCCCATGACTTCGGCTACATGAGCTTCACTCTTATCCTTTCTATTATTATTCTATTGATTTGGACAGTCCCTCTTGTAGTATCCAAACTCGTGGAACTTGAAGCGTTGAATCTTGTACATATCTTTCTTCTTAAACTTGCCAAACTTTCCCTTCTTCATATTCTTGAATCAGGAGAGAAAGGCTTGAGTTTTCTCATTTGATCCAATATAATCCTTGACTTTTATCCTTGACTCTTCTAGAATGCATTGTGTCCACGACTCATCAAAGGGAATTGAATCTTTCTTGGAGTAGATACTTGTTGCTAAATTGCTACATTCCGGCGACAATGCATGTAGAACACATATGGTTACTTCTGAATCAGTAATCAGTTCCCAAAGTCCTTGCAAATGGTCTCTTAACTGATAGACCTTCATGAGGAAGTATTCCATATCCTCATCCTTCGATTTCTTCATTCCATATAGCTTGTTCCACAAAGACATCTTTTGACTTGTTGTACTTACATAGTAAAAATTGACTAACTTGTCATACATTGCTTTGGAAGTCTTAAATTTTCCATAAAAGGAACAAGAGAATCCTTGATTGATTAGATTATTATCCTATTCCCCCTTACTTCCCATTTCTTGTACTTTGGTATTTCTTGTGTCCTTTCTTTGTTAGGGTCCATAATTTTCCCAGTGACATATTCCATCACTTCTTGTTCTGTTAGTATGAAGTCAATCCTTTTCTTCCATGCCAAATAATTTGATGCCCCAATGAGATTATTGCTCTCCTTGCAAAAATAACTTACATGACTTGAAGATTCAACCATTATGAAATAATATGATACTTACTTGAATACCAAGATTCTTCTTGATGATGTTTCTGACCTTCTTGGTGTCTTCAAGATCTTATGAGAAGACTTCCTTGAAATATTTTCCCTGGGATTCTTCCACCAACAACTTCCAAGATTCAGTCCTTCCAAATAGACTTCTTCTTTGTGAGATCAACACCCTTCCTGCGAGATTGATGTAGACCTTGATCTTCTTGAATGTAAAAACCCTACTATCTTGATCAATAGGTCTTCTTGAGTATTATTCTTCTTGAGATTCTTACTTCAGAGTTTTCCCTTTCCTTCCTTGATAATAAATTCCTTCTAGTGTCCTTCCAACTACCTTCCTTGCTCACCCTAGCTCTGATACCATGTTTGAAAATGTAAAGTGGCAACTTATTAAACTTATTTGATTTAACATTGATATTTTCTTGTGAATCTTTAGTTATCTTCTTTATGTTATTTAGTTAGATATATTCATCAAACAATATCAAGAAACAAAAACAACAAAAGAGGACACAAATATAGGCTGCCAGGGAAAAACCCCTCCAAGGGGAAAACCCATAAAATCTTCTCTTCTTAGAATTTGCTTCAAATAAGATACAAATACCTAATCCCAAGACCAAGTCGTCCCAATACAAAGTCAACCTTCCTCGAGTCCTTCCTTGAATCTGCACAAAATTACTATAGATTACAACTTTGATTTTCCAACTAAAATATTGCTATTTGACCTACAACTTCGACCTTGCAATTTCGGCCTTGTAGCTTCTACATAAACCCTAACTCGACCTCTTTCTGTGACCTTCCAAGAGCAAGACAACTCTTCTTAAGGTCAACGAGGTATAAACAAAGTTTCCTTCCTCCTAGCTACAAGATGTTGCACTTCGTCCTACTGCAACTCGGCCCTACAACTTCAACGTCTTTCAGCAAACCAAAAACCATATAATTACACACATGTGAGAGAGATAGAGCCCAAAAACAAGATATTACGTCCTCCTAGATTCTTTTAGACCTTCGCTCTCCTTTTCCTAGCTTCCTAGCTACATAACAAACTCTTTCCTTGATAGATCGAACTTGAGAGTGAGTGTCTCCAAATGAAGTCGAACTGCTCTTTATATAGCCTTCTCAAGGGGTTGAATTCCCTCCTTTAGGTCGACTTGTACTCTTGGAGATTTCAAGACTTTCTAGACTAAAGAATAATTCTTTTTACAATTACAAATTTCCCGGAAGGTTCTCATAAACATGATGTTGACTCCTTCGACTCATGACAATAAATCCTAAGACCTAACAAACCCTAGAAGCATGAAGAACACACTTTTACCTAAAATACCATAAATAATGAGCATGAAACCCATGCTTTAATAATAATAATTTATGTTTTATTTTTCTTGTTTTTTATATAGGATACGTATTGAAATGAGTACAACAATTATGAGACCGAAACTAGTTACATTTCTCAACAGGGATTACGAGGGACCTAATTGTTCCTTATAATCCTCAATGAAATGACATGGCTAAAAGGAAAAAAAAAAAATTTGAATGTGTTGATCCATGCTTCATGATCAAGATATCACTCCATTCTTGTGGGAAGAAGCATGTGTAACAATTGTCTGCATGCAAAACTGAAGTCATCACAAGATTCTCAACAACATGACTCTGGAAGAAGCATTTATAGGAAATAAGCCAAATTTGGATCATCTTTGAATATTTGGATGTACTGTTTATATATATATACCAAAGGACAAAAGGAAGAAGTTGGATCCTACTAATATGAATGGTGTCTTTGTTGGGTATAACGCTTCATCAAAGTCATACAAAAACTATAAGAAGATTGTCAGATTGAAGTAAGCAAAGATGCCATCTTTGATGAAAGTATAGCTTACAAGAAATCAAAAGATATTTCAGTTGATTATGATGAGGAAGAGACACCTATCTTTGAGGATATCTCGAGGGGAAATGATGGCCAAGATCCAAAATAAAATGAAGAAGACATTGAAGGTCCTAGTGAGCCTATGCAACAAGTAATTGTCCTGAAAATAAAAAGAGGCCTACTTGGTTGAGAACTACTCTACAAGAGGCAAAAGGACACACAACAAAGGGGACCTTTAGAGAAAGTAAAAGACCGAAAAAGTATTCTGGATAGGAAACTTATATGACGAAGCTCATTGAAGCTAAACCTTCCTCCTATGAAGATGAAACTAAACATCAAGAGTGGAGGAATGCAATGCAGGAAGAATACTAGTCAATTATGAAGAATGTTGTCTGGGAAATTGTTCCTAGGCCAAGTGACAAATCGATAGTCTCTTCAAAATGGATATATAAAATTAAGCATGCTACGAATGGGAGCATTGATAAATACAAAGAAAGTTTGTAGTAAGAGGCTTCTCACAAAAAGAAGGTATTGATTACAAAGAAACCTTTTCTCCTACAACTAGATATACAACAATTATATTTCTCATCTCTTTGGTTGCTACTATGGGATGGAACATCCATCAAATGGATGTTAAGATAATTTTTTTTGAATGAAACTATTTATGCATAGGTTTACATTGAGTAACGTCAAGGAATGAAATAAATCAAAAGGAGACTCAATGGCCTGCATACTGAAGAAAGCTTTATATGGCTTAAAGCAAGCACCTAAAGCTTGGTATGCAAGAATGGATGCATACCTATTGAGACTTGGTTTTACCAAGAGTTCTGCAAGTCCTAACCTCTACATCAAGGTGGTCTAGGATGAAGAAGTCATCATACTATTGTATGTGGATGAACTACTTGTTATAGGTGTAGAGCATCGAATTCAGGAATGCAAGAAGCAATTATCAATCGAGTTTGATATGAAGGATCTTGGTATTGTGTAGAGAAGTTTTCCGGTTTAATCGCATCCATTTTTGTTGATTTCCGACGTTTCGAACCCAACCAACGGGGTTCATCATCAGGGAAAGATCTATGGGTAAGAACTGATCTCACATTCAAGGTCAGTTCTTGAATGTGAGATCAGTTCTTACCCATAGATCTTTCCCTGATGATTGAAAAACTGAGGTCAGCGATAAATGAAAAATGGATCTTGTCCTTGAAAAGCCTCTCACAAGATAATCATCCTTGAGGAACCTCAAATCTATAATTTTAAACCTTTACGGTAAGGAGAAATTACATGAAGTTCGAGATATTTGAGCGATACGAGATCTCGGGTAGAAAAAGTCGATCTCACATTCCTCAAATCCATTACTATTTATACATGAATGTGAGATCGAGTTCTTACCCATAGATCTTTCCACGATGATGAACCTTTGTTGGTGGGTTAGACGTCGGAAATCAACAAAAATGGATAAATTTATTTGGAAAACTTCTCTACACAAGATAATCTTGAAGCCTCAAATCTATAATTTTTAAACCTTTACGGTAAAGGAGAAATTACATGAAGTTCGGATATTTGAACGATACGAGATCTCAGTGCAAGAAAAAGTCGTCTCACATTCCTCAAATCCATCACTATTTATACCTTGAATGTGAGATCGGTTCTTACCCATAGATCTTTCCCTGATGATGAACCCCGTTGGCTGGGTTCGAAACGTCAGAAATCAACAAAAATGGATGTGATTAAACCAGAAAACTTCTCTACAAGATAATCATCACGAAGCCTCAGATCTATAATTTTAAACCTTTACGGTAGGAGAAATTACATGAAGTTCGAGATATTTGAATGATACGGATCTCGAATTGCAGAAAAATTACGATCTCCATTCTCAAATCCATTACTATTTATACCTTGAATGTGAGATCGGTTCTTACTACATAGATCTTTTCACGATGATGAGTGGTGTTATGAGTGTTTGCAGGTTGAGGTTGAAACGTCGAGGAATATGTTGAAGCAAAAATGGATGCGATTAAACCGGAAAACTTCTCTACACAAGATAATCATCACAGAAGCCTCAAATCTATAATTTTAAACCTTTACGGTAAGGAGAAATTACATGAAGTTCAGATATTTGAACGATACAGATCTCGAATTGCAAGAAAAAAGTCTGATCTCACATTCCTCAAATCCATTACTATTTATACCTTGAATGTGAGATCAGTTCTTACCCATAGATCTTTCCCTGATGATGAACCCCGTTGGCTGGGTTCGAAACGTCGGAAATCAACAAAAATGGATGCGATTAAGCCGGAAAACTTCTCTACACAAGATAATCATCGCAGAAGCCTCAAATCTATAATTTTAAACCTTTACGGTAAGGAGAAATTACATGAAGTTCAGATATTTGAACGATACAGATCTCGAATTGCAAGAAAAAAGTCTGATCTCACATTCCTCAAATCCATTACTAATTTGTGCCTTGAATGTGAGATCAGTTCTTACCCATAGATCTTTTCCTGATGATGAACCCCGTTGGCTGGGTTCGAAACGTCGAAATCAACTAAAATGGATGCGATTAAACCGGAAAACTTCTCTACACAAGATACTCATCGCAGAAGCCTCAAATATATAATTTTGAACCTTTACGGTAAGGAAAAATTACATGAAGTTCAGTTATTTGAACGATACAGATCTCGAATTGCAAGAAAAAAGTCTGATCTCACATTCCTGAAATCATTTACTATTTATACCTTGAATGTGAGATCAGTTCTTACCCTCGTCTTTCTGATGATGAGCCCCGTTAGGCTGGAGTTGAAAGCATTGGAAATCAACAAAAATGGATGCGATTAAACCGGAAAACTTCTCTACCGCAGATAATCATCGCGAAGCCTCAAGTCTATAATTTTAAACAGCTACGGTAAGGAGAAATTACATAAAGTTCAAATATTTGAACGATACAAATCTCGAATTGCAAGAAAAAAGTCTGATCTCACATTCCTCAAATCCATTACTATTTATACCTTGAATGTGAGATCAGTTCTTACCCATAGATCTTTCCCTGATGATGAACCCTGTTGGCTGGGTTCGAAACGTCGGAAATCAACAAAAACGGATGCGATTAAACCGGAAAACTTCTCTACACAAGATAATCATCGCAGAAGCCTCAAATCTATAATTTTAAACCTTTACGGTAAGGAGAAATTACATGAAGTTCAGATATTTGAACGATACAGATCTCGAATTGCAAGAAAAAAGTCTGATCTCACATTCCTCAAATCCATTACTATTTATACCTTGAATGTGAGATCAGTTCTTACCCATAGATCAGTTGGTATTGTTCATTATTACTTGGGACTAGAAGTTTGGCAGAAGCCAGGTGAAATATGTCTTGGTCAAGGGAAATATGTGATCAAGATACTTCAGAAATTTGGCATGATGGATAGCAAGCCTATGATGAATCCTATTATTACCAATCGAAAGAAGTTGAGGAGTTTAGATTCTAGTACGATGGATCCTACTTGCTATAGACAGTTGATTGGATCCTTGATGTATCTGGTAAACACAAGACCTAACATTTGTTTTGCAGTAAATGTCCTTTGTTAGTTTTAGATGGAGCCAAAACATGATCATTGGATTACATCCAAAGATATCTTAAGGTATTTGTGTGGAACGACACATCAATGCCTTCGATATAATGGTAATGAAGTTCAAAACATGAGATATACAAATTCTGATTGAGGTGGCAATGGGACAAATGGAAAAAACACAACAAGTGGATGCTTCAGGTTAGGATCTTCCATGGTCTCATGGATGAGTAGAAAGCATGATACAATTGCTTTGATTAGTGTTGAAGTTAAGTATGTTGTTGCAAGTGAAGTCTGTCGGGAAGCTATTTGGCTTAGGAAGTTATTATCAAATTTGTTTGAAGGACCTCTTAGCCCTACATGCATACATTTTGATAATGAAGTATGCATAAGATTGATACAAGACCCGGTGTTTCATCCTAGGATGAAGCATATAAATAATAAGTACCACTACATCAAAAGCCTAGTACAAGATCAAGTCGTGGAGCTACATTATTTACCTACAAATGAACATGTAGCAGATATTTTGACAAAAGCATTACCAAACAAGAAGCTTGAGTACCTGAAAGGTGAGCTTGGTTTGTTGGACATCTCTTCCCTAATTAAGAGGGAGTGACGTTGGATAGTTCTTCTCTTTATATGTCATGTATTAGACCATGACTAACAACTATAAGTCTTAGTGAAGGTCATAAGGAAAGAATGGAGTCTGGAGGATTGGATAAGCATCTAAGATTGGAACTTCAAATTGGATTGTAGAATCCAGGAAAGAAGTTGTAGATCGATAGTCTTTGAGGATTAAGTAGGCCATCCAAGATGAGAGTATTTGAAAACGACAAAAATTCTTTGAGGATTCAAGATTGGAAATCCAAGATAAGAATATTCTTAAAAAGGACATACCTGGTGAACATCCAGATGGGGTATGTGCCTTAGTGGTAGTGTGGCATCTCACATAAAGCCTCCCAACATAATTCTCTCGAATAAAAATGAATATGTCTAGTTAAGGTCTCCAATGATAGTGTTGGTTATGATATACATGCTTAATTGATGGCTTGCCAATCTGACTCTTCTTACGAGAATTATTCAAGTTTGAGATTTATTGTACTTCATGATGGGATAATGAGTACTTCCCTAGTTAAGGAGTTTTGGAAATTGTAATTAGGTTCAGTGTTCATAATGACCTTTTGTAAACATGACATCATATATTTTGTATAAACAAAGAAAAATAAAGAAAAATAATTTTATTTAATTCAAAGTATGGGTTTCATGCTCAAGTCTAGGTCAAAAGCATGTTCTTCGTGCTTCTAGGTCTTTCTAGGACAAAGAAGAATTTATGTCATGTATTATAGTCCCATTTGGAGTCATTGTAACAAAGAAGAATATTTATTTAAAGTCAAGGAAAGCAATTTATTCCTCCAAGACCAAGTTGGCCTAGTCAAGATGAAGTCGGCTTAAAGGAGTGTTATTTGACCCCTCAAGAAGGCTATAAATAGAAGGAGCTCGACTTGTTTGTTGCACCAAGCAATCACAAGTTCGATCTGCAATAGTGACGGAGGAGGAAAGAGCAGGAAGGATGAAGGAAAAAAGAAGTTGAAGTCTCTTGGGTTTATCTCTTTCTATCCCACGTGTGAAGTTGTTAGGGTTTTCTGTGTAGCTACCAATTGTAGGGTTGAAATTCAAAAGTGAAGCTGCAAACCCGAAATTCTAGAGTGAAGTTGCAGAAGGTCGAAGTTTTGAAGTTCCTGGAAGAGATCTTGCTGGGGGGATGACTTGCTGCTTGGGAGGATTCTGGGTTTTGGTATTTAGGTCTTGGAAGTCTCATTATAAGAAGATTCTATAAGAAGAGAAGCTTTCTTTTTGGGCTTTCCTTTGGAGGGGTTTTTCCCTGGCTTGGAGCCTATATCTTATTTGCTGCGGGGATGACTTGCTGCTTGGGAGGATTCTGGGTTTTGGTCTTTAGGTTTTGGAAGTCTCATTATAAGAAGATTCTATAAGAAGAGAAGCTTTCTTTTTGGGCTTTCCCATGGAGGGGTTTTTCCTTGGCTTGGAGCCTATATCTTATGTACTTTGTCTCTTTGTGATATTCATTGGTAATTGCTTGATGAGAAAGAACTAAATAAGTAATAAAAGGCCAACTAACATCACAAGTAATTATCAAGTTAAGGAAAATAATCTATAAACTACAAGTCTCTTGATTTTCAAACATATTCAATAGAATTTTTATGGGATGTTGGAAGATCTTGGCTTAGTAAACTTTGCACTGTTCACTCAAATGATCAAGCCCTAATGCAAGTTGTCCTGTGATTTTTGATGGAGCTTTTAAGTCAAAGTCCAAACTGTATGAGATTCCTTCTATATAATATATCAACAAAAGTTGCTCGACACTTGTGGTAAGCCTTGTTAAATTCATTGGTAACATTTCTCGTGACTAGATCTAAGGTAAGGGTTTTCCAGTAGTCCTATTAGTGGCTAAGTTGTGGTGTAATCCTTGTTTGGCTCTATAATTTTTGAGACACTTTGTGAATACATATTGCAAACTGTAGTAGGGGTAATTCTAGCATACACCAAGCCTTGATCCGAGTTAATTCAAGTATTTTCATCAGTGCCTAACCTCTGGCAAAATAATTTATCTTTAAATAGCTCATTTTGAACTTCACTAAGTTGAATAAGGGTTTCAGGCCTCATTGGTAATTTTGTAGACTAAGTCAGAGTGTCTCTAAAGGCCATTATAATATCTAGTCCATTAGATGTTGATCAAGCTCAAATATCTTTGTGAAGAGACTTCAACAAGGGCACAAACACCAGCACATTGAGGACAAGATAAGAGCAAGGTATATCAATTGTAATTTTCAGAGATTCCAAGAAGCTAAAAAATCTAAAATCATCTACAAGTACAATAATGGAAAAGGTCTAAAGGTAGATATGTTTCTCAAAAGTAATACCTAAATTGAAGTTATCCAGAAGTCGCTCTAAAGGTTTGAAGAATTTCATTGCATATATGAAAAGTATATTAGCAGGAAGGGTTTCACTACATATCTTTGTAAGTGGGTAATTGTCCCTGGTACGAGAGCCCTCAAATTATTTATCTATTTTATATATTTTTAGGGTGGTTGGGTTGTGCAAGGTAGGTGAGTGAAGTCTCCTTCAAGTTGAAGCCTGCAAATACTTCAAGGTGGTAGGGTGGTGCTAGGGCAAGTTGGAGCTTGCAAGGTGTTGGAGCATCCTATCAGTTGCATTTAATAAAACTAGGGTGTAGGAGCGTCCTTCCAGTTGAAGATGGTAAAACCAGAGTATAAGAGCATCTTTAAGGAGTTGGAGCTAACTCATAAACATGAATGCTTTTCTAAAGTACTAGGGAGTCGGGGCTTCCTTTTTAGTTGGAGCGGAAGCATCTTTGTACTCACAAAATATTAGAAAAGCATTTAGTGGTTTTATTCTCAAATTTTGTATTAGAAAAGCATGGCGCTATTGCTATTGCTATTTGTCTTGGAGATGCCTTTCTGGGATTGAAAGAAGGCTATTTCATGGAAGAATCGTAAGTTTTATCGCAAATTTGATTGTTTTTCATGTAATTAATTGTTGCTAGGGTTCTTCTTTGCCCCATGTTTAAATACATACTATTTATGGAAAATCTTGGTTGATTATTGCAAAATAAATATCTCTTCCTTGGAAATCATAGAGGACCTTCTAGAAAGCTTCTCCTATTTAATTTCTCCCCTCACAAAAAAGACAGCTAGGGTTTGTTCAAGTGACAACATAAGGTTTCCCACTTACTCCAAGCATCTATCTATTATATCTCTTGAATTAGCCTTAAGTACCCCATCACCCAAGCAGGGATAGGAATTGACATTCTTGGTGTCGGTCAAAATCTTCATAGATATCAATATTCTCCCTTTATGTTATTTTCTAAGTCCTTCAAGGCAAGCCACTGGGGAAAATTTATAGTGCTTAATTCAGTTAGGGAATCTCTAGATTAGTGTTGGAGGTAACTAAACTTGAGTTTAGCATTGTCGAGCCATTTAACTCGAACTCCACCCTTTTGCGTGGTTAAATTTTCCCTAAAAGGGATGATGTCTTCTCTAAGCAAATTTGTACCCTAGAAACACCTTAACCTTAGCCAAGGCTTCAACTTAGGGCTTGATTTGAGGGTCTCCCTTCTCCTTTATTGACTGTACCTTTTGTAAATCCTTGCTTTGATGCATGTATGCCTAGAAAATCCTTTGTTGCTACACATCTTAAAACCCTAGGTGATATGTGCATCCCTTTGGGCTTGATGTATGATATGTCGATCCTTTACAAAAGGAATTGTGCATTTTTCGATTAAAGAGTGTCTTCACCTAACCCATATTTACATCACCTTGAGCCATATAATCTAGAATACCCTTTAGGTGATTACTAGGAAGCCACCCTTGAAGTGCAATTCCACTAGAGAGCAAGATGAAGATTATTGAGGTGACAGTGACAATCTCCCTCATTATTGCAACAAGGTTTGGCCTTTCCCTAAAGAGGTGAAATACAAGAATGAATAAGAGAAAGAGAGAGACTAGAACTTCTCTTTCCACATCTCTAATTTAAGAAATATAAGATGTAAACTCTCCAACCAAGCATTGATGATGAGAATGACACACCCCTTCATCTATTTATATAAGATACGAAGGAAGATCTAGTCCACTGGACCTAGTCCATTACAAGAAACCTACAAGATGCCAGTAGGTCTACAATTGTCAAGCGCTCCTCCCACAAGTTACACATGTCAAGCTCAAAGGTGATGGGAATCCATAAGCAAGGATCCAAGACAAGGGTGCCCCTCATCCAAGGTCAAATGCTATAGTGCCTCTATTAGATCATATACTCCTCTTAGTCCAATCCACATACATGACCACCGATGCAACCCATGTGTCCCCAAGTCAAATCCAAGACTTCATGTAAGCATCCAAGCAACCTAATGTTGTCTAGGGCTCAATGCCCTCTTTCATCATGCCAAATACTCCCCCAATGCAAGTTGTTCTCCAAGTGAACAATGTTTACATGTGACCAACATGTAGAATGCCACCAAGTTGTCTCAAATGCTCCAAGGAGGAACGCCAATCAAGCATCTATATGAGGTCTATCAACCAATTAGTAAGACACTTCCAATAGGCAAGTCCATCACAGATCAATCAAGAGCTAACAATCCACCATGCACCATACATCTCATAAAGGACCCCTAAACATGGTGTGAACACTTTCAAAGTAACCTCGAAAGCTAACAATTAAATATAAAAAATTTAAAAAAATGAATTTGAATGTTTTATAGTAAAGCATCCTTCATATTATTGATATCTTAATAAAAGATGCCAAAGTACTCTAAAATATCGAAAACAATGGACAACATATAATTGTAGAAATTCATATATAGAGACTTCCCTTCAAGCAAATTAATACTTTAAAAAAATGAACTTCTAAAGTTTATTCAATCAATATATCCATAATAATAGTTTTATATCCAACAAATGACTTGCAATAAATAATTCTTACAAGAAAACATTTTGTTACATAAAGCCAACCTAGATCCATCTTATCTCCAGATCTACCAATCACTGAGAGGAATCAAATTTCTTTTCACTCTAAAAGAGGTTTGAATCCCAAGAGATTTGATCTCTCTCGGCGCTTGATAGATAGAGTTAAAATTGATCTAGGTTGGTTTAATTTGCCCCTTTAAATATGTTATATTCCACATCTATACCATTGGTTCTCAATACCATGGGTCATTTTTATTTTTATTTTATAGAGTTATTTTTATTTTATTTTTATGGGGTTATTTTTATTTTATTTTGACTGAGCTAAAATATTTGCATTACATTACATTAATCTTTTTATTCAACTGTTAATTTTAATTTTAATTTTATTTTTATGTAATTTGACTTAGTCAAATTATTAAACATGACATTACATTACAACATCTCTACCACACTAGGTTGGAGAGATAGTATTATTATTTAAAATTTCATGTTTTGTTACACGCACAAAAAAAATAAAAAATCTTGAAATAATTGCAGTCATTATTTTGCTAAAACTTCGATTTTTTTTTTTTCTTTCTAAAAATGACCCTACATTACAACATTTGTACCATACTAGGATGGAGAGCGCCTCTTAACACAATATTATTATTATTTAAAATTTCATGTTTTGTTACACAAAAAAACAAAAAAACACTTGAAATAATTGCGGTCATTATTTTGCTAAAACTTCAATTTTTTTTTCTAAAAATGACCCTGAACGCTATCTCCTAATGAATAGACAATACTAACTAGCAAAATATTCTTAGGGGACGTTAGCAATCCATGAAGCAATGCACACTCCTTCCGACATTGTTATTTTTTCGAAGTATTGGACAGTTTTTTTAGTGGAAACATTAATTACACATACTAATCCCTATTAATGAGAGATTCTTATGGCACGTTAGTGATTGCTTTGTTCTTCTACACAAGGTTTAAGCCTATTTATCCATATTATCCTAAATCGAGTTTCAATTAACAACAACATTGACCTACTTTAGACATGCAATAAATCAATTTACACCCACCAATATTCCCCTTGCCAGAACAAGGATGTCAGGTCAGTCCTTTTGGACAACCACCTTGATTATTTGCATGGAAGCTCAATTCATGACACCCATGAATGGAAAGTCCTACAAGTAATTTAGGAAAAGCTTAGCATAAAAATCAACGAAAGTTAAAAGCTCATAACTTTTGATTTCAAATGTTCAAAGGACGAAAGACTTCAAATGTGGATACTTTTCACAAGTATCTCTCATATGTATGCGTCCCCATACATTTGATGAAGCATGTCCCTTAGATTATATTATAATGACTCGAGTTGTTACAATGATAAAGTACATGAGCACAATTGATGCTCTTGTTGTAAACTTTGAATGAAAGAACAGAAGACCTTTGGCCAAAAAATGTCTAAATTCTGCATGTTTAACTCTCCTAATCATCATACTTGATTAATTCCTTACACAAAACCTGAAATAACTTGAACTAAGAACAAAAAGCAATGTGCCTCAAACAATGTAACTCCAAAACATCAAACTCGTGTGTAAGGACCATATCGAATCCGGTAATAGGCACCTACGATCCTGATCAAAATGTACTCCGATCCATTCTGAAAAATGCAAATAATCAGTATAATTTCAATTTTGTAAATATGTACATCAATGTAAAATATATCAAAGCATACATGGAACAGATGTTCAAAATAACACAATAATCTACAAGAATTTAACATTTACTTTATTCAAATTTAAGTACTCATATAAAGGACACCAATAACAGGAACATGACGCTAAACCAATTTGTCATCACCCAACACAGTATGAAGAGTATCTGCGTCAAAATTGTCATAGGTGTACGACATAATGCAACATAAGTAGCTGTGTGCCATTCCGATGAAGAATATAGATGAAAATATTAGCGGCCACGAACACTGGAAGTATTATAATTATAAAGAAAAAAAGGGCCATTCAAATACAGAAAGCTACAAGAGCAGATTACGCATGGCATAAAGAACAGCTGGTAATATTTACTTTGTAGGAAATGGCACTGACAAGGCATTCTTGACTCAATCGATTTTTTAATAATGGTTGTTGTTAATTACCATGGTGTGTATTCACAATCATATTCAATAATATATTATAATGAAAATTCACCTGTCACATTTAAATAATACATCCATAGAAAACAGTCAAACAAACATATCATTTGGAAAACTACACCTACAACCAGATGCAGCACTAGTCCAAGGTTGTACAGTTAATGGGCCTTACTAATAACCACCCTCCAACTTTATTAACAAAACGATAACCTGCTACTAGTTTATCCCTACTCGTTAACTCAAGGCTCAATTTTCAAGTGCAGTAGCATCAACATTTGCACAATCATGGATTATTGAAGAGAAGCATGTGGACATCATAATACCTCTTTTCAGCACTATTAAACCATCCTTGCAAGAGTTGTGTATACCATCACATAACCATCTTCAAGTAAATCATAACAAATATCGAAGTTCATGGCATCTAGGATAAATGGCTCTTGTTTATCACATGCAAATCTTCCCACCAATAGGTGTTTTTCTTCATTGACACTCTGCATTATATAATACAAGTGGCTCACATGCTTTTTAGCTCTGGATGAATCATTAATGCTTTACCATATTCTAGGAATATCCCATGTGACAAGCTCAAAGCACATACATATATGGACAAAAAACTAGTGAATGTGATTTCTGTGTTGGAAATACTGACGTGTGGGGGGGTGTTGAATAATGTAGATATGGTCGGTCTTCATAATGTACAATATTGTACTTGTAAAGATAAATGTAATTTATATTTTGTGATGAGAAAGACATGTTCTTCATGCTTGTCATTTGTTAAAAAAAAAAAAAAAAAATTGTAAGAAGCAAGAGAACTTGAATTTTTTTGTCAAATATATTTTTTCCTCCTTTAGTGCCAAGTCGGGCCTCCTCATGTGAAGTCGGTTCAGTTTTGGAGACACCTATTAGTCATTCATTCACTCCACAAAAGGAATGGATCAGAAGCTTACTCGTCTCTGTTCTAGCATGAAGGAAAATGAAGAGGGAAAAAGGAGAAAAAGGATAGAAGTCGAAATATGAAGCCTTCTGTCTCTGTTCTAACTCGCTCTTGAAGGCCAAAGTTGTGAAGCTTATCTCTGTGGTTAGATAGAAATCTGTTATGCTCCAGAAGTCTGTAATGTGTGCGAAATTCTAAGTCAACAGAAGTCTGTTGTAAATCCAAAGTCCTGAGTATTATTCTCTGTGGAAGACAACCGATCTTGAGACTAGAAGACTGTGATTCTAGGCCTTATTTTCTGTGATTCCTGGAATGTGGAAGAGGCTGAATCTCGGCCAACTTAGTGATCGATGGCAAAGTTCAGAATATACACTATTTTGGATAGAATTGGTGGAACGTGACCTTAATCATTAGAGGGCTGACTTGGCACTTGGAGGTTGGTCTTATAGGCTTCATAGCTGGTCAGTTCATCTTGACTTTGATGTATCTCATGTTGAATTATATATTTCTCTAAGAAGAAGGTTGCTGGGGTTTTCCCTTTCGTGGGATTTTCCCAGGGTAGAATTGTGTTCCTTGTTTTGGCTTGTCTCTTCTTGATCCTACTGTTATAATGTTGATGTCTTCTGTGTAATTACTTAATGATGAAAATATAAGCTAAATTGGGTTAAAGAACTAAATCATTGGAAGTAATTATCAGAATGGAAGACTTTCTAAAACTCAATGTGTGCATGTCGGGGAGGGGGGGATCAATATTTCTTACAATTTTATATTATGCCAGTTAAGCTTTTATTACAAGTTAAACCAGAACACAAGTAGAACAAGAAAATAATTTTATTAATGAAGATCGTGAGGACTCCAATCCTTTTTAACAAAAATTGAGGCTCCAATCTGTTGAACAAAATTTCTAACTTCTTCAAGGCTCCAACCTTGAATGAGGATTCCAATCCTCAAATCCAAATCCAGGCACCAACCTGGTCTCAAGGAGGACACCAATCCTCTTAGGTTCCATTCTAAACAATCACTTCAAAACTTTCCCATAACACAACTTCAAGATGTCATCCAAAAGGCTCTCCAAAGATGCTTCAAAATCTGCTCCAAAGGTTCTCCAAATTTGCTTTAAATCTGCTTCAAGATTACTCCACAAACTGCCTCAAGATAATCCTCAAGGGTTGCTCCCAAGGATCTCCAAAAACTGCTCTAAAGACTCTTCATAAAGCTGCTCCAGAAAACTTCTCAAAATACTTCAAAGAATACTTCAAGTCTTGCTTCAAGGTTTGCTTTAAGGTCTCCACAGTCTGTTTCAAGATACATAAAATGTCCTCACTTGGCTTTGGCACGTGTCTCGTTGTCAGTCCACAAAACCATCAATCTCTGAATGACTCGAAACGATGACCGCCAGGAGCGTAAAACTGTCTGACTTCAACTTCGTTGTATGCTGAGTGTATGGAACTTTTTGGCATATGTCTCAAAACCAATGATCTATGCCTGGGCCTTGACTTGAAATCTCTACCATCTCACACGCAAATGAGTCTGACACCACAAAGTTTACATGGCATGCTTTTGTACAGGATTATTAATCCATAGACCAAACTGTGACTTTCTTTCACAGACCAAAGATAGATTTACATAGTACGCTCTAGTGTAGGGTTATCAAATCGTAGACCAAAACATGGCATATTCTCTTGTACACCAAAAACAATAGCAAACAAAACAATAAACCAGAACTCGTCTCCAACTGCTCAGTTCTGTAAAACTCTGCTGTAACCACGAGCCCACGCCGATATGCTTCACCAGTACCACAAAGCCATTACTTGTCATTTGTTAATTTTTCGGACTAGATTGTTCTCTGTTGTAGATAATTGCAATTTTAAACATTTCCAACATTTCCACATTATAGTCACCCCATAACATCATATATCATCATTAGCAATTATGTAGAGAGAAGACTAACATCAACAGTGCAGTGGAACAATAAGGAACAATAGAAGAAAAGCATGCACAATAGAGACACCAAGATTTAGGTCAGAGACCAGGGTTTTAACTCCACAAAGAGGAAAACCCAACCAAATTCTTCTTCTTAGATATTCATCAAATGTTCAATTGAGATACAAAGTACAAATATCATGAGACAAGAGTCTCTCATCATCAATCACATCAACAGACATGCATATTAGAGAGGCAAACATAGGCCTCCATATTACACTGTCATAAGAGGACAGTGTACATCATTTCACTGTCATATAGGTTTTGCTATCACTGTCATATCATCATCATAGAGACAAATCGTTGATCAGATTGTCACTACCATACACCAAAGGTTACTTGTCATCTCAAGGCCACTGTCATATACACATAGATCTTTGTAATATACATTGAGGTCATTTCCATATACATGTGCATCAGGGCCACTATCATCTTCATAATGTGATTAATCCGAAATACATTATTACTTACATAGATCTCTATCATATACATATGCATCAAGGTCACTTTCATCGAGAGTATTGATTATCATTGTCATCAAGGGTGTGTTATCACTGTCATCAATGTTACTGTTGTCACTGTCAGATCAGGTTCAAGGTTACTGCGATAACGAAAATCACTGCCATGAGAAGGACACTGTTATATCAAAGATCATTGTCATGCCTCCAAAACAGAGTCATATGAATCATCACTGTCAATGTCTCCAAGACAAGATCACTGTCATAATTATACATCATTAGGTCACTGTTATGTCAAAGTTAATGTCATATCAAAGGTCACTGCCATATAAAGTTCCTGCCAAGTTCACTGTCCTCAAGAGTCCTGTAGAGTGTCATACAACAATCACTATCGCTGCTATATTACGTTATCACTGTCATCAAGAGAAAGGGTATCACTGAAGGACACTCTGCCATATATCATTATTACAGCCCTACTGTCACGAGGATTTCCATAGATACAAATATCATTGCCAGCATATATAACACAAAGAAATATGTGAACCACAGAGTATAGTGGGCCACAGGAATCTAGCCATAGAGAATAGCGAGCCACATAAATTGTGCCATATAGATCACGTCACAGAGAATAGCGAGTCACATAAATCGAGCCACAGATATAAAGTCATTGAGAAATAGCGAACCATAGAAATTGAGCCACTAAGGTCAAATCATAGAGAAATAGCTAGCCACAGAAATTGAGCCATAGAGAAATAGTGAGCCATAGAAATCGAGCCACATAGATAACATATGCGAGCCACTGTGAAAGTAATGCAAGCCACTGTGTATGTAATGCGTGTTGAGAAATCTAGGGCATTAACATTAGGTAATTTCTCTTTGATTAGTAACTGCTTGTGAATTCTTTTTACTTCTTTAGATTAGGATCTTCTTCTTCTTAGATTATTAGTGTTCTTCATCAAATAGTAACCAATGCATGAACATAAATAGACAAGAGGCACAGAATGTAGTGTTAATTTTGGGCAACTAGGTCCAAACTCCATGTTGTACTACTTAGATGATGATGCCAATATTTTTATTGGATTCCTCTTTCGAAGAGGTGCAAGATTGATCTAACGATCATTTTGATCGGATGAGCAGAACGTTTATTTTGAATTTATTCTACTTATGTGCAAGGTCGGCAAGATTTGTAATGTAGGCTTGAGAGCCCAACAGATGTGTCACACACCCTCACAGATGGATATAAATTGGAGAGACTTGGAGGTCATTTCATCCTCAACTCATCACACACTTCTCTCGTGTTTGATTGGTCCGATCACTTTTGGAAGCACTTTCTTCTCACACGTGTGGAGCAGCAGCTAGGGCTTTTTGGTGCAGATCTGTCTAGGGTTTCAGCGCAGGTTTGACCTCCAAACTTCACCAAAAGTCCGATTTCTGAAGGCTGCATTGATTGGAAAACATAGAGAGGCTGAACATTGACTTCGACCTTGCTGCGTTGACTTTTTGCTGTTGCTGTTTTGCGTTGACTTCATTGACTTTCATTGACTTTGGGTTGACTTTATGGAGTTGCCTTGAGGGTTGTGTGACACATTTGGTTGGCTGACGTAAAGAAGACTTTGCTGGTTGAAGCATCTTGTTGACTGCCATAACACAACCATTCTTCATCTCTGTTTGACAAAAGATAAGTATATTATTGGCTTGTCTTCCGTCGATCTATTGGTATGTTCTATCAGAATTTTACTTTCATGTTTATGTGATTGCTATTTGGTACCCAGCGCTAGAAGTTTGAAGTAAATTTGCATCAAGCATAGAACACTTTAAAAAATTTACATGGTATCAGAGCTAAGGTGAAGACAAAGCCCAAGCTTGTGTTGAGAGCAATCACCGAAGAAATAGCATTTGTCAAGGACCCATGGGTATCTCAAATTATAATGGCTTCAAAGCTGATGATAAGTTGACTGACAAGTCTGACTATCATGCTTGGAAGATGTCTTTGGACTTGGTCTTGGAAGATCAAGATGTCATGGACTATGTGTAAGGAAAAATCCAAGAGCCTCCATCATCTGAACCCGCTGCCACAAACCTTCTCGCTATTGGGGAAACAATAGCTGATCGAGAAATGGTTCTCATTGTGCTTGGAGGTCTGCTCCCTGAATGGCATGTATTCAATACTACCATTCTCAATAATAATGTGATTCCTGATTTTGATGAAGTATTGTCGAGATGCACTCAAGAGGAGACAAGAATGATGGAATATGAAAATGAAGGTAATGCTGCCTTCACTGCTAGTACTAAGAAGAAGAACAATGGTGGTCCGACGAACCATGGAAGAGCAAGGGCCAAAGGAAAGAAAGGAAGTTGTTACACATGTAACAAGTTTGGCCACTATGCTAGAGAATGAAGTAATAGAAGGGATTCTCCAAGGGATGATGACAACAACAACAGGGGGAATGGAAATCAAAGGAACAACAGGTTCAAAGGAAAGAGGAGGGCTCCCTCTGGTTGTAATGGAAATGGGCAACCTTTCAAAAGGTCAAGAAATTCCAGGTATGATGAATCTAATGTTGTTGACAATAAAATAAATGAATTCATTCTTGTATCTACCCTCTCTGCTGCATCTCCACTTGACACCCTGGATGTTTGGTTGATTGATAGTGGTGCTGCAAGGCACCTCACTGGTTTTAAAGAAGCCCTCTCTGATTTGATTGAGAATGATACTAATCTGCAAATTATCCTTGGAGATAATGCGACCTATCATGTAAAAGGGACAGGGACTGTGACCCTCCATTTATCTCAAGGTCAAGTCCTCCGTTTGCAAGATGTATTGTATGTACCTGATTTGAAGAAGAACCTTGTGTCTATTTCGGCCATGGAAGACAAAGGTTTCAAAGTGGCATTCGTTGATGGAAAGGTAAGCATCTCGAAGAAGAGCTTCAAGGAAGCTCTCACTATTGGTTTTAGAGTTAATACACTCTACCAAGTTGGAGGAAGTCCATTAGGGGATATGACATGTGATACAATTCATCAAACCGAATTATGGCACCGGAGGTTTGGACACCTTCATTACAAATCCCTTCCCAAAGCAAGGAAGGTGGTGACAGGGATGCCCGCACTCAAAAACGGTCATGAAGGTGTATGTCAGGGTTGTGCCAAAGGAAAACATACAAGGGGACCTTTCCCCTCAAGTGTCACAAAGACATCTGATGTCTTGCAATTGATACATTCTGACTTATTTGGTATGCTTCCCGTGACATCCTTGGGAGGATATTCTTATTACATGACGTTTATAGATGACTTCTCTAGCAAGACCTGGATATATTTCTTGAAGAAGAAGGACGAAGCATTCGAATGGTTTTGTACCTTCAAGGCCTTGGTGGAAAATCAAACATGAAAGAAGATCAAGATTTTGAGGACTGATAATGGCACCAAATATGAGTCAAATGAGTTCAATGAATTTTGTAGAGAAGCTAGCATTAAGAGGGAGACCACAACCGTGTATACTCCTAAGAAAAATGGCGTTGCTGAAAGAAAGAATAGGACCATTGAGGAAGCTGCCCATGCCATGCTATGTGACCAAGGTCTTTCGAAGTTTCTATGGGGAGAAGCTGCGAACACTGCTGTGTACGCACAAAATCGATGTCCGCATTCTGCTCTGGACTCCAAAACTCCTGAAGAAGTCTTCTCTGTTAAGAAACTTGATGTTTCTCATTTTACAGTTTTAGGTTGTCCTGTTTACTTTCATGTGCCGAAAGAGAAGAGAAGCAAATTGGATGCTTTTGGAAAGAAGGGAATGTTTGTGGGCTACAATGAAACTTCGAAGGCATATATAATCTATGTACCTGGTCAAAGAGAAATGGAGATATGCCACGATGTCACCTTCGATGAAGATGCTTCCCTCAGTAAAGTGATAAATCTTCCTAGCTCCAAGGAAGACAATGATGAAAGAACAAGGAAGTAGGAACAGCCGAAGGATGAGATGATGTCCGATGTTGAAGGACCGATGGACCCTATTGATCCACCTCCTTCAATGAAGAGAAGACCCTCATGGCTCAGGGATACTCTCGAGAATGCCAAGAGACATATGGCCCCAAGGGGGACATTCTATGAAATCAAGAAGCCGAATAGATACCAAGAGTATCTAGCAGCCATGAGTACAATCGTACAATCTCTAAGCTTGGATCATTTGAAGAAGCCATAAAGTATCAAGTTTGGAAGGATTCTATGCACGAAGAGTACAAGTCCATTATGAAGAATGATGTCTGGGATGTGGTCTCGAGACTGGAGGACAAAGCTGTTGTCACCTCGAAATGGCTCTATAAGATCAGGCATGGATCTGATGGTAGTGCTGAAAAGTACAAGGCAAGATTCGATGCCCGAGGCTTCTCTCAAAAGGAAGGCATAGATTATGATGATATATTTGCACTTGTGGCCCGCTATACCACCCTTCGATCTATTATTGCCTTGCTGCCACGCAAGGATGGGGTCTATATCAGATGGATGTGAAGACCGCTTTCTGCATGGTTCGATAAAGGAAGAGGTGTATGTGGAGCAACCTTTGGGGTTCGAAGTCTAGGATAGAGACTTTCATGTATGCAGGTTGAAGAAAGTCCTCTATGGGTTGAAGCAAGCCCCCAGGGCTTGGTACGAGAAGATAGATAGCTACTTGATGAAGCCGAGCTTCACTCGAAGTAATGTTGATCCAAACCTTTACTTCAAGGTTTATAGAGAAAAGCCTCTCATTCTGGTTCTCTATGTGGACGATCTCTTCCGGACAAGTGCTGACCCTCTCATTCATCAATGTAAGAGGGGACTCGCTTCCGAGTTCGAGATGAAAGACCTAGGACTGATGCATTACTTCCTAGGCTTGGAGGTCTGGCAGAGACCTGGTGAGATTTTCCTCTCTCAAGGAAAATATATTGTGAAGTTGTTGGAGAGATTTGGTATGGTGCACTGTAAGTCCGTGTCGACACTGATGGAACTCAACTTCAAGAAGTTGTGTGGAAATGCTGCTGGGCCCGCATTGGGAAATCCTATCGAGTATCGTCAACTCGTAGGAGCATTGATGTTCTTAGTGAACTCCCATCTGGACATTTGTTTTGCAGTGAACACTTTGAGTCAACACATGGTTGATCCTCATCACATTCACTGGGTTGGTGCCAAGAATCTTTTGAGATATCTTCGCGGCACGATAAACAAGTGTGGAAAAAGTCGGGAAAAAATCGCGACTTTTTCAAAAAATCTCAATTTTTTGCAGGCGCCGATAAAATCGACCGACTTTTTCCCGATTTTTTGAAAGTTGAAAAAGTCGGGATTTTATCCTCGAAGTCCCGACTTTTTGCCGACTTTTTCCAAAAAATCGTGAGTGAGGTAATTTCTTTAATAATTTTTTAAATTTTTTTCGAAAAAATCGGGATTTTTTCCAAAAAGTCAGGATTTTTTCAAAATATGATTATTTTTGTATTTTTTTAATTTTGCCGACTTTTTGCCGACTTTTTCAAAAAACTCTCGACTTTGCCGACTTTTTCAACTTTTGGACCCTTGCCGATTTAATCCCGACTTCGAATTTTTCCACATTGCGATAAACCATGGGTTGAGATACATTGCCAAGAGTTTGAGACTCCATGGATATACTGATGCTGATTAGGCTAGCAGTGTGGTGGATCGCAAGAACACATCTGGATGTTGCTTCACACTTGGTTCTGCTTCGATATCTTGGATGAGAAGGAAGCAGAAGTCGATGGCTTTGAGCACCGCTGAGGCCGAATACATTGCAGCGAGTATGGCCTGTTGTGAAGCTATTTGGTTGCGAAAGCTCTTTAGTGAACTATTCGGGCATGTGCTAGATACCACCTTTATCCTTTGTGATAATAGAAGTGGGATTCATTTGTCAGAGAATCCCGGGTTCCACAATCGATCCAAGTATATTGATATTAGGTACCATTTTATCTGGGATATGGTACAGCGAGGCGCTGTTAGGCTTGATCATATAGGAACTGATGAGCAGGTCGCAGATATTCTCACTAAGCCCTTGGGGAAAATCAAGTTCCTAACCTTCCGTGAGAATCTTGGAATCATGGAACGACCCTATTCTGAGGGTCCTATTGGATGATGAGCTCTGGGAGCTCCAGGGGGCTTTGGGGATAACTTCTTGGAGTTATAAGCAACCGCAGGGCTAGGCTTGTCGAACCTTGTTGGTGTGCTTCTGCCCCACCGTGATGATATTGAGTTGGAACTTGGTTCACCTCTCTTTGATCTGTGCCCCATATGCATCCTACCCATGGAGTTTCGGACTCATGGGAGTACCTCTCATCTTGGCCAATGAGATGGGAAATGTGAATAGAGACCGATAGTAAGACCGATGGATGCATCAGAGATTGTCGTACTCTCTATGTCTAGGATGGCACGTGTCCAACCACTTGATCTGGGATCAAGTCTAGTGAGGTTTCAGACCTCCAACTGACTTCGGGTCAGTTAAACTAACTTCAGGTTAGTAAATGACTCTTTTGAGTCCATGTGAGGTTTTGGACCTCCAACTGACTTCGGGTCAGTTAAACTAACTTCGAGTTAGTATGAGACTCCTTTGAGTCTTATAGAGGTTTCGAACCTCTGAGCTGAGTTCGGGTCAGCCGGAAGTGATGTGTTTGTGACTCACCATTTGAAATAAAGAAGCCAACAAAGCAAGTTACGACAAGATGACACACGATGTTTGGATGGCACTGGTGGATGGAGTTCTCCCTAGTTGAGAGGGAGTGTTAATTTTGGGCAACTAGATACAAACTCCAAACTCTATGTTGTACTGCTCAGATGATGATTCCAATATTTTTATTGGATTCCTCTTTTGGAGAGGTGCAAGATTGATCTAAAAATCATCTTGATCGGATGGGCAGAACATTTATTTTGAATTTATTCCACTTATGTGCAAGGTCGACCAGATTTGTAATGTACGCTTGAGAGCCCAACAGATCTGTCACACACCCTCACAGATGGATATAAATTGGAGAGACTTGGAGGTCATTTCATCCTCAACTCATCACACACTTCTCTCTTGTGTTTGATTGGCTCGATCACTTTTGGAGGCACTTTCTTCTCACACGTGTGGAGCAGCAGTTAGGGCTTTTTGGTGTAGATCTGTCTACGGTTTCAGTGAAGGTTTGATCAACGTTGACTTTGGTCAACGCTTGGTCCTTTGACCTCCAAACTTCACCAAAAGTCTAATTTCTGAAGGCCGCATTGATTGGCACACATACTGATGCTGAACGTTGACCTTGACCTTGCTGTGTTGACTTTTTGTTGTTGTTGTTTTGCGTTGACTATGGGTTGACTTTATGGAGTTGTCTTGAGGGTTGTGTGACACATTTGGTTGGCTGACCTAAAGAAGACTTTGCTGGTTGAAGCATCCTGTTGACTTCCACAACGCCACCATTCTTCATCTTTGTTTGACAAAAGATAAGTATATTATTGGCTTGTCTTCCGTCGATCTATTGGTATGTTCTATTAGCATTTTACTTTCATGTTTATGTGATTGCTATTTGGTATCGATCGCTAGAAGTTTGAAGTAAATTTGCATCAAGCATAGAACACTTTCAAAAATTTATTTGTAGGCTATCAGCCAGGGCCAAAACCTCTCACTCTTTGAGAGGAAAACCCGCACCAATTCTTCTTATAGAGATTCCAATTGACGAAGACGAAGACCAAGATCCTTGACCTATTAGCCACTCCAAGACCAAGACACTAGTTCTCTTGACTGTCTTCTCTTCTTCTTGACTCCTCTTTTGCTTCGACCTTCTTTGCATCATGTCATAGTTATCATTGAGATCTTATCACTGTCTCCACATCGAGATCTCCTTCTAGCTGTCATTGTTATGTATATTTTATTAATTGTTAGTTAGATATAGTTATATTAGGTTTTATTAAGTGAAAGGGCATGATCAAAGATCATGCCTCTTCACCAAGGGACACCATGAGGTTATATTTAAAGCCTCGGTGATTCCTCGGTGATTCCCCATTGTAATCATCTCATATCTCATCTCTTATCTTTCATCAACAATAATATATATTTATCAAGTTTACCAGAGTTTTTACACTCCATTGGTATCGGAGCCATCGCTCTTCGGGATCTGTGTGATCACCCAGAATTAAGGGAATTACAAAAAAAATTCCAGATTGCAGATTTTTTTACCAAGTGCTTGAACAACAACCTTGGTTTAAATTTTTTTTTTTTTTTTTTTTTGCAGATTTTTCCATCACTGCACTCACACCCACAACCCTTTTCCTCTCAAGCTCCTAGACTACATTCCGTACGCACAACAAACTCCCCCTCACATATCTCACAACACAGCCTTTCCCTCGTCCTACCATAAGAAAATATATGTAAAAAACAAATTATACAAGTAAAGCTACCCAACAAGGTTCTGCCGGAGCCCCCACTATATATATATATATTAAAAAGGAAAATTTATATTAAAAAACAAAATAAAAGTAGTCGGTCTAGAAAATAAAAATTACCCACACGGACAAGCCTTTCTACAACTCCACGCAGACTCGACCCCGTACAATCGTTGCTCTTTTCGACATCACCGTCGTCATCGTCGTCTGCCCCCGTCATTCACCGCAACGCCACTGCCCAATACACACTACCACCCTACGCTATCCCTGTTAGACTTCCTGTCAACGTTCCAACAGCTCCACTTCCGCTGCCCAACCTTGACCAACCTTGACGCAGAGACGCCAAGCCACTCGGTACTGTTCCGGCATTGTTCCGACAGTCGTCCTCTTGAACTGCATCGTTCCAACTAAGATCGACGCTGTCAGGAAGGAAGCTCAATATAAAAACACTGTACCGAATATACATTGACTTAAACGGACAGTTTTTTTAGAACGGTGTGGCATTTAAATACACGGTGACAGATTCTATTAAGATTTTTTTTTCAAGTGTGACGGTTGGTAAGAAAAGAAAAATCGATTTGTTTCAAAAAAATTCTTCTGAAGCATCGTGTCACTGTTCGTGAAGGGTACGACTTTACGGAAGATAGGTGAACAGTTTTACATATAATTATTTTTTTTATATATAACAATAACATATATACTATATAATTATATATATATATAAAATTTATACAAATAAAATAATAATAATTAATAAAACCTAATATAACTATATCTAACTAACAATTAATAAAATATACATAACAGTCATATTCTCAGGAACTTGCTTTGGTGATAGCCATCCTTCGAACTGAGATGGATCCATTTCTTCTAATTGTAATGGCATTCTTCTTCTTGTAAGTATGTGGAACCTTTATCATTGTAATACTGTAATCATCAAGACTGAGATAGTTCCGAATCACTATGAGGACTGAATTATATCTTCTAAGATAGCACCAAATTTGAGGCTTCCTTCATGGCACCGAAATATATGAATGTGATGCAAACCGAACTTGACCCTTATCCCTTTTTATTGCTACTGTGATACGAACTTTAAAGGGATCCGAATTCCCTTGACAACACCCAAACCCTACCTTTGTACCTTAGCCCAAGTTCCTTTTGTTCTCTTATCCGAACTCTATAATTACTATCTGAAATCACAGAGATATCCGAAATTCTAAATTGTGGAAATGTGGATACCTTTCACGCCTATATATAGTGGTCTACCCATACCTATATGCCGACATGACCTTATCGAAGGGATGTGTCTCTTAACAGTGAGCCGACATGAGTTTGATATTCCTTCTTGAAGTCAACATGAAGAGGAGAACTGTGCTTGTCTTTGGAGGGCTATTTTACAGTCCTATAGACTAGAATACATTTGACATATCCCCAAGATAGGGTTCTTCATACATGACATTGACTCTTTGAAAAATCCTAAGGCTCTCAATGGGAGCCATCTAAAATAAAACCTCTTGCTCATGGAACCCATGAAGCAAGGCATTACAGTAATAATTTTACTTACTTTTTCATCATTTACAAAGATCATAATTACATGTCATTATGAAGACCGAACCTAGTTACACTTTTCAACACTCCCTCTTAACTAGGGAGGTATTCATAATGGTACTTGGTCATTCTCAATCTGAAGAATTTCTCATAAGAAGAGTCGGATTGGTAACCCATCTGTATGGCATCATATCAACCAACATTATCACATAGAAAGGCCTTGAATAACAGCTCTATCCACATGAATAGAGCACAACGCTGGCGAGACCAATGATTCATAGACACTATAATCATTGTCTCTCAAGGTACATACTCCAATCGGGTGTTCATCGAGTATGAGCTTCCATCAGACTATTCTTATCTTGGATAGCTAGTCTTCAAAGAATATCTGTCCTTTACGACTACTCTTATCTTGGATGCCCTATCTCATCCTCAAAGAGCATCGGATGCCAAATGTTTACCCAATCCTCCATTCTGTCTTCCCAGGTGAAGACCAGAATGATGTGTCTATCTCTCCCTCTCAATTGGGGAGGACATATCAATTCCAATAATGGAATGTACTCATTCCTATGGAAGGAATGTACCAAGCTCCTTTTTGGCTTAGGAATTTCCAATTTTCTTCCAAGTAAGAAACTTGTTTTTCAGGCTCCCTATTAGTTAGGGACCTACAACATCTCCTCAATTAGTTGCTTTAAGAGCTCCTTCCTTCGATGTCATGAATTTCTTTGTTAAGGAGCCTTCATCTTTTGGGGCTTCTTCATAGGGCACAAACCATCCATCACTTTCATCCATGAGTTAGTCATGTCATCACTCCTTTCATCAGAAAGTGATCCATCAGTCTACATCTGGCCTTGCTTCATGCCATTGCTTCATGCCATGCTGCCTTCTTCATACCATTCTCTTTGGAAGGATCTTACACCCTTCTACATAGTCCTCTTGGAAGACATTCACAGTTCTTCCCTTTGGCACTCCTACATAAGCCCATCCAAATATTTGTTCAAAAATAAGAAATGAAGTTTGAACACTTAAATCAAAATTATTTTTGTTATGGTATTTCATCATGACATCTTTCAGTGTGCATCAACAACTTGCATACATGTTGACATATCTCCCAAAGATATCCATTGCATGGTTACTTGGGAGCGGGAGCGAAAGCGGGGAGCGAGAGCAGGAGCGGGAGCGACATTTTCAAAAGCTCCCGATCCGGAGTGTTTTTTTTAAATATACATATTTTTTATATTTTGATGCATATATGTCAACAAAAGCATGTAGAATGATGAATTAGACATAAAAAACATAAAAACATAGATTGAACCATGTAACATCAATCATCTAGAAGTTATAATCTTCATCAATCACGCCCACAAGTTGTTAACATACAACATATTGACTCTTGAGTCTCATGAATCATCAATCTTAAAGTTTCAAGCTTTCAAAATTCAATATATAACATTTATCATCATTGATATACAACATTTATCATCATTGATTCATAGATTTCAAATTTCAATATATAACATTTATCATCATTGATTCATTGATTTCAAAATTCAATATATAACATTTATCATCATTGATTCATTGATCACCATAGTTGTACTTGTAAGCTAAGTGTAACCAATAACCATTACAACAAAGAATATTTAACATGAAATGAAATGTTATAAAATGAAACGAAATGAAACAACTTTCAACTTTCATGAAGCATTATAATCATAATTCATAATGACTTATAAACTTATAAATGCCAACTTCAAAGTTTCACCTTTCAAATTCAAACTTCAAACTTAAATTGTCATATATTGTTTACAAAAATTATCATAATAAATATGAAAGATTCAAATTTCAATTGTTCAACAGTTATAAAAAGTTAAAAACTACTAGAAAATAGAAAAGACTAGTAAACTATAAATCTATTTTATCTATTGGTTGGCCCCTTGCCACGCCCATGAGAAATGTCTAATTTGCAGTGGTTTGAACATCGCGATTTAATCGCGATGTTTTCAAAAAATCGCGATTTTTTCGGGCGAACAATTTAATCGGCAATGTTTTAAATCGCGATGTTTTCAAAAAATCGCGATTTTTCGAGCGAATGATTTAATCGGCAATGTTTTCTCTGATGTTTTGAAAAAATCGCCGACCGGCAAAAAATCACGATTCGATAAGAAAAAATCGTGGCAAGGGAAAACAACGGGGTTAAAATGCAATTTTGATGTTTTTTTTTTCATTTTCACATGGACAGGTTTGGTTATGAGAGCTAAGGAGTGAAGGAGGAGAGCCAAGGAGGGAGATACGTGATCTACAAGCCCAAGATTGGACAAAAGTGAAGAATTTCTTGCAAGCCAAGCGAACAAAAATCGAATTTGGACCAAGTGTCTCCAGCAAAACGTTTTTTCCAGGTATGGGCATCAAATTTGACCCATTTTTTTTGTTTTTTTCTTGTTCTTCCATGGGTTTCTATTACCCATGTTTTTTTCATCATTTGTGATTGCATTTGGTTGTGTTTTTTTTGTTTTGTTTTTGTTTTATTGAGAGGAGAGGGTTTATTTTGGTCAAAAATGCAAAAAATTGTTTGTTAAATTTTGTTTTTTATATTTCTTCTTGTGCTCTTAGTTTCTTCCTAAGTAATCGGATTCGCCTAAAAGGGGCCACGAATCCCTAATCTCTGTATCGGGTACGTATACGTACGGGATTCTGCCCCAATTCAACAGATACGACGTATCCGAACGGGGTATGACGTATCCCGACCATACCCCGTTCGGATACGCCGTATCCCGTAAAACCGGATACCGCCGAGCCCGCGAGTTCAAAAAAGCGTTGTTTTTTAATTATAAAGGGGGGCTTTTGCTCATTGTTTTTCACCAATTTCATTGTTTTTCACCAATTGAGGAGGATTTTTCAGGAGAGGGCATCAAGCCTACGGCCCTAGTATTTATATGTGATTCATGGTAATGTTAAATTCTTAAAGTAAAAGTGACATTCTCCTTAATCTTCATTTTCATCCTTTTACTTAAATTTTTAACATTACCATGAAATGACTTAGGATGTTTGAGAGTGGTTCCGACCTCATTGGATTTCATATGGAGAAAGTAGAATTTTAGATCTCATTCAAAATCCAGCAGACTTATCAGTTTTTCAGGATTTCAGGATTGGGTTATTGCAATGTTTCCATCGAATTTTGTCATGTATTAGGGTATGGAACTTGTATTTAATCAAGAGCACCAATCCCTCTATGTACCTTGATGTTAGTGACATTGGTTGTCAAACTCCTCTATCATGACCCTACTAAAAATGTACCCATCAGTCAAACAAAACCTTGACTATCTAAGATGATAGATAAATCTATGTTTAAATCAATGAATTAAGTATGAATTTGTGTAAAAATATCTAATTTTTAATAGATATATATATATATATATATATATATATATATATATATATATATATATATTTTAAAAATATATATATTTTTTAATAAAATAATATATAACGTATCGTATCCCAGAAGTATCCTGATCCGGGGTCACCGTACTCGTATCTGATTCTTCGAATCCTCGTATCCCCGAATCCCTGTATCCCCGTATCAGGTGACTTAGGTTTCTTCCCATTATTTTTGCTTGTGTTTCAACATGTATTTTTTCCCATTATTTTTGCATTGAATTGAGGGTTTTTTTTGTGAAAAAAATCAAAATGTTGCATGTAAAATTGTAATTTTTTTAATTTTATTTTTTAACTTGCATATTTTCTTGTGCCCTAGGTTCAAATTTCAATGTTCAAAGTTTCCAACATGCCAAGGAAATTAGATCCTTTATGGGAATTTGGTGAACCTGATCAGGGGTTTGACCGATCAAACTTGACTTGCAAATTATGTGGTCATCACATGACGGGGGGGTATACAGGTTGAAATACCACCTGGCACAAATTCCTGGGCATGAAGTAGGCCCTTGCACAAACACCAATCCAAAAATAATCAGAAGAGCCATGAACTCATTGGGAGAAATAGAAACCACTAAACTCAGCAAGGCAGCTCTGAAGAGTCAAATATCAGGGCTTAGAGTTGACCGTGAGAGTGGTAGTGGCTCTTCAGCATCAACCTCTTCTACAGGCAGCCCCGTAGCTGCCTCCTCATTTTTTGCTCCTAGAACCACTCACGGGGCACAGCCTCCTCATTTTTTGCTCCTAGAACCACTCACGGGGCACAGCCATCTATCTCCTCCCTTATTAAAAAAAAGGAGAAGGAAGAAGCTGATAAGTTGTTGGGCAAACTGTTTCTTTGGAGTGATATTCCTTTCACTGTTGCCAGGAACAATCCATTTTATCAGGCTACGATTGATGCTATCGCTGTTGTTGGCCTAGGATACAAAGCCCCTTCATATGATGACTTTAGAGGGCGCATTCTGCAAAATGAGAAAGCTGACTGCACCAAGAGATTGGAAGAGTTAAGGGCATCATGGGAAGTCATAGGATGCACTGTGATGTTAGATGGTTGGACTGATCAAAGGGGTAAGACCCTTATTAACTTCTTGGTCAGTTGTCCCAAGGGGACAATGTTTATGAAATCTGTTGATGCATCTGCACATGTCAAAGATGCAAGATTATTATGTGATTTAATAGATGTGTTCATTCTGGAGGTTGGGCCCCAAAATGTTGTCCAAATCATAACGGACAACGCTGCAAACTATGTTTCTGCTGGCAAGATGCTTATGGAGAGGTATCCGAGCATATTTTGGACACCTTGTGCTGCACATTGCCTTGATTTGATGTTGAAGGACATCGGAAAGATTGATTTTGTCAAAGATATTGTAGAATCATCAAAGAGCATCACAAAATTTATATATAATCATGCGTTTGTGCTTCATTTGATGAGGACATTCACCAACAAGAAGGAATTGGTGCGGCCTGCTATTACACGATTTGCCAATAGTTTCATATCTCTTCAATCCCTCTTGAATTCTAAGTGGAATTTGAAGAGAATGTTTCTTTCAGATGAGTGGCGTGCTTTGACTATCAGCCGCCAATTAGAGGGAGAGGCCATCTGCAGGTTGGTGTCATATCAGGAAAGTTTCTGGGCTGGAGTGGAAGAGGTGTGCAACATTACTGAACCTTTGGTAAAGGTTCTTAGATTGGTGGATGGAGACAAGCCCGCAATGGGCTACTTGTATGAGGCCATGGATAGGGCCAAAGAAGCTGTTCGCAACTATTATGATGATAAGGGTGATGAGGGGTTTCAGAAACAATTTCTTTTATGGGAAGTGATTGATGATCGATGGAACAACACACTCCATCGTCCCATTCATGCTGCAGGGATCTTCCTGAACCCCGGATTTGCTTATTCATGTAGTTTCCTATTTGATGCTGAGGTCATGGATGGCTTTTTCACTTGTGTTCAGAAGATGGTGCCAAATCCATCAGAACGTGCAGAGATATCCAAAGAGATGGAGGTATACAGAATGGGAGGTGGCACCTTGAGCTTCGACATCGCTGTCTAGGATAAAACTACTAAAATGCCAAGTAAGATTTTCATTATTTTAAAATTTTTCTCATGTTTGTAACTTTATAAGTTTATTTTATTTGTTGTAACTTGTAACTTGTAGATGCATGGTGGAGGAGCTACGGTGGCAGATTACCAAAACTCTAAAAAATTGCCATTAGAATACTCGGCCAAACATGTAGCGCTTCAGGATGCGAGCGCACCTAGAGTGTATTTGAAAAAATACACACCAAAAAGCACAACAGGTAAAAAACTTAAAATATTCCAACTGATTTTTTGAATTCATTAAATATTTTTTTTTAAAAATATTTAATTTATTAATTTATGACCCTTGTACAGGTTGGAGGCCCAGCGGCTCAATGACATGGTTTACGTCTACTACAATCTTAGATTGTGGGTGAAACAACTTGAGAGGACACTTGACATGGAGGCCATCTCTTTAAATGCGATTGACACCACTGCTGAATGGAGGGTTGAGGCTGAGAGGCCTGTCATGGAGTCAGCCCCTAATTGGATAGAGCAGGAGGTAGTGGAGGGGGAGGAGGAGGAGGAGGAGGAGGAGGAGCAGGAGGAGGAGGTGACACCACCTACCACTACTACCGGTAGAGGACGTGGTCTGCCTCCTTTAGCTCCTAGTGCTTCAGGTTCCCGTTCTGGTGCTTTAGTTTCTACTTCTAGAGCACGACAGAGCCCATTGCCAGTCCCGCCAGCTTCTTCATCTAGAGAGAAAGGCAAAGCTGTTGTATTTTCTCGCAAGAGGGGCAGAGGAAATCAGTAGTATAGGACCATAGGTTATATGGTGCATTGACATTCCTTTGTATATGAAATTATGGCTCATGATATGAAATACATTATTATATTTTTTGTTGATATTTTGAGGCTGAGTTGACTCTTGAGACTCATGACTTAGTATTCAGGACAGGATTCAGTTTTATGTGTGATGTAGCACTAGACATGATATTACACATCTTATATATTAGCTTTTTTTCATATTTATGTGTCAATGCATTTATTTTATGCTGTAGATGCTTTAGATATTAAAAAAATTGAAAAAAAATGAATGCTTTTGTATGTGCCGATTTTTTCCCGATTTTTACCAATGTTTTCCCGATTTTTACGATTTTTTCCGATTTTTTCCCCTCGCCGATTTAATCCTGATCGCGATTTTCAAAACCTTGCTAATTTGTGAGAACCACAAGGCAATGGTGGTCTTCTAGTACTCTCCTGAGTACCACGACCATAACTAGAAGGCGGAGGGCCACGTGAGGACATAGGTGGAGGCTGAATCTGCAAAGGAACAATAGCTGGAAATCGAATACTGGCACTGCCACCAGCACTGCTACTAGATGGTGGGACTGGCCTTGGGTGTGGCGGTGGCATGGCTGCTGTTGCTTCATCCTCATCCCTCAAAAGTTTTTCTTCCAATTCTTCCATATGTACAATGTTGTCCTCCAAATTATCGTCCTCTCAGTTGTTGTCCCAAAATTATATGATTGATCCTCATAAGCCCGATCACAATAAGACTCAACAACCTCAAGTTGTAATGTGCATAAACCAAGCTTTCTGCTCGGTTTTCATTCAGCCTATTTCTTCTCACATTATGTATGAAGCTGTAGGTGCTCCAACACCTCTCTGCAGAAGAAGTATTTATAACTTGTGAGAGAACATTTTTTGTCAACTTTGGCAAAAGTCCCATGCCGCCATATGCTTCCCACCATGTGAGAGCATCAAATCTGTCTCTATCTTCCATTACATGGAAAGAACCAAAGTTACCAGTGCAACTGAAGTATCTGCCTAATTCAAGGCGCAATCTAGCACACTCCTCCCTACCAGGGACCAACTTGTCTGATGCTTTCATGTATCCCTCTTGTACCTTTGGATTTGTGTGAGGTTTGATCCTAACCTCACCTCCAAGTGCAGGTTGGCCCAACCAAGATGGAGAGTAATATTTTGGCATAAGGATATATGCCAAGGCATGTAGTGGAACATTAAGTTTATTCCACTGTACACACACAGAGTTGTGAATCATTGCATACAAGTTGGGATCATTTTCCTTAACAACAACTTTTATTTGCCCCCACATGCTATCCATCTGCTCATACACCTCCCCAATCACTGGTTTATCTATATTTGAAAAGCGAATCATGTGATAAATGGGCTTGGTGAAATTCAAAATTTCCCTCACACGTGCCCAAAACAAAGGATCAAGAGTGGTCTCCTCCACCTTTTCAAAACCTTGCCTGTCAACTATTGTTGTTGCCCTGTCCTTTAATACTTGTCAGTGTGGACTTGCTACCATGGCTGCCAATGATTCTCTTACCTTCAAAAGGTGCCTGAAGGTGAGGTAATAGCTAGCAAATCTAGTCTTTTCTATCTTCAACAACTCCAATTTTGAGTGAGTACGGAAAAGCCCATGGGTATTGCTATGATTTGTAATAAATTTAATCATTTTTTTACCTCTTGTAGAAATCACGAGGCCATTTGTATTGAGGTTGCTTGTTTTTAATTATATCATGCATCAAAAGGTTCATTGTGTGAACCAAACACCCAGAACAAAATATGTTGGGGTATTTATCCTCAATAATTGCACCTGCTGCCTTACAATTAGCAGCATTATCAGTGATGACTTGGATGACATTGTATGGCCTAGTACTTTCAATTGTTTCAAGTAATGGTTCTGCAATGTTAATGCCGGTCTTGAATTTGTCTGAATAATCATATGTTGAAAGGAATATTGCACCACTAATAGACATAGCCAAAACACTTATCAATGGATTTCCTTTTACATTGGTCCATCCATCAGATACAATGGACACCCCATGCTCATTCCAAGAACTTGTCATTCTATTCAAAGAATGACTTATTTTAGCTTTTTCATGATCAAGTCCCACGCACACCTCCCAATGACCTGTTGCAACAAGGTGAACCTATCTATGGCTGACACTTGGAAGATATGGACTGGACATGGATGATTGACAGTGACTTGAAATGATAATGGCAAACCTCCTAATGACACGTGGTAAAAATCTGGACCTATCTATGGTTGACACATGGAATATATGTATTGGACATGGATGATTGGGAAGTGACTTTCCATGATAACTAAGAGTTGAGATGGTGACTAAAAGCTTACACAATACACAAGCTACACTAGGTTCCATGGCTCTCTCTACTCCATACATAAATTATTGGATGAAATTTCTTTATAAACATGATATGAATACACTCCCACAATGTTGAGAATTTGGAGGGCTAGTGCTTAATACAAATGCATGAACACAAATAGACAAGAGACACAGAACGTAGGCTATCAGCCAGGGCCAAAACCTCTCACTCTTTGAGTGGGAAACCCGCACAAATTCTTCTTATAGAGATTACAATTGACGAATACCAAGACGAAGATCCTTGACCTATTAGCCACTCCAAAACCAAGAAACTAGTTCTCTTGACTGTCTTCTCTTCTTCTTGACTCCTCTTTCACTTCGACCTTCTTTCCATCAAGACATAGTTATCATTGAGATCTTATCATTGTCTCCACATCGAGATCTCCTTCTCGCTGTCATATTCTCGGGAACTTACTTTGGTGATAGTCTTCCTTTGAACTGAGATGGATCCATTTCTTCTAATTGTAATGGCATTTGTCTTCCTGTAAGTATGTGGAACCTTTATCACTGTAAACATGTAATCATCAAGACTGAGATAGTTCTGAATCACTGTGAGGACTGAATTATATCTTTTGAGATAGCACCGAATAGTGAAAATTCCACAACTTGGAATCCTACTGCAACAATTGATTAGATTTCTTCTATTTGTTAATTTACTGAACAAATTATTTACTGTTTCCTACAGTAAATATCGAAATCAATACGCTGCAGCGTTCACAAAATAAATACAGTGGAATAAATACAACACAAGAAAGATAGAAACACACACATAAATAGCTCAGTTATTTTTGGACTAAGTTCTCGAAAAAACCCAACTTGGGAAAATCGGTGCAGCAACTGAGGGTTTGTATATTCTGCAGTAGTAAATTTTGAGTACAAGTCTATGGTTTCCCAAACTGGCAAACCATACAGAGAAAAAATATGACAAAAAGTTAGTGAAAAAATTCTCTCTACCACTAGCGATTTGACACTGATCTGGGCTTAGGATGAGCTTCTATACGCTGCCTCTGTGCAGTCACTGCGTAAGCCTATGCATTATTGCGTCACACAGTTAGGAATTGCATCACCTTCGCTATTTGATCAACTGTTGTTTGGAAACTTGACTCTCCTATGGTCCGAGCTCTCACTCTAGCCACTCGCACTGAATCAACTTTGTCTCCTAGCAAAAACGGAATCTCCTCCTGAAGCTCTGCGCTGCCTCTTTGCTTTGCACTCACTAGATCTAGAAAAGCTTCCTCTAGCCTTACTATCCCTGCCCCTCTCTCACTGCAATGAGCTCACCGACTCTCTCTCTAGTAACTTAGTGCTGCTACTCAGGAAATCAATCGGGCAGTGAATTCGATCTCTGTAAATGTGTTCTCTAAGTGCTGGCCGAGTTCTTCTTATACTCTCTTGTTGAGACTTCAACGACCACGATTAAAACTTAATCGATGGCTAATATTAACTAAGACTCGATCCATGCCTTTTCAAGAAGATTCACACCTAACTTAATTAATACCTTTTAATTAATCATATTTCTTAAGTTTAGACTTGGGAAATATTAAAATTTGATTAATTATATTAATTAAGCCATCTCTAGGTGGAATTTCCCCAAACGATTTCAAGGTCTTGGAGAATAGATGTGTCTTAGCCACTCTGCAAAATTCCAAGGCTAGAGCACATCCGATGCTACAAAAATCAACACTCCCTCTCAGTGAGGAATGTGCTCTAGTATTGCTGCCCTCCTGATAGCAATACTCTAATTTTGCACCATCTCCTGTTGCGCTGCTGATGTCTGGCTATTGCTGACCACCAACTACTGCGCAACTTTGATTCTGCGCTGCATCCGTGCTGCTGTTGATCCTGCATACTGCTGCCAACTACTGCATCTACACTACAACTCTTTCGCTGCTACCACTGCAACATCTAAAAGTGTCTCTCATCTGCTGTTGCTGCAACTGAGAGATGTCCATCATATTGAACCAACAGTGTCCAGTCTGACCCGAGTCTTGACTGCTGCTAGTCTCTGCATTGCTGCTGACTCTGCACTGTGCTCACTGCACTGTTGCCAACTCTACTCTGCCTGCTCAGTCATGACTGCTACTAGCTACTGCATTTTTCACTCTGGCACTTGACTGCACCAACTACCATTATTCCATCCTGCTATTACTGCTATGGGCTCCCGTAGCAAGGTATTGATCCAAGAGGTGGACTCCTCAAGGATCCTGCCCATCTGTAGCTTGTGAAAATTTCTGAATTTATTTAACATAAATCCTACAATAGTAATCTGATTTACTTCTCCTACTTGTTTTATTAACTTAACAAGTTATTTTTTTGAATAATACATGAAAAATATCTAAGTAAATACACTATTACCTACATAAATACATAGATCAAGTACTGAAGAAATAAGCACATTTAACAAAGGACATAAGATTTTTCGGACAAATGTCCCTGGAAAAACACAATGCGGGAAAGCCGGTGCAACAACTCTTGAGGGTTTTTATTATTATGCAGATTTCTAAATACAAAATAGGGGACCATTAGTGGTTTACCTAATAGAGAAAATCCCGACAGAAGTACCTCTATTTCTGGAGACTAATATTATGGCTGATTCAGCTGAGGATGAAGAACCCCACAGGTGCCTACGCAGTCCCCAACAAGCTCTGCGCTGAGATTGTGTCACCCTTTCCGATCGGGTGAATACGAGCCCGATCTAGCCCACTGAAACCCCAACGCTGCCCCTTCCGGCTCTGCGCCACTCCTCTGGGCCTGTGTGAGCCTCTGCGCTGGCTTTGCGGGAGCCTGGTTGGGCCTGCATCACCCCTCTTGGTCCTGCGTTGCTCCTCGAGTGTTGATCTACCTCTCTGTTATTGTATTCTCCGCCTTGGATCAGAAATCCCACTTTCGAACTGCCCCGCTGCACTGCAAGCTCACTCGAAAATTCTTAGCAAACTGCGCCCCAAAATTTCGACTTAGCTCAAGCGCTGCCACTCTGTGTGTATTCTCCAACTGACCCCAAGCCTTCCTTTAATACTTTTCCTGTTGATCAATCAACAGCCGTGATCTAATCTCTAATCGACGGCTAAGATTAAAAAATACTTGATCCTCATCAATTAGAACATTCTCACCCACATGTT
Organism: Pinus albicaulis; assembly: GCA_034641835.2. Lineage (NCBI taxonomy): Eukaryota > Viridiplantae > Streptophyta > Pinopsida > Pinales > Pinaceae > Pinus > Pinus albicaulis. The sequence continues at coordinate 399,757,207 of CM076573.1, forward strand.
TAAATTAATTCACTTTAATTATTAATTTCCCTACGTTAGACTTAGGGTCTCCATTAAAATAATTAATTATTTGAATAACTTAAGCTCTGGGTGGAATTTCTCCAAACAATTTATGGGTCTTGGAGATCTCATGTGTTCTAGCCCCTCCACAAAGTTTCGGAGCTAGAGCACATCCGATGCTACCCAAAAATCAACACTCCCTCTTAGCGAGGAATGTGCTCTAGCAACACTTCAACCTGAAGCATCACCCTGATCCATGCCATCGGTCCTCTGCATTGCTGATGCTCGACTGCTGCCCTTCATCCATTGCACTGCTGCCTATGTCTCTGCCTCATTTATATTGCAACTCCCTCTCAAATGCTGCATCATGCTGCCCATAGCACTGCCACTGCTAATTGCTGCACTACAACTCAGTTGTTGAGAAGTAAGCAACTGAAGAACATCACCCAAAATCCTGACAGACAAGTCAGTTTCAGTGCACCTCGATACTGAAGCACCCTCTGCTGCTAATCTTCGCTGACCCTCTAGAGCTCTGCTCTGCTGCTGCTCTGCATTGCGTAAGCATTGCCTCTACACTGCTGAAATCCCATCAACCTCTGCACTGCGGCTTCTACATTGTTACTACCTCTGCTCTGCGCTGCTCCAGTCTTCAGCATCCTAACTCTGCCAATGTGCCTCCATAATCCCCCACATCAACTGACTCCAGTCATCCTGCTAATGTCATTAAGGGTTCTCGTAGCTCGTATGTGATCCAGGAGTTTGGGCACCTCAAGGATCCTGTCTTTTTTCCACCATCTGTAGTTCAATCTATAGATCTATGCCACCTCACCTCTTCTCTCGAGGCACATGAGCAGTCATAGCCACATCGTCATCACTCCCATCATCGCCCTTAGTTGCTGCAGCCTTTGAATTAGAATCTTCCTTGCCCTTCTTTTTCATAAGACAAATTGTGGCGAAATGTCCTAGTTCCCCACACCTGAAGCATCTGACCTTAGAAAGGTCTTTCTTCTTCTTTCGTTGCTGCCCCTGCTATCCCTTAGATGCGAGAGCTGCATCTTCCTCCTCCTCCTTGATCTAGATTCCTCTGCTGCTACTGCCCGCCTTGGTCATCCACCTGATCTCTTCTTGTCGAAGATATGCTCACATGTCTTCCCAATTTGGAAGCGTCGCTTTGCCTAAAATGCCTTGGACAAAGGTCTGCCACTCTTCAGACATTGAATTCAGGGCAGTCCTGACCATTAGACCCTCATCAGGGGTGGCCCCCATAGCAACAAGCTGATCACGAATCGCCTTCAATCTAATGTGGAAGGGGTCAATTTCCTCTCCCTTATGCATCTGAAATAATCGAAGTTGATTCTCCAGAAGCAATCTCCTCTGGACAGATTTCACCTGATACAATGTGGTCAACAGCGTCCACATCTCATTTGTTGTGTTCTTTTCAGCAATGTGTGGGACCACATGATCCTTGACCTCGTCCATAATCAAGCGCTTGGCCCTTGCTTACGCTTCCTCATACTTCTTCAACGGATCAACGTTAATAGGAACAACTACAACCTTCTCGGCATGATCTTTGATGCGATATTCATCAAGAACTGACAAGATTCTGGCCTTCCAGACGACGAAGTTCGATGCTCCATGTAACCTGTCCTGATCCCTAAATCCATGTGCGACCATTTTTGCTCAAAAGATGTCGAAGCGGATACTCTTCTCCCTTGTTCTGTTGCTGCCCTCAGCAAAAGACCTAGATTTGGGTTTCTTGACGCTAGAAACCTTCTAGGGAATACGCTCCCTCAGACAAGTGATTTCCTTCTCGGAAATCTTCCACCGACTGTTGTCGAATCAACACTCTCCATTCACTCTGCTGATCAGATCTCAAACTTCTTGGTGAGAAAGTCTGCTGAGGAACTGCTTCCCCTTACTTTGTCACACCCTGCTAGACATTGTTATGCATCGACAGAAACAATGCCCCACCAGCAATTTCTGAAGAATAAACTGCACTTCCAGCCACGGCAATCGGAAGGACAAAGACTCGAACCCTCTGCGCTGGCTTTGCGTCACCCTTCTGGGTCTGTGTGAGCCTCTGTGTCAGCTCTGTGTGAGCTAGACTAGCTCTGTGTCACTCCTCCTGGGCCTGCGATGTCCCTCTGGTGCCATGCTACCTCTTCCTGGATCTGCGCTGTCACTCGGGACAGCTAGCTTCCTGTAGAAAAAAAATCTTCGTCTCTTCACTAATGGCTTCAGCGCTCCCTGATCTATAATAGTTCTGATATCATGTGAAAATTTCTGATTTGACCAAACAAAAATCCTACAACAGTAATCTGATTTACTTCTCCTACTTGTTTTATTAACTTAACAAGTTATTTTTTATGAATAATACATGAAAAACATCGAAGTAAATATACTACTGCCTACACAAATACACAGATCAAGTACTGAAGAAATAAGCACATTTGACAAAGGACACACAAGATTTTTCGGACAAATGTCCCTGGAAAAACCCAATGCGGGAAAACACGTGCAACAACTTTTGAGGGTTTTTATTATTATGCAGATTTCTGAATACAAACTAGGGTACCAGTAGTGGTTTACCCAACAGAGAAAATCTTGACAAAAGTACCTCTATCTCTGGAGACAAATATTATCGCTGATTCAGCTTAGAATGAATACCCCCATAGGTGCCTACGCAGTCCCCAGCAAGCTCTGCACTGAGACTGTGTCACCCTTTAGTGTGGCTGCGTCACCCTTTCTGATTTGCTGAATACGAGCCTGATCTGGCCCACTGAAACCCCAACTCTGCCCCTTCTGGCTCCGCGTCACCCCTCTAGGCCTGCGTGAGCCTCTACGCTGGCTCTGCGTCAGCCTGGCTGGGCTTGCATCACCCCTCCTGGGCTTGCGCTGCTCCTTTGGTGCTGATCTTTCTCTCTGCTATTATATTCTCGGCCTTGGATTAGAAATACCACTGCCGAACTGCCCCTCTCTGCATTGCAAGCTCACTCGAAAATTCTTAGCAAACCACGCCGCAAAATTTCGACTTAGCTCAAGTGCTGCCACTCTGTGTGTATTCTCCAACTGACCCCAAGCCTTCCTTTAATACTTTTCCTGTTGATCAATCAACGACCGTGATCTAATCTCTAATCGATGGGTAAGATTAGAAAAGACTTGATCCTCATCACTTAGAACATTTCACCCACATGTTTAAATTAATTCACTTTAATTATTTAATTTCCCTAAGTTAGACTTAGGGTCTCCAGTAAAATAATTAATTATTTGAATAACTTAAGCTTTGGGTGGAATTTCTCCAAACAATTTATGGGTCTTGGAGATCTCATGTGTTCTAGTCCCTCCACAAAGTTTCGGAGCTAGAGCACATCCAATGCTACCTAAAAATCAACATAGCTCTCTACGGCTACAAAACCAAATCACCCCACCTCACCCCTGGAGGTATATTAGTGATCATGGAAAACTCTTCCTCCAGTCTGGAGGACAACCTGTTTATCTCAGCGAATGCAGCCTGCTGATCCTACTTCTCTTTGTCCCTCTTCCTGAGAGGACACTGGGTGTTGAGTGAGCAAGTTCACCACATCTGAAAAATTTGACCTTGGATATGTCCTTCTTCCTTCAGCGCTGCTCCTATTGCCCCTTTGATGCAAGGGTTGTGTCTTCCTCCTCCTTCACTTCCTTCGTCACACTGTTGCTGCTGCCACTGATGGTGCTCTTCACCAAGTCTCGCCTCATCCCCTCCTGTTGCAGCTCTACCCACATTTTGTCCCAATCTGGCAAGTTTTCTCTACCCAGGATACTCTAGACAAATACTTCGTTGATTTTTGTAGCATCGGAAAGTGTTCCAAGTCTCAAAATTTGTGAGGAGGCTTGGACATCAGTATTCCAAAGAACCCAGAAACTGTTTTTGGAAATTCCACTCGGTTCATGTCTTATTAAAATAATTAATTATTTTAAAGGGGACGCTAAGTCTAAACTTAGGAAAATTAAATAATTAATGAGTATTAATAAGACAGAGTGTGAATCTTCTAGAGAACAAAGATCAAGTCAAGTTTTAATCTTAGCCATTGATTAGACTTCTAATATGGGCCGTTGATTCATCAATGAGAAGATTATAAGAGAAGGCTTGAAGGTCATTTGGAAAGTAAGCCGGGCACACACTCAGTAACCCGAAGGAGATCGGTTATGAAGGAATAGAATTCGATTTCAGAGGGAGAATCGCAGGGCAAAGTTGCAGAGGAAAAGGAGAAGAGGGAGTCAGAAGTGATAGAGTACGAGGATAGATGGATGCAGACTGCCACAAAAGGCAGCACAGTGTTCCCAAGCAGAGTGACGCAGTTCAGCGCAGGGACTGCGCAGAGAAGCACACAGAGAGACGCAGACAGAGACAGAGGGTCTTCCGGATGTCAAAAAATCTTCGAGAGGTTCGGGGAATTTTGTCTCAAGTGTTTTCTAAATGTATCTGCCAATTTCTTCCTTGTAAAGAATTCATTTGCTGAAGAATAATATATAAACCCTCATCTGCTACACCGGTTTTGCCACATTGGGTTTTTTCGGGGACAATTGTCCAAAAATAAGTGTGTACATGTGATTGTTTCTTATGCTTATGTTCCTTACTATTCCTTTTTCTGCATATGTAATTGTGAATGTTGCAGTAGTATTTATTTCGAAATTTACTAATAGAATTCTGTAAATAACTTATCAGAGTAATAAGTAGGAGAAATAAATATATCAATGAAACTGTATATTTCTGGATTGAAATTTTCACATGGTATCAAAGCCAAAGATGAGTAACAAGAACATAGAACCGGCAAGTGAACGTAAATCTGACATTGTTGCGGCAACTCAGAAGGGTTCATGCAGTTCTCTAGAGAGGAAGAGAAGCATGGAAGAACAAATGGATCACGATGTTTCTGTTCTGGCATCCAGACTAGAAGAAGAGGTTGCCTATGTGTCAAGCACTGCTTCTCCTGAAGTCTAGTACATTGACAGTGGGGCTTCTGCTCATATGATGGGAGTTTGGGAATGTTTCTCAAACTACCGAGAAGAGCAGATGAACTTTAAAATCACCATGGGTAATAAAGCAAAATAAACCCCTATTGGAAGAGGTACCATAGTATTTCAAACAAAGGCTAGAAATAAGCTTCAGGCCACTATTGTGCTGCATGTGCCTGGTTTGGGGATGAACTTACTCTCAGTGTCTCAACTTCAAAACAAAGGTTATAACGTTTACTTCATTGGCAACGAAGTATACGTCAAACACCCAAGTTGGAAGAAGAAAGAACAAATCGGAGTTAGGAGCAACAAACTTTATAAGTTACAACTCGAATCTCCAATTGCACTAATAGGCAGCACTGATGAGAAGGACTTGAATAACTATGGCACAAAAGAATGAGACATTTTCATCATGGGGCATTAAATATTCACAAGAACACTGTCACAGGAGTTCTATAACTGAGCACCAAGCGAGATGATGTCTGTAGAGGGTGCGTATTGGGAAAGTATACTAAGACAACATATTAGAGAAGAAGCAATAGGGCTAAGAGTGTGTTGGGCTTGATACACTCGGATATCTGTGAACCAATGTCCACTAGAGCTCTTAGTGGTGCCGAATACTTCGTCACCTTTATTGATGACCATTCCAGGAAGACCTGCATCTACTTTCTGAAAACCAAGGACAAAGTCTTTAGTCGTTTCAAAGAGTTTAAAGCTCTGGTAGAAAATCTGACAAGAAATTGGATCAAGGTGTTGCGTTCAAACAATGGTGGAGAGTACATTGATAAGGAATTCATAGGGTTCTGTGCAAGGGAAGGTATCAGAAGAGAGTGGACCGCTCCATATAATCCAGAGCAGAATGGTGTGGCAGAAAGAAAAAATAGAACTGTTGTCGAGGCTGCAAGGGCAATGTTGTATGATCAAGACATGCCCAAATTTCTGTGGGCTGGAGCTTGTAATACAACTGTCTACGTTTAGAACAGGATTCCTCATGACGATTTGGGAGAGATCATTCCAGAAAGTGTCTTCACTAGCAACTTACCTGAAGTAAGCCACTTTAAGATCTTTGGCAGTACGACATATTGTCATGTGCCCAATGAGAAGAGGAAGAAGTTGGATATGATTGCGGAAAAGGGAAATCTGGTAGGATACAGTGAGAATGCGAAGGCTTACCGCATTTACATTTCGGAGAGCAGAAAAGTTGTAGTACGGAGGGATGTAAAATTCATGGAGGAGAGGACCTTTAGGAGATCCCGGGAGATGCCTTCTGCTACGCATTTTGAGGAGGATCCGTTGGTCCAACCATAAAGACCTGCGAAGGGTAATACGAGTGCCTCTCCAAGGCATGGGGATCCAAGGGACACTTCTCCCGAGGACTTGTCGGAAGGAGAGCAGGTAGATCCACCCACTGCCAGTGGGAGAACGAGCAGGGAACTACGAGAAATTCTGAGGGACGCAAAGGAATTTGTTGGAGCACCCCAAAATGTGAAGAGACAGCGTAGATAGCCTGAGAGGTACCAAGCCTTGGTTGCATAGGTTGGGGAACCTTCTAGTTTTCGGGAAGCTGCTCTGTACCAGGTATGGGTAGATGCGATGGTGGAAGAATACAATTCCATCATGACGAACGATGTTTGGGAGGTGGTTCCCAGACCTCAGCATAGATCAATTGTAGGTTCAAGGTGGATCTACAAGATCAAGTATGTTGTAGATGGCAACATCGAGAAATTTAATGACAGGTTTGTGGCTAAGGGGTATGCTCAAAAGGAAGGGATAGATTATGAAGAGACCTTCACCCCAGTAGCCCGATATACTTGCATTAGATTCGTGATATCTATTAATGCGCAAATGGGATGGGAGATTCACTAAATGGACGTCAAGGCTGCGTTCCTAAATGGGGTGATAGAAGAGGAAGTATACATTGAACAACCAGAGGGATTCAAGATGCATGGACAAAAGACTCATGTGTGCAGACTTAAAAAAGCCTTGTATGGACTAAAGCAAGCCCCTAGAGCTTGGTATGGTCGAATTGACAACTACTTGTAGAAGATGGGGTTTGTCAAGAGTGACACAGATCCCAATCTCTACTATCTAAGGGTAGCAAGTGAGCCTCTGATACTGGTTCTATATGTAGATGATCTATTTTTGATAGGGTCATCGAGGCTCATTAAGGACTGCAAGGAGAATTTAGCTACAAAATTCAACATGAAGGATCTAGGGTTGATGCACTATTTTCTAGGGTTGGAAGTTTGGCAGCAGAAGGGGGAGATTTTCCTTGGTAAAGGAAGATATACTATGGAAATTCTGAAAAGATTTTAGATGGAGGACTGTAGACCCATGACTACTCCAATGATCACCAACTGGAAGAAAATCAACACGTCCGAAGATGATGAGGCTGATCCTACATTGTATAGGCAACTTATAGGATTTCTAATGTATCTGCTAGACACTAGGCCAACCACCTGTTATGTTGTCAATACCCTCAGTCAGTTCATGGTGGAACCACGGAGGGCTCATTGGGTAGCAGCCGAACATGTTCTCAAATATCTTCAAGGAATAGTCAAGCTTGGACTGAAGTACACCCATGGCAATGACATCAAGTTGAGTGGGTTCACCGATGCAGATTGGGCAGGGAGTCCAATAGATCGGAAAACTACCAGTGGGTACTAGCACAACTTCGTGTGAGGCCATATTGTGAAAATATCTTAATCTAAGAAACCCTACCGTAGTATCTTGATTTACTTCTCCTACTTGAATTAAGTTACAAGTTAATTTCTGAAATATTCAGTAAATCAGCGAAGTAAATACAACTAGTAGCCTACACATACAGATCAATTACTGAATAGCATGCTCATAAGACAAAGTGACACACAGATGTTTCGGACAAATGTCCTCAGAAAAACCCAAAGCAGGAAAACCGGTGCAACTAGCTTTGGAGGGTTTTATTATTATGCAGAATCTAAGTACAACAATTTTTGGGCACCAAACTGGTTTACCATACAGAGAAATAATATGACAACAATACCTCTATCCTCAAAGATAGAAAATATGGCTCACCAGAAACCCCAACGCTGCTCTTCAGTCCTCTGCATCAGCCTCTACGCTGCTCTAGAAGGGCGTGGGTCACCCCTAAAGGGCTTACGTTGCCTTGACTGAGCATGCGTCAGCCCTGCGTGGCTCCTGCTGCATCTGCGCTGCCTCTGCGTGGCCTCTGCTGGACTGCATAGCACCTGGCTGCCTCTGCGCTGATTTGGTATGCTGCCTCTCTGCTGTTGTTGTATTCTTGGCCTGGGATCAAACCATCCCCTTGCCAATACTGACCCTCGCCACACTGCAAACTGCTTCTGAAATTCTTAGCAAACCACGACCTAGAATTTCAGCTTAGCTTTAGTGCCCGCCAATGTGTGTGTTCTCCAACTGACCCCAAGCCCTTCTCTTATGCTTTTCTCATTGAAACATCAACGGCCGTGATGTAATCTCTAATCGACGGCTAAGATTAGAAGCTGCTTAATTTGCATCACTTAAGTCATTCTCATCACATGTTTAATTTAATTCACTTTAATCTTTTAATTTTCCTAAGTTAGACTTAGGGTCCTTAACTAAAACGATTAATTAATTAAATATCTCTTAAACCTGATGGAATTTCTTCAAACACTTTCTGGGTCTTGGAGATCTTATGTACTCTAGCTGCTCCACAAAATTTGGGAGCTAGAGCACATTTGATGCTACCCCAAAATCTCAACAATCCCTCTTAGCGAGGAATGTGCTCTAGCAGTACAATTTACCCCGATGTATTGCTCTGATCTCTGGCATTGGTCTTTGATATGATGCTTGGTTTGCTGCCCTTCATCATTGCATTGCTGCTGCTTTCTATACTGCTGCCCATGAATCTGCAACCATCACTGCTACATCCGTACTGTAGCTCCCTCTCAAATTGCTGCATTGTGCTGCCAACTACTGCACTACAACTCAGTTGCTAAGAGTAAGGAACTGAAGGACCCTTACCCAATGACAGACAAGTCAGTCAGGCTGCATCTCATCATTGAAGCTCCTTAGGCTGCTGCTCTGCGCTGTCCTCCATGCAAACAACAAGTCAGCCTTCCAAACAGTGTCAAGTCTGTGAAAATTCCAAACCGGAATCCTATTGCAGCAACTGGAAATAATTCTCCTAATTGTTAATTTAATTTAACAATTTATTTGTTGTTTGCTACGACAAATACTGAATAAATCACACTGCAATCTACACAAATAAAAACTATGCAAGAATAAACGTTGGAAGTTGAGAAATGCTAGCACACACACATAAAAATAACACAATTGTTTTTGGACAAAAGTCCCTGGAAAACCCAATGTAGGAAAACCGGTGCAACAACTAAGGGTTTTATTATTATGCAGCAATGAGAAATTTTGAGTACAACTGGATGCCGAAATTTGGCAATCCTACAGAGAAAAATATGTGAAAATCTCTGTATATTATTTTATGCAAAAACCCTACTATTAAATCTAGTTATACTTCTCCTACTTAAACAAGTTATTAATGCTAAAATCTTCAGATTAACATCGAAGTAAACACATAATAGACTTTTAGTGATTCAGATCTAAAACAAAAATTCAAGCACATAGACAAAGTGACACAAGATTTTTGGACAATTGTCCCTGGAAAAACCCAATACGGGAAAACCGGTCTTCTCGCTGCTGGAGGGTTTATATTATTAAGTAGTTTCTGAATATAGCAAATCTGGGCCCCTTACTGGTTAAACTTGACAGAGAGAAAATAGATCTGCAGCTAACCTGTTGTTCTAGAGACTGAAAACTTCACTGATCCACACCCTCAAATGGGATTTACAGGACATAGCGTTTTCTGGCCCCTATAAACCCAAGTGTTGCCCCTGAAGCCCCTGCTGGCCTCTGCGTTGTCTTGGAGAGGGTTGCGTAACCCCAGACTGGGTGATGCAGTCCCTACGCTGCCCTAGTTGGACCGACGTAACCCTGGAGGGCCTCCTGCTGCTCGACACTACCCTTTCTGGGTCTGCGTAGCGGCTGAAGCCCTTTGCGCTGCACAACTGGTTCGTAGCTGCCGCCCTTCCTCCTTTGCGCTGCTCCTGGTTGCTGCCTCTCTGCCTCTTGTTGATTCTTGGCACTAGGATCAGACCATCCCCTTAGCCAATACTACCCATCTCTGCAGCTGAAACACTTCTGAAAATTCTTAGCAAACCCGCCCTAGAATTTCAGCTTAGTCTCAATGCTCTACCTTTGTGTGTATTCTCCAACTGACCCCAAGCCTTTCCTTTATACTTTCTGTTGGGTGTGGAGCCTGATTATCTTGTTTACTTTGTATCACAACATTGGACCTCTGTACCTTAAATGGGGCGACAATGCCGCCTGTAAATTAATCGCTGCCGTGGGGGGTCCAGGGGGGGCGGCAGCGACTTTATGGAGCCCCCCCCTGGCAAGGGGTTTCGGGGGCAGCGCCCCCGAAGCTAAAAACAAATGTAAAATTGCCTTGTAAAAGTATAGTAAATTCTAGTCAATATGGGCCGTTCATTAGGCAAATGATCTGACGGTAGAAGTTATGTTTAGTTTAGGGTTTTTTGCCCTAGAAGGCAACCCCTTGCTTTTTATGAGGGTATTGTATTGCGGCTGTGTATTGTATGTGTATTCTCGGAGCGAGAAACAGAGAGGGAGACTGTGAGAGAGAACAGAGGATATTATAGTGGATCTGTTGTAGGTTGTGTCTCTTCATTTTGCTGGATAATAGAAAAGAAGGACTGACTGTTCGAGTTGGACGTAGCCCAAATTGGGTGAACCACGTATATCTGTGTCTCTCTGGTTTTATGTGTTTTGTGTGCTTGTATTTTCCGCATATTTTATGTGTTTCATTGCTCTATAATATATAATTTTCTAACAACTGGTATCAAAGCCGAAGGTATATTTGGCTGATAAACTCACAGGAAAGAAGGGTTCCTGGTTCGAGTGGGAGCAATGGCGGAAGATGGTAAGTTTATGGTCAAGAAATTTAACGGCCAAAACTTCCCACTGTGGAAGATGCAGATGGAAGATTATCTATATCAGAAAGATCTGTACTTACCATTGAGCGGAAAAACAAAGAAGCCGACGGCCATGACATACGCGGAATGGAACATTCTCAATAGAAAGACACTCAGAACAGTACGGTTGTGCCTTGCGGCGTCAGTCGCCTTCAATATTTCGAAGGAAACAACAACAGAGGGTTTGACGTAGACGTTGGCGAAACTATATGAAAAACCCTCGGCCTCAAACAAGGTATTTCTTATGAAACGATTATTTAATATGAAGATGTCGGAAGGTGGATCTGTTGCAGACCATTTAAATGATTTTAATACAGTTACCAGTCAGTTAAGTTTTGTAGGGGTAAACCTTGATGATTAAGTTAGAGCTCTGCTATTCTTGTGCTCATTGCTAGAGAGTTGGAATGGTTTAGTAATGGCCATTAGTAACTCTGTCTCTAGATCTAGTACTTTAAAGTTTGATGATGTTGTCGGTGCTATCCTTAGCGAGGAAATGCGATGGAAAAGCTTCGGTGAGACATCAGGTAATGCTTTGAGTGCAGAGTCTAGGGGAAGAAGAATGGAAAGAGGAAAGAGCTCAGGATATCGCAGTAAATTGAGGAAAGGCAAATCCAAGTCTAGATCGGGGATAGTGTGCTGGAAATGCGGAAAGAAAGGACACCTAATGAAAGACTGTAGATCTCGGAAGGGAAAAGAAGGAGACACACAGCAAGAAAACAATCATGAAGCAAATGTGACAGGTGATGTGTTACAAGATGCTTTGATTCTTTCTTTCGAAAATGTTACTGATTCTTGGGTTGTAGATTCAGGGGCTTCATTCCATGCCACACGTGATAAGAAATATTTTCATGACTATGTTAAAGGAGATTTTGGACAAGTTCGTTTGGGTGATGATAAACCCTGTAAAATTGTTGGAATGCGTAAGGTTCTTGTAAAACAGCAGAATGGAAACCAATGGCTATTAAAGGAGGTAAGGCATGTTCCAGATCTAAAGAAAAATCTGATTTCAACAGGGCAGTTAGGTGGTGAAGGTTGTGTTACAACTTTCACAGATAAAGCTTGGAAGGTCACCAAAGGAGCCCTGGTAATAGGAAAAGGCGAAAAGGTTCGTATATTGTATTTATGCAATGGTATTTCTAACTCTGTTAATGCTTTAACTTCCAAAGGAGCAGATGCAGCATTATGGCATCATAGGCTCGGACACATGAGTGAGAAGGGGATGAATATTCTTCACTCAAGAAATTTGTTGCCAGGTTTGAAGAATGTTGATTTGGATTTTTGTGAAAATTGCATTTATGGAAAACAAAAGAGAGTCAGATTTCTCAGAGTTGGGAAAGAAAAGAAGAGCGAAAAATTGGAGCTTGTGCATACAGATGTATGGGGACCTGCTCAGGTATCATCTCTCGGTGGCTCTCGTTATTATATTACTTTTATTGATGATGCAACTAGAAAAACATGGATTTATTGTATTCAGAATAAATCTGATGTATTTGATACTTTCAAGAAATGGAAAGCTTTGGTTGAGATTGAGACAGGAAAGAAGTTGAAGTGTCTTAGATTAGACAATGGAGGTGAATATTGAAGAAAAGAGTTTGATAGGTACTGTTCAGAGCATGGAATTCGTAGAGAGAAGACAGTTCCAAGAACACCACAAGAAAATGGTGTGTCAGAAAGGATGAACAAAACAATCATGGAGAGTGCAAGGTGCATGAGATTGCATGCGAGATTGCCTTTACAATTTTGGGCAGATGCTGTAGATACTGCTGTTTATCTAATAAACAGAGGGCCTTCAAGTTCCTTGGATGGTGCTATTCTAGAGGAAGCATGGACAGGTGAAAAGGTAAACTACTCTTTTTTAAAGCCTTTTGGTTGTGAGGCTTTTGTTCATATTAATAAAGAAAATAGAACAAAGCTTGAAGCAAAATCAAAGAAATGTACCTTTATTGGATATGGGGTTAATGATTTTGGTTATCGCTTATATGATTATGAAAATTACAAAATCATTAGGAGCAGAGATGTAATATTCAATAAAAAGGTCTTGTATAAGAATCAATTGCAGGAAAAGAAACAGGAAAAAGAAAGCAAGGAATACACAGTTCTTGATGAGATAACTGAAAAAGTAAAGGTGCCTGAAAATAATAATAATCAACAACCACAACAGCAACAACCACCACAACAGCAATAGGCACCTCAAACACCTGAAAGTGGTGTTAGAAGATCTATCAGGATAAGTAGACCCCCTGAATGATACTCTCCTTCATTATATTATTTATTGCTGACTGATTCTGGTGAACCCGAATGTTATGAAGAAGCAATGCAGGTTGAAAGCAGGAAGAAGTGGGAGTTAGCCATGGAAGAAGAGATGGACTCCTTAATGCATAATCGGACTTGGGACTTAGTCAAATTGCCTGCAGGTAAAACTACATTGCAAAATAAATGGGTTTACAGGCTGAAGGAAGAAGATGGAGGAAAACAGAGGTACAAAGCTAGACTTGTGGTGAAGGAGTTTGCACAGAAGAAAGGTATTGATTTTGATGAAATAATTTCTCCTGTTGTTAAGATGACTTCAATCAGAACAGAACTATCTTAAGTCTTGTAGCAGCAGAAGATTTACATTTTGAACAGTTAGATGTAAAGACAACATTTCTCCATGGAGATTTGGAGGAAGAGATATACATGCAGGAACCAGAAAGATATGAGGTAAAAGGGAAAGAAAAATTGGTGTGCAGGTTAAAGAAGAGCTTGTATGGCTTAAAACAAGCTCCAAGGTAGTGGTATCTAAAATTTGACAAGTTCATATCTGAACAAGGTTATACTAGATGTCACTCTGATCACTGTGCTTATCTAAAAAGGAAAAATGATGGCAGCTATATTATATTGTTATTGTATGTAGATGACATGCTTGTTGTAGGGTCTAACATGCAGGAAATAAATGTGCTCAAAAGAAAATTGGCAAATTCATTTGCAATGAAAGATTTGGGAGCTGCAAAACAAATCCTTGGTATGAGGATAACTAGAGACAGGAAAAATCGCAAATTAACACTGTCTCAGAATGAGTACATAGAAAAGGTGTTGAAAAGATTTAATATGCAAAATGCAAAACCAGTTAGTACACCTTTTGCTAGCCATTTCAAACTTAGTAAAGAGATGTGCCCCAATACCCATGAAGAAATGGAATATATGTCTAAAGTTCCATATGCATCAATAGTTGGAAGCTTAATGTATGCAATGGTCTGCACAAGGCCTGATATTGCACATGCAGTGGGAGTTGTAAGCAGCTACATGAACAATCCAGGAAAAAAACATTGGATGGCAGTAAAATGGATTCTCAGATATTTGAGAGGTACCACAAATCAAGCATTATGCTTTGGTGGTTCAAACATTGCTCTACAGGGATATGTTGATGCAGATATGGCAGGTGACAGAGATAACAGGAGAAGCACTACAGGATATGTATTTATTGTAGGTAGAACAACTGTCAGTTGGGTTTCAAAAATCCAAAGTGTTGTTGCATTTTCAACAATAGAAGCAGAGTATGTTGCTGCTACAGAGGCTAGTAAAGAAATGATTTGGTTACAAAGGTTTATGGATGAATTGGGTAAGAAGCATGATATGGGCACGCTATAAAGTGATAGCCAAAGTGCCATTCATCTTGCAAAGAACTCAGCATTTCATTCCAGGACTAAACACATATATCTCAAGTACCATTTCAAACGGTCAGTATTGGAAGATGGAGTGTTGAAGCTGGAAAAGATACACACTAGCCAAAATCCTGCAGATATGCTAACAAAAGTTGTAACCAAGGAGAAACTGAGAATGTGCTCAGTTTCAATTGGTCTTCAAGGATGACGATGAAGATGAGAAACAGCCAAGTTCAAAGAGGAGTCATTGTCCAACGAATGAAGCAGCGGTGGAGTTGCTACAATCAGTCTCCAAGTGGGAGATTGTTGGGTGTGGAGCCTGATTATCTTGTTTACTTTGTATCACAGCATTGGACCCCTGTACCCATTGCTGCCCGTAAATTAATCACTGCCGTGGGGGGTCTAGGGGGGGGCGGCAGCGACTTTATGGAGCCTCCCCTAGCGGGGGGTTTCGGGGGCAGCGCCCCCGAAGCTAAAAACAAATGTAAAATTGCCTTGTAAAAGTATAGTAATTTCTAGTCAATTTGAGCTGTTCATTAGGCAAATGATCTGACGGTAGAATTTATGTTTAGTTTAGGGTTTTTTGCCCTAGAAGGCAACCTCTTGCTTTTTATGAGGGTATTGTATTGCGGCTGTGTATTGTATGTGTATTCTCGAAGTGAGAAACAGAGAGGGAGACTGTGAGAGAGAACAGAGGATATTATAGCGGATCTGCTATAGGTTGTCTCTTCATTTTGCTGGATAATAGAAAGGAAGGACTGGCTGTTCGGGGTGGACGTAGCCCAAACTGGGTGAACCACGTATATCTGTGTCTCTCTGGTTTTATGTGTTTTGTGTGCTTGTATTTTCCGCATATTTTATGTGTTTCATTGCTCTGTAATATATAATTTTCTAACACTTTTTCGTTGGGAAACCAACAACCATGATCTAATCTTGAATCGATGGCTAAGATTAAAGGTAAGCTTGATCCGCGTGACTTTAGTCATT
This sequence comes from Pinus albicaulis, assembly GCA_034641835.2. NCBI lineage: Eukaryota > Viridiplantae > Streptophyta > Pinopsida > Pinales > Pinaceae > Pinus > Pinus albicaulis. The sequence goes on from CM076573.1 coordinate 399,772,874, forward strand.
TCCATCACATGGTTTTATTAATTACCTTAATATTTTAATTTCCCTAAGTTAGACTTAGGGTCCTTAATTAAAAATATTAATTAATTAATTATCTCCCAAACTAGATGGAATTTCCCAAATCCCCTCCTGGGTTTTGGAGATCTCATGTACTCTAGTCCCTCGAAATTTTTTGGAAGCTAGAGCACATTTGATGCTACCCTATCACTCAAGAAAACTCAACAAAATACTAGCAAAAATCTAGTGAGGAATTTTCCTCACCCCACAGGCGAACTCCTGGCACAACTTGCCTTCAAAAACCCGGCTCCCGTGACCCTCTGCACTGCACTACACAGTTTGTTTGACGTCAAGCCTCCGAATAGTCTTTGATGAAGTCGTTCTGCCTTCTGTTGGTTGGGAAGATGCTTCTCTAACACAATGGGACTCCTTCCTTGCCTCTAGAATTGAAGATGTATTTCCCTCTTAGCAAATCGAACTTGCCTCTAGAAGTTGCTACACAGTCCCTGCGCAATACAACAATTTATGGCCACCAGACATGGTTGGCCCTATAGAGAAAATCACAACAACAATGCCTCTTTCACTCGGAGACAGAAAATATGGTTGATTCACACCCTCAAACGGGATTTACAAAACTCGAGTCCTTTCTGGCCCACCGAAAACCCCAGTGCAACTCCTCAGCCTTTTGTGTCAGCCTTACTGGCCTGCGTCAGCCTCTGCGTTGCTCTGGAAGGGCCTGTGTCACCGTCTCTGGGCTTACGCTACCCTGACTGGGCCTGCGTCAGCCCTGCGTGGCTCCTGCTGCCTCTGCGCTGCCTTAACTGGGCTTTGGCTGGACTGCGTAGCACTAGCTGCCCTTTGCGTTGTTGGATATGCTGCCTCTCTTCCACTGTTGTATTTCTAGCCTTGGATTAGAATCCCTCGCTAATACTGCCCCTCGTTGCACTGCAAACTCTTCTTAAAATTCTTAGCAAACCACGCCCTAGAATTTCAGCTTAGCTTCAGTGCTCTGCCAATGTGCATGTTCTCCAACTGACCCCAAGCCCTTTTTTTATACTTTTCTCGTTGGCAAACCAACGACTGTGATCTATTCTCTAATCAACAGCTCAGATTAGAAGCTGTTTGATCCATGTCACTTAGAACATTCTCATCATATGTTTAATTTAATTCACTTTAATCTTTTAATTTTCCTAAGTTAGACTTAGGGTCCTTAATTAAAAAGATTAATTATTTGAATAACTATCAAACCAGATGGAATTTCTCCAAACGCTATCTGAGTCTTGGAGATCTCATGTACTCCAGCTCCACAAAATTTCGGAGCTAGAGCATATCCGATGCTACCCCAAAATCTCAACACTCCCTCTTAGCGAGGAATGTGCTCTAGCAATACTTTCATACTGAAGCATTACCTTGATCTCTAGCATCGGTCTCTGCGCTGATGCATGGCTTGCTGCCCTCCATCACTGCATTATTACTTCTCTCTGTATTGCTGCCCATGACTCTGCCACAGTCACTGCCACATCTATACTGCATCTCCCTCTCGAATTGTTGCATCGTGCTGCCAACTGCTGCATTGCAACTCAGTTTCTAAGAATGAAGCAACTGAAGGACACCTGCCCAATGACTGACAAACAAGTCAATTGGGCTACATCTCATCACTGAAGCTCCCTTGGTTACTGCTTTGCAGTGTCCTTCTGAAACCACTGCGCTGCTATAACTCTGCACTGTTGAGATTTTTTGTGTATTTGGGGTAGCATTAGTTGTGCTCTAGCTCCCAAACTTTGTGGAGGGACTAGAGTTCACCTGATCTACAAGACTCAGAAATGGATTTGGGAAATTTCATTTGGTTTAGGAGATATTGAATTAATTAATTATTTTAAGTGTATTTCCTAAGTTAAAACTTAGGAAACTTAAATAATTAAAGTGAATTTAATTAAACATGTGATGAAATTGTCTTAAGTCACACGGATCAAGCTTTCCTTTAATCTTAGCCATTCATTCAAGATTTGATCATGGCTGTTGATTTGTCAACGAGAAAAGTATAAAGGAAAGGCTTGGGGTCATTTGTAAGACACACAGAGGCAGAGCACTGAAGCTAAGCTGAGATTCTAGGGCAGGGTTTGCTAAGAATACTCAGAAGTGTTTCAGCTGCAGAGAGGAGAATTTAGACCAAGGGGATGATCTGATCCTAGGGTCTAGAATACACAAGAGGTAGAGAAGAGATCAGCTCAAGGACAGCGCAAAGGAATGCAGCAACAGCAAGGACAGCGTAATTTTTAGGAAACCCTTCAGGGGCAGCGTAGTGACTGCGTCACCCATTCTGGGGTAATGCAGTCCCTTCTGAAGCAGTGCTGAGGTTATGGAGGCCATCCAAGGCTGACACAGAGCCATTTAGGAGCTTCAGAGGCTGACGCAGAGCCTTTCAGGGACATCAATGGGGTTTCTAGGCCTAGATTTGGCTGAGTTCTGTAAATCTCGTTTGAGGTTGTGGATTAGTCATTATTTTGGCCCTAGATCACCCAGTGAGCTGTAGATCTAGAGTTTTCTCTATGGGGTTTTCCAGATCTGGAACCCAGAGTTGTGTATTCAGAAATATTCTTAATAATAGAACCCTCCAACAGCTAGAGACCGGTTTTCCCACCTTGGGTTTTTCCAGGGACTATTTGTCCAAAAATAACTGTCACTTTGTCAATGTGTGCATGTGCTTATTCTAGATCTGAATTGGTAGATCTGTTATGTGTTTTGCTTCGATTTTAACTTGAATTTATTCAGTTCATAACTTGTATAAGTAGGAGGAGCTTAACCACATTAACAGTAATAATTTCTGCATAAGATATAAGATTCAGAAATTTCTACATGGTATCAGAGCAATTGCAGATCTAGAAGGGTCACTAGCAGGAGAATCTGAAAGATTTAGCTGCAGAAAGCAGTTGGAAAAGCAACAGAGAAGCAGATCTGAAGGGACAACGCAGTTTTCAGGAGGAGATTCATGCAAAGGGAGGGGTGACGTTGTCCAACGCTGTGTCCTAGCAATCCCACGCAATTACTGCGTAGAGGAAGCTTAGAAACAACATTGGTTGGGTCTGAAGACAACCAGTGTGATTCAGATCTGAATCTGTCAGATCGAGAAAAGTCTGCAGAAAAGTTGCAGAAACTCAAAAGAGTTGGTGGGGTTAAATTTCTAAAGTTTTCAGATTTTTAGCCTTAGCACAAGTGACAAACATAAGGAGGAGATCAACTTCTCAGAGAGGTTTCTTGCCAAAGGAAACTTGCAGATTGGTCAGAGGATAAAAGAACAAGCTGAATCATAGTTGATTTGGTAGATTTCCAAGGAGGGAAATTAGTTGTCAGAGGGTTGATCAGAGGATCAAAGAAGGAGCTGAATCATAGTTGATTTGGTAGATTTCCAAGGAGGGCAATTAGTTGTCAGAGCAAGCAGAAGGTGTCTGTTTCACCAAGGGCCTTAGATCCATTTATCTAGCATAGAGAAAAGGAAGTTTCGACACATCTCGAGCAGATGGCTCCTCATGGACTGCGTGATCAGGATAGGCTAGAGGGCCTCTCAAACTTTTCGGTTTGGAAAGCAAGGATCATGATTGTCCTTGAGGCGTACAATCTAAGAGACCATGCAGAGCAGACTCTGGCCACACCGACAGAGGCGGATCTCCTACGAAAGCATCGGGAAGCTGCTAGGCATGCCAAGCGGCTGATAATGGACAATATCAAGGACCATATTGTACCACACATAGCTAAGAAGAAGATAGCTAATGAGATGTGGAAGGCCTTGACTTTCCTGTATGAGGGAAAGTCTATCCAAAGGAAAATGCTGTTAGAGACCTAAATGAGGTCATTCATGATGACCAAGGGAGAAGACATGGAACACTTCCTCTTTAGACTACAGGCAAGCATGGATCAACTGACTGCAATGGCTGCAACAGTAGATGATGATGTGATAGTCAGGACTACCCTCAATGCAGCGACGGATGAGTGGGAAACCTTTGTCCAAAGTATCTTGGGCAGAATAGACCTCGCAGATTGGGACAGCTTTTGGTCAATCCTGTGGCAAGAAGAACTACGTAGATGTAATATTCTCAATTAGCGATAGCTAATTGGAAATATTAATTTTGATTAATTTTGCCTTCTATAGTTAAATTATAAATAAAAGTGAGTTGAGGGGGGACATAACTCACTCAAAAATAAAAAGTGCACTCCCTAGTAGACACATGTTGTAACTTAAGTGAGCCAAGGGGGCCAAGAGACCACGTAGAGAGGGGGCCCACGTAAACCACATGGAGGGACTGCGTAGGCCAAGATGGAGCACGTGGCAAAGGGAGGCAATGTTGGAGGAGGTGAGCCTTAGGGTTTGAGAGAGGCTAACGTTATATAGAGAGGAGAGCCTCCTCATTTTGATCATTCGATGTTATGATATTGTGCTGGTCATTTCGACTTCTTGAGCACGCTAGTTGTTTAGCTAGTCTGCAGCATTATTTAGTGCACCGAGTGTTTCTGTTCGGAGATCTCACCCTCAGCCCCGGGGGACTTCAAGTGCCTGCTCGGGTGAGGTAGTTCCATTAGTATTTTGCAGGAGGATTGGTGTTCAGCTTTTGCGGAGGAGTAGTGCATTCATAGACTGCGCAGTCTTGAGAGGGAGGACACAGTCCATTTGTGGGGAGCTCCGGATTGGGTTCTTTTTGGAGGTTTCGAGCTGTGAGATTGAGCAAGGGGCCAGCCCTCGCTATTCGGAGGATTTTGGCAAAGTTTGGGGCAGTATTTTGGTGGTTTCTATTCAACCTTAGCGCAGAGCCTTGGAGGATAGCGTAGATCCTCAAAGGAGTGATTTTCGGTGGTCGATCATTTCAAAAGTGTTTTCTGGGTTTTTCTGGGTTTGGTGAGCAAAGACAGATTCCAAAGTTTCAGCTCATTCCGAGGAGGGGAGCAGCCCCAAATCCTCATTTTGTTCCAACAGTAGCAGCTACATGGCAATTTTCCAGCAGCTTGGACGCAGATCAGAGAGCAGCCATTTCCTTGCCATTCTGAGAGTATTTCTTCACTTGCCTTGAGCAAGTCTAGGTGCCATCACTCTGATCACCTATTGTACTCCATTATATTTCTCAGTATAATAAAATGGCTTAGCATTCTCTCTATATTTCTGGAGTATTTGTTACATGTTCGATATATGCTATTGTATGCTTGCACTACTGTTATTTCTCTCTCTTTGAGCATTTCAGTTACTATACCATTTGGTGTGTTTTCCCCATACTCTTAGACAGAGTCTGGAAAGGGCCAGGTAGCCTCCAGATCTCACCCTCTTTTCAAAGGTGAAATATCTGGTAAATGCCCTCCCAGTCCATCTCTGGTTGGAGTTTGCTTGTGTTTTAAAGATATCCCTGAGACGGGATATTACAGTGGTATCAAAGCATAGATTTGGCTCAGCCTGTGGAGCTAGTTGTCTATGACATCGGTGGAGAAGCCCTACATCTGCTACAGAGGTAGGAAGTACAGAGATATTGAGCGTAGGTTGGAGAACACCTACGGAGAGGGGGACTGTGTTCGGGTGGTGGACACAGAACAGGAGGAGCCTGTGGTAGACGCAGAGCAGGGAGAGCCGATGGCAGATGATAGTGAGGCAAAACAGTTTGGGGAGGCACTCAAATCAGTGCAGGATCTGGCGAGACAGATTGAGGTGATGGGTCAGAGATTCACTGTTGTGGAGGCTAGACAGCGTGAAACCCCAAGGGGTTTCCACGTTGTTGAGGGGTCGGGCACATCCCATCATTTGCCGAAGCGGGATGCCACTCCGCACCAGGCATCACGTGCACCCACGTTCCACTATGCCCACCTTTCTGGGTGCAGACACAGGGGCAGGAGTACAGCATGAGCCAGAGCCTGGTCACATGGGTGACTATTTTGCGGAGTACCAGGCATATGGGCAGGAGTTCAGGGATGCCCTTTCATTCAGAGACTTTGTTCAGCTCCAGCGGGACAACAGACCCTGTGATCATCACAGAGGGCACCGACATTATCATGATGGGGACACCCAGCGTACAGCGAGCCGATTCCATTTGCCAACGTTTGATGGCTCATCAAACGGTTCGACAAAGTCTTGGGTGGAGAAGTTGGATATATATTTCCAGCTTAACCAGATGGCAGAGTCGGAGGCCATCAAGGTGGCTACGCTGCATTTGGAGGGTGAGGCCCAGGACTGGTGGTTCCATGGGATGGTGACACTCGGGCATTCGACAGTGACCACATATGCTGAGTTCACCCGGAGACTGATAGAGAGATTTGACCGAAGGGATCCAGAGGAGAATTTTGTTGAGCTAACGAGGCTCAAACAGACTGAGAGCCCAGAGACGTATATTGCAGATTTCCTGAGGGTTTCAATGATGGTGCCAGATCTATCCGCAGCACGGATGATCTACATGTTTGTTGAGGGGTTAGCAAAGCCACTTCGGGGTCTAGTCAGATCCACTAGACTAGCCACACTCCAGGACGCTATTGGCATGACCCGGGATTTGCAAGATGCCTTACCCAGGACCAAGACACCTTACCCCCAGAGACAGGCTTTCCAGCCAACGGGGAAGGATGTGAGGATTCTGCCTCCAAAGGGGAATCCGGGTAGGGGACAGCTAGATGATGATGCCAGGAGGGAGTTGAAGAAGAAGAGGTTGTGCTTCACCTGTCAGGAGCCGTGGACACCAGGACACAGATGTGCTGCTGGCAAAGCACATTTCATCGAGGTCTTCTTCGAGAGCAGTGGGGAAGAGGAGGAGTATGAGGGGGCAGGAGACAGTCAGACAACGCAGGACCACTCACCACCTCCACCTCCAGGAGCAGGAGCGTTTGCACCCACAGGGGGGACCCTTGCAGCCTTGCGAGGAGTACCCAAGTATTTGACGCTGTGTGTCCGAGGGACAGTACGTGGGCAGCGAGTTTCAGTTTTGGTAGACAGTGGGGCAACCCACAACTTCATCGATGCATAGATGGTTGAGCGGAGAGGCATACAGACATAGAGCTTCGATGGGTTTTCAGTGTTGGTCCCAGGAGACCAGACGATGCAGTGTGCCAGGTATGTTCCAGAGTTGGCTGTGACGATGGGTACCTACACAGTGACCGACCACTTTTTCGTGGTCAACATACCAGATACCAATGTGGTATTGGGTGTACAGTGGCTGATTACTTTGGGGAAGGTCACCACAAATTGGGAGGCCTTGGAGATGGAGTGGGATGATAAGAAGACCGGAAAGCATGAGAAGATTCGTGGGATGCACACTTACGCGCCCGAGACTGTTTCAGCTCACCGGATGGAGGCAGACTTCCGGAAGGGAGACATAGAGTGGGCAGTTGAGTTGCGGGCATCAGAGATAGGGATTACCGGGCACAAAGTTCATCTAGATATACAGGCCATCCTTGACAGGTATGACACGGTGTTTGGGGATATACCACCAGGCCAGCCACCAGATCGGGGGTTTGAGCACTCTATTGAGTTAAAGTAGGGCATTCAAGCTGTGATTACCACACCCCAAGGTTACTTGGAAGCGGGAGCGGGAGCGGGAGCGCGGAGCGCCATTTTTAAAAGCTTCCGGTCCGGAGCGTTTTCGGGAGTGCTTATATATATATATATATATATATATATATATATATATTTTAATATTTTTAATATTTTTAATATTTTGATGCATATATGTCAACAAAAACATGTAGAATGATGAATTAGACATTAAAAACATAAAAACATAGATTGAATCATATAACATCAATCATCTAGAAGTTATAATCTTCATCAACCACGCCCACAAGTTGGAAGCATACAACATATTGACTCTTGAGTCTCGCGAATCATCAATCTGAAGGTTTCAAGCTTTCAAAATTCAATATATAACATTTATCATTATTGATTTCAAATTTCAATATCTAACATTTATCATCATTGATTCATTGATTTCAAATTTCAATATACATTTATCATCATTGATATATAACATTTATCGTCATTGATTCATTGATTTCAAATTTCAATATATAACATTTATCATCATTGATATATATCATTTATCATCATTGATTCATTGATCACCATATAACTTTCATGAAGCATCATATTCATAATTCATAATGACTTGTAAACAATAAACTTATAAATGCCAACTTCAAAGTTTCACCTTTCAAATTCAAACTTCAAACTTAAATTGTCATTAAATATATGAAATCAGAAAGAGTCAAGTTTCAACTGTTCAACTGTCAACAAGAAATAGAAAAGACTAGTAAACAACAAATCTATTTTATCTAGCTGGCCCCTTGCCACACCCACGAGAAATGTCTAATTTTTGTGAGCCACGAGGAAATGTTGGTCTTCTAGTACTCTCAGGAGTACCACGACCACGACTAGAAGGTGGAGGCTGGATCTGCAAAGGAACAACAGTATGATATCGAGGAGTGGCACTGGCACTGGCACTGGCACCCGCACTGCTACCAGTAGATGGTGGGACTGGCCCTGTGTGTGGCGGTGCTGCTGATGCTTCATCATCATCCCTATAAAGTTCTGCTTCCAATTCTTCCAGATGTAACGTGTCGTCCTCCAAATTATCATCCTTTGGGTTGTTGTCCCAGACTCTGTATGATTGATCCTCATTTGCCCGATCACAGTAATGGCTCAACAACCTCAAGTTATAATGCACATAAACCAAGCTTTCAGCTCGGTTTTCATTCAGCCTGTTTCTTCTCACACTGTGTATAAAGTTGTAGGTGCTCCAACACCTCTTTGTAGAAGAAGTGTTCACAACCTGTGAGAGAAATTTTTTAGCCAACTTTGGCAAAAGTCCCATGCCGCCATATGCTTCCCACCATGTGAGAGCATCAAATTTGTCCCTGTCTTCCATTGCATGGAAAGAACCAAAGTTAGCAGTGCAACTGAAGTATTTACCTAATTCAAGGCGCAATCTAGCACACTCTTCCCTGTCAGGTACCAATTTGTCCAATGCCTTCATGTACCCTTCTTGTACCTCTGGATCTGTGTGAGGTTTCACCCTAACCCCACCTCCAGGTGCAGGTTGGCCCAACCAAGATGGAGAGTAATATTTGGGCGTAAGGATATATGCCAAAGCATGCAGTGGAACATTGAGTTTATTCCACCGTGCACACACACAGTCATGAATCATAGCATACAAAATGGGATCATTATCCTTAACAATATCTTTTATTTGCCCCAACATGCTATCCATCTGCTCATAAACCTCTCCAATCACTGGTTTATCAGTATCTGCAAAGCGAATCATGTTATAAATGGGCTTGGTAAAACTCAAAATTTCCCTAACACGTGCCCAAAACAGATGGTCAAGGGTGGTCTCCTCCACATGTTCGAAAACTTGCCTGTCAACTATTGTTGCTGCCCTGTCCTTTAATAGCTGCTAGTGTGGGCTTGATACCATTGCAGCCAATGACTCTCTTACCTTCAAAAGGCGCCTGAAGGTGAGGTAATAGCTAGCAAATCTAGTTTTTGCTATCTTCTTCAACTCCAATTTGGAGTGAGTACGGAAAAGCCCATGGGTATTGCTATGATTTATAATAAATTTTATCATTTTTTTACCTCTCTTGTACAAATCACCAAGCCATTTGAATTGAGGTTGTTTGTTTTTGATGATATCATGCATCAAAAGGTTCATTGTGTGAACCAAACACCCATACCAAAAAATGTTGGGGTATTTATCCTCAATAATTGCTCCTGCTGCCTTACAGTTAGCAGCATTATCAGTGATGACCTGTATGACATTGTATGGCCCAGTCTTTTCAATTATATCAAGTAATGGTTCTGCAATGTTAATGCCGGTTTTGAATTTATCTGAATAATCATATGCTGCCAGAAAGATTGCACCACTAACCGACACAGCCAAAACATTTATCAATGGTTTTCCTTTTGCATTGGTCCATCCATCACAGACAATGGACAACCCATGCTCATTCCACGAACTTGTCATTCTAGCCAAAGAATTGTTTATTTTAGCTCTTTCATGATCAAGACCCACGGTTCTGGCCTTATCATACCCAGGGCTTTTGTATCCTTTGGGGGCATCATTAATGGCAGAAACCATTTCATGCCAATAAGGTGAGCAAAGAACATTGAATGGCACCCCACATGCATATAGAAACCGGTAAAATTTTGAATCCACATCATTCCTACACCCTTCGTCTAGGAAATCGGATATGGTTCTACGCCTTAATCCAATGCCACTGCCTCCAAAACCACTGGCATGGGTGGAAGTTGAACTTGTTTGTCCATGATGTGTTGGGCCTGAATCAACGAAACCCCTAGATCTTTTAGATGATCTCTATAGGGCAACCCCCTCTTCCTTCCTATATATCTCTCTCTGTGGTGCTGGCACAAAAGCACAAACTTTGATTCCAAGATTTTTAGTTCCATCCCCTAGCATTATCCCACAAAGGTGCCTTCTCAGACGGGTGTATGAACCATAGTATTGTTTATTGCAATGGGGGCAAATAAATTTAGTGGTTCCACCACCTTTCCCTGCTTCCATTTTCTAAACATATTTCCACAAAGGAGTTTGGTCTCGTTTAGTTGGGGAATCTGTGTTCTCAGGTTCTCCACTCCCCACTTCCTCCTCAGCATAATCCTCCTCCTCTTCAGGATTTTCTTCAGATCCACCATAACCCTCCTCTTTAGGATTTTCTTCAGATCCACCATAACCCTCCTCTTCATCCTCCTCTTCTCTGATTTGCCTCTTTCTTCTAACACTCTCCAACACCATTATCACAAAGAAAGGAACCAACATGAGGAAAATACCTAGCCATATAGCCATGATGGAAACAAGTTTCAAGTTTCTAGCCTGCAAAACAAATGGAAAAATGCCAAATGGGAATAGGAAATGCAACATAGGAAAAAAACAATTCATTTTTTAAGTTTTAAATCCAATAAAATGCAACACTTAAGAAAAATTCAAGTTTTCATTTTTAAACAATTTAACAATCTACAAATTCATCCTAGAAAATACTAAATTGGATTAGAAAGCCTACCTCTTTTTTGTAATCCCCCTGTTGCCTTGCTCCTTGCTCTCGCTCTCCTTCAACTCTTGCTCTCTCAACTCTTGCTCTCACTCTCGCTCTCGCTCTCTCAACAGTTAACAAACAATAAAAACTAAAATGAAACCCCCCCCCTTTTAAACAATTCGATTTTTCACATAAAAAAATTTGTGCGCGGCGCGAAGCATTTTTTTTTTCTAGTGAGCGTTTGGGAGCGAACGCTCCCCGAAGCGTTTTTTAAACGTCGGAAGCGCTCAGGGAGCGTTCGCTCCCGAGCGCTTCCTGAAACGCTCCCGAAAAGGCAGGGAGAGTTTTAACAGGTTCGGAAACGCACTCCCGAAAACGCTCCCCTCAGGAAGCGTTTTCGGGAGCGCGTTTCCGAGCGTTTCCAAAACGCTCCCGCACGGAGCGCGTTTCCGAAACGGGAACGAAGGGGGTTTGAAGCTTCCCCGCAACCTTGCCACACCCTATAGGCACCCCAAGGCCTATCGGGATGAGATTGAGCGAGCCATCCAGGAGTTGCTGGCTCTTGGACATATTCGGCCCAGCACCAGTCCTTTTGCTTCTTCCGTGGTGTTGGTGAAGAAGAAGGACGACACATTGAGAATGTGCATTGATTACAGGACCCTGAATAAGAAGACCATGAAGAACAGGTACCCCATACCGCGGATAGATGAGCTAATGGATGAGTTGAGAGGAGCACAGTTCTTCTCAAAGATTGATTTGAGATCCGAGTACCACCAGATTCGCATGAGGGAACAAGACATTCCCAAGACCGCTTTCAGGTGCCATTACGACCACTTTGAGTTCTTGGTTATGCCTTTCGAGCTAACCAATGCCCCAGCTACTTTCCAGTCATGCATGAACCATATCTTCCGCAGTCATCTGAGGAAGTTTGTATTGGTC